>OZ018358.1:18261187-18913914 GCA_963969515.1 Yponomeuta evonymella | reverse complement strand
TGGATCAATAGATTTTAAGTACCGCCTACGAGTCGGCTTCCCCGAAGATTTTGAAATAGGTTTTTTATTTTATTAGGGAACAGTTTCTTAAATAATAACGGTCTTAGATAAGTACTTTTTCATCTTTATCTATCTTTATCTTATCTTAGCTAACTAAACATGTAAACCATAGCGTTCACTACAGTGTAAGATGTAAAGCATTAATAACCCTAATGATTATGTACCTACGAGTAATATAATTATGACTGATTTTATCTTGTCGTAGATATTATTGTAATTTCTTATAATTACAATCTCTTTAATAGCTTCTTCCTGCTAACTTCGTAATCTCGCAATCTCCCATGATCAGCAGAGCTATCAAACTCAATACATACCTGGTCGATAGTAATTTTTCGCCAAACTAAGTAAGAGGCATTCCGTGTGGCGCCGGATTAAAATCAAAATCAAATTTTTTTATTCAAAGTAGCACAGAAACTGCGACTTAATGAACGTTACAAGTTAAACTAGGGGTCCATTTCAAAATCTAGATCATTTTAAGATTAAGAAGCCGTCACTCCATTTTCATCCGTGGATGTCGTAGAAGGCGACTAAGGAAATACATTACCAGGAGACGGGCAGCAGCGTCTTGCTGAGATTCCAACCGCATACTGCGATCGCCAACCCGCCTGCCAAGCGTGGCGTTTATGGCAAAACCTCTCATGGTTATGAAAACCACGAAGGAGGCCTATGTGCTGCAGTGGGCGTCAAATAGCTGATGATGAAGTAAGAGGCAGCACGATTAGCATATCCGTGCAATACCATCATTGAAAGTCCCCAATACCCTATGCTAGCTCTTACCTTACATGACTCAAGTGTTAGTATTGAACAAACGGCTATCTCCGGACGTTACCGACTCTATCTCAAGTGACTCAAGGCGAGCGAGCACGCTTTATACAACACTTACCGGCATCTACGACCAATAAGGGAATGCCTTACCGTCAGCCTTTCGTAGGTCAAGATCCATCGTTACATAACAGACGCATAAAATTATATCATTCAGGTTACAAGTTTATGAGTGGGGTTTCATGTTTCAATTGGAAGCTGGGATCTCTTTAGGTGACTGTCAGGATCATTTCAAGTGGCAAACCCTGGTCTCTGCCTACCCCTCCAGGATACAGGCGTGACTTTATGTAATGTAACAAATATAAATAAAATATTTTTATGCAAACTCATCGCGGATTTTTGTTCAAGTTATCCCATTATTCCGTGTGGCGCCGGATTAAGAATAGCGTCACTCCATTTCCTTCCGTGGATGTCGTAGAAGGTGACTAAGGATATCAATTACCAGGAGACGGGCAGCAGCGTCTTCCTGAGGTTCTAACCGCATACTGCGATCGCCATCCCGCCTGCCATGCGTAGCGATTATGGCAAAACCCCTCATGGTTATGAAAAGCAAGAAGGAGGCTTGTGTTTTGCAGTGGGCGTCAAATGGCTGATGATGATGATTATCTCATGAATTCCTACCAATGTGACTGTTATGCAACGGAATCTGGGGTGTCTACCGCCAGACGGCAAGACGACGATATTGTGAAAGCGGCAAGGAAACATTGGACGAGACTGGCATATAAATAGAGCCCACTGTTGGGCAGTGGGCTCTATTTATGGGCTGATCAGATATATGTATTTACTGTGCAAAGAACCGACCAAGTGCGTGTCGGACCACGCGCAGTGTAGAGTTCCGTAGAATGCTTTTTTGATTGATATTAGGATTTTATTTTATCTATTTTAGAACTTCATCAAAGTAATTTTCAATGGGATTTGCACACAGTCTTTCTTTTATAAGTTGGTCGACTATTGCTCGGTAACTTGTAAAGCCTTGGTAATTTGTAAAATACTGTGATAGCTGTGATTAGTTTAACTTTTGACTGCATTATATATTACTGCCCTGATTTTTTTTCACTATTCTATGTATGCGAAATTTCAGCTTTCTGGTACCTACCTACCTACTAATTGTCTCAGAATAAACCTTAAATCATGTTCGCCAACAGACATACGGGCATGGCGAAATTATAAGGGTTTCTTACATACATACATACATAAACTCATGCCTGTATCCAAGAGGGGTAGACAGAGACCAGGGACTGCCACTTGCCACGACCCTGACAGATCACTTTCGCTTCCTCAACATTCATTAGTCTTTGTACGCACGCATGCCGGTTTCGGGTACTTTTTATCTTGGCCATTGCTAATACAAGGTTAATTAAGGGTTTCTTGTTGAATTGAATTGAATTGAATTGAAATAATTTATTGACTTAAAACAATTGACAATTAATTTGTTGACTACAATACCCTAAAAACAGCAAATTGCCTTACAAATCATCAGTGGCTTCTTGGCTGACGCTCTCCACTCACATATTATCTCACCTTGTTAAACCTAAGAGCCAGCTATTATTAGATTTTTATAATCGCCGTTAACAATAGCATATATTCACGCTAACCACTTCAATGGCGGTGTTGCAACTTCGCAAGACAGGCGAGCACAATCGCGCTATCGAGCAAGAAATCATCGAGTTGTTTTAACCACCTCATAATGATTAGCGCTGTATTAATAGTGGTTTTCTGTATATAAGATAAGCCTACTGGCAGTAAAAATGTCGAAAAGATAGTTGCGGTCACGATTCCAGTCTAGGCCTGTCAACCAATCAATATTGCTCAAAAGACTTCTTTTGCTGACAAAAAAACATTTTATTACTGACCAAAACCGTAGTATTCTGCTGACCGTTTCAATTATACCATACTAGCTGTTGCCCGCGACTTCGTTCGCGTGGTAATTTTCATATGTATTTTTCCGGGATAAAAAATAGCCTATGTGCTAATCCAGACTATAATCTATCTCTTAGCAAAATTTCATCCGCATCCGTTCAGCCGTTTTTGCGTGAAAGAGTAACAAACATCCGTCCATACATACAAACTTTCGCGTTTATAATTATACTGTCAATTTGGTGTTTTGTTTCACAGAGCATCTTGCAATATGCACTCAAGCTTAGATTATACTTCTATGCACTCAAGACTCAGGAGTGATCTCAGACTTAGGGTATAGACAGGCGGACTGCATAGCAACTGCATTCCGACTGCGAAAACGCAGTTCAGATGCAGTTTGAATGCCGTTGGTACCAACGCAATAAACATGCTAACCAACCGAACAAGGAACTGCATGACACCGACTGCAGTGGGAATGCTCGGTTGGTTGGCAGTTTCATTGCAGTTGGAATGCGGACTGCATTCGCGTCTGTATAAAACCTTAGATTGGCGTCATACTTCTATAGATCTCAGATGTAGAAGCGCTTTATCTTTACTAATATTATAAAGAGAACAAGTTTGTAAGTTTATATATTTCATTTGTAAGTTTGTGTGTAGAGGTGATCTCCGAAACCCCCTTCCCGATTTCAAAAAATATTTTACCGGTATTTAGAATCGACCTTCAAGGAGGACACAGGCTATATGGTGATGCGTCTACCATGCGAACGTAGTCGCGGGCACTGCTAGTGAATTATAATATATTTACTGCTTTGCAGTTTGGCGAAATTTTGTACTAATATTAAGGTCTTTTATTTTGAAATGAAAAAAATTAAAAAAACTTTATTTAGAAAAAGGTTAAAAAAGTGGTTACTGGCTCCCAAACTAGGATTCCCTGTGCTATGGGTAGGTATTTTGACTAAATAAACGTCATTACATTATATTGTCATTATATATAGATAGCCATGATTTTTGGTGTCAGCCGTCATAACATTATGGTTACGTAGCGCTCAAGTTCTTGCTATGGGGATATCCAGAAGCACTATTATCAAGTAAGAAATCGCTGCATATTGTCTCTAATGCACACAAAAGGTATTGTTGCACAGTTTAGCTAACATACTCGACTAATCTTACAGATTTTTGCTTTGTTTATAAGTTACGTTGCCAGGCGGTATGTTACACAGTATTGCAGCGCGTTGTGCAGTCTTAAATAGAAGTTTCGTAAACACCACACTGTAGGCATTCTCGTGACAAATTGGTTTATCCGGATTTTTAACTTCACGCCGTCATGTTCATTCCATCATAACTGGGGAGCTTGCCTCAAAATTGACTTAGAATTATGTTTTATCTATACAATAGAAAACAAATGATAATCCCAAAAAAAATAATAATAAAACAAAGAAATTTTTTTTTCAGGATTTTTAATTTGCTTTTAAACCGAATTCTTTCCCACCGTGTATTGGCGATTTCAAGCGCTGAGATATTTAAACAACTCCGATACTCAAGGTTTCCTCACGATGTTTTCCTTCGCATTTGCGAGTTGCTACTACAACTTGCAAAATTTACGTCACTTACTACATTTAACGGGTCTAATCGAGATTATTTATTAAGTAAACTTAATTCCCTAAGTCAAGGTCCATGCCGGAATCGAACCAAGGACCTGTCGGATGTGAGGCAAGCGTTCTAAGGAACTAACTCCACTAAATTTCCAGCAGCGATTCAACACAAAAGCCGAAACCTTGCCTAATCCAAGTTCAAGTTCACACACTGCCGACTATGTGGAGACATAACTCACCACGCTACTGTAAGCCGATGACAGCGGATGACAGCGATGACAAATGTGACATTTGACGCATTGTGCGGCGGCCTCGGTGAGCGCCGGCCTTTAGGCTAATGAATATAATTTGTTCACCATTTCCGAGCGGTTCGGGGTTCCGGTGCGAAGTGTGGACTTGACTTTAGACCCTTGAAAATGGTCAGTCGATAAAACATTCAGGCTCGCTTGCGCCAACGCTATCTGGCAGAGATAATATATGTAATTCCTGGTGTACATACAATAGAGAATATTCTATTTATTTATCTATGTTTATTCATGGTTAAGCTCTATCCACTGAATACGTCGTGCACCCTTTGCAGCGCTATTTATAGACGAATTGTATGGCTCAATTAGATATTTATCTGCTTATCTCTTGATAAGTATTTACCTATTTACTTAGGCACTTATCCAGTAATTTGGCGCAAGCCATCCAGTGGCCGTTTAAATATACTGTGGTGACGTCTTTGCCTTTGCCACAGACTATTTAAACTGACTCTGAGGAGTGTTTTAAGGGATCGTGTTTTATATATAAGACTGTAACAGTTTATTACCGTGCATGCACGTTACTTAACTGACTCAAGCGGTGGTAGCGACTTATCTGTATAACGCTTGCCTCACATTCATGAGGTCGTGGATTTCGAACCCACTCAAGTGTCAATGACTTAGTTTTGTAATTTACGTACATTTGTGAATATCTAGTAGCAATACCAGACGCTGTGCTATGAAGAAAAATATCGTAGGGAAACCTGAGTGCTTGAGGTCAGCTTCTGAGTTCAACTTCACTCGCTTGAAATTACATGTCCACCATACTCTCTGAGAGAGAGCCTGTGCCCTAAAAGGGAACGTACCTGTAAAGGTTGGCTAACAAAAAAAATATTGAAAGCAAGCTGCTGTCAATTGACCAAAGTGCATACAAAAAAAAAACCACTGACAGCCGTAAACAGTAGATTAACAGCTTGTTAGTGTACGAGAAACCGGGGGTAAGTGCGGAAATCTCCAGTTGAACTAGAACTAGTAGGTACATACAAGTACTATAGATTACATTGAAGTACACTAATGCTTTCGCAGCTACTATGGACGTCAACGAAGTTCTCTTTAATTGCTTCTACAATATGTTCGTTCACTCAGTTGATCCAGTTCGACTCGTCTAGGTTATTTATTACACAGCGGGTGTATACACCGCTGTCGCTATGTCCGTACACCCAGTCGGTGTAAACTAAACACCCGACATACCCACTACAAAAAATATAAGTACGTACTTAAAAGAAACTGGTTTAATCATGAGCAAGTGTGCCTGAATGTGATTTATTTGCAATGTCATGCGTTTATTTATTTGAATAATCATCATGTCTCTAAAAGCCTTGACATACTGTATTAATTAAATTACTTAAGTGGGCACCTAAGTATGCATTTTGCAGACCTAGTTTGCAGACTTTTTAGAAAATTCTCCACCGTTCAATAAACCGAGTTATCAGCGTATAATTATGCAAATACGTAATCAGTGCGGCACAAGTAGCTTACATAGGGCCGAGACCGGACAGAGACCTGTCAAAAACGTTCCGTAGTCAACAAGAAACTATTACAGGTTCGCATGTCCGTCCGTCCGTCTGTAGGTCTTACAACTAGAAAACCGCTTCGGCTCACAATTTTGAATTCTTAAAAAAACTGGAATTTGGCACACCTTAGATATACATAGCGGATATACGGAAGCGGAGACCCAGGTTCGATTCCCAGTGCGGGCATGTACCTATGACTTTTCTTTCTAAGTTATGTACATTTGTGAAATTATAGTAGCAATACCACTCGCTAGCGGTGAAGGAAAACATCGTGAGGAAACCTGGGTGTCTGAGCTATTCACTTACCTCAGCGCTTGAAATCGCCAATCCGCGGTGGGCACGCGTGGTGATTAAGCCCATACTCTCGCTCTGAGAGAAGGCCTGTGCCCTACATTGGGACGTATATAGGCTGCTTATGAAGATATACATATCAATCACGCCGACAGAACGGTAAAAAAAACTTATGGATAGTTCTGTTTTATTGTCAACCCCATTGTGGGTATCGAGTTGAAACGGTCGTTGTAATCGTAACGTAAAACGGTCGTAAAAATATTGTGGGTGCATAAAAACTATTCTTCTGCAATTTTTTGGTAAAAGTTGAGCATCTGCACATAACAAGACATGCGTCAAATTTCCTCTGCAAGCGATAAGGGAATTTTATTGCCATTTCAAATGGAACCCAAACAGATAAACCCATCAGTCTCATTTTCACGGAAAATGCGCAGAATGGATTTAACTTGTCTCATGTTGACATTGGCGTTTCAGAATGCACCAACAATCATAATGATCCTAAGAAGCCTCATGATAATGGACCATTGTAGCCACTTTAGCCAAAGGTAATTTGTGGCTCGAAGCGCATTTTTTACTCGTCAGACATTGTGCCGGTCGGAATGTCCTTGTTACACTAATAACTCTGCCGGAAATTTGTATTTTTTACGTTTTCGCCGAATACAACGGAGGTGAAAAAGTTTGTGGCCATGTTAAGGTTTTGTTAGGATTCCGTAGTCCACAAGGAACCCTTATAGTTTAGCCTTATATCCGCCCGTCTGTCTGCCTGTCTGTCTGACCACGGCTTAGCACAGAGACGATAAGTACTAGAGAGCTGAAATTTGGCATAGATATACATATGAATTCCGCCGACAAAACGGTAGAATAAAATTTTGAAATAATTTTTTTTAGCGTACTTCCCCTACACCTTAGGTTTGCAATAAAATTCTTTTTCTCGCCTACACCATAGTGCGGGGTATCATTGCATTGGTCGTTTAAACATATTATTTGTGTAGGAACACCATTTTGATTTAGGGTTTCGTTTGCGAAATATTAAGCTTTAAAGGGCAATTTTTTGTCATAATAGGCCCTCTCCTGGCTAAACCGGTGATTGTAGAAACGTGAAAAAAATCAGGGCAGTAGCACATAAATGAAGTTAAAAGGAAAACTATCATGGTTAAGTAGGCTTAACAAGTTTACGAGCAATAGGCGACCAGTCCGCCCTTGCTCATAGTCTAAGACATTCATGTTTATTTAAGTGCTAAATTTTGTATTTTGTGCAATAAAGTGTAACAAACAGACAAACAATTTATAATAAGAAAACTTCGTACAAAATCCATTAAAAATTTAAAAAAAATATTTACTGAGCTCAGCAAAACTTAACATTTACTTGGATTAAGGTTATAGATCGAAGCGGATAAAAAGTTCCTCTTTCTACGGAACCCTACACTGCGCGTCGACACGCACTTGGCCGGTTTTTATATTAAGTTAAGGTATTTATTTTATAATCGAGAGATTTACGTGGCATTGTAAGATTTTGGCTCCCCGACTCAAATTTAGGTTAAGTTTAGTAGGGTTTTTATTCAAATTATTCAATAACTTGGCGTGCATTAAATAAAAACGGAATCCCTACCGAAAATGAAATTTTCACCAAATTGTGTTCACTAAACAAATAAGCTCTCACCAAATTGCGTTAACCAATTGTTCATTTATTTAGAGTCAATTTAGTCAGTAGAGTCGTTTTATTTGGCTCTCAATACAGGGTCAAAAAATATTTTTATCAGCTCGGTGTAGAGGTAGATTGGTTCAAGCGTTCACATATCTCACACGAGTTTCAAGTATTTATTAACAAATGCTTCAGACAGTCACTGGGTATATTATGGCCAGAAACAACCCGGAATAAGGACCTCTGCAAGTTTACCAATCAGAGACATGTCATCTACAGGGTGACTTTAAATTCGATTGACACATTTTAAGGGGACAATTAACTATGATTTAGAAGCATATGAAGGTAGTTTTGAAAAAAAATGGGGCGACCAAAACACTGTTTAGTTATCCAAAATTACTTCACTGATGCATAACAGTTATAAAAACCGAAAAAAGACTGGGTCGAGCGTCTTATAAGACTATAGTCGGCGCCGGCCGACTCAATTGTTCTTTTATTTGTTTACGTATGTCGGAGGACAGACTATTATACGTTTAACATATTAGAAAAGATTTTTCAACGTCATGGTATTTCCTACCACTTTAAATTTGGCATGTACCAATGACATTCTTTTCTATGTTACGTACATTTGTGAAGTTGTAGTAGCAATACCACTCGCTAACCGACCGTGAAGGAAAACATCGTGAGGAAGCCCGAGTGTCTGAGGTGTTTACCTCAGCGCTTGCTACGAATGGCCCACCTATGAGGGCAAGTGCGGAAATCCCAGAAATCCCAGGTGTAACTAGAACTACCCCTTACCTCACATAAAATATACCTCAACTGAGAAACGCGCTCCCGTGGAGACGTGGATGTGTTTTCGACTGTACTAACGCATCATGTGAGATCGACAGAATTTTCTTGGCATTACGGCTAACACTGACCCCGTATCTAATGATCTGCTGGCGAGGTCCTTATGTCATTTTGCATACCTATCAATGAAGATGTTCAAAGTCGACCTCAAAAATTAATCGCCCTGATAAAGTGGAACTAATGCATTCGTTGCAAAAACAGAGCTTTAAATGAAAAATATTGCCACACTCACAAATTGTCCCTGGCTACCAAAATTTTATGTCTTACCTACAAGTTCACAAATAGTTCAGTTCAGTTAAAAAATACAGTCATAGAGATGGTATGATATAAAAAATATTGCACTGTAAAATACTGTTTAAAAGCATAGCAAAAATAATTAATTAAATTAATAATTCTCTGATATAAAATAATTTTAAAAACTCACAAGGCTAGGTATTTATTTACAATTGTCATAGTTTTTTTTGCTACCAAAATTTAATGTATTACCTACAAGCTCACAAGTTGTATCCTGCCTCCCACACTAGGATACCCAGTGCTATCATCTGTGCAATCATTATAACCGTAAGTAATTTGCCACTATTTTGGAGTTGGCCTCCTTCAAACTTCATCATCATCATCATCATCATCAGCCTATGCTTGTCCACCGCTGGACATAGGCCTCTCCTATTACACGCCACTGAGCACGGTCCTCGGCTACTCTCATCCAGCCCTTGCCAGCCGCCCTGCGAAGATCATCGCTCCACGGCAAACTTCTTCATTCCTATCTATTTCACTAACTAGATCGAAAAATACCCTTTCCAACGTTCACTAAAAGACCCTGAAGACCAACTATCCTAAGGTGCAATCCCAGTCTTAGTTTGAATTTTCCCAAGGGTCAAAGCGTTGAAGCCTCCATTAGCGATCGTTTAAATCGCAAACTCGAACCTCATCAAAGCTCAGTTGGTCAACAACGCGCTAATAAGGGTTAACTCGTAATAATTGATTAACCCAGAATGTAAGCCGATGAGCTGCTGAACGATAGTGAACTATGAACTACTAAGGAAAACTATAAACCGGGATCCTGCCTTTTCGCAGAAAATTGTTACGCTGAATATCACTTGCCAACCAACATTTCACCTATTTTTCACTTTGACAACAAACGATTTACAAATTTTTGTATGGCAACGTTTCATTTGGTAGGATTGTTGTTAAGCTGATTATTATAATGAAACAAAACGTTTTGGGTATTTATTATTTTTCAAATCTTTTACTAGTTTTTTTTTTTTTGCAAACCTATAGGTTAGGTTAGGTTAGAACTGTGACCAACACACGCACGAGCCGAGCGAGCGAAGCGAGCGTGCCGCGGCAGCGGCCGGCGAGTGCTAGGAAAATTCTATCCATTTTACTAGGTTTTCCTAACCTTTAGGTTAATCTATAGGTTTGCCCTAACCTTCTGTAAAACATACGCTACTTAAAAGTTGGCATTTTGAAAAAATGTCATTATAAAAAGCAAACCAAACAAACAGTTGGCAACTGCGAGGTTGGGAAATAAAAAAAATAATAAGAAAAGTTGGCAAATGATTATTCCGCAAAATTATATTCTTCGAAACGTTAGTTGCCAAATGAAAATCGGCCAAAAATGTTTCTGCAAAAAGGCAGAGAACCCTATAAACCACTAAGACCGGATTTTTCAATAGTCAGATAAAACATAACTGGAGAACAAAACTGATGTTGTCACTGTCTTATCGTATGACTTAGACAGTGATAGCATGCAATTTATTCTCTGGTTAAGTTTTATCTGACTATTGAAAAATTGGCCCTTAGAAGAATTACTTCTTTAAAGGAAATGGACTAAGTCACTCTTTTACAGTGAAGCATTTGGTGCATGTCTATAATATTGTACTATAATGCACTAGGCACAGTTCTTTCTTCATCGTTCCCTAAGAGTCTTTGAAGTTTGAAATTTTCCAGGGGTCAAGGCGTTGAAGCCTCATCATTAGCGATCGTTTAAATCGGCACGTGCAAACTGTAACCTCATCAAGCCTCAGTTGGGCCTTCAATGTCGTCTAATAACCGGCTAATGAAGGGTTAACCCGTAATAGCTGGCCATCATTTGGGGCGGCCATCCGTAAGTATTTTGTCATTTCCTGCTGGGGACACGCCGCTTTATGATCGCTGTGTAGTGTTGATTATTACTAACTTGCGACCCCGCTTATGCTAGGTACCTATCTAGGTAGATATCTGAGTCTGTGATTAAATGGCTTGTTCGTGCTTGAGATTAAAATGTTACAGTCTTGAAGAAGAAGAAGAAGAAAAAACATTTATTATAAAAACAGTGCACACGCCACAATAACTTTTACTTTTAATTGCTTACAAAAAGTCGATCCTACTAAAACACTCTTAAGACCGAGTTAAAGCCGGTTTAGGGCAGGATTTCTTCTTATAAACCGGCTTTAACTCTGTCCTAAGAGTGTTTTAGTTGGATCGACTTTTACACAGTATATTGTCTGACTTTTTTTGTGGATCTTTTTTAAATTAATTTAGACAAAGTGCCCCACGCTTTATGTCTTAGCAATTGAATATTGCGTTACGAAACTAGGTACCTAGGTGAAGTATTTCCCACAACACATATTTCCTACTTTTATCAGTCACGCAATAGAGTCACTGACAAACGCGTGTAGTTTTTCATCATCATTTGTTCAAGTGTAGGTATTTGCCGGACATTATACAAAAATCTATAAAACAATTTTCTAGATCCAGATTTAAGAAGGTAGTGGTGGCAGCAGAGCGGTAGAGCGTCGGCATCTCATTCGGGAGGTCGTTGGTTCGAATCCCGGAATCTACATGACATGTCTTCTAAGTTACGTACATTTGTGAGTTGTAGTAGCAATACCACTCGCTAACCGTGAAGGAAAACATCGCTAGGAAACCTGAGCGCTAGAAATTGCCAATCCGCGGTGGGCACACGCGGTAATATTAAGTCCACACTCTGTCTCTGAGAGAAGGCATGTGCCCTGCAGTGGGACGTATATAGGCTACATAAAAAAAAATTTAAGAAAACTGTACTAGCGGCCCTAGAAAAACTAGAGTTTAGACCACTTAGACTGTTTATTTCTTTTCAAATTTGCGATAGCTTTTATATTATTTTGCGTCCATTAGCTCGAGCACGGAGGTAGCGAGCCGTCATGCAGAGTAAACAAGTTGCCCGCGAAACGATTTAGGTAGTACCGACTGTGCCCGGAAACATGCAGTTGTTATTTCAGTAATTGTGTGAAAATTTGACTGACTGCCTACTCCTACATCGACTGCAGATGATTTCATCGGTCGAATTCATTAATGGAACATTGCAAAATATACGTGTTTTTATGTTTCGTAAAATATAAATGTTTTGAGTAATTGCCATCTGTAAAATCTGTAAAATTTTAAAATTCATGATGAAATCATTATTTCTTTGCTGGCCGAAGTCGTTTTATAAATAGTAAAGTTTTACAATTAACGTTTGACTTGTTGGTACAAGTGTAGTGATTAGGAAAAAATCTTAAACCCTTACTAATATTATAAACGCGAAAGTTTGTATGTATGGACGGATATTTGTCTCTTTCACGCAAAAACGGCTGAACGGATCCGGGTGAAATTTTGCACAGAGATAGATTATAGTCTGGATTAGCACATAGGCTATTTCTTATCCCGGAAAAATACACATTTAAATTACCACGCGAACGAAGTCGCGGGCAACAGCTAGTTCTTAATAATTGAGCATACTTAACTCAAAACACGTGATTTTGGAGATGTTCCGGTAGTGATTCCGACCGGCGATTTATGAAGCGTTTTTTTTAAGCACTTACGCTCTTGACTAAAAAGGCCCATTTACGGGAGAGGACTCCCCGTCCGCATGCTCGGCATGTGTAGGCGGCAGGCCCCTCCTGCCCTTCTACTACGTAACTGTCCGCTCTATCGGTTTAATCATTTTCACGATTCCAAAGTGTCAAAATATGTACGTATTTGACAGTTCGGAGTAGGTTAAATCCTCAGAGATATCTGTGGTTAAATCGGATAACTCCATACAGTAGAGAATTTACGCAGTAGCGCCCCTGGTCAGACTTTAGGGCCTTTCCATGCCTTAAGGCATCAAGAAGGCTTAATCCGGCGTTGCCCATCAATATTTGGAACACAAACTTTAAGACTTTGGCATTTCAGTATCAAAACGCATAACCCTAGGCAAAACCACAGTTGATTTTCAGAGATCCGTGCCTCAAAAGGATAAAACCATTATAAGATTACTTTTTTGTCCATCCGTCTGACAAGGCCCTTTTTCTTAGGCACGGCGCTATCAAGTTGAAAACTAAAGTCAAATACTAAAGAGATAATTTTTTAAGCTCTTTAGAAATAAAGGAAATCATTATATAAAAATATATCTAACATGAATAACGCTACTTCCCACTGTGAAATATTTTTTACACTGCAATAAGATTTGCCATTTTCAGCAGCTGCAACACACGACGATAGAGCTTGTAAAATCTTCTTTTTTTATCATAGGTTTTGTCTTAACTGAACTGTTAACTGTTGTGTCAATAAATGATTTTTTTCTTTCTTCTTCTGACTATAAAATAGGTAGGTAGTTTCTGTCGCAGTTTATTAAGTAAACTGCTCTTAAATAGATGGGTTTCACGACTGATCAAGATCTATATCTCTGGTTTCCATTATAAAATAAGGCTCTACAGTCTTAACAAATTTATACAAGCACGATTCCTTAAGACACCCCACAAAATGCAGTTTCAAAAGCTCTTACCAAGGATTATTTAAACTGCATTTCATACAATGATCAAAAATCCGCGCAAACGGGATGAATTTACGATGGACACGTAAGAGCAATTTTGTTAAATTATTTGTTAGTTTTACTAAACTAAAGTCCGAAGAATTCTAAGTCACATCCCGCGTCCCGCAAATGAGACCCAATATAAATATGTTCAAATTATTTGTCGGCCATTATACTTGTAAAATCACAAAACCTATGCGGCACTTACCGTTGACCTAGAATCATGAAATTTGTCAAGAAGCAACATTAATTTGTAGCTATGTCACAATATTTTTTTATGTCGAACTTACATAATTATATTTTCTGTCGTGTTGTATGAGAGTGGTAGGCATATACTTTTCTATTGCAAATGTTAGTTTGTGATCGTTTGATCGGAACCCCGAGGGCGTGGGTCCTACTCGTACTTATCCGTTTTTTGTATTCACGCTACATTTAGCAGTTTTGTAATATGAATGAATTATTTGGTCATCACGTATTCATTTACCATTGTGTTGTGTGGAATCCAGCGTACGCTTACAACTGTCTGAATAGAAGCCCATTTCTAAATTCAACTGTATTTTCTAAGGTACTTGACACATTCCCGCATCAAATAAACCGTTGAATCGCTGTAGCAAAGAACCAATATTTATGTTGTACTAGCTGACTCGGCAAACGTTGTTCCATATAAATCAGTCTACGACCTATTCTGAGACGTACCAAATAATACAATAAATTTCATAAAAGCGTTGATGCCGTTTCGGAGCAGTTCGATAATGAACACTGTGAAACACACGAGATTTGTATATATGTTTTAGAATTTTTAGATTGTATTGTATTAAACTCACCTCATTGATTTAGGAAAATTCGTAACTTTATAGTATCGTAATTAAAAAATATATTTTTGGTGAGTGTAAGTGAATGATTTCATAAAATATATTAGTTTACCTGAGAAACCTTTTAATAATTTGGTACTTTCACGTCACCATAACCATCTTGGTGTGTTTATTGAATGAGAAAACATTGCGGTTTTCCTATTCCATTAGAAACATTAAGCGGCGAGAAAGTGTTATCTCTATTTAAATGGCACTGAATTATCGCATCCGGAAACTATTGCCAGAGTAGTTAGAACTTAAAGTTAGATCCAGCCATCAGTGGTTCTTTTTCAGCGACTTCAAAAAAGGGGTTATCAATTCGACGCGTTTTTTTTTTCTGCTATGTTCCTCCATAACTCCGTCAAATCTTAACCGATTTCGAAATATTTTTTTTTGCTCGAATAGATATAACGTCCCATTTTAATTTGGTGAAGATCTGATGAGGACTTTCAGAAGTGGAGAACGGAACTCTTCAATGGACAGCAGTAAATAAGCCCGAATGGGGAGCCCCATTCCTTCCTTTAGTAATATCCGTATGTTTCATAGAATAGCGTAAAAGTAGACCCAAGGTAGTTTGGTGATGTGCTGGTGAAGACTTTCGGAGATGGAAATTGAGAACGTCAAAATTTTAATGCAACGAATTAAGTAGGATAAGTTATGGTTACACGAGTCTTGTTTATTTTTCTCCCGCCCCCGCACTAAAAACTGAAAAACAAAAATAAAAAAAAAGTTAAAACCGACTTCGAAACTTAAATTATTTCTAACTTTTTAGTGCTGTAGTGTTTCGAAGTAGGTTTTTGTTTTTTATTTAAAAATTGTTAGTGTTGCATATTTAGAAATGACGCCGTATACCCGAAACCGGCGCGCGTGCATGCAACGACTGATGAATATTGATGAAGCGAAATATGTCTGTCAGGATCGTGACAAGTGGCAAACCCTGGTCCTGGCCTACTCCTCCGCGATACAGGCGTGACGTTATGTAATCTATGACGTAGGGTGTCAAACTGAGCTAAATGACTCATACCGAAGAAAAGTCATTGGACAAAATAATATCGGACAAGTCCGAGAAGACTCGGGCTCTCGTGGTTCCGAACAACTACAAACTTAACTTTACAGTGGAAAAGTATATCTACTCCCAAACCTAATAAACCAAATTTCATGATTCTAGGTCAACGATAACTGGGTTTGATAGTCGGAATAAACCGATGATAGACTGCGTGATGTCAATCTGCAATCAAAAGATATGAGCTTCATTTTAAGCTTCTAAGTTATCACAATCAGAATATACGACATCGTTGACCTAGACCATAACCTTAATCTTCATCATCGTTATCAGCCTACGGCTTTTTATCCCAAATTCTACCTCTCAGTTGCCACCCATATTGCCATATTGCCTAGGTTTCACCTGCCGTCTTTCCGCCTGGACGCTATATTTATATAAATAAATAACTACCACACACACAATCACTTGTCCTGGTCCCAAACTAGGATGCACTGTGCTATCGTAACCATGCAAGGACATCACTAACATTGATATTAATTTCGACTCGATCTCTCTATCCATTCCTGAAAAAACCGCCAAGTGCGTGTAAGGTTGAAGATGTTTTTATCTGCTGTACAGAACTAACAACTTCATCGGAGTAATTTTCAATGGAATTTGTACGAAGTTTTCCTTTTATAAGTTGGTCGCCTATTACTCGTTGACTTGTAAATCCTACTTAGCCGTGATAAATTTCCCTTTAAGTTCATTATATGTGCTACTGCCCTACATTTTTTCACGCTTTTACAATCAACCGTTTAGCCAAGAGAGGGGGGACGCCCTACTCGACCAAAAATTGGCGCTTTAAAGCTTAATATTTCGCAAACGAACCCCCAAATCGACGACCAATCCAACGATACCCTACACTATGGTGTAGGCGGGATTTTTTTTAAAGATTTTATTATACCGTTTTGTCGGCGTGATTAATATGTATGTCTATTTTTAAAACCTATTTAGAGGCTAAAAATTCCACCCATGCCAGGATTTGAACGATTAGCCAGAGGTCGCGGGTTGAAATCCCGACTCGGGTGGAATTTTTAGCCTCTAAATAGGTTTTACAAATGGTCCTCAGCACGGGTTAGTGCAACAAAAAGAATATAATAATGTGTGTCTATGCCAAATTTCAGCATTCTCGTACTAATCGTCTCTGAGCTAGGCCGCGGACAGACAGACAGACAGACAGACAGACGGACGGACATGGCGAGACTATAAGGGTTCCTTGTCGACTACGGAATCCTAAAAATGGTCTTGAACTTTATTTGTCTCGACACACGGACGGTTCTCGCCACAGTCTGTGGTTCTCGCCCTTCCGTCTGTCAAGACCGAATACAACATTCGGAAAAGCTAACGTTGGAATGACAGACGGACGGGCAACAAGGAACCCCAAAAACGTACCTACAGTTATTAAAACAATAAAACTTATCGTAGTCGCGCGTGCACGTGGAACATTGCATACGAAGAACGCGACAAAAAGTCACGAAACATCGCCTAAACACGTTTTAATTGCATAGTCGTGCACAATGAACCCTGAGCGTTGTTCGGCTGAAAAGTTATTGACTGCAGGCAAATATCGGAAAATATATCTTTTTTTTACCGTACCTCAAAAGGAAAAACGGAACCCTTATAGGATCACTTTGTTATCTAAATTTGTAAATAAACGTAAAAAAAAAGAAACACGGCCGTTTATGTCGTATATTTCGTCACTCAACGAAATCAAAATTTATAGGGTTCCGTTGACCTAGAACTATGAAATTTGGCAAGTATCATCGTCTTACACTACAACAACAGGAAAAAATCTGCAAACTCGACATTCGACAAAAAAATTGTCTTTGACTTTCGGGAAAAGCTCGGAAAAAATTGCGAGAGTCTATTTCTGAACTATGTATAATATCTAAGTACCTACAAATTCGTACGGAACCCTCAGTGGGCGAGCCCGACTCGCACTTGTCAGGTTTTTCCTGTGAAATAAACCTGTCTAACTAAATAGGGGATGTATTAGCGAAGGACAAGATAAAAAGCACTCGAAAGCGGCGTGCGTGCATGCAACGACAAATCAATGTTGTCAGGATGGCAAACCAAATCAATGTTGTCAGGATGGCAAACCAAATCAATGTTGTCAGGATGGCAAACCAAATCAATGTTGTCAGGATGGCAAACCAAATCAATGTTGTCAGGATGGCAAACCAAATCAATGTTGTCAGGATGGCAAACCAAATCAATGTTGTCAGGATGGCAAACCAAATCAATGTTGTCAGGATGTGGCAAGAGGCAAACCCTGGCCCTTGCCTACCCCTCCGGGATACAGGCGTGAGTTTATGTGATGTTATATTATTTCCTGAGACAAAAACTCTTGACTAAAACATTCCTGTAACTAATTTTATTTTTGTGACAATAAAAGTTTTTTAGACAACTATGTAGTGATCGACAGAAAATTAGTACTAAATAGGTGAGGCAAGAGAAACAGAGTTAAGATCAAACGCAAAACGTTTTTATTCAAAGTAACACAGAGACTACGATTTAATGAACTGTAACATTCAACAAGCTGTCCATTTCAAAATCTAGATACGAATAATTGTGGAGAAAAAATTCACAGATTTCGTGCCTCACACGACCAATGTGCTAGACATTGGAAATTAATCAATGTCAAGTCAAAGTCAAAAAATGTTATTCAAAGTAACACAGAAGACAGAAGCTGTGACTTATCGAACGTTACAAGAAAAACTAGGTGTCCGTTTCAAAATCTAGATCATTTGGAGAAAAAACGGCCAAAAAAATTCCAAACTTTTAACAGAGTTTACATGTTCCTTAATTAACAGAGTTTACATGTCATTACCTTCTAAAAACCTAGTAGTAGGATGCATAGTAATCGAGTCATAAACGTTATGTAAAAAATGTCCTTCTGGCTTTTTGACTTTTTTCAAAAAGGTTAGGCTACAGGGCAAGCCCTTCACCCGATCGTCTTTGTTTTAGGCTGAAATTGTAGCTGACTAAATTGTCCAGAGAAATATTTGTCAAATTTATGACAAATTCGTTTCCAAAATATCGAGCACCAATATCAAAAATTCGGAATTTTTTTTTCATTATGTTGTTTTTGACTTTCTCGAATAATTCTTTTTGCACCTTACAGCTCTCGTGAATACGTGAATGCGTCTTTTTTTAGTATCTTATCTTCACAACTCTCCGAGATATAAGAGGATCGCACTGTCATGAAATCGGAGCCTTCACTGGAGCGAACGAAAACACATTTTCAGTGTCAAAAGAGACAAACTTATTTCATATTAATCTACAACCTAGAACTCATGCATTGAACTGGTTTTAATTCCAGACATCTTGAGCAGCAAGTGGTACACGGCTAAGTCAGTGCATGCCGTTGTTTCTACATAGTATTAGTCATGCATAGACAAACGTATTCAATTTTGTTGTCGAACTGGCGGAGACATGCTTATTTCGTGTGCATTCATCCTCAGCATGTCTGCCTTTGAGGTCACCAAAAAAGCGGCATGTCGATTGTATGGGCTGGCCACTTATTACGTTTACAAAGAAATTTTAACCACTTTATGACTCCATCGCTCTACGTAAGACATATACGAATAACCCTTCGTTGCTTTCGCAGGCAGAAATTGTCTGAAACAATATTATTCCTTAAAAGTTACAAAAGTTTCTTTTTTAGGGTTCCGTACCCGAAGGGTGCCAAACGGGACCCTTCGGGTACGAGTATTACTAAGACTTCAGTGTCAGTCTGTCTGTCTGGCTGTCTGTCACCAGCCTGTATCTCCTGAACCGTGATAGCTAAGCAGTTGAAATTTTCACATATGACGTATTTTGGTTGTCGGTTGCCACTATAACACCAAAATACTACTAAAAACAGAATTAAATAAATATTTAAGGGGGGCTCCTATACAATAAACGTAATTTTTTGCCGTTTTTTGCTCGATCTGTGTATCTAATGTTGTACAGATAATGGTACGGAACCCTTCGTGCGCGAGTCCCATTCGCACTTGGCCGGTTTTTTTCATTGTCAAAAACGAGTTATTTAGTTATCTCATTACCTGAAATCGCCAATCCGCGGAGGGCACGCGTGGTCTTGAAGTGAGAAGATCTGTGCCCTGCAGTGGGACCCATACCTGTTATATACACCACTAATTTTGGGTGGTTTGAAAAACATAGCAAAATGAACGTGCCTGACAGTAGCTATCGAATACGCAAGTTTGTTTTTGAAAAACGCATTTTTCAAAAATATCTCGTATCAAACTCGAATCTATTAGAACCATTATTTATTAGCCATCCAGAGCGGCGCGTACGTGCCGCGGGTCCGCGGGTCATTGTGCTGTTAGACGGAGGTACTATGTTAGCTTATTTTTTTTAATAAAATTTCATAACTCGAAACAAGATTTCTCAAATATATATTTTTTTTATTTACGTCGTAATAGTTGAAATAGATGCCATTTTTAATAACCGCAGCTTTCAAACCACCCAGATTTAAGCCAGTATACCCCAAGAACGTTTTACCCAAAAAAAAATCTTGATATAGGCTCCACATGTATTCCACTAATGCGTACGTCTCTTCAGAAATACTGACACAGTGCTTTTCAACTGATTTCTGCAGTGATGCTGGCAGCAGCGCGGCGGCGCGCCGGCGGGCGGCAGGCATGGCGCGCGGGCAACTGCGCCTGCTGCTGTGGAAGGACTGGCTCATCCGGAAGCGGAAGCTGGTGAGTCACTCAGTGCGCTGGTGAGTGACTTATTGTGTTGATGAGTGACTCAGTGTGCTGACTGCGGGCGGCAGGCATGGCGCGCGGGCAGCTGCGCCTGCTGCAGTGGAAGGACTGGGTCATCCGGAGGCGGAAACTAATAAGTGATCCACTAACGAGCTCCTACTTTGCCTACAGCGCCATTTACCCTAGGACCTGACCAGATTCTATCTATTGATGTTAAGAAATTCCGAGAATCCGCAGAAACGCATAAGTTTTTGAGGTGTCAATGGAATTTAATCGAGTGGGCCTCCATTTCATGGGTGTACTTCCATGTTTGTGATATCCTTGCCTGGTTACTATAGCACAGGGTATCCTAGTTTGGGACCGGGTCAAGTGATTGTGTTGTGTGGAATTTATTATTATTATTATCTAGACTAAGACCAAAAATTTACCCAGTCAATCAATCCAATTTGATCCTTTTTCACTTTCTCTATTCGTGGCCTTCCTAATCCAGCCGCTATCAGAAATCTACCGTAAATTTATGAATCCTTCTGTCCACAGATCACACTCGGCGGTATAATATGGGCGACGCTGGTCGTGCTCAGTCTGTACTTGGTCAGGGCCAATATCCACAACCAAGACTATCCGACATGTAAGTTGAGCATCGTCTACGTCTACGCAAAATAATAAAAACAGAATAAAATAAATATTTAAGGGGGGCTCCCATACAACAAACGTGATTTTTTTGTCGTTTTTTGCTCAATATTAATAACGGCAACAGGCGACGCTTGAAATATTCCAATGTTGTATAGATAATGGTACGGAACCCTTCGTGCGTGAGTCCGACTCCGATAAAGAATATTCTTATCTTTATCATTTTCCATCGTATTCCAGGCCAGTACGCGGCGCGGGCACTGCCCAGCGCTGGCATGCTCAGCTTCCTGCAATCGTTCGTGTGCAACATCAACAACGAGTGCAACCCGATGGATCAGTTCGACGAGATACCCACATATGAGAAGTCCAGGCATGTTAAACAATAAATACATTTCTTTTCTACCTTCCAGCAGCCCATATTCCTTCCACTTCATAGAGCGTGGTAACGGTTGGCTATTTTCACCTCAACTCAGGCACGCAGGTTTCCTAGCGGTTTTTTCCTTCACATTTGTGAACTGAACGCCCTCGGCTAAATTATCGCTTTTGAGTATCGAGTTATTAACTTACTTCAAAAAAGCAGGAGGCTCTTTAAGTATCTTTTGTATGTTCCCAGATTACTCGAAGACGCCGGGACCGATTTGGAAAATTCTTTTTTCTTTTTTAAAAGTTGATTTCACAGGTCTTCAACAAGTCAGGATCTCATGATAGATCTTGGACAAATCGAGGGAAGTATTCAAGAGGCGCACTTGAAGCAATTTGGGTGCTTTTTACAGTGAATCGTGCATTTGCTCTCAGAAAACACCATTTGGTGGAGTCATACTGATGTTCACAAAAAATCGTAAATTATATGTATATTTTTTAAATAAAAAACGAAAACCGACTTCAAAAACACTGTTGTTGCTAGTCGAGGCTTAATTATGCGCAGCAAATCCTGTCGGAATCCTGACGTTTGCGACTGCAATTAGTTTGTAATTTGGCAGTAAGACGAGGAATCGTCCAGGATTTGGTGCGCGTGACACAAAAGCTAATCTGCCTGCAAGAGATGTTGTAAAAAATATAGAGTAGAGATCATGATTTGGCAGCGCAGACTACAAGCCATTTCACTCGTAGATAATTACGTTATAAAATAAAATTATAATAAAATAAAAAAGTTAGGGATTTAACATTGTAAGAAGGCAATGTGTTAATCGTCATCATCATCATAGATAGATAGATAGAATATTCTTCATTGTATGTACATCAGGAATTACATATGAGAGTTTAATTTATCATCATCATCATTCAGCCACAAGAAGTCCACTGCTCGACATAGGCCTCCAGGGATTTCCAAAAAGACCAGTTGGAAGGGGCTTGTATCCAGCGTCTTCCTGCCACTTGGATGAGGTCATCTGTCCGTCTTGTGGCTGGTCATCCTACGCTGCGCTTGCCGATATGTGATCTCCATTCGAGAACTTTTCGGCCCCATCGGCCATCAGGTCTGCGTGCTATGTGCCCCGCCCACTGCCACTTCATGTGTTAATCAATACTACCTAACTTGTATCTCCACTCGTTCTTCTAGGCTAACCCAGCTGCAGCGCAAATTCAGCCCTATTCTCTACAACGAGTCCATTATAGAGACCGCTGGCACCGTCCCGAACGCGCTCAAGCTGCTGGGTACGGTGGTTACCGCCGTCGACGAGCCTACATTCCTTAGTATCAGCAGTAAGTAAAACTTTGCAAATAGTCGTCTCCGGGGTATATTAGACCAAGTGTCAAAACGTACATGGGGACATAATGTCCAGATGCTAGAAGGACCACGAGTCAATTAGTGCAAGTGTCAAAATGTCCAAGGAGCCATAATGTCCACATGCTAGAAAGAGTACTACCTATTATGGTACAAAAGATACAGCACTTTACATGTCGGATGGACAGACAGATGGAAAAGCAGACAGACAGACGGCGCAGGCGGTGGGGGCGTCGCTGTAGTTGCATTTTATTGTTATCATTTGTTGGAATTTGGAGTTTTTTAAGCGTGAGCGTGAGTGATTATATAGCCTTTGAGGTGAAATATTAGACGTTTTGGCCATTGGATGTTTTAGCAACATGACATTTTTACTACTAAACGTTTTGGCATTTGGGTGTTTTAGCAATTGGCCATTTTGACCAGTTGATGTTATGGCAATTGGACAATTTGACCACTAGACATATTTCCACTTTGATATTATGTATTATTTATTTATTTTAATTCTTTATTGCACTAATTACATTGTAAGTGTACAAGGGCATGCTTAATGCAAGAAGCATTCTCTTCCAGCAAACCAGTATTTTCTTGACGTTTTGACACTTTTTCCAACATACCCCGAGGGAAACAGTCGTTAGACAAATTTGTTAGGCGACTCTATTACGAGTCCATCATAGAGGCAGCCGGCACCGTCCGGAACGCGCTCAAGCTGCTGAGTAGTCACCGCCGTCGACGAGCCTACATTCCTTAGTCGCCCGCAGTCTGGGTGTATTTCCTTGTTTGCGATGTCCTTGCCTGGTTACCATAGCACAGGGTATCCTAGTTTGTGTTCGGGACCGGGACAAGTGATTGTGTTGTGTCGAAGTTATTATTGTCATTAGTATCAACAGTAAGTAGAAACTTCGCAATGCAAATCGACATTAGACAAAGTCAAACAAAGACAAAGTTAGTCGATGGTAATTGGTACACGTCGGTTACTCGTGACTCATAGTGTAAAATTGTCATCGTAAAAATATTTGTGACTGTATTTTTTTATATTTGCAAGTGAAGATATACATATCGTTAATAACTTGGGGGCCCCCAAACAAAGTTGTTCTCTATCTACAATAGACCCTTCATAACATATAAATATGTTCCAAATTTCAAAGATTTAGTTCCCTTACAGAGGAAAAAAGTACCCTAGACTTTTGGCGATCATCAGTGAGCGAGTCGAAGAGGGCCGGAAATTGCGATGTTTGGTTCCCCACATTTTGGAAACTATATTATACCTCGAAGCACTGAAAAAATGTTTTTTTCTCGATTACTTAATCCTCTGCTTCATAACATAACATAACATAACATAAACTCACGCCTGTATCCCAGAGGGGTAGGCAGAGACCAGGGAGTGCCACTTGCTACGATCCTGACAGATCACTTCATCCTCTGCTTCATACCTGTAAAAAACTGGCTTCATTGATGGAGGAGGTCGAAACGGACTTGAATCGGTCGCGGCTTGTGTAAGAAATATATGCAAAGTGCGGGCAGGTCAAGAACTTGACCAGGCGCACTCTGTACGCTTAGTTTTCTGCAAACAAACTGGCAATAAAATAACGTAAATAATGAGAGACAATACCTAAGGTTGTCTCCGATCCGAGGCAGTCTGGCGTGTCAGTGTTATACAAATATACGGCGTTGTCGAATATGTGTTGCGTGTTTGCTCTGATAATATTATGCAAGCCATTCTGACGAAAATGTATTGAATAAAGGTACTCTGGCTTAGGTAGGCTGGCCACCTATGATAGTTAACGAAGCCAAAGTAGGCAACTGGCGCAATTCTGAAGCGCTATAGAATTTTCGGCCAGTTCTAAACAGTTCTCGCTAATTTAAAACAATTTTGACAACGTCAAAGTCAAAGTAAAAAATAAATATTTAAAGTAACACAGAAACTGTGACTCATTGAACGTTACAAGAAAAACTAGGGGTCCGTTTCAAAATCTAGATCATTTGGAGAAAAAACGGTGTACCTAACGTTAAGTTTCAGTAGGTATAGTAACGTCGGTAAATTGTAAAATGGAAAAGTAAACGAATAAACTATGCGTCAAAATTCGGTTTTATTCAGTAGGTTTGTCAATATCTATATTCCCACTGGGGGCCGCCGTACATTTGTACAAATGGCCTCAGTCTGGGTGTATTTTCATGTTTGTGACGTCCTCGCCTGGTTACCATAGCACAGGGTATCCTAGTTTGGGGCCAGGTCAATTGATTGTATTGTCTGGAAGTTATTATTATAATTATTATAGAACGTCATACAAATAAAACGCATCCCAATGATATTTTCTCGTTGGAAATAAGTTTTTATTAGATCTGAGGTGCTCACTGCGCACTTTATTGTTTCAGAAAACGGCATCAGAGTCAAGGATCTCTTTCAAAACCCGAGGAAAGTGAAGCGAAATGTTTTGGAGACAAAACTGAACTTGACGACTGAAGACGCGGAACAGTTGATGCAAGCCGAAATAAGCTTACAAGGTGTAAGTCCTGTTAATTTGTAAAGCATATTGAAGTTTTCTTGTTCCTATACTAGAAAAACGTACATTTGTTCCAAGTGGAAATGGTTTTATAGATTTTTAAGTTGATAGAAGTTTAGCTAAGCCGCTTTTGTCACAGAATAATTTCCATGTTGCTTTAATTGTTAGATATGTACATTACATTACATAAACTCACGCCTGTGTTCCGGAGGGGTAGGCCGAGACCAGGGTTTGCCACTTGTCACGATCCTGACTGACCTCTTTCGCTTCAACATTCATTAGTCGTTGCATGCCCGCACGCCGGATTCGGGTACTTTATAGGGTTCCGTAGTCAACAAGGAACCCTTATAGTTTTGCCATGTCCGTCGGTCTTCTGTCTTTCTATCCGTCTGTCCTTCTGTCTTTCTGTCCGTCTGTCTGTCCGAGAAGATTAGTACGAGAAGGCTAAAATTTGGCATGGACATACATATTAATGACGCCGTGAAAGGTGGAATGAAATCTTAAAAATTTTTTTTTTAGGGATGCAATTTTTTTCTTGCCTACACCATTGTGTAGAGTATCGTTGGATTGGTCAAAAATATTGTGGGTGTAGCTTTGAATCGCAATTTTTTGTATAAGAAGGGCGTGCCCCTTCCCCCCCCCCTGGCTAATCTGTTGATAGTTTAAAGCACATACCATAAACTTCAAAGGAAAACTATCACGGCTAAGTAGGCTTTACAAGTTAACGAGTAATAGTCGACCAATTTATAAAAGGAAAACTTCGTACAACATCAATTGAAAATTACGTTGATGGAGTTGTTGTTGGTAGGCAAAACCCCTTCTTTCTACGGAAACCTACCATGTCCGTGGTCCGCCATGCAATTGGCCGGTTTTATCTTGTTTATAATAATAAATTGTTAGACTCTCTATGAAAACACGAAAAAAATTACTTTCAATTTATTAAATACTTACCCCTCTTTAGACTTTGTGTGGAAGTTGTTTATTTATTTCAATAGCACGTTGCACAAAGTATTTTGTTTATATTTTCATTTTGTTCCTCCAAGTGTTAAACTTGTTTTTTTGTGTATATTTACGATTTAAAATATCATCTACATCCACAGCTCCTGAAAGGTACCGTGGACCGTTGTGACCCCACGTCTCTGCTGGAAACTATCAGGGTGCAAGATCCAGGGGTGACTGACCGGCTGTCTCGCCGCATATGCGCCATGTCGGACCAGGAGCTCAGAGTTGTGTTTGTCGACCTGCTAATGGATGTGGATTTCGGCCGATATGTTAAAATGGTGAGCCGATGCCTCCAGTAAGCTTGCTTTTCCTTAGGTCGCCAGATTGCTGTGCTACGCATATAAGCAAGTCTATGTATGTCTTAACATTGACACAAGATATGGATTAAAGTTGCTCGGGTCCGTAGCTTTACCCTCATTAGCCCACACGCGACCTCCGGGTAGTGCCAGACTAGTCTTACTGTAGGTAAGACACCATAACTTTACCAAATGCTTTTGACTACACATAGACGTATTTCGAGTCTCATGAGCGGGCAACGAGGAATGTGACTTAGAATTCTTCGAAGTTTTTCTTAAGTCAAATTAAAAAATAATTTAAAAGAAGTCTCCTTTCTCCCCAGAGAATTGACACTGCAAGGATTTTTTTTCTTTTGGTTACCAAAATCAGTGACGACCTTCTGTCAGACCCATCAAAAATCTGAAATTAAGAAAATATTTCAACGTACTGTTCTAGCTAGCTGCTGACTTCAGGCCGATGAATTCGGCCTTAAGGCAGTGGAGAAAGAGTGGAGAAAAAGGCTGCGGAAAAAAACTCCGCTCTGACCATCTTTTTTCGTATCATCTTAAACGTAATAAGTACATCATGTTTAAGATGAGCTGAAAAAAGATGCTACTATCGTTGTTAACTATATGATAAGATTGCAGCTTGTGAAGCCACTGTAGGCCTCTATTACATTGTCTGTTACCTCCTGTCTAGCTGGGCACCATGTACTCTCGCTTGAACGGCGACGGGCGCCTCTCGGAGCTGGCCGATACATTGACGGCTGTGCTGAGGATCACACGACTGGAAAGTTTCGTCCCGGCTGAGCTAGCAGCCTTGCTAACCGGAGTTACGGAGAATCAGTTCCGATACTTCAATTTGACCATGTGAGTAAAGATTTTGTTGAGTGTAATCAACTAATACATCTCTTATTTAGTCGAAGTATCTCCGCCTGGGACTTCCCTTACCGGCCCTTCCACCCACATTCGCTCGATATATTTGTTTCGTGAATCTTTCTTCCTTCATCCTCTCCACATGTCCAAACCAACGCAACATTCCTGTCTCAATTCTAGTCACTAGTGAGTTTATGTTTAAGTATATTATCTATCTAATTTTTAAATAGAAGAATTTTATAAAACATAGTTCGTTTTTGATGGGCTTGCACTTATCTGTTCACCTCATTGAAGACGAAGCACAAAAAATATTGTATGGAATCAGGCGTTAGTACTTTGCGGAAATCGATAATAGCATGATTAAAATGTGAAAATTACTATGCTAAATTCCGCCAAAATCCCACAAGCACCATGCGGTTAGTTAATGCACCGCTATCCCTCAAACTTTTTCAAGCAGAAGCAAGACAAACACACCACCACCGACACCAATACTTGTGTGAAAAAATGCGTTGCGACGCGTTTCGCCTCTAACACAGTCGACCATCGGAGTCTGATGATGCCTCGTGTTAGAGGCGCAACGCGTCGCAACGCATGCAACGCATTTTTTCACACAAGTATTGGTGTCAGTGGTGGGGAGTTTGTGTCTTGCTTTGCTTTCTGGTGTGTACAATAAAGTGTTCTAATCTAATCTAATCTAACCCATCGGGTGTGACGTTACTACACATCATGTCTGTCTGCTGGACTAGCCGTGGCCAACCACCAGTAAAATTCCGTGCTCAGTAGCCTGCGTGGGTGCTTAGAGCTCCGCAAGATCATGTATATTCGAAGCTGTTGTTGTTGGACAAAACCGCATAGAGACGTGAAAAGGTTGCCCGTGTAGTGGAGCGTGGTACTCTCACTGGTTCGCCGATATGAAGAGGCGAGGACAACAAGATGTGGCGCGCCTTGAGGCAGGCCTATGTCCAGTAGTGCATGAGTGCGCGGAATATATGATGCAGCCGCTATGAAATGTTGTCAATATAGACCAGTAAAAATATCTCTGAAAGTTGTACAAAACCTTTAGCACTTAGCCTATTATTAGTGGGATTGGTGGATAATCTTTCTCTTTCTGTGTTTACCAGAGTATCAAACCTGATCTCACTCTTTGAGCCCACCTTCAAAGACACGGAGTCCTTCAAGTCAGTGCGAGGCGCGACAGACGCAGCCATCTCCGGCCTACAGTGGCTCTACAAGCTGTACAAACGCCAGGCCAATACCGACACTGTGGATGAGGTCACTGGGCTGGTTTTACACCGGATCGACGGGGACCTGATGGACGATTTTGCGCTGAAGAAGGAGTTTGTAGGGGCGCTGGAAGCGGCTGATGAGGGTGTGTCGGTGGACGAGATATTTAACGTGTAAGTACCGCTTGTATATATATTTGTACATATTATATTGATACTTGCCGTGTGATGTAAATGTAATAAAGAGCTTGTCATATGCTGACCCTCTTTTTGCCACGTCTAATCAGTAAAACTGCATTGAAGCCTACTGTATTATAATAACACCAGTGTACACACAATTTATGGCAAGAAATATATTGATTGATTTATTTAAGTTAAGTCTCTGGGGTCGGGTCTCTCTCCCTCCGCCTTTCTCCGGAGAAAATCGGATTTATTGCTTTGACCAATACATTCTTAACTATGATTTTTTCTCCAAAAACACCCACCTTACCAGCAATTTCTCTTCCAGCCTCCCAAAGATTACAAACTTCATCTTGCGCTGGCTATCGAAGCCCACGCAACACGAGGTCCTGTTCTACTCCACCTTACTAGCCCAGCTTCTGGAAAGTGCAGACCGGGTAGTCAACAACAATATGAACCTGGAGCAGATAGTTTACAATGCTTCTCTCAGGCATCCGGATGGCGTAAAGATATTGAATGACTTGCCAGTTGCAGTGGTCCGGAAGGCGTTTGAGGGGCTCAGTGATGCTAATCGGACTCAGGTGTGTGTTTTGTATCTCTTTGAAATTACAGAGTTGATAATTGACCATGAAGTCGGGTTACCTGCTTTGGAACTCTTGGAAGACATCGGACCTTTTGTTGCTTCTTGTTTTCTTAGGGGTCGTCCTTAGGTTTTACCCCTCCCATCTCATCATCATCAGCCATTTGACGCCCACTGCAGGACACAAACTAAACTAGTTTTCATAAACCTGATGGGGTTTTGCCATAATCGCAACGCTTGGCAGGTGGGTTGGCGATCGCAGTATGTGGTTAGGATTTCAGGAAGACGCTGCTGCCTGTCTCCTGGTAATGGATTTCCTTAGTCGTCTTCTACGACATCCACGGAAGGAAATGGAGTGACGCTATTCTTAATTCGGCACCACTCGGAATACCCCTCCCCCGTAGCCCAAATCAAGTGTATTTTTTGGTATAAAGTAAAAAAGTGTAAAGTTTGGTAAAAACCCACGGGAAAGTCGTTGCTTAGCAACAGCGAGTCAAGGTCACACACCGCATTTCGGTTTAGACATCGCGCGTTCAAAGAAGAAAAAATACACGTGATATCTCACTTCACACCCTCCTCCCACCCAGTGATATTTCGTGATTCTTTCGAACCCCCTCCCTCCCTTTCGAGCCTCACGTGATTAATGGACGACCCCTAAGTAGAATTTTGTTTTTACATAGCCCCCCCATGTTTATGTCCCACTGCTGGGCAAAGGCCTCCCCCAATTCAGTCCAGAGTTTTCGGTCCTGGGCTACCTTCGGACCTAGACCGCTCCGGCAGATGTTGGTCGAGATCGTCTCTTCACCGTCTCCTAGGCCGGCCTCGACTTCGATGCCCGTCTTTTGGCACCCAAGTAGACCTTACTTATATAAAAAAACGAATCCCATTGTCTCTTCTAGTTCCTGACGTCAAAGGTAAACGCACCCGAGCAGATGTTCTGCGACGATCACCGCCTGGCGCGGTTCTTCGGCATCCCGAAGCCTCAAGCCGAGAACGTGAAGAGGCAGCTCTGCGTGGCTGCGTGGAACGGCTACGTCGCTGACTTGGTCAAGTCGTTTGGGATCCTTGAGGTCAAGAATAATGTGAGTATTCATATAATCCGTCTATATACGTGGGACACTCAGAAAGTTATGCAAAAATTAAATAAAGTGTTCTTTTCAATGTGTACTTTTTTATTGAATCTTTCAAATTACTCTCCGCCAGCCTCTATACAAAGTTCCATGCGACTGAACCAGTCTTAACACTTAAACACTTTCCAGCCCGCCGCAGACACGTCGTTTACAGCCTGCGCGAACGCTGACAGATTGAAACTTTGAACTGATTTTTTATTTTCGGGAATAAAAAGAAGTCACAGGGTGCTCGGTCAGGACTTTAAGGAGGGTGACCCAGGAGTTTGACCGGCGTGCTGTCCAGGAAGTCCCTCGTTTTGAGCGCGGTGTGCGCGGGCGCGTTGTCGCGGTGGAGCAGCAGCGCGCGGATCCCTGTGTTTGGTCACTTGTTGTTCACAACAGAGAACACTTCTGCCAAGCATTTGGTAGCCATTTGGCGCCTGAGTTGCTTATTGTCTTTGATTAGTCGTTTTCTGCCGTAACAGCCGTCAAAGGGCGACCACTTCTTTCTTCATCCCCCAAAGTTAGTCGACCGCGCTTGAATTCGTTATACCAACGATACACGGTTGCCTTGGATGGGCCTTCATATATGAATGACGTTTGAAGTCTATAGTACGATTCGTCCGGTTTCTTCAGGCGACACTTGAAATCGTAAAAAATATTAGCGCGAAAATATTCCCGGCGCAGGTCCATTTTTCAATGAGACTCGATAATTTAACATTCTATTTTACTTATAAATTATTATATTTTCAAAATAGATTATAACTGGCCAGTTTCTCATACATAACAAATTTTTTTCGCAATAAAATAAACTGATAAGATATTAATGTTGTTAGTTTCAATTAACTTCGTTCTAATAAGTCAGAAGTTACCTCTCTCTGAGGCCTTTGTTTTCCATCTTTCTCCAATTCGTGGTAAGCGTTGCTGGTTGTACAATTACTTAAAATACTCAATTGTTACCTAAGTTGTTGTTACCACTCATTGTATAATTGTTTGTTTACCCAAATAAAATAAATAAATAAATAAATAAATAATTTCTGAGTCGGCTGATACTACCAACTATTGGGTACTGTGGTTTTTAAGCGTCCCCAAGCGTGAGGCTGAAGAGGTAACGGCAGCTCTGCGTGGGCTTGTGGAACGGATACTTGGTCAAGTCTTTTATGATCTTTTTAAATATGAGGCTATACGACCCACTGCTGGACGCAAGTCATCTCTTGGAAAAACAAAGAAATAAAAACAGACAGAGCTTCACATGGCACGGTTCTTCAACATCCCCAAGCCTTAATCCAACAAGCTGAAGGGTCAGATCACGTCATGGAATCTGAAGCGACTTGACCATGGCAGATCATGGTCAAGTCGCTTCAGATTCCACGATTTAATTGACCTTGTGTATTCGAATCCAACTGTTTGATTGAGAAGATTGAAAGGGAGACAGATGGCTTGAGAGAGACAGAGAGTTTTTTGACCAACAAAAATACACTGTCGTTCTTGAGATAGGTAATAGCCCTCTCGATATTGTGGTTGTACATCAAAATGTACTTTTGAGAAACGCTGCCTTGTTACCATGGAGGTCGGCACCATGTAGGTCGGCACCATGTAGGTCAGTGCGTTACGTACACAGTCGGCTGTCAGTCGTGCGCAAGTTCTAACCTCCGTGCTCATGCTGCGCGCTTTCTGTGTAGCTGGCCGGTTGGACGTGGGGTTGCTATGAAGAAAAATGATCTTTGATTGTTTTTTTCCAGTCAGGATATTTTCCCGCCGATATTTTTTTAAGCGAAATTGTGTGTAAATAAATCATCTGTATAGAGTGCAATAAAATCCCCATATACATATTTCGGATTTTTAAAATATTTTTGAACCTTTGGTTCGTTATAAATGTTATTCCGGATAAGTACACTTTACTTGTAATTTGCAGATTCGTCCAAAGTGTTCCTGAATTAGACACCTACATAACTAAGCTCAGCTGCTCCATAATAATTAATTCATTTAACTTCTTTATTCAGATAGCACAGATCCAATAATATTAATAATAAGAGACAAAATAAAACAATAAATTTGTCATTTCATCATCATCAGCCATTTGACACATACCCTCCCTCATGGTTTTCCAAGCTTTCCGGTCTTGTGCCGCCCGCATCCAGCGACTCCGCATTATCAATTATTACAAATTAATTGATAATGACAGGCAACAAAGCGGTGGTAGCCTAGTGGGTAGAACATTGGACTCGGAAGCGGGAGACCCAGGTTCGATTCCCAGTGTGGGCATGTGACTTTGTTTTCTAAGTTATGTACATTTGTGAAGTTATAGTAGCAATACCACTCGCTAACAGTGAAGGAAAACATCGTGAGGAAACCTGAGTGACTGAGCTATTTACATACCTCAGCGCTTGAAATCGCCAATCCGCGGTGGGCACACGTGGTGATTAAGCCCATGCTCTCTCTCTGAGAGAAGGACTGTGCCCTACAGTGGTATAATTGATAATGTGTTTTTTTCGCTTTGTTACTCGTGGGTTTTCCCACGGTAAAAGTTTTTTGCATTTACCTATTAGTAGAACAAAATACCAAAATCTATCTAAAAACGGGGAGAGTTTTCAGAAAGGAGTATGTAATTAGGGATTTTGTTACAGTTTGTATGTAAACCTTGTTCCTGTTCTTGGCTTTTCTAAACAGGTAACCTTTTCTGGAGCGGAGAATTAAATTCTTCTTGCTATGTACTGAATTCATTGTGAAATATGACGAACGAAAAGGAATTTGCCGATGCTCAACCGGGGCCATCCACAAACAGAACCACATCCAACAACACAACACCTATCTCCCTCTAAAATGGTTGAGACTGGTGATGGCTGACCCCTGCGTTATGCTCGTGAACGGGTGCTGTTCGTGTGTCTGGCCGCAGCATTAATGTTTTTCCTACTTTTGTAAGAAGTGTTATTTTGGCTTTTAAAGTTATAGGTGGCTATCACGGAATCATATCATATAGGCTTTGATGTATAAGTTTAAGATGATTTCAGAAAAGATGGTCAGAGTGGAGTTTTTTTCCCGCTGCCTTTTTCTCGACTACAAATACGGCCCGAAGGCAGCGGCTAACATTGTAACATAGTACATTGACATTCAGCAAACAGAATGTAAATTCATTACGTTGAAATAAATTATTGATTTCTGATTTCTGACAGACGCCAGTCCATTCCATATATCTTTTTAATCTGTGCGCCAGTCTCATCGTTAAATCATCAATTACTGAAGTGAACGACTCGGACTTAATTTGGTTTTTCAATACGCCACATTATAACACTGCATAATATTTAGCAAAGATATACATAACGAATACCAAATACCATTAAGCAATAAACACAATAACACTGTTATTACCTGATTTATCCCGCACTTGCAGTTTATTTAGCTAAATATTTTATTTTATCATGAAAATACCATTTGCTTAAGAGATCTATGCCCCAAAATTTTAGCGGTCCTCAAATAAAAGCGATCCTACTGCTGGCAAATATGTTCGCAACTAGCAAAGATGACGGATGTTTGTTTGCACTCACGCAAATGCAAAGATGAGGCTTTGCCTCGAGAGCTGTATTGATGTATATGTAGGCTCTAATTGATAAATAAATAGCTGTTTTTTTTAACGAAATTTATAAGTTTTCCTTAAACAGCATGTACACGATGCAAGCAAAGCTGCGTGCACAAGCTATGTCGAGTGAATAAAGTTTGAGAGATGCTGTATCTTTGTTTATTTTTAGTCGTTCGCTTCAATATCTAGGTAGGAAAACCACATCACAGTAAAGATGTAATAGCATTAAAATGAAAACGGAGACTACGAGTCCAGCCGTATATCTAATATAAGAAATACCCTGACAGATTTTGTAAGCAGGTTGTTCTAGTCGCCTTCTAACAACGACACAGCGGCCCATAACTAACCACTGCATATCTGGATGGTTTTACCACCATAAGATCTTTGATGACATAGGTGGAAAAGCACAAGCTTGTAAGTCAATGGCAACCAATATAATGAAAATCGAGCATAAAAAAAGGCTTGCTTGGGGAATACTTATGTAGCCATTCACTGAATAGCAAAGGCCTCCCCCTTTTGATACCAATCTTAGTATTTCGGTTAATTGCTACCTACAGAGGTATCTACAGAGATACCAGAGACAGAGGTATTATGTCCAGAAAAATTTACGTTAATTAATTTTACAGATAAACACAATGGCCGGCCTCCTGATCCAAGAGACTCTAGGCAAGGACACCACAGACCAACTTTACACAGTCGAACAGTCGTTCGACGCCCTCAAGACGTTCACCAAAAATCTGCTGGAGCTGACGCCAAGAAAAGCACAAGAGATGGACTGGGGCAGGGTGCTGGGTGCAGAAGAGGATGGAGACCTTATCAAGTTGCTCAGAAAGGAGGGAGGGAGTAAAGGAAATCAAGTTCTGTGAGTATTTGACCATCTGTGTTTTGGGGTTATTTGACCATGTACGTGGGGCCGCTAAATTGGGACTTGAAATGGATACCACAAATACAGCTCTTGATATGCTTATCAGTAAGTATAAAATTTCCCGGATGAAATTTGTATTCTCAGAGAAAATAAAAAAATAATAGGTTTCACATTTTCATACTATATCCGACATCTTTTTATTTATTTATTTTATTGTTTATTGGAAAAGCAACAGCTTATACGAGAAGCACATTTATAAAATTGAGACGATTAAAGTCAAAGCCAATAACAGCTTTTCACTGATAATCAGAACTAAGCATATTCATACAATATATAGGGGTTAAAGTATGAAATTGCCGATTTGTACTGAAAATCTAAATTGTGTATTTTTTTAATTTTTAACAAATTTATTTAATCAAAATAGTTGCCATTATTATCTATACATTGCTGCCATCTAATGGGAAGGTCATTAATGCCTTTGCGATAGAACTCCGACGATCTAGACTGCACAAACTGTGTGAAAGCCTTTTGTACTGCCTCCTGGGAAGAAAACTTCTTGTCACGTAGATAATTGTCCAAATCACGAAAAAAATGGTAGTCCGTTGGAGCAAGGTCTGGTGAATACGGAGGATGACGAATGGTTTCTAACTGCAGTTCCTGAAGGGTCAAAATGGTTTCTCGTGCTTTGTGAGGTCTCGCGTTGTCGTGGAGCAATAATGGTGAAGATCGATTCATGAGTCGGGGCTGTTTTACTGCTAGTTTTGTCAACATGGTTCGGAGTTCGGCACAATAGACATCTGCCGTTATTGCTTGACCAGATCGGAGAAAACTATAGTGAATAACACCATGCTGAGACCACCAAACAGTTACCATTACCTTTTTATTGGTAAGTTTTGCTTTAGGACACTGTTGTGGCATTTGACCTGGGGTCAGCCATTGCATTTTTCTTTTCCGGTTATCATAAAGAATCCACTTTTCATCACATGTTACAATTCGATCCAATATTCCTTCATTTCTGTACCGGTTCAACAAGGCAACACAAGTTTCAACACGCGTTTCTTTCTGCAGATCAGTCAAATCATGAGGCACCCATTTTTTGTATTTTTTTATTTTATTGATTTGACGCAAGTGAGTCAATATTGTGGGTGAGGTAACGTTAAACCATGCCGCTAATTCCTGGGTAGTTTGACTAGGGTCGGCTTCCACTATCTCTCTTATTTCATCGTTATTCACCTGTGTGGGCGGTCTTCCTCGTGGCTCGTTCTTTAAGTCGAAATTTCCATCACGAAAGCGTTTAAACCAAAATCGCACGGTGCGTTCATTAGTAGACCCCTCTCCAAACGCAGCATTGATATTGCGGGCTGTTTCTGCCGCGTTAGTTCCGCGTCGGAACTCGTATTCAAAAATCACTCGAATTTTCGCAGTATCCATCTTTCTTGTCTAAATTGAATAACAAAAACAATTGAAAGTCGATATTCAAATGTTTCACATTTTTTAAAAAAAGAACATCATAGAAACCATTTGAAAAAAGTTTCATTCGAAAACCTCAAACCATGAAGATTCTATGTCAATTCAAAGAACCTATTCCAATAAAACGGCAATTTCATACTTTAACCCCTATTATTAATTTATAAGTGCATATTTTTATTTTGTAGTAACACCTTTATAGAGAAAGAGGGTACCTACATTAGCATTAATTTTATATCTGATCATTCATTAACATAAGCACATAAAACACATTATTATTTTCACCCTAACCTAAGTTTCTGCCGCAGTTAAGGGTCAACCAAAACCCAGCCCAAGCCAATAAGCGTTATGCACACCTTTGCACGCATATGCATATACATATATATGCATAAACACACGCATATACACACATACACGCATACACACACTAGCCTAGGAAAATCAATTGACAGCAAATAATAGTACATATCTTAGACGTAATTAGTATTTTAGACGAATTTTTTCTGCAATAACTGTCAGGGTGGTTTTTTAATGCAAGGATTCTTTCCATTTCGTCAGAAAAAAGTAACTTGGCCGAAAAAGCTGAAAAAGCAACCCCTGCAAGTGGGGCTCGGGGGCGAAAACTCCCGCCATAAAAAAAACTTCACCCCCTTTAACCTGTAGTTAGGTTATGTTAGGTTGCTTGTGAACTCTCGCAGCGGAGCACTATATAATAACTTTTGAAATCGCCAATCCGCGGTGGCCACACGTGGTGATTAAACATAAACATTTACATACAGGTACATACATTGCGTCTGGCCCCACACTAGGATACCCTGTGTTGTGGGAACCCGAAACAACGACATCACAAACATGCAAACATCCAAGACCTGGGGTTTTTTTTTGTCCCCAGCCGGGATTCGAACCCGGGACCTCTCGCATAGTATGCAGATGCACTACCGCTGCGCCACGAGGTCGTCAATAAGCCCATACTCTCTCCCTGAGAGAAGGCCTGTGCCCTACAGTGGGACGTATATAGGCTGTTTATGTTATGTATGTGAAGCGTGTCAACGGCAGTTGTTTGTTTGTTCGACAGTTTCTTCTCCACATAGTATAATTATCCTGAAACACAACTGGTCTTATTAATAATATCTTTTAACATTCATCATGTAACAATTTTGTTTTAAACTAACAAAATTTTGATTGTTTGATTTCAAAAGTTTATTTTGCAAATTTATAGAATAACGGTCCACGGAGCGCTAGCCAAAGAAGTGGTAAAACAAAACACGATCCTGGATATAAAAATAAGCCCTATTCTGAAGGACATCACCACTTTAGTGCTGGCTCTAAACCAACAACTGAGCTTAGCAAGGAGGGAAGTTGTCGTGAATTTCAAGATGGCGTACCCGCAAGTTCTTCGGACTTTGCTGACAACCTTGATGAACGAAGATAAGGTAAGTTTAAATATACTTGCAAAAAGACCCTAGGTTCCGAACTTAGGGGTTTACCCGGGGCATTAAGGCTGGCAATAGTAAAAGGTATTTTTTTTTATAAAAAACGTATTTCCATAAAAGTTTATGAAAGTGAAAGTGAAAATATTTTATTTACTTACCACAAATTTTACAACAATAATAAATATTACGTTTTCTTCATTCACATGTTGTGGTAACAAGGAACGGGCTCAGCTTTATTGCCATGACTGCATGCGTAGTCACAGCGCTGGTTTTCAGCCCGTCCTTTTTAATAACTTAAAAAAAAATTAAAAACATATATTGGCGCCATTAATAATATGGTAAAAAGAGCACAAAAGCTAATCAAATATTAATTAAAAATTGATCACACACAGAACAGTAGTGACAATTTACATAAATATTGATTAATTATTGATAATAACACAAATAATAATTTAAAATATTTAATATTTAATAGTTAACGTACATAAACGTTAACTATAAAAGTTTACGTTTAAATAGTAATCGTCTGTTGCACTCTTTTGCGCTAGAAATTGGTGGCCATGACTATGGTTACTTTTAAGATTGGGATTTCTTGGGAACCACTGAAATATATTTCTCTTTTTTTCTCCCATACCCAATATAGGTACCTATAGTCAGACACAATCACTATAGCGTCTGATTGGTCACTAAGTTCAGGTAACGCTTATTTTGTTTTCAGACCTACGCGTTCCTATCGACTCACAACGAGGACATGTTTTGTAATGGCACCGATGTGGCTTCCGATTACGTGGTACTGCCCTCAAGCGTGGAGCCAGACAAACTTGTTCAGACCTTATGTGAGATGACTAGAGAAATTGAGAAGGGACTGAAAAACGATTCTGTCATTGGGAAAACTGTAAGTCTTAAAATAATTTGTTCGACACATGTGTAAATAAAGAAAAGACGTTTACGATATTGTAAAAAAAACGACCCATCACGAAAACAAACAGATGTGTAAATAATAGGGGTTAAAGTATGAAATTGCCGTTTTATTGCAATAGGTTCTTTGAATTGACATAGAATCTTCATGGTTTGAGGTTTTCGAATGAAACTTTTTTCTAATGGTTTCTATGATGTTCTTTTTTAAAAAATGTGAAACATTTGAATAACGACTTTCAATTGTTTTTGTTATTCAATTTAGACAAGAAAGATGGATACTGCGAAAATTCGAGTGATTATGAGGCACCCATTATTCGTATTTTTTTATTTTATTGATTTGACGCAAGTGAGTCAATATTGTGGGTAAGGTAACGTTAAACCATGCCGCTAATTCCTGGGTAGTTTGACTAGGGTCGGCTTCCACTATCTCTCTTAATTCATCGTTATTCACCTGTGTGGGCGGTCTTCCTCGTGGCTCGTTCTTTAAGTCGAAATTTCCATCACGAAAGCGTTTAAACCAAAATCGCACGGTGCGTTCATTAGTAGACCCCTCTCCAAACGCAGCATTGATATTGCGGGCTGTTTCTGCCGCGTTAGTTCCGCGTCGGAACTCGTATCAAAAAATCACTCGAATTTTCGCAGTATCCATCTTTCTTGTCTATTTCTATTTATTTGGCAATTTCATACTTTAACCCCTATTATTATACATACTGAGAATCTTGTCGTTCGTAAGTTCTCAGTATGAGTAACGACTTTTCGATAGAAACGTAGCTTCAATTAGGTATAAAAATGTACAAAAGATACTTTACGTGGAAGATTGAAGTGACAATGTTGCCGTTAGGAGACGCAACTCGTATAAAAAGCGCCTACAATAAAAGTGGTAGCAAAAGCAAACTTAAAGGTTATGATATTTGGCAGGCGCCAAAGCATACATTACATTAAATTAATGCAATATAAATGTTGGTAAATACCAAAAAAAGTTCATACAAAGCGTGGTTATTCAGACTTTAAATCCACCTCTTACTTCCACCCACTGCGGTTGGCTGGTAGAAAATGCCATGATGGCATTACGTGGTAGAGCATGCTTGTGCCATAATTTTAAGTTACCACCTACATATTTGTAATTACCATGCTTTAGCCAATAAAAATACTCTTACTCTCTTACACCGCATTTTACATTTATTTTTAGTGCATTAAAATTAGTACTGAAAAGAATTAATTATCAAGATTAATTAGGTACGGTCCGTCGTTCTATGATTCAGAATTGTGCATCGCAAAAGTAAATTTAGGCTGCAATTAAAAAATATCTCCTCTTTTACAGTTCCTGAAAATATCCAGGTCCGCCTCGCAGGGTATGTTCAGCAACGTCGACTGGACGATACTGATAGAGGGCATTAAGTCCCTCTACACGACGCTCTACCGAGACTACACGTACTTGTTTGAGTTCTCCACATTAAATATGGACGAGGAAGTTAGAAACGAAGTGCAGGGTTCACTGGAAAGAGTCAAAGCGTTTTGGTTCGGTAGGGGACATTTATCTAGGAGTGTACATTTGAGGTAAGTATTGGTCACTTATCTAGGAGTGTATAATTGAAGTGAGGTCAATACTTTGTAATCGTGAGAACATTATCAGCTGTACATTTATCGGGCCTAATCGCAGTCTTTTGTTAGGTGAACTTAATTACCTTAATTTCGATCACCTTGATTCGCGATTAGACCTGTCAAATGACTTATGATCATCGCGAGTCTTTAAAATGCTAATATTGGCTGTGCCATTAATTTTAATGCCGCAGACAGTAAGTTAAGTATGGATGAGCTGCAAATTTTTCGTGATCTCGTTATTTTTCGATGCGTGATCTAAACAAAAGCATAATCACCGAAGATTTGCTGATTTCTTCGGCAGGTATTCCTCTTTTTGATGAAACTATTGTGGGTGACTGAGGCAGCGGATACCTTGGAGAAGAAACTGTATTTCTAGGTAACAAAGCTTCAATAGGGTCCTCATATGCAAAGCTTCAATGGGGTCCTCATATCATCATCATCATCACCAGCCATTTGACGCCCACAGCAGGACATAGGCCTCCTTCGTGGTTTTCATAACCATGAGGGGTTTTGCCATAATCGCCACGCTTGGCAGGCGGGTTGACGTTGGCAATATGCGGTTGGAATCTCAGGAAGACGCTACTGCCCGTCTCCACGTAATTGATATCCTTAGTCGCCTTCTACGACATCCACGGAAGGAAATGGAGTTACTCTGTTCTTAATCCGGCGCCATACGGAACACGGAGCTTCAATGGGGTCCTCTTATGCAAAGCTTCAATGGGGTCCTGATATGCAAAGCTTCAGTGGGGTCCTCATATAGACAAATTGGCCAAAAGGCTTAGTTCTGCAGCATATGCAGTCAAAATTATCCGGGAATTAACTGATGTCGCAACTGCTAGGCTTGTTTATTTTAGTTACTTCCATAGTATTATGACCTATGACATACTACTGTGTAGTCGGGCAGCAGACATTGAGACCATCTTCGTATTGCAGAAGAGAGCGATCAGATTTATTTATAAGCTACGCAGTAGGGATTCGTTAAGAGACCGATTCTACCTTTAAGAGAAGATTTGACAGATGCTAGTCAGTAGTCAGGAAAAATATCAGTAACTTTAAAATTGTGGGTAGCCAACACAATGTAAATACTGGAAATAAACATAAACTTCCGTTCCCAAGATTTAGGTTGGCAAAGGTTAATACAATACATTAAAGGCATTGTATACGTTTCTACAATAAGATGCCTGAAAATGTAATTAGCTTGCCAGAAACGCGGTTCAAAAGTGTGTAAAGCGCACTTTATGCCAAAAGGGCTACTATAGCATTAAACATTATTATGATGACGATAATGTCTGGATTAAAGCCAGTTCAATGCATTAGTACTAGGTTTTAGAATGATATGTAAACTCTGTTAATTAAGGAACATATTTCAAATGGAGTTTTTTGTCCATTTTTTCTCTAAAACGATCTAGATTTTCGTCCACTAACTGTTTGCTAGACCGGTCTAGGAGCGTCCCTTACCAGCTCTCCAACCAACAGTCGCTCTGTTTTCAGCATAGACACGATATTCCGTGTCCTGGACCTGCTGGACCGAGACATCTTCCATCTGACTAACGATATCTGGACCAAGCTCAAGTATAGTCTTAACTCGGCCAACGGGCTTCTGGTCATCTGTGACGAGATTGTTAAACTTATTACAGGTAAGAAATAATTATTATATTCTTTTTGTTGCACTAACCCGTGCTGAGGACAATTTTAAAAACCTTATTAGAGGCTAAAAATTCCACCCATGCCGGGACTTGAAGCCGCGACCTCTGGCTAGCCGTGCCAGCGCTCTCTCAACTGAGCTAATAGGCAAGTGCAGGCATCAGTGAAATTTCGAGCCTCTTTACAAACTTTCTCTGTATTACGTACAAATCATCATCATGTATTTACAGCGATATCATTCCGATGTAAAAACCTGTAAAGTGGGTTACTCAAGTGATGTAAATTGCTTCGGCCAGATGTCGCTACCTGTAGGTACGTAATACAGAGAAGTTTGTAAAGGGGCTCGAAATTTCACTGATTCCTGCACTTGCCCATTATAGCTCAGTTTGGATAGCGCTGGCACGGTTAGCCAGAGGTCGCGGGTTCAAGTTCCGGCATGGGTGGAATTTTTTGCCTCTAAATAGGTTTTTAAAAGGTAAGAAATAAGTAATTAAGTGTGTACGACGTACTAGATGAGACATTTCCGGGGACTAGAAGGAGGGAAATGTCTGGATTTTCTTCGATAGCTTGGATCTGCAGTTGGACGTTAGGCCGGTCCGGACTCCCCTTTTGGTAGTTTCTAATGGTTAATTTATTGTTGATGATGCACGTAGTCTTATAGAAGCACTAGAGCACAACGCAGATAGTTTTAGCGGGTCCTTTTTAGCGTCAAGCTTAACGAGGGATACCTTTTTGGCACGGTGAGCGGCGCGGGCGCAATTACAGACAGAGAGCGGGAGGAAGAGTGACACAGACCACATTTATCAAAAGTATTTTTTTTCAATCACTAATTTTTTTTTTGTGCGAGCGAGACAACAAGTATTACAGGTTGTCACATAAAGCAACAGAGTGCTAGATTTCTGCAATGATATAAAAAAAAAATTACATGGAGCACGCATCGCACTATGTTACGAGTACATTGATGCGTAGCATTTGGAGCATTTTCAGATAGATATTTCTTTTCAGATAAATAAGCCATGTCTATTGCTTCCAGCTATATCCCAAGGCGATGAGGGCTTCTCAAGTGGACTTCCAGCTTCGACTGTAGTCGCGTTGAAGCGTATCCTACCCAATACGCCCGACCTGATCGCGGATGCTGCTGACGTAGTTGTTAGCGACCAGACTGAAGTAAGTAGCTCACGATCAGACTGAAGTAGCTATAAGTCGCTGACCAGACTGAAGTTAGCAGTGAGCGACCAGACTGAATTAAGTACCTAGTTACCGACTAGACTCATCAACTAATTAGCGACCAGACTGAAGTAAGTACATAGTCAGTGACCAGACTACAGGTAATAGTTAGCAATCAGACTGAAGCCAGTACCAATAATTAGTTAGTAGAGGAAAGTAAGTAGTCAGCGGTCGGACTGAAGTTTAAGCATTATTTAAGACTAGCTGTTGCCTGCGACTTCGTTCGCGTGGTAATTTTGATGTGTATTTTTCCGGGATAAAAAATAGCCTATGTGCTAAAAAAAATATGCTATCTTTGTGCAAAATTTCAACCGGATCCGTTTAGCCGTTTTTGCTCGAAAGAGTAACAAACATCCATCCATACAAACAAACTTTCGCGTTTATAATATTAGTAAGGATTAATGACACGGTCTTCATCGTCGCCATCACTTCGGAATGTAGATGTAGGTATGCCAATACCTACGAAAAATAATTAATTTACGGTATGGAAAGAAAAAATCTAACTTTGTTTTTTTTTTACCTTCATATGTTATTGGCCCTTTTCAGCTATCGCACATAATATCTCTCCTAAACGCGTCACCTGCCTGGCCGTGCTCCGCGACCAGCCTCTCCGAGCTTCTAGCGCTCCGGCCGGGCTCCGTGGAAGGCGTCCGGGGTCTCGAGACAATTCTGTGCTTAAACACCACCTTCGCGCATGAGTGGCAAGAGTACCAGGCGGCCAGGAGTGTTAGGATGATCGTGAGTAACCTTTCTTTACTCACCCTCACGTCCATGCGCTTCAATGTGCTATCATACCGCTTTCTCTCTGTGTCATCTTCAGTCGCTTTGCTTTTTGCCCTAGCCACGATTCATTGGTTCTTAGAATAGTTATGTTTTACGTCTAAAGATATTTATTATGTTGATATACTGTAAGTTCAAACTTCTTATAGTATATAAATTGTTTGATGAAGATAGGTATTCTTTAGTCGACGGTAAGTTTTGCAAAAATCTTGAATTGGCGACTCAGAACTTATTTAGATTGACTCCTTCAGTACACAATACCTCATTGTTATTATTGATAACATTCGCAGTTTAAAAAAATCAAATTTATACAAAAATTAAATATAAATTTCACCATGGCGACATAGACATAAAGTTTTTGGGAAAAATGTTCGCCAATGTCCTAACTAAGATTAAAGCACTTTTCTTTAAAACATCTTTGTGCAACTCTCCATTCCAGACCTCCTTCAGCCAAGCGAACACCACAAAATTCGCGCCCCATCTCTTCCTCAAGTTCGCACACAACTTCAATGCCCTGATCAAGGACGCTGATACTCTGAAGACCTCCCTAGAGCCTCTGCTCAGTGAGAACGCCACGCAAGACGACGGCCTGACGTTCGTAGCGGCCTGGAAGTATGCCGTGGATGTGCTCAATAGGACGGGGAAGGCGGAGGCTTTCAAGTAAGAAGTTTTTATTTTTAGTAATAATTATGAACTACCTATTTGTGGATGTCTGTTATTGGACTTGTGAACAGTATCTTTATTCATCATCATCAGCTATTTGACGCCCACTGCAGGACATAGGCCTCCCTCATGGTTTTCGTAACCTCTGGGGTTTTGCCATTTGCGGATTACTCCGTGTGGCGCCGGATTAAGAATAGCGTCACTCCATTTCCTTCCGTGGATGTCGTAGAAGGCGACTAAGGACATCAATTACCAGGAGACGGGCAGCAGCGTCTTCCTGAGATTCCAACCGCATACTGCGATCGCCAACCCACCTGCCAAGCGTGGCGATTATGGCAAAACCCTATAGGTATCTTTATTATTGGAATAAAATTAGTTGTTTTCGCTGTTGAAGTCCTTCATAAAATGAAATAAATAAATGGTTTTAGTTTGACAGGAACAAAATTGATTAGATTAAATTGATGTATCATAGCTTTAGCGTTCAAGTATAGTACGGTTGAGTCGTAACAGTTTATCCATGTTGCATACGCGTTGTACGTATCTTTGGGATATTTTAGCTATAGATAAATTCGAGTAGGTACATAAGAGATCTTTTTACAAAATACTAAAGCTATAGACAAATACGAGTAAATAAAAATATATATGTACTCGTATTTGTCTATAGCTAAAATATCCCAAAGATACGAACAACGCCTATGCAACATGGATAAACTATTGCGACTCACCCATACTATACTTGAAGGCTAAAACTATTGAAAACCATAGGTTTGACAAGAACAAAATCTAATATAGGTATTTTGTTCTTGTCAAACTAACAACCATTTATTTATCTCATTTTATTAAGGACTTCAGCAGCGAAAACAAATAATTTTATTCCAATAACTGCCCTTGTAGTAGAGATGGGCGTTTTCGAATAACACTTTCGAAATTTTCGAAAATGGCTATTATTCGAATGTTTCGAAAATATACTTCTTGTTTTCGAAAAAGTTACTAATTTAGTACACTTTACTTAGTTGGTTAACCTTCACTACCAAAGTGACAGAACAAAACGTGCGTGACGCGACTCGTGTTAACTCGTGTCATTCCGCCACGAATCGTGTTTTCGGAAACTGTGCTACTCAGTCAGCTCAAGTGTTTTCGAAATGACTCGTTTCTTTCCGCCGCGAATCGTGTTTTCGAATAACTATCACTCGAGCCAAATGAGAGAGAAAGAATCCATTTCCGAAACTGCGTCTGACTTGGGTCATCTCGAAAGTCACTCAACGGTTTTAAACGTTGGAATCGGGTCAAATAGGATCGTCGATTTTGTTTACAAAATTGCTGGATAATGCAACGCTTTCGGATATCGCCGTCGCACATCGGGATGACTCGGCTCTGCTTTCGTTTGTTTGCAAATTGATATGCATGCATAAGGACCGCAAGTGAATTTTCCCATATTTTGCGGCGTTTTAAAATAATGTTATTCCAGTTTGAAATTAATGTTTAATATGGTGTTTTTACAACTTCATTGAAATGGAATGGATGTAAAATATTTTGTTAAAAATCTAAGCACTTACCTTTGTTAGTATGTCATATAAAAAAAGTATAGGAATTAAAAAGCAATGTTGTTTTCAGAAAATGTATTATTCTATGAATAAAAACTAAAAAACTAACTTAAAAAGTAAACAAAAAGTTATTCTTCCTTTCTAACAATTACAAAAATAAAATGCCACTCGACTCTAGACATGTGAAACAAAAAATTATCAACATTATGTAACAATATTTTAGGGTGCACTTATAATATTATTTTACATTACAACAATTTGTAATGCAAATAAAAAAAAACAATAATTCTTTTCCGACTTTTAGTACTTAGTCGCTAGAAGAAAAACTTGCTAAAATTAAATATTACCATTTAAAAACATTATTTCGTTCACCTTTCCCGAAGATAAACGACTGCGCCGATCGCTTAATAAATACCCAGCTTTAGAAAACAAGTTTTCGGATGGCACTGAGGTGGCAGGGATTGACAGGTATTTTCGGGATAATTTATATAAATAAGGGAATACCTTTGCATGTTCCGACCAGTAAGTAAGAGGGTCATGACGCCTGTCGATCAGACCGGTCTCTAAATATTGTTTCACCATTATTAAGGCGCTGGTTGATGGTGACTCAATCCTCTGCGTAGCAGCTCTCATATCGAAGTGGGCCCACAATACAGACTGTTCTTGACCAACTGGTGTTGCTGGGATAGTTTCTGGCGTTGATTGATTAGGAGGTTTTAGAGTAATCAATGCAGCCAACTCTTCCACTAGCCATTTTTGGGCGTTTTGGCCGTTTTCATCTACACCAAATGCTGCTTTTTTAAACCTAGGATCTAAGATGGTGGCTTTGGCAACTATCTTATTAGTTTCTAGGTGCGCTAGTCTCCGCGAAACTATTTCTATTAGGCTATTATTCAGCTTCTCTCCCACATCTGTTGCTGGTAATATGTTGCGCAAAGCATGCTGCAACCCTCTAATCAACGGCACTATGGCAGACATAGTGACATATTTTTGGCCCGATAGAAATTCCGTCATTTCTAAAAACGGCTTTAAGCTAGGTACGCAATCTACCAAGATTGCCCACTCTGTACCTGATAAATTTTCGGGTGCTCGCTCCAAGTCAGCCAAAGCCAATGTCAAGGGCTGTTTCAATTCCACCATTCGCCTTATCATAGAAAATGTGGAGTTCCACCTAGTGGCTACGTCTTGTTTCAATTTCAGCTCCGACATGTTCAACTCCACCTCTTTTTCTTTGAGTTTGTATGTGGCCACTGTACTCTGCTTGAAATGTGTCACTAGCGATCGGCATTTCGCAAGCAACCTCGATAATTCCTCATTTTGATTAATGGCATCATTCACTGTCAGGTTTAATGTATGTGCCACACATGGGTGATGATGTTTTTTCAAATCTTCTACCACTGCTTTTTTCATGTTAGCAGCATTGTCAGTAACAACTGTTACGACCTTTTCTTTGATTCCCCATGTGTGGCATATGTCTGTTATTGCCAAGGCAGTGTTTGTCGCAGTGTGGGATGTGGTCACTTCCTTGGTGGCCAAATTAGTTGACTGTAACTTATTCTCCTCTATGAAGTGCGCTGTGAGGCTTATGAATGTTTTTTCATTACTAGCTTTCCAGTAATCGGAGGTAAGTGAAACATGCTCAACTTTCTGGAGAGCCGCTACCATTTGCTCCTGTTTTTTTTTGTAATAAGCTGGCAGCAATTTTTGCGACAAAGTTTTGCGTGATGGCAACTTATATTTTGGGTTGAGCACCTGCACTAAGTTTTGAAAGCCTTTGTCTTCCACGATGGATAGCGGCTGATAGTCCTTGACTATCATTTCGAGAACGGCCTCATCAATGCGTTCGATGGCGTCAGGACTCAAATCAACACTTTTGTCAGAAGCACAGAGTCTTAGTTGACGTTTTCTTTTAGGCATGGGTGGACCATTTGTATTCTCAACATTCCTTACAGAATGTGGTTCCAGCAGTTGACCATCTGCAGGTCGCTGATAAGACAACGTCGTCGGTGTAATTTGTATGTCGCCCATAGGCTCAGAAGTACTTGCTATATTCGGTGATCGCAATTTATCTTCTTCATTTTGATATTGAATAGGATGAACACGTTTCAGGTGCTCTCGGAGGTTTGATGTGTTCCCGTGATTAGTACACACTTTTTTACAAAGTCGACACACGGCCTCTTTTTTTTCGCTGGACACATCATAAAAAGTCCATACCATCGATCTTTTTGCAGTAGGCCGGTCACGAGGCATTTTTAAAAAAAGACACACACACAGAAATCTGGGGAAAAAGTCTATCACATCAACGAAGTTAAAAGCAAAAAGTTTGTTACGGCCTTATTCACTTCTTTCAGTTGGCTGGCGAACTCAGCAAAACACTTTGGAAACGCTTTCGGTATTGGTTAGTTTAACGGTGAAAATGTTAGTGATAGAAATAGATGAAAAAAGGAAGGAAATTAGCGAACAAAAGCGAAAACAAAACAAAACAATAACCTTGAACTTCAGCGTTGTGGGTGGCGTGACCTACTGACCTATAAAAAACTTCAGCAAACTATTCAATCTTCTCTCTCTCTCACAATCGCTCCCTCCCTCCCCATGCCGATGAAACATTCGAAAATGGCGCGCTTTCATTCCCGCAATGCATTTGCAGAGGTTAGTAAGTTAGTAACATTAGTAAAACTTTTTCGAAAATGACTGTTAGTAATTTACTAATCTTGTTTTCGAAAATAAGAATTAGTAAATTCGGATGTTTCGAAAAGAGATGTAATTCACAATCGCCCATCTTTACCTTGTAGCAAAATATGTATTTCTACTCAATTATGGTTATGGTCTTGGATGTTTACATGTTTGTGATGTCGTTGTTTCTGGTTCCCACGACACAGGGTATCCTAGTGTGGGGCCAGAAGCAATGTATGTGCCTGTATGTAAATGATTATGTTTATGGTTCTATGTGTGTTAGTCATTGTGGATACTATAATCTGTACAAGTCATGTAAGAGTTCATGGCCCAAATTTTCGGTAAATTACTGAAACCTATCCGGTCTCTCAACCTATTTGGCCAGTTGGCAGAGGATGACCCAAGAAATCGATTTGTGGAAAATCACCGGAGATACCTTTTATCCAGCAGTAGGCCATACATATAGGTAACTAAATAAAAGTGAAACCTATAACATTGCCAATCTAACATCGATTCGATTATTTCCAGACGATTCTTCTCTCGAGTTGACACAGTTGTAAGCTCGATTGAAACAACGACTCTAGAAAACACCTCGCTAAACATTATCTGGGAGGACTATATGAAGTGCGATAACTTCACGCTACTGGACGAAGCCTGCAGGGAGCTAGGCAGGGGCACGTGGAAAAATATGGTGAAATACATCTCTGTAGTGGTCGAAAACGTTGTAGACGATTTGCTGACTTATTTCAAGGAGATTAACGGTGAATATAGCTTTTTTTTCTTAGTGTTTCGTGGTGCCAATCGGAAAGCAGTTTAAATAAAATAATACACACTTCATATTCGCATTTGCAGCCAAAAAAAACACAGGCAGTTGTTAAAATTTAAACTTTTACTTTATTTTCATAGCACCGGATGCCAATTTTATTCAACTAATGGGATTCACGAAGAAGACAGGCCTTTACATTCTGTACGAGAAATTTGGTGACTTTATGGGAGTGCTGCTCAACTCATATTGGGACTATGGTTTTATGAATCAGGTGACAACAAAGTTTTTTTTTTCATTTCTGTCTTTCATTCCGCATCTTTCACTCTATGATATGTTTAAATATATTATGAACGGTAAAGGCTGAATGAATTTATTTGTGAACAGATCTGACAATGTCGGATTGCTTTATTCGCCATCTTTATTACCAAAATAAAATAAGAATAAGGCAATGACGTTTGAGTAATGAACGTAAATTCAAATTACGTCATTTTAACCGTGGGACCGTTCATCCCAGTGAAACGTCTAATACTGCTTTTAGGTTTCGCTTTACCATAGTTTTGAAACTGCTTCATCATCAACCCATTATGTCCCCACCGAGGGGCATGGGTCTCTTCCCTGAGGAAGGTATAGGCCATACTCCACCACGGGGGCCAAGTCCGGATTGGTGGAGGCTTGTAGACTAGTGGCTCGTCTACCGTCAGAAGTTGTCAAGCCACCCTAAGGCATCTGACTTGGCTTAACGACTGCCATCTATCGACGGCAGCCGGCACCAACAGCTTAACGTGCCTTGCGAAGCACGGAACCGCTCGGAAAAATGCCACTAGCGTTAGGCATAGACGGCGACCCATCCATGCACTGAACGCGCCCTGTGTTGCTTAACCTTCGTGATCGTTTAAGATCACTCAGGCAGCCGGGGCTACGAGCGATTCTGAAACTGCTTACGTGTCAAAAAACTATTTTTACGTCACTATTGTGTTTTGACTTTATTTGTACATTTTGTTAGTGTTGACTGTGTTTACATCTCACACATAAAACATTTTAGTTTCCAATAAATAACTAAAAAAAATAATAAAGTTCCGACGAATTGAGAACTTCCTCCTTTTTTGAAGTCGGTTAATGAACCAATGATCGGTCGCCACAGATCCGTCGCGCCTCCATGTCCCAATTCTGGGACTGTGAAGGGATCCTGGACGCTCTTGTGATCCCGCCTGGCAGCAGGATAACCCCGGAAGACGTGAGGCGAGTCAAGCCCTACGTTTGCCCTTCGCTGCTGTACTGGGTTTCACTGCCCAGAGGAGAGAATTCGCTCTTGGATGTTGTTTCGAAACCGGTAAGAAAGATTCCCAATTGAAACCTACATCGTTAAAAAAAAACATTTTTTTTATAATTATCTGTATGCTGGAGTACAGCAAATTGTCATCAGCTCAGTGCTGCCCACTTTTCCCCCATATGCAATCTCTCACGGTCCCTCGTCATCCGATTCGAAGGAAAACATCGTTGAGAAACCTGAGTGTTGCAGATGTTCACATGCGTCGCCAATCCGCGGTGGGCACGTGTAGTGATTATGCCCATTCTCTCTCTCTATCTGAGAGATGGCTTGTGGCCTGCTGTATACGTATACGGGCTATTTATGTTTTAATAGGAGGTAGTGTAGATATTGCAATGGGTATTATAGTTATATAATAGAACAACATACTTACACTTTACTACCTGCTACTTTGTGAAAACTGACGACGGATGTTCATTCATTAAATTCATTCATTGTTAATTATTTCAGCAATATTTCTTCTACACGTTCATAGCGGAGAACCTGACGAGCAACTACGAAAGCGCTTACGATAAGTTCACGCAGCTGACCCAACTTCTAACAGACATTGGGAAGACAAACCAAATCAAGGTTATAACCGAACAGGACTTCGAAATAAACTCGCTGCAAACTAAAGTCAACGCGTTTGTTGACAGAGTTTTATCATGGAAACTAAATGTTACTGACGCTTCGTACATACTATTCAGCGAAATCAATCGAAAGCAATTTATTTCATCGATATATTTAACACGCATTGTTACTATCATAAGTCAATTACAAACTAGTTTAGAAAACTTAAACATGAAAGAAATAAAGCCCCCTTTGTTGGACGAAGACGTGGACAAACTGCAGGTAGATCTACAAATTATTCTAAAGAAATTCAAACGACGTCCTTCTGAAGCTATAATGTTGCATTTTGACATATTAACTAAAGTTTTATGGGACAACAAAGCAGGCTACCAACTGACTAAAGCTATAGAGAGTCTGTGCGTTGCGTCAAATGATACGACAACCGCTATATTAGCAGAGGACAGAAGGTTCCTGACTCAGATTTGTTCTAAGAACTATAAGGTCATTTATGGTGCCCTGGAGACTGATGTGAAAAATTACTTTGAGATGGCAAGGCGGTCTTTGGATAATCTAATCGGTACGTTGAAGAAAACTGAAGATGAAGTTAAGGATGTTTTCCAGTTCTTCGATAACAGGTACGTTTAATTTTTTAAGTTTTATGAGTAGTTTCTGATGTCAAACAACGTTATTTTATTCTTTTTTGTTATTTTGATCTTTGTAAAAGTTTTGTTTCGGCAAATATCTTTTTAAAGACGATATAAAGATGTTGTATTAGAATATTGTATTCTGAATGATAAGCATTCAGGACGCTTACATTGACAGTTAAAAAACAAACATTTAGATTTACATACAGGCACAGGCACATACATTGCTTCTGGCCCCACACTAGGATATCCTGTGTTGTGAGAAACAGCGACATCACAAACATGTAAACATCCAAGACCTTAGGTTTTTTTTTTGTTCCCAGCCGGGATTCGAACCCGGGACCTCTCGCATGGTAGGAAGTTGCACTACCGCTGCGCCACAGTGGTCGTCATACAGATTTTTTGTCGGTCGGCAAATGCCATTTTACTTGAAAAAGTTCCCAAATAGATGCACGCAAAAGACCTTGAAAGACAGAAATCACTCTAGATCGAACTAATATGAAAAATGCGTTAATTTTCTTCCAGGAAAGAACTAACACGCTCTCTAAAACTCTCAGCCAAATACGCTGACGACCTAGGCTTGATTTACTACGTCAAGTACCTCCAAACTAACCTGCATCACTACAACATCATACTGAGCTTCTTGAACGGAGAAGACTGGTGGACGAAACTGAGGGACTTGTACAATGGACCCAATGCTGAGACCTTCTTTGAGGCTGTTGAGACGAGTGTGGATATAGTGCAGGATCTGCTCGGCCATGTTGATCAGATTCACGTGAGTACTTGTAACGACTTTTGTTTTCAAGGTAATCCGTTCTCAAGAGATTTCGCAAGATTAGTTTTTAGTCTTTTCAAATATAGGCATGTGATAAGTTTGGAATATGAAAAGAATAAGTTTGAAGTTACGAATAGCGCCACTCCATTTCCTTCCGTGGATGTCGTAGAAGGCGACTAAGGAAATCAATTACCAGGAGACGGGCAGCAGCGTCTTCCTGAGATTCCAACCGCATACTGCGATCGCCAACCCGCCTGCCAAGCGTGGCGATTATGGCGAACCCCTTCATGGTTAGAAAACCATGAGGGAGGCCTATGTCCTGCAGTGGACGTCAAATGGCTGATGATGATGATGATGATGAAGTTTGAAATTGGTCGAGGTTGTCTAAAGTGACATATGTAGGATTGATATAAGTATTTTGTAAATCTTTCATATTTTATATAACCGACTAAAAGGAAAAAATCGTCAAGATCTGTACAGAGGTTTCCACCGGATCTCCATACTTGCGTGTTCAAATAGTCCCAAGACAAAGACTTCTCTGAAGTAGCAAGTTGTCTTGCACCTGAAATGTGTATTGTTATCAAAAACTCTTTCAACAGCTGGTTCGCCTTCTCCGCGATGTAAACATCAACGATACACAGTCCTTCTGCCAACCGTCCGTGGCTCTATCCGATTACATACCGGATACAACCGGAAAGCTCTCAGCACTCAAGACTCAAGCGTGTGACGATGAATCTCAATTGATCAGCGAGTTGCCTATGCTGGTATTGGTCTCGCAAGTATGTCTTCTTTTCGTATCAAATACATCAACTTTGTCTCCACATAGTAGGAAATAAAATTATTTTTGTTTCTCTGTCTAGAACTTTCAATATTGTTAAGGCTAAAATGTAATTACCAGTGGTCCTCGCTTTTAAGTACTACTGGTTCCCCACGTCGCAGGCCAATCCTAGTTTGGGGACGCCTGTAATCTCTTCTAATATATGTCTTAGCATTCACCTTATTTTGATATTTGGTTTTGTACATATAAAAAAAATCTGTAATTTTGTTTTTTTATGTGCTATTAATTTTTTTTATCTTATCTTATGTCTAACAAGTTAACAACTGTCGTGGGATGGTAGAGCGCCACTGTCTCTATTTAAATACTTTTTAGAGTTCCGTACCCGAAGGAGCCAACGGGACCCTATTACTAAGACTTCGCTGTCCGTCTGTCTGTCTGTCTGTCTGTCTGTCTGGCTGTCACCAGGCTGTATCGCATGAACCGTGATAGCTAGGCAGCTGAAATTTTCACAAATGATGTATTTCTGTTGCCGCTCTAACAACAAATACTAAAAACAGAATAAAATAAATATTTAAGGGGAGCTCCCATACAACAAACGTTGTCTAAAGACGGCGCTCGCCATCTAGCGGCCATCTATGTAACCTTCACAGCGCCGATGTCATGTCGTTAAATGTGAATGTTCTCAAATTCGATCTTTGTCAAATGTTGTATAGATAATGGTACGGAACCCTTCGTGCGCGAGTCCGACTCGCACTCGGCCGGTTTTTTATTGTTACTGTCATTTTGTACAAAACTCAATGTAGACGATGCTAAAACACGTGAAACCACAATAAAACTACCCTTGCATTTGGAGATTAAAACCTGACGTATTTTGTCAACGTTTTTAGGGCTTCGACGACCACCTGAAACTGCCCAAAGAAATCAACTACACAACCTTAGCCTCGGACTTGGACGATACCGAGTCGAGACTGAACCTGGTCCAGGGAGGTCCGAAGCCGCCTAGGCGACCCGACTGGATCACCGACGAGAAATTAGCCAGTTTGAAGAGAACTGCTGAAGGACTGCTGTCCAAGGAGATGCTGACGAAGATGTCGTTTGGGGCCATTGGTAATATCGTCGATGGGTCGACACTGTTTTTGAATAACAGGTGAGGTTACTGTCTCTCTCTGTCTATCTCAAAGTAACTAATATAATTTTCCGTGCCCTCTCTCTTTTGTTGCCAATATATTGCTTAATGTGAACGCGCACATAGCAACATTGTATTTTGTATATTAAATGGGTACTAATTCATTGTAAGAGAATTAAGTAAAACGCCGTGAGGTGCGAAGACAATAACTTGTCCAACACAACACGATCACTTGTCCTGGTCCCAAACTAGGATACCCTGTGCTACGGTAACCAGGCAAAGACATGACAAACATGGAAACACACCCAAACTGAGACCATTTGTACCTACGGGAATCGAACCCACGACCTCCGGTATGGTAATCAAACGTGATACCGCAGTCAACATACTAATGTTACAGGTTTCTCTTACACACACCTTCTTTAAATCATTACATACTTGTAATTATGCCAAACAGAAACGATTTTGATGTAACTTCATTACATTCAATGAATACATACCTATTGCCGATAGCATCTATCTCATTTGTTCAATCCAGCCGCTCACCTTTAGCTTCCTCAGTGACTCCCACAGCCGGGCACTATGGTCCGACCAGAGTCTAGCGCTGAAGACACCAAGAATTGAATTTTAATTCACCAAGTCATACTAAAAGGTTCTTCAGTACCTAGCTCATTTACGAGTGGTGTTTAATAAATTAGTGAGAATAAGGTATAAACTCCTTGCATAGAGAAAAAGAAAATACTGGCAGGCATAGCCCACTTATATGTCGACATAATAAAATTAAAAAAAAATTGTGTTCCTTTGTTTTTTTCAATCATAGAAGGTTCTTACTTGTGTTCTGTCGCAACGAGTAATCGAAAATGGAGAAAATTGAAGTTCGCGCGGTAATTAAATATCTATGTTTGAAAAGTTTAACACGGAACAAATAAATCAATACTTGCAAGATACGTTAGGGGATCATGCTCCTCCTTATTACATGGTTGCGCGTTGGTGTGCTGAGTTTAAGAGGGGAAGAACATCCACTAATGACGACTCGTGCTCAGGATGCCCGACGACTGCAGTAACTGAAGAAATGGTAAAACATGTCGAAAAATTTTTTTTGGTGGTTCGGTTTACTACTGTTCGTTTTATAGCTGAAGAACTAAATATTTCAATAGGAAGTATTCCTAATATAATACATGACAATTTGTGAATGAAAAAATCTCAGCGCGTTGGGTACCTAGTATGCTAACGGCCGAACAAAAACGAACCAGGCTGAGAATTTCACAAAGCTGTTTGGAACTGTTACAACAAGATCCTGACCGGTTTTTTGTTCCATTTCTAAGTATGAATAAAACATGGCTTCACTATTACGACCCTGAAACAAAAAAAAACATTCCATGACTTTGGAAGAGACCATCATCACCGACCCCTAAGAAATCCAAGGCCGTGACATCCGCCGGCAAGATCATGGGTGCTTTTTTTTAGGACAGCCTAGGGGTGGTGATGATTGAATACCTCAGTCGTGAGGCCACTGTTACGGGGAATACGTACGCAGAAGAAATAAAAAAAGTTGCGTGACGAAAAACGGCGTGGCAAACTCGCTAAACTTGTTTTGTTTCATCAAGATAACGCAAGAATTGGTGGAACATTCTCCATATTCTCTAGACCTTACTCCTAGTGACTTTTATTTATTTCCTAGATTAAAAGAATATTTTAGAGGCCAGAACTTCGACGATGATGACGCAGTGATCGTAGCAGTAATAGGTTTTTAAAAAATCTTAATTAGCTTGCATAATATGTGACAAAAGTTATGGTACCTAACTAAATTAGGACTTAGGTAATCAATATTCTTGTGGGGTCCTGAAGTGACCGCATAACATAATAATAGTGCTAGTCTCCCTGTCACTCTGAGACGCTCTGACTTCGTCTTGTATTATGTTGTATTTATGTGACTTGTTTTTCCTTTGTACTTGTTTATGTTACTTGTTATGCCTTTTTTCTTGTGATGTATTAATTTGTCCCAATAAAAGTATTTCTTCTTCTTCTCCTTTACACCAACAAACCGCCAATCAACAGCTATCACTAGGCCAAAGTACCTACATACAAAAAAAGAAATGAGGAAACAACTAGCAGACTGCTAGTGTACGAGAAACCGGGGCAAGTTAGTGAATTGTAGGTACATTTCTACATTTTTTCCACAACAACACTCGTGCTTTCAGCCAATGCGGCCTCTGCTCAGTACTGACGAGCTGGTTCAAGCAGCTGGCGCTGCAGCTGGTGAAGAAGCGCGAGTATGACGCGCTGCTGTGCCGGCTGCCCGCGCTGTCTCTGCCGGAGGTCCGGCAGGCGCTCGACGTGGATTTCCATTGGGACATGGCTTTGCAAGAGGTATAAAGAAAGAAAGAAAGAGAGAAAGAAAGACATTTTTGATAGCAAATTAACACATCACAAGAAAGAAAAGCCAACCCGTCTGCCAAGCGTGGCGATTATGGCAAAGCCCCTCATGGTTATAAAAACTGCGAAGGAGGCCTATGTCCTGCAGTGGGCGTCGAGTGGCTGATGATGAAGAAAGAAAAGGCATACCATTGTCGGAGGTAGGGCGGGCGCTCGACGCCGACTTCCATTGGGACATGGGTTTGCAGGAGGTATCAATCCATCAGTTGTCTTAAGAGGTATCTTCTTCAGGTTGTCGTAATATGCAAAATTGAGGGGAGAGGCGTGCCTCACGCTGGTAGGAAATGAAAATCGTGGCTCCATGACATCAGAGAGTGGATTGGAGTTGCCAGCGTCGAAAATTTATTTCGCTTGGCGAAGAGAGGGGAGGAATGCAGCGCTGACGGCCAAGTGGAGAAGTGGAGAGGCACTGAAAGAAGAATAACATAAATCAATCATTAATAAGTCCATTTCACTAGTCCCCTCCACACAGGTACCTATCCCAGCGAGGAGACCAGGGTTACACCCACTTTACGGGTTGAACTCAGGGCCACTAATTTTAATATCTAAGAACATATTTTTTTTGGGTTCCGTACCCAAAGGATAAGGGACCTTATCACTAAGACTCCACTGATCGTCTGTCTGTCACCAGGCTTTATCTTATGAACCGTCACAGCTAGACAGTTGGAATATGCACAGATTATGTATTTCTGCTGCCGCTATAAAACAGAATAAAATAAATATTTAAGTGGGGCTCCCGTACAACAAACGTGATTTATTTGCCGTTTTTTTGCTCGATATTATAACGGCAACAGGTAGACGCTTGAAATATTCAAATGTGACAGAACCCTTCGTGCCCGTGTCCGACTCGCACTGGGCAGGTTTTGTCAGGATCGGGGCAAGTGATAAGTCAATGTTACACTATTAAGTGCCCCGTCCAGATAATAGTGTAACATTGATGAAATGGTTACCGTGTGGTGCCGGATTAAGAATAGCGTCACTCCATTTCCTTCCGTGGATGTCGTAGAAGGCGACTAAGGAAATAAATTACCAGGAGACGGGCAGCAGCGTCTTTTCCAACCGCATACTGCGATCGCCAACCCGCCTGCCAAGCGTGGCGATTATGGCAGAAACCCCTCATGGTTATGAAAACCACAAAGGAGGCCTATGTCCTGCAGTGGGCATCTAATGGCTGATGATGAAGATGATGAAATGGTACATTTCATGTGGTAGGCAATTCTACGATTTTGCCACGACCTATCCTGTTGGATCCCTATCATTATCATCTTCAGTCGCTGCCCACTGCTGGATACAAAAAGTTTCTTACATCTTGCGTTCTTTCATAATTGTGTCATTCTGCCAACCGTCCTATTCTTGGCCGCCACTCTATCATTACCCTAGCCCACCTGCCTTTCCGCCTCGCCGCAATAATCACCACCCGACCCGAATGAGTTTTGGTGGAAATTATTCAGTTTTCAAAATCAAAATGTTTTTATTCAAAGTAACACAGAAACTGCGACTATTTTCTCCAAAATTTATATCGTTTTGGAGAAAAAATTTACACAAAAACTCCAAGCATAGACTTTTTAATTTTTTTGTCCTTAATTGACACAGTTCCAAAACTTTCAACCACGATAAAGTTATTCACGAAATCCCACATCTTCCCAGCTGATATCCACGCGGAACTACACAAACCTGGAGCTCAACAAGGCTGCCAACGAGTTTCTGGAGCAAATGAAGCTGCATATACTCGACGACCTGCGGTCCGACAGGACCAAACTGTCAGAGTGCCTGGCGCATAACGTTACTGCTGGCACCTTTGGAAACGCTTCCTTGTAAGTGTTTTGTCAAACAGACCCTGAAAAAATCTATTTTAAATTTTGCAGGTGTAGATAAGTAAATTTGGTACCTTCTAGCGGGTCTCCCCCCTGTTCTGTAATCTTCCACTTAGACTTCCTTGGAATATGTACGTTTTTGACAGTTTGGAGATATGACTAAATTCTGGTTCAGACTAGGTAATCAAAATGTCTAGAAGTCAAAGAATAAAGTTATGGAATCAGACGAGTCACGTACATTAAGTAGGTACAATTTGTTGGTGATTTGGCTAAATTCCTCGTGTTTACGCTCATTTAAATGTGCTTTTCATTATGATAATCACTCGAGAACTTCAATCAAAATTTCACTACACCAACTAGCCCTGCACTCAAAAAGGTGCAGTGGAAAACACATTCATCCTTATCGTATTTGGACAAGGATGGGTTTGGTGATGAAGTTGGACTATCGTCGGTGCAGCAATCTCCGTATACTACGATCCTGTGACCTATTAAACTATCCAACGCCGTCTCTTCACTCACGTTCTAAAAACAATTCTCACACTTTCTCAGAATAACAACAGTTCTCTCGCAAACCCTGAAGCTATTCCGGGCCCAATTACCCCACCTGCAAGACATTCCCGGCATGCGGGACCTCCCCTTCCTCAAACAACTCCACGCAGATGTGGCACATAACCTACGCGTAGAGCGCCATTTGAGGGAGGTTTTGATTGAGGGCAGTGGGCTGTCAGAAGAATTGAAAGCCCTGGCTGCTGATGAGGAACTGAGGAAAAGTATAGAAGAGGGTGCAGTGGACTTATACGCGGTAAGTTGGCACTTTCGATCACTAGGCTATCCTAGTCCATCCCTGTTTTTCGTCTGGTCTGTGTAAATAAGCGAGTAACGACTATTTGTAGAGGTGTTGAATTATAATAGGCTGGGTAAAGCGGTAAAAAAATTTAGTGGAGTGCAGTGGATATTTGTAGCAAACAAATGGTTTTAGGTCGTTCTTTCTCGCTCTGTGTCTCCCTCTTTCTCCCTCTATATCGAGGTCTAACTTGTTTTGAATTTCTTTATTTTGTACTCATTTACTTACCCTTTAATTTCAGTTGAAACATACCCCGAATTCAATTGAAAGTTGGCTAAAACTAAAATCTGGTGTTCTGGAGCAAGTCTGTATGAGCAACAACTGCACAAAGTTGGCCGGAGTGATTGAAAGGCACGTGGACAAAAAATGGACCGACACAAAGGTATAAGGTGCTTTTTAGGGTTCTGTACCCGAAGGGTGCCAAACGGGACCCTATTACTAAGACTTCACTGTCCGTCTGTCTTTCTGTCACCAGGCTGTATCTCATGAACCGTGGTAGCTAGACAATTGAAATTTTCACAGATGATGCCGCTATAAAAGCAACTAATAAAAACTGAATAAAATGAATATCTAAGGGGGGCTCCCATACAACAAACGTTGTCTAGAGACAGCGCTCGCCATCTAGCGGCCATCTATGTAACCTTCACAGCGCCGATGTCATGTCGTTAAATTTCAATGTTAAATGCTTCTTGTTTGTTTCTACAGATAGCGCTGTTCTCAAATTCGATCTTTGTCTATGTTGTACAGATAATGGTACGGAACCCTTCGTGCGCGAGTCCGACTCGCACTTGGCCTGTTTTTTTCTAATCATATCTAATCCAGTTGCAGCAAGGATGTTTTAGTTGCAGCCCCTATACGTCATCTACATCTACGTCGGACTACAGTAAAATATTTTCCACATCAAGATAAGACTTAAATCGATAGTTAAAACCAAAATCAATTAAAAGCTTGTATCAATGATTTGCTCTTTGTATTGAAAAAAAAAACTATTTGATTGTCAAGGTTTTTAAGGTCGAATGTTGCTGATGGATTCGACACCCCATTCTAATTGAAGCTGATAGATGGCACTTACGATATAGTCAATGCGCCATAGCAAAAAAGACTTTGGTCTTTGCATCTACGTAATGAGATGATTTATACAGCGTCCAGTGGCACCTTCACTCGCACTAGATGGGTGAAGAGACCACTCGGACGCTGCAGTATCTTAGTCGGCCTAGCCCACAGAAAAGACAAGTCAATAGGTGCGGGGCCAACCAAGCCGCGGGTTTCCTCTCGATGTTTTCCTTCACCGTTAGCGTGTGGTATTGCTACGAAAAATTCGCAATGTACGTAACTTTAAAAATCAACAATGTCATAGGTACACGCCCGCACTGGGAACCGAACCTGGGTCTCTCGCTTCCGAGTCTATTGTTATACTAGGCTACCACCGCTTCAATGCGCCGTAGCGGAAAGAATGGTTAATTAGAGCACTATCGTGTGAACTGGGGGCGTGGATTCGAATTCGGAAGGTCAGAAGTTTACACTTTCCAGCTCCCCCAACTCCAAACAACCGAATTCTGGCGCTTGAACTTCGTCGCAGAGGCGTTGGCTCGCACGGAGCGCCTGCTGGGCCACGTGGCGAGGCTCTTCGGCGCTGCTTCCAGGATGGACATCCTGGGGGCGCTGCGGGGACGCCTGGCCGCCATCTTGGATTTGGTGCTGCAGGTTTTGCAGAAGGACGTCATGAAAGTGGTGCTGTTTAGGTGAGTTGTTGCTTCGTTTTTACAGGAGTAACCATAATCTATCGGGACCACCGTCATTTACATAAGACGGTCTTTCAATACGTTAGACTGTGTAAAACAGTCTCTCATTTGGCCTCTGTCTCACTTTATGGTTTATAGCAGTATCAAAATGCCATGTAATTTCTGATCAGCTGAGCATAATTTGTACTTCTTGTTAAACTTATTTCGTAATTTATAGGTACTACGGGCTGATTAATAATAATGATGATGATGATGATGATTCGTCTTATTACACCCGATCTCAGTAACATTTTCTCTGAACATACACATTGTGTTTCCAGTGTTCGTGGGTTCACGGAGGAGATACACCCTCTACTCGCGGACACTCCTCTCGAGTTCGACATGATTGCGCTGGCGAGGGGTCTGGATATTGTGGGGCAGTACCGGGACTATGTCGTCGAGAATGTCGATCTAAAACGTGAGTTCGTGACTTCCAAATTTCACTTTGAATAAGCCATTGAGGTATTATGTACTAGAGAGGACGGGTCTATGATGTTTACTTACCTACAATTCATTGCAAAAATATCACTTCACAAGCAACATTTGGATTCAGAGTTACTTTATATATTGTTAATTTTTTTTCAGCTCAATAAATATTTTTCTTTTCAAACATTTTTCATTTCATTTCATTTGTCAATGTTTCATTTTACAAACTGTTGTTTTAACAATGACATCTAAATAAAAAGGTGTAGGTATATCAAATGAATATGCTTCATTTAAAAAATGCATCGATTACTGTATGTTCAAAAGATAAACTTACGTGTCAACATTTTACAGATAACAAAAATTTCATTTTGCAATACCAATTTAATTCGCTTTTTAAAGTAACCTATAAGATGCTAATTTTGTTTTGTCAGAGGCACTTATTGGTAACAAATAGGGAGCTCCGCTTAGAGAGATCACAAGTCTAACCCAACCTAACCTACTGTTCCCGGGCAAGCATCTTTTTTTTAACGCGCCTTTGCCCCCGCACTCCCTACGCCCTGCCCCATTACTGACTTGCGTGTCCTGCATAACTTAAATCATATTAGTAGAACTTTGTCGATTTAATGCATTTATGTTAAGAAAAGTTCACTAATATTCTGTTGCCAAATGAGCCTATAAGAAAGAATTACTTTGAAAGATGTAAGGTTTGTGAAACATTTTTATATGGAATGTGTAATTATACATTTGCATTACGTTGCTTGTTGTCTGAAAATTTGTTTAATAACTGTCAAACATTCGAAGGGGACCCGGAGAGGACAATGCAAACAACAAGATGACGCCTCAATTGAAATTACTTTGCATCTTATGGCTGCAATATAAAGTATAGAGTTCCTTGTCCTGTAACAAACCACCGTTCCTTCCACAGTGGAAGTGTCGAAGGTGTTCTCGAACCCCGAGCGCATCGAGGCGGCTCTCGAGTCGTTCGGCATCAACAATACCAACTTCTGGTCACTGGCGGCGCCCGGGATCCTGGCGGGACACATTGATCTGATGCCGGTAACTGTTGTTTTGACGCGTCTGTGTCGTAGGCCTTATTACCCGACTGCGGCGGGGCCCAAGAGGAGGGTAATGTGTTTGGCACGTATCTATGTGTGTACCTACGTACCTAAGTATGGCCGATTCTATGTTCCCTTATAAGTACGTAACCAATAGTCAGATGTTGACAAATAACATCTTAATCGATCCGTCGGATTTTGCGCGAGTGTCATAGGTTATACGAAAACATAGAAATGAAAAAACTGAAATAAATAATAACCAACAACCCGACGGCTGAGCGTTAACTACTAAGCAGGCGGGACCAACCTAGATACCTCGTAGGGTTGTTTACATTGTTGAAGTTTGGTTGAAAATAATAATAGAAAACCATTGATATTTTCAAGGTCAACACTGACGAGACGAGATACACTGCAGTATTTGTTGTCAGCTATAGCTATGCAGAAAATTTTAAAATGTGTGATAAAATAAAATATGCGCAGTATTGCCTATAGTCTTGTTTAACACATGACATTGCCATCTAGTAATTATGAAACTAACAACTTTAACGCTCATTAAGTACCTAAACAATGAATTGACTTGAATATATTTGAATTGAAATTGTACTGGATAATTAGTGCAGACAGTCCATAAAGTAGAACTGAATTGAACATACAGACGAGAGGCAAACGAGAGGTTTTAATCCCATGACTGTCCTTTACTTATATTGCATTTATGTATCTATATCATTCATTGTTTTTCACGTAAACTGTCACAAATAAAAAAAAATCTATGCATGGTTGTCTGTTTTTTTTTAACTTTGTAAATACGTAATAAATTGGAAAATAACTGTAGAGAAGAATCGCTTGTAAAGAAACATGAGCGGCATTAGGCGTGCGTTATGATGAAGCTCATAACATATAATATTTTATCTTTTGTCAAAAAACATATTTGCGCGTTTAACAAATCCTGGTTTTTTCCTGATGGAAAAATTCCTATCATGTGTTAACCCTAATCCCAACAGCCTCAGTCCCCACCACACCTTAAGGCTGATTACGTCGATCATGCTGTCTCGCTCGCACATTTTAACATTTTTAGTTTCTAATAAAATTAGTACCTACTTATACTTTTGATAAATATGGTCTGATGGTTTGATGCACGATTAAATTGCGGATATTCAAGGCATATTTTTCTTATTATGTACAAATTTTTTGATTGAGACAATTCGATTCCAAAATCGATAATTTTGGGAACAACTGTTAAACGCTGTATAGGAAAACAAAAATGTAATTGTAATGTCCGTATTTTATTAATTATTATGCATCAAACCCTCAGCAAAGATTTTATCCAAAGTATGCTCATTTTATTACTAATCAATAAAATGTAATGTAATTTAATTTTATGTAATGCAATGTAATGTAATTTAATTTAATGTAATGTTATGCTATGTAACGTTCACTATGTTTATATATAATAAATACTTTGTTATTATATTTTCCAATGTTTATGTAGGTACCAAGACTATTAGCATTTTATGTTTGGATATTTTATCAATAAAAATGTTTGAATGTGCGAGCGGGATAGCATGAGCGACGTAACAGCAGCCTTAACCAACCATCTTCCCCAGCTACTCACCTCCAACCAGCCCGAGTTCCGCATAGCAACGTACGTGTGTCGCATCGAGGACGTGTCCCGAGTGGTCCTGCCCGGTGACGTCACGGAGGCCGTGACGTCAGAGGACGTCTATGGGGCGCTGGTCGAACAGTTCTGTGCGCTGGATGACGACCGAGCCAAGGATGTAGTGCCGGTCTTGATGGAGAACTTGAACTTCAGCTTCGTAGTCGACAAGGTATGACAGACACCCTAGTGGGTAGCCTAGTGGGTAGAACATTGGACTCGGAAGCGAGAGACCCAGATTCGATCCCTAGTGCGGGCATGTACATTTGTGAAGTTATAGCAGCAAAAACAATCGCTAACTGTGAAGGAAAACGTCGCGAGGAAACCTGAGTGTCTTACCTATTCACCGCTTGAAGTTTTTAATCATTTCATTCATTCCTTGAAGGTGATGAAAGCAGTGCTCACCCAAGTGTACGCGGCGTCCAACCTGACAGAGACTGAAGGCTCCACCGTGCTGGCCAAGTACCGGGACATACTGGCGCTGGTGCCCGTTGTGCAGCAGAATGCTGGTGACCTCAGTCAGACCTTGGCCAAGGAGCCGCTCTTCGAAGCCTTCCAGGGCTCCAGCTCGTTGAACGGGCTGCTGTCGTGTAAGTAATTGGCTCGTCTAGATCGGAGATTTACTTTTTAGGATTCTGTAGTCAACAAGGAGCCCTTATGGTTTCGCCGTCTCCGTCCGTCCGTCTGTCTGTCTGTCCGCGGCTTCGCTCAGAGACAATTCGTACTAGAAAGCTGAAATTTGGCGCAGATATACATTTCATGCCGACAAAGCCATAGAATAAAAAAAAATTGGGTACTTCCCCAGCACCTAAATTATGTAGGTTTTTTTTGTCGTCTACCCCAAAATGTGGGGTATCGTTTAAAAATATTGTTGGTGTAGGAAAACTATTTTTCGATTCTTGGATCCGTTTACGAATTATTAAGCTTTGAAGCTGAAACTTTTGTTTGCTTTCAGCGTCAAAGTTCATAGCGAGCGCCGGCAACATGGTGTGTGGAAAGCCGTTCGTAGGCAACGACAACCGTTTCTACAAAGCCATCGCTGAGACTAAGGACTTCTCTAACGAACCTGATCCGGCCCAGTTGGAAGTTTTGCCCAGTAAGTGAATTGTTCTTTCATTACACATAAACAGTCTTTATGTGGCACACTGCAGTGCACAGACCTTTTGTAAGCACACTCTGTACTTAGAAAGCGTGTCTCACATGCTATGCGTGAGATTCTGGGTTTGTGTCCGACATATACCATTTTCTAAGTTACGTACATTTGTGGGTTTGTAGTAGCAAAATGATTCGCTAACCGTGAAGGAAAACATTGGGAAGAAATATGACTTTCTGAGGGCTTGCTAGGTATGGAAATCTTAGGTCCAAACTAAATACAGGTAAATACGCAACACAGGTGCTTACAAGTTATTAACGTGTTTTGCAGTACTGTACACAGTGCAGTACAGTAATTTTGCGAGACTTGGGTATGGTAAAGAAGCAAGAAAGAAGAATTAATGCAGTAGAAATGAGGTCCCGGAGAAGTATGTCTGGTGTTACGTCGAATGACAGGATACGCAATAGTTTGATTAGAGAACGTTGTGGACTGAAAGAGGTTGTAGTGACTAGAATTGAGAAAGGAATGTTGGTTTGATGAAGGAAGAAAGATTGACGAAACAAATATTTCGAACGAATGTGGGTGGAAAGGCCGGTAAGGGACGTCCCAGGCGGACATACTTCGACTAAATAGGGGATGTATTAGCAAACGGCAAGATAAAAGTACTCGAAACCGGCGTGCGTGCATGCAACGACTAACGAAAACGAATCAACGAATGTTGAGGAAACGAAAGTGATCTGTCAGGATCGTGGCAGTCCCTGGTCTCTGCATACCCCTCTGGGATACAGGCGTGAGTTTAGGTATGTATGTATTTTGCAGTACCCTTCCAGGGCGCATGTTGAGGACCATTACGTTTTTTACCACATGAATCAACAACGGACCTGAATTTGAACTTGCTTGACATTGTTTCAGCGGACTTCTGCCGCTCGCTGTACCAAGACGTGGTCAAGATGGGCGGCGGTAAAATCATCTGGAGTTTCGTGAAGCCGCTCATTTTGGGGAAGATCCTGTATACGCCGTCGACGCCGATGGTGGACAGAATCATTAAAAAGGTTCGTAAGCTTTTGAGCGGAAATCATTCGGATCAATCAAATCAGTCATACTAACTCTCTCAGTCCTCTAATACGTGAAATTGATTTGAGTTTCTACTTACAATTTTCTCAATCAATCATTAGAGCGGTGGTAGCCTAGTGGGTAGAACATTGGATTCGGATGCGAGAGACCCGGGTTCGGTTCCAAATGCGGACATGTACCTAAGACTTTGTTTCCTAAGTTATATACATTTGTGAAGTTATAGTAGCATTACCACTCGCTTACCGTGAAGGAAAATATCGTGAGGAAACCTGAGTATCTGTGCTATTCACGTACCTCAGCGCTTGAAATCGCCAATCCGCGGTGGGCGCGCGCGGTGATTAAGCCCATACTCTCCCTGAGAGAAGGCTAGTGCCCTACAGTGGGACGGGTATAGGCTTCTTATGTAATCATCTGACTACTCGTCTACTATAAAGGTACCCAAGTTGTTAATTAATGAGACGGTCGTCAACAAATTCTTTTACACTGTAATATTATCTAATAGGAATTTATATAACTTTTTTTTTATAATAATCAATTATCCAATTAATTATAACTTAAACACTCTACAACAATAAAAGCCAAAGGAAAAATAAATATTATCAAAATGTCAACCTATTAGAATCAAATTCATTCGCAAAAGGCTTCGTCAAATAGAAAAATGTGAAATGTAAACAACGGAAAACACAAAATCATTACGAGAATGAGCCGCCCCGGGACACATCCGACCCAAAGGTTCCTGGGCCACGCCACTTCCCTCTGTCCTCGGACATGCTCATCCAGCCGCCGCGCTGCCAGCAATCTGCCTGAGATCGTCGGTCCAGCGAGGTCGTCCTATGCTGCGTTTGCAATTCTCTTATCAGTTTAAATGTTATTCGTCACGATTTCCGTTCTACATACTTCGCTATCTCCGGCTACCTCGAGCCGTAGAAAATAAACGTACACATATAGGTACTCGCAACGTGTCCTTGCAAAACCTGAAAACCATTTTCAATTATTAAACCACTTCCACTGTGAGTGAAAAACATCGCGATTAAACCCGAGTGTCTGAAGAAATTTTTGCGTTATTTCAGTAACGTTGTAGGTAAGCATAGTCCAGAACTTTCTTTTGTTGACATGTTGTACATATATTTAAAAAAAACATTTAAAATCAGTAGTGTTTTAAACTATGTATGAAGGCGGATACTTTTGTTTTTCAGATGTTTAATTAACAAAACGAAATTGTGTAAACATTAAAGTTAATTAACGTGTCATCATCAACCCATTATGTCCCCACCGAGGGTCACGGGTCTCTTCCCTGAGGAAGGTATAGGCCATACTCCACCACGGGGGCCAAGTCCGGATTGGTGGAGGCTTGTAGACTAGTGGCTCGTCTACTGTCAGAAGTTGTCAAGCCGCCCTAAGGCCTCTGACTTGGCTTAACGACTGCCATCTATCGACGGCAGCCGGCACCAACAGCTTAACGTGCCTTGCGAAGCACGGAACCGCTCGGAAAAATGCCACTAGCGTTAGGCATAGACGGCGACCCATCCATGCACTGAACGCGCCCTGTGTTGCTTAACCTTCATGATCGTTTAAGATCACTCAGGCAGCCGGGGCTACGAGCGATTAACGTGCAAATACCCTATCTCTCTATAATAAATTATCAGTCTACTGTTCTTGCATCTAATCGGAATTTATTAATCAATTAAATATTTTCCTACTTTGCACATCACTACGCATCACTAAAGACAATACGCGATGTTCAAACGATCTGTGACTATGTTCACATTACCGGCAAAAACATTTGTGCGGACTATACGTCTTTTTAAAAACCTATTTAGACTCGAAAAATTCCACCAATGCCGGGACATGAACCCGCGACCTCTGGCTAACCGGGCCAGCGCTTTCCCAGCTGAGCTAATGGGCAAGTGCAAGCGTCGGCGAAATTTCGAACCTCTTTACAAACTTCTCTGTATTACGTACAGGCAGCAGACATTTGGTTGAAGCAAATTACATCACTTGCAGCCCCGAGTACCAGTTAGGTTTTGTACATTGGAAAGATATCGCTGTACTAACATGATTATATTCTTTGTTGCACTAATCCGTGCTAAGCGCAATTTTTAAAAACCTATTTAGAGGCTAAAAATTCCACCCATGCCGGGACTTAAACCCGCGACCTCTGGCTATACATCCTCAAATACAATTCCAGGCCAACGCCAGCTTCGCCCTGATGTCCAAACTCGCCGACATGGTTCACGACTTCGCCGACTCCTTCCCCTCAGTACAGCGTCTGTCAGACCACCGCGAAGCTTTGTCAGCATTACGAGCCTTGGCTTCCGGACCACTATTGGCCGGCCTGGGGATGGATACTGGTGCCTCTGGAGACGTTGATGTGGACGGAGTATTCGAGGAGTTTGGCGACTTGAAGGTAGTATAAGACAAGATAAGAATCTATTTAACCAGCTCATGATTAAAATATCCAGGGCCGAGGTATGGAAGATATGTTCAGGATTGCATTGAATGAATAACGGAGCAAAGAGCTTCTGATTGCTGGCGTCGAATACTGGTTGAGCACTTTGCTCTAAATATACAACATAATTATGTGCTGACTTAACATACGTTTACAATAACCAGTTGATACGGGAGTACGATTAATATAAAGGCAAACCCTCAGTTAGGTTGTACAAAGAAAATCTCACGGCAAGTAGGGCGTGACTCCCTCCACAGCTGACCAAATCTCACTGAGGAGGAATCTGAAATTATAATATTTCTCCCTTCTTCCCGTTATCGCAGTTCAAACACCGTATGCTAAGGTTGGCTGGAAGAGATCTCTCTTAGAGATAAGTTCGCCTTTGTAACAATGCTATGTAATTAGTTTTCTAATTTATGATTCGCAATAAAGAATATGAAATTAAAAAAGTCCCATAGTGGATGACTAACCTCTAACAGTACTGTAACTCCTAGGATGTCGGAAGTTTGCTGAGCAAGGCGTCCGAAATGCTGCGCTGTATCAACTTGAACCGTTTCCACGCCTCGCCCGACGAGCAAAAGTTGAGCAACGAAGCCGTCAAGTTGACCAGGGTCAACGAGTTTGCTGCTGGTGAGTGCAAAAACGTTTCATTTAGCTCTTTGGGCAATGTTCTTGAAATCTGCAATTGGTCGACTGGTCTTTGATTGACTATTCTGAGTGTAATAATACGCATCGTAAATTGGGGGTTCCACTAGTTTGATCACATAAAGTCACGCCTGTATCCCGGAAGGATAGCCAGATGGCAGGGTTTACCACTTGCCACGATTCTGAAAAACCTCAATTGAACTGAACAGAACGATTAGATAGATATTTAAAACCTATTTAGAGGCTTTACTTTACAAACTTCTCTGTATTACGTACAGGCAGCGACATCTGGCCCAAGTAATTTACATCACTTGCAGCCCCGAGTCCAGACGGCCAGATGTCGCTGCCTGTACGTAATACAGAGAAGTTTGTAAAGAGGCTCGAAATTTCGCCGATGCCTGCACTTGTCCATAGATAGATAGATAAATTATTTATATTGCATTTACAATTCTTCTACGAACAATCCTCATAGTAAAAATGTTCATATTTGCGTGTAAAACCCGCAAATAAAGTACAAAAGCGATAACGAACTTAATGCTGAAAGCATCATCATGCTTCATGTATTCTCTCTCTCTCTCTCTCTCTCTCTCTCTCTTAGAGAAGGCCTGTGCCCTACAATGGGACGTATAAGCTGCTTATGATGTACATGAGGATTTTGTTACACCCTGTCCTGGGTAAGCGTTAGCAAGTGATATTGCGACTACGAATTCACAACACAAATGTACGAAAAAAGTCATGCTACATGCCCAAGATCGAAGCCTCAAACGTGCAGGTGCAGGCTTTGCCGTACCTAAAAATGGTTCTTTTTTTCAGGTCTCGTTTTCATGCACGTGGAGGAACTAAACGGCAAACCTGTCAACGTGGAATACAAGATCAGAATGGACATCGAAAGTGTGCCCACCACAGCAAGAATCAGAAACCAGTGAGTAAATTACAATAACTATGTGCTATGGTATTACTATTATTTAGGTATGTAAATATGTAACTATTATGTGTTTATTCAGTAATATATGTATTTAATTGCCTAAATGTGTATTTATATTATTAATAATTTAAATAATAATTTATTATTATTATTGTCACTATACATATTATATTTATTTACTGTAAGTAAATTAATTGATCTGGCTTATGTGGGTAGGAACCCACTCGCATCTTCTTTCAGTCCTATCCATCCTAAGGTGGAAGAGATCGCTTTTAGCGATGAGACCGCCAATTGTATACTATTAAGAACTAGATATTAAGTACCTTATTCTTTGTAAATTCATCATCATCATCAGCCATTGACGCCCACTGCAGGACATAGGCCTCCTTCGTGGTTTTCATAACCATGAGGGGTTTTGCCATAATCGCCACGCTCGGCAGGCGGGTTGGCGATCGCAGTATGCGGTTGGAATCTCAGGAAGACGCTGCTGCCCGTCTCCACGTAATTGATGTCCTTAGTCGCCTTCTACGACATCCACGGAAGGAAATGGAGTGACGCTATTCTTAATCCTGCGCCACACGAAACTCTTAACCCAACTTTGTAAATTACTGGTGTGCAATACAGTGTTATCTATCTATCTGTCTATAACTTCCACACAACACAGTCACTTGTCGTGATGCCAAACTAGAGTACCCTGTGGTATGGTAACCAGGCAAGGAGCTCACAAACATGGAAATACACCCAGACTGAAGCCATTTGTACAAACGTACGGCGGCCGCAAGTGGGAATCGAACCCACCACTTCCGGCATGATAATCAAACGTCATACAGCTAGAACTAACCCAACGAAGCAGTCCATCAGTCAAAATGAAATCTAAATATTGAAACATATGTGAGTGTTTGACCAAAAAGGGACCTCAAGGGAAAATAATCGAGAAAATCGCGTTTGAAGTTTCGTGTACGCTGTGTGTAAGATGTAATTTTTCCAAAACTGCCGCGGCTCATAAAAAAATAACTACGGCACCTAAAAATATTCTGGCTAGACCAAAACAAAGCTAAAATACCACAGAATAGAAAATTTAAATAAAAAAAATAACGGTTTCCAATCCCTCCAGGTCCCTTTTTGGTCAACCACTCACATTTTGTATTATAATAACATCACTGTACACAAATGTAATTTATGGCAATAAATATATTGATTGATTGATTGATAAACACTTGCTACGTTGACTTTAGACCGGTCTTTGTCCTCCATTTTAGCGCTGTTGCCTTGCTGGATTTTTCACCGTACCGAACTTGCACAGCCATAGCACAGGGTATCCTTGGGATCAGAACGAGCGATCGTGCTGTGTGGATTTTTTTTATACTTTTCTATTACAGTTCAAATCCTTCCAATCCGGTTCCTCTTCCCAGATTCTGGACGCCAGGCCCCGAAGGCAACTTCCTTGAAGACATGCGCTACTTCCGCGGCTTCGTCCAGATCCAGGACCTGGTGGACAGCGCCGTCATCGCGCTCTCTCGCCCCAACGGCACTGCTAGGCAGAAGAGAGAGACGGAGAATCGTGTGGGCGAATACGGAGTGTATACTCAGCAGATACCGTACCCGTGCTATAAGAGGGACTAGTAAGTATCTATTCAATCAGCCCGTAAACAGAGCCCACTGTTGGGCATAGGCCTCTTCTCTTTCACGCCAACCTATCCGGTCCTATGCTAGTCTCGTCCAATGTTTCCCAGCCGCTTTCACAATGTCGTCAGTCCACCGGGCTGGTGGTCTGCCCACCGACCGTCGACCGGATCTTGACCGGCCGTATTCCCGCCTAAACCAGATGCCCCGCCTATCTCCATTTTAGCTTTATGATTCGCGTGCGGACATCATCGACTTTGGGTCTTTGCCGAATATCCCTATATACGTAGCCTGAACGTCATATCCCACTTCCAAAGACTGGACCAATAGAAACGACACTAGGGCCATGGACTTGACTGTGTGGCATGCTGCCAGCGTCTTGGGGTCCTTTTGTTCAGATGTTGACTGGGGTGGTTTGTACGGCTTGGATTTTTTTTATGCTATTCTTTAAGGTGTTCTGTATTTTATAAGGAAAATATTACCATTATTTTTTATATTTTTCACGTAATTTTGACACTTGACGTGGTCAATTTGTATGACGAACTTATAAATAGTGTTTTGAGAGAAAGATTTCCCGTTGTAAGACACACTTTGTAATTTGTTTCAGTTTCCAGTCATCTCTTTATGAGTCACAGGCGCTGATCGTGGCATTTTTCTTCTCCCTTGTGTTCACTGTGTCGTCAGCCATCAGGTTCATTGTCTCCGAGAAGGAATCCGGCAATACCATGGTAAGTGTTGTTTCCCATACGATGGGAAATGGTCGATGGTTGCAGGAGACCACTGATTTATAAACTGCTTGGATTACTGAAGATTGGGTTCCGATTGGGGAAAATTAGTATATTTTGTGGAAGTTATATTGTGTATATCTTTAATTTTTATACAACAATCCCATAATAATGCGGTCATTTGATAATCTCGCCGTGTTGATCTCTTATTAATCGTATGTTTGCTATTTTACCGTCTCAGCTATGATAGTAGGGATTTTCACAACTGCAACCATATTCGTTACCATGTAATTATTTAACTTCTTTACAAATAACTTATGATTCATTCCATAAACACAGTATAATCAACTTGTAACAATTTCCCTCGTTAGAGGATTATCTACGCTGGATTATGTAGTATTTTAATATGTTTTTAGTAAAGTCATTATGGTGCATGATTTGGTCGTTCATAATAAAATTAGTAAGACCTTTCATAATATTGGATGTCTATGGTAAAAGTTACAAGCCTTTATAGTTTGTATCATTACCCTGTAAATCGGTCTGTTTAAATACTAATTATTCTCTAGTATGGAGGACGGAGGACCTTTTCTCAGGTTTAACCAATACAGCTAATTCTACTTGCTGCACTTGAACAAGTGAAATACATTTCTCACTTTTATATTAAGCACTTGTGTAGAAACCAGCAATTCCCCCAGCTGATGTCGGTGATGGGCGTGGACCTCTCCAAGCACACGCTCTCCTGGTTCCTGGCGTCGTCGGCGGAGCTGCTGGTCACGTGCGCGTGTGTGTGTGCGGTGCTGTGTGTGGGCGGCGTGCTGCCGCGCTCTGATTGGACGCTGCTGTGCGCACTCATGGCCGACTTCGGCTTCGCTGTGCTCATGTTCTGGTGAGTATGTTAATGATGACTTCCACACGACACAAACACTTGTCGTGGTCCCGAACTAGGATACCCTGTGGATACCCTATGCTATAGTAGCTATGGAAATACACCCAGACTGAGACCATATTGCGGGAATATTGTGTGTGACGACAATTGAAATTCCCTCCTTTTTGGCATGCAAATACATAAACTCACGCCCGCATTCCGGAGGGCGGGGGGGGGGGGGGGGGGGGGGGCAGAGATCATGTCTTGCTGCTTCTACCTCGGTACCGCTAATCTTGACGTCTACTTCCAGTTACCTGATCTCGAAGCTGTTCTCGTCGGCGAGTCTGGCGGCGGTGTGCGGCGCGCTCGGCTACCTCCTGACCTTCATGCCTTTCGTCATCATTCTGTCCCTGGAGGCTGCCCTGAACACGCTCACCAAGCTTGTCACGGTATTTACTTCAAAGTTACATAAGTGTTCCTCAAGGATCTCGCTTCGGTACTATTCTCTTTACGATATTTGTTGATGACATCAAGTATTGATTTATTTATTTCATACTGATTGATTATTTATTCTTTAAAATATGTACAGTGAAAACACTTCTTCGAAAGTGAGCTTAACCTCCTTAGTCCCGACCTTGAAAATAACAATTGAAAACCATTGTTATTTTCAAGGTCAGGACTGAGGAGGTTAATGGTAGTGAGTAACACATAATTATTTACAAAAATCACATACAATACCTAGTGAGTAGTTTCTTTCAGGTAACCTTAGGTTATGTGGATAGGGGAAATGTATGGACCAGTTGAGGCATGAAGTTTCGAAAATCGTAAGAGATCGAAATAATCATCTTGTTATCTACAAGTAGCAGTGCTTGAGACTTAATTTGCATGAGATTTGGATTTAAAAAAATCATTCTCTCCTTCACTTCTCTCTCGTTAATAGAATTACTATAATGTTGACAAATCTGGTCTAGGTGGTACAGGAGGGAAACAAAAAAATTGTGTTGTAGGACGGGAAAGAAGTAGTTTAGTCGTATCTTGATAGCCCTTTATCGTCTCTCACAAAGGAGTACACATCGCGACCACTCTTTCAGAAAACTGAATCCGTATCACTTGCAGTGTCTGTCGATGTCGACGGCGTTCTGCTATACCCTGCTGCACGTGGCGCGGCGTGAGGCTATCGGCGGCGGCGCGCACTGGGCCGACGTCTGGCGCACTGACGGTGACTCTATCAGCATCGGTAAGGTGTGACGTTTTCAGAAGACCAACTGAATTTGTATCTGTTAGTCAACGTTGCAGCTGCCGTGGTCACGGGTAGACTGGCCTACCCGTGACCACGGCACCTTCAACGTTGCCGAAACGTCGGGAATCAAACATAATTTAATTCCACCTAATAAATAATCGCGGTTAGACCCGTTTGATTTATTACTATGTATGAGCATCGCGAGTCATTAAGAATAGTATTTTCTAAGGTTAAGACGAGCACTAGACATAAAAAACCGAATTTGCGCGGATATTTACTCGTTTATTTAATTATGTAGCTTTAATATTAATTTCAATAACTAATAATCAATTAAAATTATTCAATATTTTGCCAAATTCAAAATTTATAAATTTTCCAAAATAGTGTTACGGCGATGGATAGGAGGTAAAACTTTGAACGTGTTTTTTCGTGCCTTGGAGGCGTTTTCAGCAGGCTGAAATACCGTTTCAGAGGGTGCTCTGTCACATACTAGTTTATCAAAATTTCACTCAAGCTACCATGGTTTTCAGGCCCCTGAAACATGTTTTCAGTCCGTTTCACTCGATCGTGACAGAGACATCACGATCGAGCGAGACGGCAGAACCTTCCACGACTTGATGGAGTTTTCGAGAACATCTCAAACGGTATATAAGCGGGGACGACGCAGGTGGTGTTTAGTGGGTAGGCGCACTTCCTGTAAGTCCCACATTGGCAGCACGGCCGGGCCCGTGCTGTTATGCATGAGCATTCACCACCTCCCTCCCCCGTGTCCTCCGGAGGGTGCCCATTTTAGGGCTAAAAAAAAAAAAAAAAAAAAGTGCCGCGAGTCAGTTTTATTTTGAAACGAAGTACAAGCTAAGGAAGAAGTACTAAAGTGTTTGTTTAAACAAAAGTGCTGTGAAGTTAAAAAATAGTGTGCAACTAAATCGTACTCTTATTTATCGCTGTATAAAGTGCTTGTTCAATCACGAACCCACCCCTAGAACGTAACAATATTTTTGGAACGTAACTTAATTTTTTTTTGCAGAGGGTAGTAAACTAACAGTTATACTTCGCGCATCGTCTTCGAGATTAGTACTTAGATTAGTTATTTCACATATGTAGTAACGCATAGGTACCACCACTCATGCACTCAGTTGAGGGTAACAACAAAAAAAAAAACAAGATATTTTATCGAGGGTAGTTATCATATTTCTGCCATCACCCGTTTGCTCCGTGGCTTGTCATTCGCATACAAGTGCCCAACCACTCATCACGTAAAAGTATTTTCCGAAGTTTTTTCAAGTTTTGTGCTACAATGCCAAAGGCCGCTAAAAGAAAACGGTCCGACTCGGATGGATATGAGTCCATATCGAAACAACTCAAATTACTGCAGGAAAAGTTAGAAGAAAAATATTCCAAACGTCATAGCAACAAACGTGGACGCCGTCGTTTACGAGTCATCGAGTCTTCGTCCTCGTCATCTTCTGTGTCTCGAGACTCTTCACCTATTTCGGATAACCTTCCAGGTAATAACCTCACCCAATTATATATTCACGACGAAAAATTATTACATTCAACTCGCAATTTATGAACTTACCCTCGTTTATTTATTGCATTACTGGTATTGCGTTGTGTCCTAGGGGGACACGATCTTGCCTTATTGCAACCGAGCTGTTTTTGGGACTGTCTCACCGCAAACATTAAATGGGTTTACGTTGTATCCTAGGGGGATACAATTTTACCCTATTTATGCTCCGCACAAATCTGAATATAATGCTGTATAAAAAGGTTTGCGCTGTATCCTAGGGGGATACAGTCTTACCTAATAATTAATAGAGCCTATTGTCTAAAATACATTAAGCATGGAATTTCATTACCGGCATAGTACCTAATCGGAATATGCAAATAAATCTGTAAAATACATTCCAGGCGGAGAAAACATGGACATCGGACATGTTAATACTGCAACGGAGCCACAAATGATAGACACTAATCCCCAAGACCCTACCCTTGGTCAGATCCTCGACGCAGGCTTAAGCCCTACACCTACACATGACGTCATCGCCCAGAATAATGACGCTCCCGATGAAGATGCGCTGGACAGCGACATACTACAAATACTAGGCGACGACCTGACCGCGACCGTTGCTTATGGAAAAGAGATACACAAAGAACTCGTAAACAGGTTCGAACACGCATCAACATCAGGGCTCACTAAAGAAGCTCGTAAAGAGCTATGCGACAAATATCTTGTACCGTCCAACTGCACACGCGTTGGAGCTCCTAAGCTAAATGCCGAGATTAAAGCAGCATTAAATGAATCGCTTGCCAAGCGAGATCGAGTGATCGAGGCCAAACAAAAACAAATCGCCGCGGCAGTGTCTTGCTTGGCCCAGGTGGCTACAGAACAACTAGCCTCCAAGCATACGAACCACGATCTCCTGAGAAAAATACTGGATGCTGGTCGCCTTATCTGCGATATACAATATACTGAATCCATGACCCGGAGAAACTTTGCAGCATTTTCTCTCAAAAAGGACATGAAAGAACACTTATTTAGTACGAAAATAGATACTTCTCTATTCGGTGAAACCCTTGCAGAGACCCTGAAATCGGCTAAAGCGGTATGCAAGTCCGGATCAGAATTAAAAGTTAACACGCCCTCATTTAAGAAGATACGTCCAACAACCTCAGCTCAGAAGCCGCCGCCTTCGAAAAATTTAAACTGGAAGACCCCAGCTCCGGCTCGCAGGCAGCCAGGGCCGCCGCGGGGCCGCCAGCCTGCTCCTCAGCGCAGTCAGCCCGAGACGTCATCGAAGCAGTCGTCGTATCAGCACAGGTCGACGCGCCGGCAGTAGACCCGGTAAAGTACGCTGGTCAACTTGCCCGTTTTCACAAACAATGGTCACTAATCACTAGAAATCGTACCATTCTCTCTTGGATCAATGGCTACAAACTGTCTTTCTCTAGTCCTGTGATCCAAAATTACCAACCTCTAAAACAAAAAGTGTCTTATACTGATAGAGTACACTTTAACGAAGCAATTCATAGTCTTCTCCTTAGGGGAGCAATCTCACAGTGTCAACCTTGTGAACAACAATTCGTGTCAAACATTTTCCTAAGACCTAAACCAAATGGAAAAATGCGCCTCATAATGAACCTCAAAAGTCTCAACAAACATATCGACACAGAACATTTTAAGTTAGAGGACTTGCGCACGGCAATTAAACTTGTATTTAAAAACAGTTTCATGGCCACTCTGGATCTAAAAGATGCGTATTTTTTAGTAAAAATACATCAAGAATCCAGAAAGTACCTAAGATTCGTGTGGGACTCAAACACGTATGAGTTCAATGTTTTACCATTTGGTTTAAACACAGCACCATTTATATTCACAAAAATTATGAAATCAATTGCTAAGCTTCTAAGGCTGTGTGGCTATATATCAACAATATATTTAGACGACATGATACTAATAGGCAATACATACCAAGATTGTCTAGATAACATCAACATTACGAAAAAATTACTTACGGCCTTAGGGCTTAAAATCAATCACGAAAAATCTAATTTTTCACCTTCCACTTGTTGTAAGTTCCTGGGCTATCTTATAGACACTGAATCAATGACAATAACATTGCCAGTTGACAAACAAATTTACATAAAAAATGAACTACTTAAATTTATGAAACTAAAACAATGCAAAATTAGAAGTTTTGCACAGTTACTAGGCCTATTAATCTCTGCTTGTCCGGCAGTAGAATATGGCTTATTATACACAAAGCAATTGGAACGATGTAAATACTTAAGCTTAAAAGGTCACGACAATTATGACATGACTATGAATATTCCAGACTCATTATTGCCGGACTTGTCCTGGTGGCTAAACGCAATTGATAATTCCACCCATAGAATAAAAGACGATAATTATACAACTGAAATCTATTCCGATGCCTCAACTACGGGGTGGGGTGCAGTGTGTAACGGAGAGACCGCCAGTGGTATGTGGTCCGCTACGGAGGCTGCACAGCACATTAACTGTCTTGAGCTGCTAGCAGCCTTCATTGGCCTAAAAATATTTGGAAACGGATTACACGATTGCCAAATACTTTTACGAATAGATAATTCAACTGCGATATCATATGTTAATCGTATGGGCGGAATTCAATACCCACACCTAACACAAGTGTCTAAAGACATCTGGCAGTGGTGTGAATCCCGACGTATTTTTGTATTCGCAGCTTATGTTGAGTCCTCAAATAATATAGCTGACGCAGAGTCCAGGCGGGTCCACCCGGACATAGAGTGGGAACTCACAAACACAGTTTTTTGTTTTCTTACCGACAAATTTGGGACACCACAAATAGATCTGTTCGCGAGCAGAATAAATAGAAAGTGTGAAAAATACGTATCGTGGCATAGAGATCCTGATGCTTATGCAATTAACGCGTTCACAATAAGCTGGTCACATTTATTCTTCTATGCTTTCCCACCATTTTCCATGATCTTGAAAATGCTTAGAAAAATTAAAACGGATCAGGCTCAGGGTATTGTGGTTGTGCCTTATTGGCCGACACAACCATGGTACCCTGTTTTTTCCAGTCTTCTTATATCAGACATCGTAACTATACAACCAGATGAAAACCCAATAATATCTCATACCAGCCAACGCCGGAACATATTGGGCGGCCTTACCCTGGTGGCCGGCATATTGTCCGCACGGCATTGATGCGCAGAACCGTACCTGAACCCGCTGCGGACATCATGCTAGCGTCCCTATCACCAAGTTCTTTTAAGCAATACGAAGTGTACTGGAAAAAATGGTTTGATTTTTGTAACAAAAATAAGCTCAATCTGTACGAGACGTCAACATCAATAATTCTTTCTTTTCTAACAGAAATCTATAACAATGGCAGCCAGTACGGCTCACTTAATAGCTGCAGATCCGCCTTATCTCTAATCTTGGGTCCGAACATTTTCGAGAGTGACTTAATAACTCGATTCTTTAAAGGCGTGTTCAGACTTCGACCAACAACGCCAAAGTATGATATTACGTGGGATACTAATTTGGTGCTAAACTTGTTAAACAACTGGTATCCCAACGAAGATATATCATTAGAGTTATTAACTAAAAAATTAGTGACACTATTAGCCCTTGTAACTGCCCACAGAGTACAAACACTTTCCAAGATAAACATAAAAAATATAGAAAACTATACTTCAGAAATTCTCATCAAAATTCCAGATTTTATTAAAACGTCACGCGCAGGAAGCAAACAACCTGTGTTGGCCCTACCTTTCTTTAATGAAAAACCATCAATATGTCCGGCTAAAACTCTTACTACTTACATAAATAAGACATTACCATTACGCAAAACAGACATACTTTTCATAAGTTTTAAAAAACCTTACGCTGAAGTAGGTACACAGACTTTAAGTCGCTGGATCAAATCCGTCCTTAAGGATAGCGGAATTGATACAGCTTGTCTGTTCTCTGCTCACAGTACACGTCATGCCTCCACATCAAAGGCACATAGTGTAGGCGTTAATATAGATTCGATTCGTAAAACAGCTGGTTGGAGTGGAACCTCCAACGTATTTGGCAAATTCTATCAAAGAACAATAATACACGATGATCGTACGGCTCTAGCTAACGCTGTTATGCGTTCCAACTGACCGTAGTTTATTGATGAAACCGTATGATTTAGTAAACATAACTATTTAATTCAATGTGATTCCTAAAATTATATAACGAAATAATAATTATTAATTAGTTATAATTTTTTGTACTTACAACTAATTATCTTTTTAGTTGTTTTTTGTTTTCTGATGAAAAATAAATTAATTCCATTTACAATATGCTAGTTTTCTACACTCACATTTCCTGAACCTACTCTGAAAGTCTACATATGTGAAATAACTAATCTAAGTACTAATCTCGAAGACGATGCGCGAAGTATAATTGATGATTAAACGAACTTACCTGTGAAGTTCTATCATAATTATACGAAGCGCATCGTCTGAAGAGATTAGTACGTAACACCCGCCCACCCGGCTTATAGGCCCTAACGTGTGCGGCTCAGGAAACATTCATTGTCAAATTGTCAATACACTCTGAACGAAATGACAAGCCACGGAGCAAACGGGTGATGGCAGAAATATGATAACTACCCTCGATAAAATATCTTGTTTTTTTTTTTTGTTGTTACCCTCAACTGAGTGCATGAGTGGTGGTACCTATGCGTTACTACATATGTGAAATAACTAATCTAAGTACTAATCTCGAAGACGATGCGCGAAGTATAATTATGATAGAACTTCACAGGTAAGTTCGTTTAATCATCAATTAATGCTTTTAAAATAAATATCCGTGCAAATTTAGTTTTATTACGTTTTCAGAAGATATCTACTGAATTTATATCGGTTAGTCAAGTTTTTAGAAACCTTGCAGAATTTGTCTAACGCTACGTTACAGTATTACTGTATTATTTATTTGACACTTTCTAAGCGACATTCGTTGCAGCTAATTGTTGTACAGGTATAGATGTTAAAAATGAGCCTTATCCTAGTGTGGGGCCAGAAGCAATGTATGTGCCTGTATGTAAATGTTTATGTTCATTGTCATCAGAACGCTTATATATTTTTAGTTGCACTATTCCGGGCTGAGGACAATTTTAAAAATGTTTAGCCTCTAAATAGGTTATCAAAATGCTTGTTAGATTTTCATACTAGTCTGTTCTTTTCCAAGGTACTGCTGCTTTTATGGTGTTCTTGGATGGCCTCATCTACCTGGCTATTGGCTACGTGATTGACCGGTTTTATGGTGAGTAAGATGGTGGTGGTAGCCTACTGGGTAGAACATCGGACACGGAAGCGAGAGACCCAGGTTCGATCCCCAGAGCAGGCATATACCTATGACTTGGTTTTCTAAGTTATGTACATTTGTGAAGTTACAGTAGCAATACCACTCGCTAACGGTGAAGGAAAACATCGTGAGGAAACCTGAGTGTTTGAGCTATTCACATACCTCAGCGCTTGAAATCGCCAATCCGCGGTGGGCACGCGTGGCGATTAAGCCCACACTCTCTCCCTGAGAGAAGGCCTGTGCCCTACAGTGGGACGTATATAGGCTGCTTATGCATTATGCAAGATGGTGGTGCTGCCTATAAATATATCTCTACCCAGGAAGGTTTTTTTTTCTCTTCAAACGTAATCGGTAGCCAATTGCTATGCCACTCGCTAACTGTGGGGGGGAACATCGTGAGGAAGCCTTCAAATCTGAACAGTTCACCTCCGTACCTCAGCGCTTGAAATCGCAGTATCCGCGTGCTGATTAAGCCCGTACTGTCTCTCTAAGAGGAGGCCTGTACCCTGCAGTGGGATGTACCTACATATACAGCTGCGGGTTATTGCATTAATGAAACCTTTAAACGAGCAATTCTTGTATAATCTGAATCTCGCAAACGGCTCCAATGATTTCCGTAAAATTTAGTATGCAGGGGATCTCGGGGGCGATTAATCGATCTAGCTAGAAAACGTCCTTTTATCCATGTTTTCAGTCAATGAAAAACTCCTACAATATCATTAAAATACGAAGGTAAATTTCGCCACCATCTACAAGGTTATAATAGCTCAGGTGGGAAATAGGGCTGTCCCGAAACCAGAAGAACCCGGTTCGAGTCCAGATGTCCGTCCTCGGTTCGATTGTTTTTTCCCTATGTTCCCTTTTTTTTTAATCGTATTAACCAAAAAAAAAACACCGAGGAAAGCTCGGCCATCCAGGTACTTACAATTATTGAGTTATTATCATTTTCTTTTTGCTACTTTCGCCCTTATCCCCAGGCATAAAGAGCCTCAAGAGCAGCATCTCATCGCCAGCGACGCCCCAGGATTCAGACGATGACGTGGGCGTTAGCATCGTGAACGTGAGCAAGCTCTACCGCGGCGCTTCGAGACACGCGCTGCGTGACGTCACGCTGCAACTGCGGCGGGGACAGGTCACGGCTTTGCTCGGCCACAATGGCGCCGGGAAGAGTACGCTTATGTGAGTACTTCATCAATATTCTAGTATGAAGTTGTGTTGGACGACGTCGTCGGCATTAGCATCGTGAACGTAAGCACGCTTTACCGCGTAGCGTCAAAACACGCGTTGCGTGACGTCACGCTGCGAATTTAAAAGAAACAGATCATGGCTTCGCTCGGGCATAATGGTGCCGGGAAGAGTACGCTTATGTGAGTACTTCATCAATATTCTAGTATGAAGTTGTGTTGGACGACGTCGTCGGCATTAGCATCGTGAACGTAAGCACGCTTTACCGCGTAGCGTCAAAACACGCGTTGCGTGACGTCACGCTGCGAATTTAAAAGAAACAGATCATGGCTTCGCTCGGGCATAACGGTACCGGGAAGAGTAGGTACGCTTATGTGAGTACATAATCGATTTTCTACTATGTAGTGGTGTCAAAGCACGCCCTGCGTGACGTCACGCTTTGTCACGGCTTTGCTCGGGCATAATGACGCTGGGAGAAGTATGCTTATGTGAGTGTCGAATTGCAATATCTTTTTAAGGAATTTCGGTGTGGATTTTTCATTAGTTCTCTTTGACAATAATGTGGAGTGTAAGCATCGTGAACCTGAGAAAGCTTTCCAGCGGAGTGTCGAAGCACGCGCTGCGTGACGTCACAGTGCAACTTCTAAAAATACACGGTTTTGCTCAAACATACCGGCGGCGGGAAAAGTTCGCTTATAAGAGTACATACGCAAACTCGCACCTTGCCACATGACTGGCATATGTCTTTCGTTTCAACAACATTGTACGTGCCTATTTTAATACCTGGAGCTAGACATATTCTATGTATTTCAATTGACAAATGTACAATTGACAAATGTATCTTAGGCTAGTCTTAGTGTGATGTTACTAGATAAATAAACCATTCATTAATAAGGCTTCATTGACCTTCCGGTCTATCTGGTATGGGAACAATCGTAAGGAAACCTAAGTTTTTGAGGTGTTTACATGCCTCGACGCTTGAAATTGCCAAGCGGCGGGGGGCACGCGTGGTAATTAAGCCGATTCTCTCTCAAAGGAAGGCCTGTGTCAGCATTTTTCTGTCTTCCAAGCCTACAGTTTCTCGGCTACATTCAAAACGATATCCTGCAGCGCGACGCCGCGATGAACGGCCACCTTGCTTTATTTCTTTATAATAACTAAGATGGCACAAAGCTGTCGCGCGATAAAAACGTTTTTACTATAGCACACACCGGTAAAGTATGCTGAGTTGGAGCCCCTTTTTTGTTGTCACGGAGGCACCTGAGGCATTTGGGGTCCGAGGTGGCAGGGTGCCATACATTACTGTATGGTACCCGGCTGCCTTTGACTCTATATGCCTCACATGTTCTCTTCACGCTTGTTTTCTCTTTCTTTCTTTCTTTTTGTCTCTATGTCGTGCCCAGAGGGCCGAACCAGTTTTTATCCCCTCCTAACCTTTCCGTCCTCCGCAGCAAAATAATAACGGGCATGCTGCGGCCGTCGAGTGGGCACGTGACGGTGCGCGCGGGGCGCGCGTGCGGCGTGTGCCCGCAGCGGGACGTGCTGCTGCCCGCGCTGTCCGCCGCCGAGCACGTGCGGCTCTACGCCGAGCTAAAGGGGGCCCAAGACGTGCGGGCCGAGGTGGACGAGTTAGTAGTTGGATAAATCACTCACTCACTCACTCACTCACTCACTCACTCACTCACTCACCCATTCAAACATTCATTTATTGACTCACTCGCTCGCTCACTCACTGATTCGCTGACTTCCTTGCTTATTCACTCACTCTTACTCATTATTGTACACAAAAAAGATACTTTAAAAATGAAAGACAATGTCTGTCTTTAAATTTGTTAAACAGCACGGCTCATAACAAGAAGAAGAAAACGTAAGGAAAACAGTAGGTACCTTTGAAGAAAAGGTTGGATAGGATTTTTTTTGGAGAAAACTAAAATTAAAAAGAACAAAAAGAGATGAAAGACAAGCAAAGCTAAAAGTAAAATCAGATAACAAAATCTTGCTATTTTTTATTACTGAAAAGTAAATAGCCTGTACTTAACCTGTTACATTATGACCTTGAAAAGAGCAATTAAAAACCATTGTTGTGGTATTCCGATCGGGTCATTTAAAATTCTACAGATGAAGGCCGACTTGCACCACTTTCTTAAATGTGACTTAAAGAGAATTTAACTAAAATTATTCATACGAAATTCTATTTAAATTGAGACTTAAGTGACATTTACAAGTGGTGCAAGTTGGCCTAAAAGTTATAGTCTAAACAGATGCCACTTTTAATCACTAATTACACACTCACTCACACACACTTTACTACTCACTCATGACTCTTGTTTATTTTTTGTTTAGATGTTTAATAATTTTTTCATGTTAATTACCTAACTAAAATTAAGTACTTCACTACTCTAAATGTATTCTGCCATGCATTTAATATTTGGCTTTCAACCGTTCTTTAAAGCATTTTCCAGCGAGCTTTCCGGATAAATGCGTTTATAAATTAATTGGTAAGCTGTGTACAACTGTTATTGGCCTTATTTTTAGTAATTAGTTAATAAGTAATTATAATCAGATTACGCTGTTGTTGTTCCTAATAAAGTAAAATAAATAATAAATAAATAAATAAATCCGCGGCTTTCAAAGTCATACCTTTAGTGTTATTTATCTCTGCCCTCAGCATGCTGTCGGTGCTGTCGCTGGGGTCGCAGGCGCAGGCGCCGGTGTGGCGGCTGTCGGGCGGGCAGCGGCGCCGCGTCAGTGTGGCGCTCGCCTTCGTGGCGCGCCCTCATCTTGTGCTGCTGGACGAGCCTTCTAGTGGCGTCGACCCGTTGGCTCGCAGGTTTGTGGCATTATAGTCGAATGCTGTATTTATACTAGTTCTTAGCCTGGTGGAACGGAGAGAAGACGAGTGAAGACGCAATTTCTATCCCCCACCTTCCTGAAGAACCTTAGTTACACTCTTGCGAAACTCTACATACTCCTCCCTCGATAAGCGTCAAGTGATTCGTCGACAAACGCTCGCAAGCGCATGCGCAAACTTCCACGCAACACAATCACTGTCCTGGCCCCAAACTAGGATAGAGGCCAGGCAAGGACAGCATAAACATGTAAATATACCCAGACTGAGGCCATTTGTACAATTTAATTGCGGCGGCCTTCAGTGGGAATCGAACCCACGATTGTAGCATTATAAAATCATGAGCCGGGTGGCGCTGGATTAAGAAAAGCATCACTCCATTTCCTTCCGTGGATGTCGTAGAAGGCGACTAAGGACATCAATTACCAGGAGACGGGCAGCAGCGTCTTCCTGAGATTCCAACCGCATACTGCGATCGCCAACCCGCCTGCCAAGCGTGGCGATTATGGCAAAACCCCTCATGGTTATGAAAACCACGAAGGAGGCCTATGTCCTGCAGTGGGCGTCAAATGGCTGATGATGAAAATCAAGAGACTTTTCACAACGTTGTGTAAAATACGATTACGGTCGTTTTAGAGACTTTTTACGTAGGCTCTTCTGTGTTCCGCTGCTGGCAAAGGCCTGGCCAATATTTTAATTTTATTAGTAGTTAGTGTTTGGTTCATTAATTTGTAAACAAAACGTTATAAACGTCTTACGCCATGTTTATCAGAAGTGGGAATGGGTGCTTGAATTAGAAAAAGAATGAGATAGAAATCTCGCTCGTACTACACTACAATCACTACCGTCTTAAAAGAATCTAATAGGGGAGATACAATCAAACGTCAAATGCAATCTCTTGACGCGTGAGTTCATTGTTATGTAGATCTCCTTTTAGCGATAAGACCGTCAATTTTATACGGCAAAACTATGATGACAAACTTTGAAGCCTTTTAAGATGTTAGATCGCTATGTAAGATGACCTTCAAAAAATTATTAAAAACCATTGTTATGGTTGTCCGATCAGGGCCATTCAGAATTCTACAGATTACTGTTATTTGTTTTGTGTACAATAGAGAGTTCCAATCTAATCTAATCTCTCAGCACACCCATCACAGCCGCCCCTTCTTCACAGAGACATCTGGTCGCTGATCGTCCGCCTGAAGAAGTCCCGCACGGTTCTGCTGACCACACACCACTTGGACGAAGCGGAACTGCTCAGCGACCGATTGGTGGTCATGCACCAGGTAACGGGAAGTCACAAAATATCCATACTGATTGGCTAGTCGAGAAAGACCCAAACTGGGTCTTGGCCCTCGTAACCGAATAACGCCAACCTTGATCCGCAACCAAAAGTCGTCTCTCTCTGACCTGCCCCTATATTATGTGCCCTTTATCCCGAAGGATTCTTAACATCGACTCAATGCGGGCGAAGAGAAGCAACTAAAAGTGTTACTTCATTGGGTCAGTATCAAATAAAAAAAAATCGTTAATTGAAGCGCAGAAACCGCAAACCGCAAGTCCCGCTGCAGCACATGGGACTTGACCCTTCGTTCAGAGAGAGAGAGAGAGTATGGGCTTAATTGCCGCGTTAACCCGCCGCGAATTTTTATATATTAACTCAGTTCTTAGTTCTAACCCAGTGGCTGGCTATTGCTTGAAATTTATTAGCAAACGCAAGGATTTGATGCGCGTAATATAGGAGCTGTGCTAACTCTCTCCGAACTACGGACAAAGGTCTCAACACGACATACGTTTTGTCTGCGGTTACCGCAGAGATATCACTTTTTTCGTATGATTCCTCTTGAGCCAACGCCGACAAGAGTCGAGTCTATTCCTACTATTCTACATTCTCTCAGAGAGAGAGTATGGGCTTAGGTGATTACTCGCACCGGAATAAAAATAGCGTCACTCCATTTCCTTCCATAGGCGACTAAGGAAATCAATTACCAGGAGACGGGCAGCAGGGTCTTCCTGAGATTCCAACCGCATACTGCGATCGCCAACCCGCCTGCCAAGCGTGGCGATTATGGCAAAACCCTTCCTGGTTATGATAACCACGAAGGAGGCCTATGTCCTGCAGTGGGCGTCAAATGGCTGATGATGATGATGATCATTACTCGCGGAATGGAAATTTCGTGCGCTGAGGTGTACACAACTCAGACACTCTTGTTTCCTGACGATGATCTCGATGTCCTTAGAATTTACTATAATGTTCTCTAACAACTGAACAACTCCCCACGTTTGATTCTCAGGGCCAAATCCACACGATCGGCTCCCCGATCGAGATCAAACGCTCTCTCGGCAACGGGTACACCCTCACGGTGATATACCCGCCCCTCGACCAGGAAAAGCAAGATGGCCGTCTTGAGGAGTGTAGCAAGAAACTCCTGGCGGCCGTGAGAGAGGTGGTCAAAAACGGACAGGTCGTGGAAGCGAACGGACTGGAAGTGGAGGTTAACCTGCCGTTCTATGACGCCGATGGGGTGAATAACAAGTAAGTTGAGATTTCGTAGCAGAAAATACCACTCAATCAGGAAAAGCAAGATGGTCGCTTAGAGGAACGTAGACAAGGACGGACAGGCCGCGGAAGCAAACGGACTGCCAGTGGAGGTCAATCTACCGTTTTATGACACAGACGGGGCTAACAACAAGGAAGTAGAGTTTCCATAGCAGAAAATATCCTCCAAACACCTTCTTGAGTCGACTGATTGTTTAAGATGACTGAATGAAGCTCGGCAATCAAACTATGCAATTACTTCTTGACTTTTCCCCAAATTTTCTTTACGCCTCTGGAAAAAGCCGACGAAAAATACACCTCTCATAAAATAAATTCTTTATCGACTCATATCTGAAGTCGATTCTGTCGAGTCACAAGTTTCTCTGCATCGCCAATAACGTAGCCGTTTGCCCACAGCTTCCTGGCGCTGTGCCAGACCCTCGAGTCCAAGAAGGAGGAGCTGGGCTACAAGTCCTTCAGTCTGGACTGCAGCAGCCTCGAGCAGATCATGCACGGCATCTGCGGCCAGCCCGACGCCGCCCACTACGGGCAGCCCGACGCCGCTATCTACGGGACTGTGTCCTCTCATAGCTCCGCTGGTGAGAAGACAAACACTTTATATTAATACATCCTTTATAGGGCAAGGTTAATACATCCATTTTTAAAATTTGTAAAGCACGCTTTGTGCCAAAAGGGCTACTATAACATTAAAGATTATTAAGATGACAATTGTGTCTGGAATTAAAGCCAGTTCAATGCATGAGTTCCAGGTTTTAGAATATTTATATCATCATCATCAGCCACTTGACGTCCACTGCAGGGCATAGGCCTCCATCAAGGATTTTAACCATGAGGGGTTAAGGCAGGCGGGTTGGCGATCGCAGTATGCGGTTGGAATCTCAGGAAGACGCTGCTGCCCGTCTCCTGGTAATTTATTTCCTTAGTTGCCTTCTACGACATCCAAGGAAGGAAATGGAGTGATGCTATTCTTAATCCGGCGCCACACGGAAAATATATAAACTCTGTTAATAAAGGACTAAGCTTGGAGTTTTTGTCCATTTTTTCTAGATATCTATTTATCATTTAGATATAGATTTTGAAATGGACACCTCGTTTAACTCGTAACGTTCGTTAAGACGCAGTATCTGTGCTACTTTGAATAAAAAAAAAATTGAATTTTATTTGCAGACATAGTGGCTGACTTGCTCTATCTACCGTAGGACGATAGACGTTCTGGATTGACCAACTAGGTATATTTCTCTATTTATACGGACATTCTAGTGCCGCAGACCAACTTTATAGACATTCCAGAGCCGCAGATCTCTATCTCACCCCACTTTTTTGTAGGTAATGATTTGCCTGAAGACATAGTGAGACAAGCCAAGACAAAAGAAATGTATAAAAATCTATTCATGAAACACTACGAGTACCTAAATAAGGTGTAGTCTTGTTCGTACGGAAGCATTGAATGTACCAAGAAAATGTATTCACAGTTCGGTACTATTGTATATTGAGAATTGTTTTATAAAGTGTGAATAAATAACCTAAAAAAAAGAATGACTCGCTCTCACTCTTCTCCTGTAAGCGTCCTAGCGCCACAGGCCGGCTCCCTTTTTCTCTCTTATAAGCATGCTACCGTCACAAGAGAGAATCGTCTCTTTCATGGCAGGCGCTTTAGTCCAAGAAGAAGCTATGAACCTTCCAGTCTAGACCGCAGCAGCCTGTAGCAGATCATGCACGGCATTTAAAATTTTGCAATTTAATAAGTTTACTGATGGATGTTTCTATCTCTCTCTCCGACGTCCCGTTCTCGCCCTCCACTTTTATTTAGCTCGGGTCCACTGCCGTCTTCCTCGCCAGGTGCTCCGCCCATTCCCACTTTAACCTCGAAAGGCTGTAGCTTTTGACAGGCCAATGCTCTACGAATAGATACTTTCATATCACGGGACTGAGCGACAGCCCGCTATGCCGAGAATTCTTCAAGGATGAGGAAATACTCGCCCACGTGACCATTCACAGTGAGAGCGTGGAAAAGCAATGGAACGCCATCTTTTGTAAGCCGGGGTCCCTTCAGGATGCCAGCAGTGACGTCAGAGTAATGCTGGCCTGCTGGAATGAGACGGTCTGGCTGGAGTGATCTTTTTTTTAATTTTTCTCCAGTCATCCCTGATGGTAAACGAAGACGGCGTCTGAGATGTTACTTGATTGCCTGTCAAATGCCAGTGAACGCTTTTTTGTCTCAAGAAAAATGCAATCAAAACCCTGCTACGTACCTACAATGGCTCAAATGTGAGGCTAAGTGCGGAAATTGTATGTCTAATAAATAACTCTTTCTAAGCCCGGCCCCTCTATTCGCAGACACGCCGACCCAAAGCGCCTCTAGCTCCAGCCTTAAGAACGACCAGAGTTGCCTTGTATCCGCCGACGGTGCCCTCAAGGGCTCCAACTGGGCTCAGTTCAAGGCCCTTCTCTACAAACGGTTCCTACATTACTCCAAGAATAGGTAAGCGTTCACGCTGTGGCGTCACCTGGTGCTCACTAGTGCCACCAATAGGAAAAAAATATTTCAACTCTTATTTTTTTTTACAAAAATCACAAAACTAAATAATGGGGATAGCTATATTTAGAACTTAGTATCAATAACCCTTCCGCCAAAAACAGTCGTGGGGGGCCACATTCGGGCATTTATGGCTATTTTGTTAACCCTGAGGGGTAGACAGAGATCTGGGCCTAGTTACATACAATTCGTAATTTATTATGATGACAATTCAATGTATATTGCGTAGCAGTCTGAATTTCGCAATGTAAGTCGGATTACCATGAATTGTACTTCTATGAAAGAGGCCCCAGGCAGGGTCTGCCATTTGCCACGATACCGATAGGTCTATTACACTTCAGCAACATCCATTAGTCGTTGCATGCACGCACGCCGGTTTCGGATACTTTTCATCTTGTCCTTCGCTAATACATGGAATCCCCTACGGGATACAGGCGTGAGTCTGTGTTATGTTATGTTTTTATACCTTGTATATACCTACTGGGCTACCAGAAGCGGTGGTAGCCTAGTGGGTAGAACAATAGACTTGGACGCGGGAGACCCAGGTTCGATTCGCAGTGCGGGCATGTACCTATGACTTCGTTTATTTTGAAAGTTACGTACATCTACGAATTTGTAGTAGCAATACCACACGCTTACCGTGAAGGAAAACATCGTGAGGAAACCCGAGCTTGGTTGGCTCCGCACGTATTTACTTGTGTTTCCTGTGGGCTAGGACTAAGCTGTCAGGATGGTTTAGGTGCTGGGCATGCCTACTCCATCTAAAAAATACAATGTCCCAGGCACTGCAGCGTCCGAGTGGTCCCTTAAGCCATCTAGTGTGAGTGAAGGTGCCACTGAACGCTGTATAAATCATCTCATGACGTAGATGCAAGGGCCTATGTATTCCCTGTGTTTATAAAGGACCCCTTTTCGTCCAGATGGCTCCTATTCCTCCTGCTGGTGCTGCCATCTCTGTTTGTGAGCATCGCGATGGGTTTCTCCATGATCCGACCGCCGCCCGACGCTGAGGTGGCTCTGAGACTTCACCCCGGCCTCTACGTCAACGCCACTCAGTTCACTGTGTAAGTACTTTATTCTAAGTTTGTTATTTATTATATATTTTTTGTTGCACTAACCCGCGCTGAGGACAATTTTAAAAACCTATTTAGAGGCTAAAAATTCCACCCATGCCGGGACTTGAGACCTCTGGCTAAGCATGCCAGAGGTCGCGGGTTCAAGTCCCGGCATGGATGGAAATTTTAGCATCTAAATAGGTTTTTAAAATTTGTTCCCTATGTTTTTTAAGGTTCCGCACCCAAAGTGTAAGGGACCCTATAACTAAGAGTCCGCTGTCCGTCCTTCCGTCTGTCACCAGGCTGTATCTCATGAACCGTTATAGCTAGACAGTTGAAATTTTCACAGATGATGTATTTCTGTTGCCGCTATAACAAAAAATACTAAAAACAGAATAAAATAAATATTTAAGGCGGGCTCCCATACAAGAAACGTGATTTTTTTGCCGTTTTTAGCTCGATATTAATGACGGCAACAGGTAGACGCTTGAAATATTCAAATGTTGTGTAGATATTGGTACGGAACCCGTCGTGCGCGAGTCCGACCCGCACTTGGCCGTTTTTTCCCTCTAATATTTGCGCACCTTAACCGGTAGAGCAAACGCAGCGTAGGACCCCCACTCGCTCGCTGGATCGACGATCTGAGGCAGATTGCTGGCAGCGGCTGCATGAGGGTGGTCGAGGACAGAGGGAAGTGCCGCGGAGGAGGCCTATGTAGTGGTAGTGGTACGGGCTGATTCATTGATTGATTGAACCGGTAGAGCATGCATTGGTTCTCTTACTTTACTTTACCAGCTACTTTAATGTGTTTACCATGCTTTAGCAAATAAAATGTTTTATCTTTTCTTATCTTATCTAGAATAGAAGATTTTTTTTTATTTTCATTACTTATACACGTTGAAATCTGGGTGGTTTGCGAGCCGCGGTTATGTAATTTGTGATTAAAAATGCCATCTATTTGGACTTTTAAGTGTAGACGTAAAATAAAAATTGAAAAATAATAAATACTTGAGAAATCTTCGCGAAAAATTAGTACAGCGGTGGTAGCCTAGTGGGTAGAACATCGGACTCGGAAGCGAGAGACCCAGGTTCGATCCCCAGTGACCCAGGTTCGATCACCTATGACTTGGTTTTCTAAGTAATGTACACTTGTGAAGTTATAGTAGCAATACCACTCGCTAACTGTGAAGGAAAACATCGTGAGGAAACCTGAGTGTCTGAGCTATTCACATACCTCAGCGCTTGAAATCGCCAATCCGCGGTGGGCACGCGTAGTGATTAAGCCCTACTCTCTCCCTGAGAGACGGCCGCGACATCTGGCCGAAGCAATTTACATCACTTGCAGCCCCGAGTAACCCACAGGCTGCCTGTACGTATTGCAGTTAGGCTGCTTGTACGTAATACAGAGAAGTTTGTAGAGGCTCAAAATTTCACTGATGCCTGCACTTGCCCATTAGCTCAGTTGGGAGAACGCTGGCACGGTTAGCCAGAGGTCGCGGGTTCAAGTCCCGGCATGGGTGGAATTTTCACCCTCTAAATAGGTTTTTAAAATTCAAGGCATATGTTTCTTATCTTGTAGTTACCAAGTTTTTGGTTGAGAAAATTTGATTCCAAAATTAATCAACTTTTCTTTTTCAAAAACTACTTATAGGATAAAAAAAATATGTTTAAAATATCGCAAGGTACAATATGCATCAAACCCTCAGACCACATTTATGAAAACTTTACTTCATCAAACAGTTTAGTTTCCACCTGTCGCAGAGCAAATATACCTACAGACCACGATTTACACGTGATTTCTTATACCTAAGTAACGGTATGCCAATGACGGTCTTGACGCTTAGAGCGATCTCTTTCAGACAACCTTTGGACGGATTGGATTGCAAGAAGAATATAGTTATGTTATAGGGATTATTAAATGATCCGCAAAATAAATATTTCATCAGCAACACATATATATAAAAAACAACAAAACATTCTTATTTCAGACTTATACTAACACGATACATATATAGTGTACACAAATTTTAGTAACAAAACAGATATGCTTACACTATTTTAGTACATATTATTATTATTTTTAAAAACAACATAAAAGCCGTTCGATCGGCCATTAATCAGTTTGGTCAGCAGAATAAATAAATGAGCGGCAACACGTGGTGAAGTTCATTAAGTAAGGTCAGCCAATTCATTAAGTAAGGTCAGCCAATGAATTGATTATAAATAGATTTTGGTGAGCAGAATTATTAAATGAGTAGCTCTGCAAGTAAATCAGATATTATCAGCTGCTTAATTAATTTTATTTTAATACTAAAAAAACTAATAAATACCATGAATATACTCGTTAAACGTAAAACCTCTTGGTTCAAACGCCTTACCGCTAGACCATCGAAGCAATCAATAACTCCGACTTATGGGTTTCGAAAAAATATGTGAGATGTGTGGAGTATAGATGGCGACTAGATAAATTTTGAGAGATATATAGACCGCCTCGGTGGTCTAGTGGTATCGCGTCTGATTACCATGCCGAAGGTTGTGGGTTCGACTGGGGGCACATACAATGGCCTCACTCATGGCCTCTTCCATGTTTGTGATGTCGTTGCCCTTTTGAATGATAATTGTTTCGATTATTGACAAGTCATTGTTTTGTGTGTAAGTTATTTATTTACTTACCGCTCAATCTCAGTAACTTTTATTATGAGAACAACTCCGAAATATCGAAATAAATATGAGCTACAGCAAATATAACATTTTAATACGGAGGTATTCTAATGCGGGAAGTCGCTGGATGCGGGCGGCACAAGACCGGGTAGCTTGGAAAACCATGAGGGAGGCCTATGTCCTGCAGTGGGCGTCAAATGGCTGATGATGATGATGACGGAGGTCATGTGATATGGATAGTGTGTTATTGTTTAATTTAAGCCGGAAATTCCGAAAGCTTCATTGCATTGCCGTTACACCATTGCCGTTGTTAATAAAAAAAGTCATTACACGCAAGCCAAACATGAATGAATGAATGAATGAATAACCATTCATTGCCAATAAGACAGATGTGTTACACTTAAACTTACAGACTAATTCAAAACTTAATTGCTTATATTTTATTTTATTTTAACTATACAAATGTATATATATGGATGTAGTGACAAGAATTGAGAAAGGAATGTTGCGTTGGTTTGGATATGTGGAGAGGATGAAGGAAGAAAGATTGACAAAACAAATATATCGAGCGAATGTGGATGGAAGGGCCGGTAAGGGACGACCCAGACGGACATACTTCGACCAAATAGGGGATGTATTAACAAAGGGCAAGAAAAAAGTACCCGAAACTGGCGTGCGTGCATGCAACGACTAATTAATGTTGAGGAAGCGAAAGTGATCTGTCAGGATCGTAGCAAGTGGCAGTCCCTGGTCTCTGCCTACCCCTCTGGGATGCAGGCGTGAGTTTATGTTATGTTATGTTGTTTTAAAATGCATTTCACTATAAATAAGAGCGGAGTTTCATTGGTTTTAACATCGTATTACATCTCTGCCAACTGTCTGTAGGTGATTATACTCTACATTAGGTCAAGTTGCATCAGGTACATCGTCGCTTAGCAAACTACTTAGTAATCTGTTGGTTAATAGACTTCGCAATGTACATCGAATTGTTATAGTAAACTATGAAGTTCTAAGAAACACGGCACTATTTGAAGTATGGCCTAAATCACCAGTTTTACCGATGCAACGCAAGCGAAGTCGAGGTGTCACTTAGTTAATTACTTGACTGACCCATTGGTCTAGCGGTAAGACGTTTAAATACCATTTTCGCGGGTTCAATTCCCGCTGGGGTCTGCCATACTTAAATTTGCACAAATGGCCTCAGTCTGGGTGTTTCTCCGTGTTCGCGATTTATTTGTCTGGGTACCATATCACAGGGTATCCTAGTTTGGGATCAGGACAAGTGATTTTGATGCATAGATATAATTATATTACGTAATAGTTTTTAAAAAGTCCCACTTTACAACTGGACGAATATTACATCCACAAATGTTTTGTCCGGAAAAATTACAAAATAATTCACACACACACACACACACACACAGGGACGCACGCACGCAAGCAAACACGCACGCACGCACGCACGCACGCACGCACGCACGCACGCACTCACGCACATTGCAAACAATAGAACAGCAGCATTACCACGGTGCATAGTAAGGGACATCCTTTGCATATGCCCCAGAGTGACTAATGCCAAATATTCAACTGTGTGAACTTGGAGTAAACGAAACTGCAAGTTGCAACCATTGAATTTTAAAGTTCAATGTTGCAACCAATAAAATACCGTGAGATGCACAAGCATTGCCTTGACTCTGTTAAGCTACTTATATTGCCTTATTTATCGGTAACTAGCTGACCGTGGCTAATGATTTATGCATTTCTCGAACAAGCTAGAAATACCAGTCGCTAAGTACAACTAGACTTTAACCGCCTTATTTATAAAAACACGATTCCTCTAAAGCACTCTTAAGTTTATTTAATCTGTAGTTTCGACCTTTCCTTGTAAAATCTGCACCACAGGCTTTTATAATAATAATTATTATAGTTATTTATTTTAGACAGGCACCCATATACAAATACAACAACTTTTTTTTCTATATTAACTGAAAAACAGATAAAAGTCTTAATAGAAACTAAATAACAAATTATGAGTAGGTATAACATAACATAAACTCACGCCTGTATCCCAGAGGGGTAGGCAGAGACCAGGGACTGCCACTTGCTACGATCCTGACAGATCACTTTCGCTTCCTCAACATTCATTAGTCGTTGCATGCACGCACGCCGGTTTCGGGTACTTTTTATCTTGCCCTTCGTTAATACATCCTCTATTTGGTCGAAGTATGTCCGTCTGGGTCGTCCCTTACCGGCCCTTCCATCCACATTCACTCGATATAATTGTTTCGTCAATCTTTCTTCCTTCATCCTCTCCACATGTCCAAACCAACGCAACATTCCTTTCTCAATTCTTGTCACTACATCCTCTATAAGGTAGGTATAAAAATATATATAATCGGCGTTTTAAGGAATCATGTTTTTTTTATAAATAAGACCGTAAGTATCTGATAATTGATCAACCTTTAAATGTTTGTTGCAATGTCATGTAAACATTTGTTGACAAGAATGAATATAATACGAAAAAACATATCTGCAATGTGATTCTGAAATCTATAGCGATATTTTTTGGGAAATGTTATAATAGTGCTATAACATATTTAGAAATATTCGTGATTTCCCATTCAAATTCGAAGTGGTAGGAAGTATTGCGATGCTTAAAATGTTTTCCATTATGTTAAGGGCGGCTTGCACCACGATTTTTTATTATATTTAGCGCGCTAAACGTATGTAAGTAGATTTCAAATCATACAAATACGTCATTTTAAATAAAATTTGCCACTAAACACGTTTAGCGATTTTAAAAACCTATCTAGAGGCAAAAAATTCCACCCATGCCGGGACTTGAACCCGCGACCTCTGGCTAACAGTACTAATAGCGATCTCACAACTGAGCTAATGGGCAAGTGCAGGCATCAGTGACATTTCGAGCTTACAAACTTTTCTGTATTACGTACCTACAGGCAGCGACATCTGGCCGAAGCAATTTACATCACTTGGTTTTTAAAAATTGTCCTCAGCACGGGTTAGTGCAACAAAAAAAAAAGAATTAACGTTTAGCGATGTTGGTGGAAGCCACCCTAAGGCCGACTTGCACGACTTCCTAAATGTCACTGAAGTCGCCGTTGAAATCGACTTTTGTGTGAAGAATTTCAGTTACATGCTATTTAAGAAAATCTTGCAAGTCAACCTCAATTTTTAAAGAGTCTGTCATTCGATGTGCGTAAACAAGTGAATGGCCAGCACCGACCTAAAGACGCTCGAATCATAGTTAGTAGGGTTCCGTACCCAAAGGGTAAGCGAAGGTATTACTAGGACTCCACTGTCCGTGTGTCTGTCACCAGGCTGTATCTCATGAACCGTGATAGATTGACAGTGGAAATTTTCACAGATCTTGTATTTTTGTTACCGCTATAACATCAAATAATAAAAACGGATAAAAATAAATATTTAAGGGGGGCTGCCATACAATAAACGTGATTTTTTTTGCCGTTGTTTTGAAATATGTTGTATAGATAATGGTACGGAACCCTTCTTATGCGAGTCCGACTCGCACTTGGCCGTTTTTTTTTATTTTATTTATTTTCGTCCTAATATTGGTGTTCATGGCGCAGCGGTAGTGCATCTGCACACCATGCGAGAGGTCCCGGGTTCGAATCCCGGCTGGGAAGTAAAAAAAAAAACCCCAGGTCTTGGATGTTTACATGTTTGTGATGTCGTTGTTTCTGGTTCCCACGACACAGGGTATCCTAGTGTGGGGCCAGAAGCAATGTATGTGCCTGTATGTAAATGTTTATGTTAAAAAATAAAATAAAAATAAAAAAAATATATAAAAAGGACTAATGTACGTTAATGAAGCGTAAGAGGTTTATTTTCTTTTTGTTGCACTAACCCGTGCTGAGGACAATTAAGAGGTTAATAAGAGGTTTGTCAGGATCGTGGCAAGTGGCAAACCCTAGTCTCTGCCTACCCCACCGGGATACAGGGGTGAGTTTATGTAATGTAATGTAGTAATTTTGGGAAACAAAAAAAAAATCAAGCGCCATATGTTTCTAAATCATTGTTAGAGAGTTCCCTTAAAAAGCGGTAAACAAATTCGAAGTCACCTATTTGCTTATCAATCTAGGTTACTCATCTAATAAAATTTATTCAATATAGTTCTATCCATACCTACTTTTAGTTAACACTTGACTGGTCGTAAGAATAAATCGTGATCGTAAATTGTTTCTTTGCGTCTATTATTATAACTAGAATCATTCTAGTTACAAACAATTATAGTTTTCACCCGTGTAAAGGTTGATGAGTCGACATTACTGTATTGTATGGAATCAGGCATTACTTTGCGGAAATCCATAATAACATTAAAATGTGAAATGTGACGCGTCGCAACGCATTTTTTCACACAAGTATTGTTGTCGGTGGTGGTGTGTTTGTTTCTTACTTCTGCTTGAAAAAGTGGGAGGGAGGGCGGTGCATTAACTAACCGCATGGTGCTTGTGGGATTTTGGCGGAATTTAGCAAAGTAATTTTCACATTTTAATGCTAACTTAGAGTAGGTAATAATTTAATTTCCCTTCAAGAGCCATCCAAAACCGGTAACAAGAACACGCGTTCAACACGAACAAACCCCATAAACGCCACAAAACATCTTCAAGTTTGCGTAATCAGGCAGCTCTTCTCCCAAACCTTTTCAACCAACTTCTCGTCCTTGGCAATCTTGCTTGTCTCTGCCCGCTTACAGTCCACGTAGTAACCGCCGGAAGCGTCGGCCAACTCCGGAGCCACAGCCAGATGAATCGTCGTCTGCGCACCTTCCTTAGGGTTCTTGAGAAACAGCCCAATGAGCCATAGGAGAAACCCTTGCACGGGCCGAGGCACCGTCTTGAAGATATTCGTCTGCACCGTACCCGGATGCAAACTGTTCACAGTCACATTACTCGGCAAACGTTTGGCCAACGCGCGCGCCCACATAATGTTCAGAAGCTTGCTGTTGGCATACGGTATCCATCGACCTGGGTGTTTCACGTTAGTTATGTCGCCCAGCCTCAAATATGAGAACTTGTGGCCGAGAGATGAGACTATCACGATTCTGCTCGCGCCCGACGCCTTCAGTTTGCCTAGCAACAGCTGAGTCAGAAGAAATGGCCCGAAATGGTTGACTTGTAATACTACATGTATGCCGTCTTCGGTTTGTCTGTTGTAAATTCCGGCGCAGCCAGCATTGTTCACTAAAATATCCAGCCTTCTCTCCGACTTGTTGAATGCCTCGGCAAACTTTCTTACGTTTTGGAAGCTCCCCAAGTTGAGCGGTTTGAAATGTACGTCCTGGTTGCCCGTGCTGTTGATGATATCAGTGACGGCTTCCAAAGATTGCTTCTCGTTCCTTGAAGCGATGATGACTCGAGCTCCGCGCTTAGCCAAGTCCCTGGCCGTCTCGAGTCCGATTCCTGAGTTTCCTCCCGTGACTAGAACAGTTTTTCCCTTCAGTTTTGTAGTGCAGGTGCACACTCCTTTGAACGGCTCGTTAATTCTGATAAATATTATCCCTAGCAGCAACACGGTCACTACAAAAGCCGCTAGGTAAAGCGGTAGGGTCAATAAGAAGTATAGTAAGGAGAGAAACATTGCACGAGTACGTTTGCGTCGGCTGTTGTGATAGCAATGATTCTCTAGATAAATACGGTTGAAAATTACTGCTGTAGAGTTTGGTGACCTGTCTTTTCATAGTTCTTATGTGGCAATGAGTGTACCGAAGGATAATACACGGTAGTGGCTACCCAGTACCCACGTTAGCTCTTACAATATGCAACATAAGTGTGATTATTGAACTGAACTTTGTTATTTTGTGTAAATTGACATAATACTGATGAATGTCAATATACGATTTACATTGTAGATTACTAACGCTTTTAAACAATTATGTACATAAGTATATACCTACTTAAGTATAAGTAATGTTTATATTTCTAAATAGGTATGCAATCAATCTGTATATAAAATAAAATATAAAATGTTATTGTTATGTTTTTTAAAAGTCATATAAGGTTATTAGCAAATGAAACATTGGAAAACTTACCTGAAACTGACACTTTTTTCTGTGGGATTTTTATATTACGAATTCAAACCCTAACTCATGGTTTGAACCATGGATGTGCATTGTTGCCTTTTTTTTGTTTTATTATGGTCCTGGATACGTTTAAAAAAAATGGAAACAATAACTAAGAAAAGCATGCCAGAAACTCTGTTTACAAATGTGTAAAGAAATCTTGCAAAAAGGGTTACTAAGGTATCCCAACTAATAGCGCACCATACAACCCTTCTGCGACCGCTAAAGCCCTAGTTAAAGGAGAAAGCTAACTCTTGCAGCTGCGTAGCGCGCTCTACAACTCTTCTGAAACCCTATGAGGGTGCCTTAAGAACCCTTTTGATAGTTGCGATGGTCTTTAACTTCAGAAATTTATTGTTGAAATATTAAATTTTATTTACTTTTTCAGGCCAAGACCCTCCGTCTACTCGGACGCCGTGGAGCCAGCGTTTTCCGAAGAAGTCATGTCTCTCTTGCTGCATACAGATCAGTTTACCAACTGGACTGACCAGGTAAATGAATAAAACGCTTGTTATCAACTTTTTGCAAAATATATAAACTCACACCTGAATCACGGAGAAGCAGGCAGACCAGGGTTTGCCTCTTGCCACAATACTGACAAACCTCATTTGCTTTATTCGATTTATAACGAGTTTTAAATCTGCGTGATAGGTCGTGGGCTTGAATTCCGGCATGTACCTGTTTTTTTTTTCTCACGTTGATACCATACTTTGTACTTTATTGCACACATAAAATTACATGAATAAAACAAAACATTTACAGAATTAAAAAGTGTACATGGCGAGCTTATTTCAGCAGAAATCTCTTCCAGCCAACCCTTGATGTGGTGATACGACCATCATACGAGGGTGAATCCAAAAGTTCTAAGTCCGACCGTGAAAATGAAAGAAAAGTGGGTCCAAAATTATTTTTATTTTTTGACATAGTTTCCATCTAGATCAATACATTTCTTCCATCTGACCTGCAACTTGTTTATACCGTCGAAAAAAAAAGATTCCGGAAGGTCGTCAAAATAGTCAATAACTGCGACTATCACTTCTTCTCTAGTCGAATATTTAGATCCCCCCAAGTGTTTTTTTAAATTTGGGAAGAGATGGTAGTCAGAGGGGGCTAAGTCCGGCGAATAAGGTGGGTAGGGCAGCAACTCGTAACCACATTCATGGATCACAGCCATCCTTTCAACCGAAGTGTGAACTCGTGCATTGTCTTGATGAAACAAAACTCTCTTACGCAATATCCCCGGCCGTGTTTCTTTTATTTCTTCGCGAAGTTTTCGTAAAAGGTTACAATAATAGCGTGAATTTATAGTTTCACCTTTAGGTAAGCAGTCCACGAAAATAACTCCCTTCGAATCCCAAAAAACAGAAGCCATGACTTTGTTGGCTGACAAAACGCACTTGGCCTATTTCGGCGTGGGTGAGCCAGATCTTTTCCACTGTTTGGATTGCTGTTTTGTTTCAGGAGTATGGTGATGAACCCAGCTTTCATCCATGGTAATAAAAGGAGACATAAAATCCTCAGCATCTGCCTCAAAAAGTTCCAAACAGTCACGCGAAATTGTGAACGAACTCGTTTTTGGTCAGCTGAAAGCAATCTTGGGACCCAGCGAGCAGAAACCTTATGGAACCCCAATTCTACAGTTCTAATGTTTTGCACTCGGCCATAACTGATGCCTGTGATCTCAGCTATCTTACTAATGGTGAATCGTCGGTCTCCTAGGATGAGATCACAAATTTTGTCAGTGTTTTCTTTAGTGATAGACGTTGAAGGCCTTCCGCTCCTTGGGTCATCTTCAATGGTCTCCCGACCGCGTTTAAATTTAGCTACCCACTTTTTGACAGTGGAATACGATGGAGCAGATTCTTCCAATGTTGTTTCCATATCTTCAAGAATCTCTTTAGGGGAAAGACCTTTTTTATTGAGGTACTTAATCACAGCACGGTGTTAAATTTTCTCCATTACGGAAAATCCCGTCAGGCTGCGTTAAACAAATAATCACAAAAAAATAATAGCTTGCAGTATCGAACTTCAACTTAACGCAATCAATCACGAAGAAACATAATAACAAATGACGGTAGATTTACAAATATTTGATACCTCTTTCTAGGTTAGGCCGCGAACTTTTGGATTCACCCTTATTATGAGAAATACATCCATACGTAAGCAGCTTATATACGTCCCACTGTAGGGCACAGGCCTTCTCTCAGGGAGATAGTATGGGCTTAATCACTACGCGTGCCCACCGTGGATTGGCGATTTCAAGCGCTGAGGTATATGAATAGCTCGGACACTCAGGTTTCCTCACGATTTCATAGGCACATGCCCGCACTGGGAATTGAACCTGGATCTCTCGCTTTCGAGTCCAATGTTCTACCCTCTAGGCTACCACCGCTAAAAGATTGTAAGAAATAATTTTAATAAATACTGGTTTACTGATAAAAGGGCACCATAGGCTGACTTATAGACTGGTACAAAATTCTATTTAACATTAAGTAGATACGCCTGTAGTAGATCCGTAGACGAACGAAAGTCGTCGACATAGCCCTGCGGATTAGTAAGTTGAAGTGGCAGTGGGCTGGGCACATAGCACGCAGAACTGATGGCCGATGGGGCCGAAAAGTTCTCGAATGGAGACCACATATCGGCAAGCGCAGCGTAGGACGACCAGCCACAAGATGGACAGATGACCTCATCCAAGTGGCAGGAAGGCGCTGGATGCAGGCCGCTTCCAACCGGTCTTTTTGGAAATCCATGGAGGAGGTCTATGTCCAGCAGTGGACTTCTTGTGGCTGAATGATGATGATGAGATACGCCTTAGTACAAAAATTAGTTTTCTGCAATGAAGAATTTAATCATCGTCCGTAATCCTAATACGTTACGGGTGACATTACAAAAAAAAATACTTAATAGAGATCTGAACTCTTAAAATACTGTACGTGGGTAAACGTTAATTGTTGATAAGATAACATAAGAATATTGTTTATTGCACACAAGCAACATGAGACATAACATACATACATAAACTCACGCCTTTATCCTAGAGGGGTAGGCAGAGACTAGGGACTGCCACTTGCCACGATCCTGACAGATCCCTTGCAGCCTCGAGTAACCCACTTTGCAGTTATCAAAGTTAGTTATCGGAATGATATCGCTGTACCTACATTATTATATTCTTTTTGTTGCACTAACCCGTGCTCTAAAAACATAACTGCAAAGTGGGTTACTCGGGGCTGCAAGTGATGTAAATTGCTTCGGCCAGATGTTGCTGCCTGTACGTAATACAGAGAAAGTTTGTAAAGAGGTTCGAAATTTCGCCGATGCCTGCACTTGCCCATTAGCTCAGTTGGGAGAGCGCTGGCACGGTTAGCCAGAGGTCGCGGGCTCAGGTCCCGGCATGGATGGAATCTTTAGCCTCTAAATAGATGTTAGTTTTTTACTTATTCTTTTATATATCTAGATCTAAATAAGTAGTAACGTTTTCTTCAAAACTTAGGTTAGCTGGTAGATAATACTGTGGCGAGCACATGTCAACTCTGCGCGCGCACTATAAACTCCAACATTCCTGCATCGCGCAAGCAAAATGTTTCACATAACATATCATAAATATAACGTCCGACGAACATCAGTTGGACCAGGCCGTCCCCAGGCATACGATCTGCCTGGCGGGAAATTTCCCTTTATAGTGGAAGAGCACGATCACCCGCTCTTCCCTATAGTGGTGACCCCTCGACAGAACATTGTCAACCTTCCTTCGCTCTCGCAGCACCCCACATACAATCAGTCTCAAAGCAAGGCCAGCATCCTCTTCCCTCTCACCTCATCAGATCCACTACAGTAAACGCACCGACTACTGGTACTGATGGTGATCTCCCCCAACCCTTCGGCACGGCAGCCACACAGCAACAGCGCACGTTGCCAGTGGTACAGCAGCCTTCACCGGTTCCTACCACATGCGCGGTCCCCATGGTACTGTCGCCGGTGAAGTGACTGTTAGCCGCCGAACACCCTCAACCGCTAGTCGACTCACTGACTCAGCGCCTCCTGGCACTTGCAGGCTTTAGAGCACAGACTTCGATTCCTATCAGACCTAGCTATGCGTAGCTACGGTCTTGAAGGGGAGTGATGTGGCGAGCACATGTCAACTCTGCGCGCGCACTATAAACTCCAACATTCCTACATCGCGTAAGCAAAATGTTTCACATGACATACCATAAATATGACGTCCGACGAACATTAGTTGGACCGGCCGTCCCCAGGCATACGATCTGCCTGGCGGGAATATTCCCTTTATAGTGGAAGAGCACGATCACCGCTCTTCCCTATAATACTAAGTAGCATTATTGCTCGCCTATGTACAAAACTATGCTATAATAATAATAAAAAATCTTACTTAAATAGTTGTTATAAACTACTATAAAAATAACTTATAATACCTATGTGTGAGAGGAGGACGTAATTATTATTATTATTTTTCATTATCTATGGAAAACCAACTGCTAACAAACAGTACATGTAACTTATATAACTAATTAGTGAGCCAATTACAGGTTTTCACCTATAGCAACAGAGTGCTAGTTTTCTGCTGAATGAATGAATATAGACAGAAAATGCTATCACGATTTTTTCTTTGAGAGAAAGAGACAGTTCTTTTACCCTATGTTTGAAGATAAGCTGGAGAGGGAGAGCGCCGTTTTGCCTGGCAGATCATTCCACAGCCGGACTGCCCTTACAGTGAATGAGCTGCTGAAGAACCTTGTCGTAGAACTCGGTGTCTTCAGCGTCAAGCTCTGACCAGACCATGGTGCCCGACTGTGGGAATCACTTAGGAAAATAAAGCATTCTTTGAAATAACGAGGTGTGGCAGGATTGAACAGCACTGAGTAAAGGAGTGAAAGGATGTGGACATTTCTACGGAGACGAATGGGGAGCCACTTGAGCTTAGCGCGGTATTCGGAAATATTTGTCTAAGCCAAATATAAACCATACAGAAAAGTTTTGGAGGCGCTTCAGTTTATGTGCTTTGGACTCCACAGTGTCTAATTATAATTATTAATTATTTAATTATTCGCCTGTGTACCCGTTCTTATTGCTTTGTTTTATGTGTAACATATTTCTTTCTTGTGTACAATAAAGTATAACATTATAATTTTCCATTTCAAGCGACTTAATTGTTTTCATCGATCTATCTAATGAATTAACTATAAATATAAAGTAGTAAGTGCTAAGTATAGGTATGTCGTGTCTCTATCCTTGTTTCTTTTCCTCCTTACTGTACGCTAACCGCCCTCTTAAATATATAGCAATTGCAGAAGGGTTGTATAGCGCGCTATGCAGCTGCAAAAGTTAGCTTTATGCTTTAGTGTCTCTATGGCACCCTTAGAGCTTTAGCGGTTGCCGAAGGGTTGCGTAGATAGACTATGCAGCTACAAGAATGAGTTAGTTTTCTACTTTGTGCTAGTTTGGTTACTCAATTTTTTTTAAGTGTAGCGGATTAAACTACGTCTAATTTACGAATTAATGTATGATTTATATTTTTGTCTTAACATTTCCTCCTGCTACCGATATTTATCTATTTACAATATTATGAAAAAAAAAATAAGTTATAAATCAAACAAAAAAAGTACAGTTAAAATTTTACACCTTCAGATTAACGTACGTATTTATTTAATACTTTTTAGGGTTCCGTACCTCAAAAGGAAAAAACGGAACCCTTATAGGATCACTTTGTTGTCCGTCTGTCCGTCCGTCCGTCCGTCTGTCAAGACCCTTTTTCTCAGGAACGCGTGGAGGTATGAAGCTGAAATTTATATCAATTACTCAGGTCTACTGTCCCTTGAAGCTGTGAAAAAATCAAACTTCTAAGCCAACGCAATCAAAAGATACAGCCGTTTATGCCGCAAATTTTCGACACTTGCAAGGTAATCAAAACCTACAGGGTGCTTCCCGTGAACTCAGAATCTTGAAATTTGGTACGAAGCAACGTCTTATAGCATAGATAAAGGAAAAATTACGAAAACCATAAATTTTTAGTTACATCACATAATATATTTTTTTTTAATAATTTTAAACTTACTACTCATTTCCTCATAAACGCGTAGAGGTATTAAATTGAAATTCATACCAAATACTCAGGTCTATAATACCTTTAAGCTGTAGCAAAATCTAACTTCTATGTCAACGCAATCAAAAGAAACAGCAATTTAAGCTGCATATTTTGAAACTCGCAAGTACTCGCAAGGGAATCAAAACCTAAAGGGTACTTCCAGTCGACCTAGAATCTTGAAATTTGGCATGAAGCAACGTTTTATAGCACACATAAAGGAAAAATTCCGAAAACCTTAAATTTTTAGTTACATTACAAAATATTTTTATCTTTGTGTCTAATGTTGTATAGATAATGGTACGGAACCCTTCGTGCGCGAGTCCGACTCGCACTTGGCCGGTTTTTTTTTATGTAGCCTATATACGTCCCACGGCAGGGCACAAGCCTTCTCTCAGAGAGAGAGAGTATGGGCTTAATTACCACGCGTACTCACTGCGGATTGGCAATTTTAAGCGCTAAGGTATGTAAACACCTCAGATACTCAGGTTTCCTCACGATGTTTTCTTGTAGTTGCCCGCTATCTGTGTAGTGTACAGGATAACTTAGAGTTAGGTGTCTGATTGGAATGCGAAGAATAAGATTATAGGGAAGAGCGGGTGATCATCATATAGTATAAAGCTCAGTAATAAGAGTCATAAGAACTGACTGTCTTTTCACCTAAAGCTAATATTACCCAATCCCTTCCCAGGATTCCCCAACATGCTCGTGCGCAGATTCCCGGCAAACGTGCAGCGCTAGTGGCGCGCGCGCACCTCGGCCACCAATGATGGCCGTGCCTGACGTAAAGACGCTCAATGATTGGCTGGTGACGTCACAAGAGGAATATATTGAGAAAAGGTACCTAATAAGGTCTATCCGCGCTGCAACGGGCCGCGGCGTGTGAGCAACACGATTTCAATCTAAAGTAATCCTTGAAGCATACGAAGTTAGAGACTACAATACCGTTGCAAAAAAGCCCGTTCCTCGGCCGCTCATCGTTTTTTTGCGCTAATATTGTCTTTATTTGTCTTTAACCTTCCGAGTATAAAATGTTTCTTTTAGTTTGTATCGTTGCACCCCTACATTGTCGCCTCGTTGCAATTTATTTAAAAAAGCAAGGTACGCCATGCGAAACAACTTTTCTCTATTAACAACTAGGTACCTACGTATAGGAAAACAAAAATACACGTTTATTTAAAATGTTCGTAATTAAATTGTGCATCAACACTCAGATCACATTTATCGAAAGTTTACTCATATTATTACAATATTAAAAAATGTTAAATTGTGCGAGCGAGACAGCACGCTCCACGTCAGAACAGCCTTAATGAACTGTTACATTTTTCGTGTGCAATAAAGTATATATTTAAATATATATTTTTTTTTTTATTGCAAAAGCGTTCAAGTTTTTTTCAATTACCTATTTTTTGTTTTAACTTCTTACTAGCACTGAACTAGTAAACGAAGTCGACGAAGGCTATTCACCTCGTTGGGTCAAAGAGCTCGTATTCCTTTGATAGAAGTAAGTTCGTGTTTTTGTTTACTTCGACGTATAAATGAATAATACTTATACTTAGTAGTAAAGCGAGTGAAATTATATTTGAATAATAATAGGCAACAAATGCTTACTACAAAATACCTTGCAGTGTGAACGAATAGCTAGATAGACAAGATAGATGCTCACTGCACAATACTCAAAACACATTTATTACATAAAGCTGTAAGCTGTGGGTAACTGTTATTAGCCTTATTTTTAGTTATTAATTAATAAGTCATTATAATCAGTTTACGCTTTTCTAATAAAGTAAAATAAATAAATAAACGTTGCCGCCGATAGATGGCAGTCGTTAAGCCAAGTCAGAGGCCTTAGGGCGGCTTGACAACTTCTGACAGTAGACGAGCCACTAGTCTACAAGCCTCCACCAATCCGGACTTGGCCCCCGTGGTGGAGTATGGCCTACACCTTCCTCAGGGAAGAGACCCGTGCCCCTCGGTGGGGACATAATGGGTTGATGATGATGAAATAAACGTTCTTTATACATGAAACAATCAGAAATGCAAAAAATTATAACGGACAAAGTACACAATTACAATTCCTTCTTACATTTGAGAGCACATTATGTGCTATTCAGTTACATTACGGGTGAATTTGCAACAAAAATGCGAAGGCTGACTTGCTTCACAAGACTCAGTAAAAAATTATATGGTAAAAAAACAATAAAATGAAAAAATACAAACAGGCAGCAGGCTTTTGCATAATGCCTATGTTTCAGTTCTAAGTACTGAGCCCCTAAAATGCTCCCGACTCAGCATGTGTTGTAGGACGCGGTTACGTGAAAAAAAAAAGAAAAGGAGAAGTAAAAATACAGTGCAAAACAAGTGATGAAAAAACAAAAAGAATATGATCATGTAGGTACAGCGATATCATACCGATGTAAAATCCAACTGCAAAGTGGGTGCTCGGGGCTGCAAGTGATGTAAATTACTTCAGCCAGATGTCGCTGCCTGTACGTAATACAGAGAAGTTTGTAAAGAGGCTCGAAATTTTGCCGATGCCTGCACTTGCCCATTAGCTCAGTTGGGAGAGGGTGGCATGGGTGGAAGTTTTAGCCTCAAAATAGGTTTTAAAAATTGTCCTCAGCACGGATTAGTGCAACAAAAAGAATATAAAGTGATGAAAAGAGAATACCTACTACGATAACAATTACATGCAAACTCTCTTTGTCGCTGAATCATTCATAGGTAACTAAATCGAGTACAAGCCAATTACTTGGGATAGGCAATGGCGGCCGGTGGCTGCTGGAACGTTAGCGTAAGCTAGTTGGATGGTTGACTGCTTAAATAAATATAAATATTTCCTTTGTAAATATTTTGTGTTTGTTTTATTCTTTATTGTATTGTACAATAAATAATATTCTTATCTTATCTTACTTCAGATAGCCGTAAATTAAGTACCACATTTTGTTGTAATACTTTTATTTGCTTTTCTGAATTTATACATTTATTTGTTATTTATTAAAAGCGCAAATCCTTAAAGATGTCATTTCGTTGCCCCTTTTATTTTGAAAGAAAATAAAGAGAAAAGAGGTATGTACCCTTCCGGGATACAGGCGTGAGTTTATGTAATGTAATGTTCAAAACCTATTTAGAGGCTAAAAATTCCACCCATCCCGGGACTTGAACCCGCGACCTCTGGCTAACCGTGCCAGCGCTCTCCCAACTTAGCTAATGGGCAAGTGCAGGCATTAGCTCAGTTGGGAGAGCGCTAACAAGTTATCCTGTCTACTTAACAGATACGGAGGCTTCTCCTCGGCCCTCAAGAACAACTTGACAGCTTTCGTGGCCTGGTACAATAACAAGGGACACCACGCCCTGCCCGCTTTCCTGAACGGAGTCAACTCTGCCTTGCTGCGGAACGCTGCAGCTTCACCGAACGCTGGGATAACCACCTACACCCACCCTCTCAAGATCTCGCACGAGCAACTTAGTAAATCTACGCTGTAAGTTCATCTACTATATAAAGGCCGTCATAGTCGTAACTGTAATATATATCAATATACCGAGATATATATTATACCATAGCAAGCGACCACACACGGGAGCTATACTATAGTATGTATTCTTGCCCTCACACGGTCCTCTGTCGTCGTTGCCAAAATATGTCGAGCTTGATGACGTCATAGTAATATATATTATAGCTCCGTCTGTGGATGGAGTGTGTATATCGAGATATGTTGATATATATATATATATATATGTCAACATATCTCGATATATACACACACTCCAGTGTGAGTGTGTGAGTGAGTATCCGTGAATGTGCGTGAGTGCGCGTGAGTGTGCGTGCGTGCGTGCGTGCGTGCGTGCGTTCGTACGTGTTTGTGTGTATTTGTATATCTGTCGCATGGGCTCAGATAAGTGGGCTAAAATGTCGACCGATTGGATCCCACAAAATGGATACCGACGACGCGGCAGACCGAGACGAAAATGGCCGGACTACCTTAGTACATTCTTACCGGGATAGGAGGTCTTTGCCTACCCGTGGGACTCAATAGAGGCTAATAGAAGTAAAAAAAACCGTTACAATATACAGCTGGATCACATCACAAATGAGACAATGCGCCAAAGACCTATATACTATATATACTCTATACTCTATATACTCCATTCCACGAAACGAGCTCCCAAAGAAAGTCGTTGACAGAAGGAAGTGACGTGTCTTGGAGGAGCCCTATGTTCAGCAGTGGACGAGGATGGGCTGATTGATTGATACAGCTAGGTACTGGTCTCTCAGGCAGAAAGGGTTTGGGTTTAATCACCATAAGCTAAACTGAAGAATTCTAAGTCGCAAATCCCGAGACCATGCGAAATCAAAGTAATTTGTTCAAGTTATTTGTCGTGCGTTATACAGTTAACGGCTGAAAGAAGATCCTTGACGACATGACATAACAGAGTAAAACTGGATCAGTTATTAAATGCTATTAGCAACTTCATCTAGTGAAAACAAAACCTGTTTTCTTTAACTAGTTAAAGCGGTTTATTCAGTGTCAGTTTGTCAACAATAATTGTGTTGTCCGGTCTCACTCAATTATATCAAGCTTGACAGGAAACGGCTTTTTAAAGTATGATTCTTAGGTTGGTTTATCGGTAACACGCTCGACTACCAACGTTGGGGTCGAGGGTTTGATTCCTGCTGAGCGGCGCCCTTTTCGTGGCTGTTTTCCACGTTTTTCTCACTTTGAGCGTTTTCCATGTTGGTCCTTGTCTTGTTAACACAATATCCTAGTTTGGGATAAGGCTCTAATATTAAATGACTTACATCATTACTCCCATGCTTACTATGAAGGAAAACATCGTAAGCAAACCTGTGTATCTGGGGTATTCTATATTGCATATCTCGTATATTCTTCAGCCAAGTCGCTGTGCTTAAACCCGAACTCACTCTCCCTCTGAGAGAAACCCTGTCCCTTCAGTGGAACATATATCTACCCCGGCTCATCTTATGTATGACGCCCATGTAGGTCTGATAAACAAACCTCTCATAGAAATAATCCGGGACGAATCCCGTTTTTTTCTGCTTATTTTCGGATCCGGTGAGGCTTGTTTACCAGACCCAAGATTACGTAAAGCTGCAAGTAACCACTCTCAAGTCTTTGACAGATGTTTTTATTCCATTGCCGCTTCCAGTTCGCACTCACAATGACGTCAATTCTTGAAACATCCGTCGAAGTCAGTCTGTCTATACGTTACAGACTTTTTAATTTTGAAGATCGGTCAAAAACGCTTGGAGTAATCTCGGAAATTAATCTGTACGGAAGAACTCGCAAAATAAGCAGGGCAATTGATTGCATCTTTATTTATTTATTATCTTACAGAAACATGCAACTTACATTATACCTAACTACGAGCTAAAACTAAGTTTCCGCATACAGCAGCCTATATACGTCGCACTGTAGGGCACAGGCCTTCTCTCAGGGAGAGAGTATGCGCTTAAACACCAAGCGTGCCCACCGCGGATTACGGTAAATAATTAAATAACAAACAAACGATGTGCAAGTAGATATAACAAATTACTGGTGAACACAGGCCTCCCCCAAGGCACGCCACGACCTGTCCTCGGCCATCCTCATCCAGCTGCTGCCGCAATCTGCCTCAGATCGAGCTGGTGGGCGTTCTACGCGCTACGCTATGTTGTGCGGATGTTATTTATGTATTCCTCTTCCAGTCTGCAACACGTGGCCGACGCCGGCATATCCGGTATGCTCCTCCTGGCTTACAGCCTGGTCCCGGCCGGCGCTGCCATCTACCTGGTGCAGGAGAGAACTGGGCAACAGAAGCGACTGCAGTTGCTGTGCGGTGTGCCCCCAGCATTATATTGGGCCGCTGCGTTGCTTTGGGACATGCTGGTGAGGGTTTAAACTGTTGAACCTGTCTAGAAATGAAGCCTAATCCAGACAGGTGCTGCCATCTACCTGGTGCAGGAGAGAACTGGACAACAAAAGCGTCTGCAGTTGCTGTGTGGTGTGCCTCCAGCTTTATGTTGGGCCGCAGCGTTGCTTTGGGACATGCTGGTGATTTTTTGAGCTATTAAACTTGTCCAGGAATCAAGTGCGGAGGGAATTAGATTATTTAACATGGGTAGATAGTTATTAACGAACAAAAAATACAGCGTTCGAAACTAGAATAAAATAAAAAGGGAAGTCCCTGAAATAAGAATAAAACGTGTGTCTCAAACTCCCACCCACCAAGAAGGCCAAATAAGCGTCGAGAGTACGGAGGCTGTACTTAAAGAAAATATAAGATAAAAATGTTTAATTACACACAATAAACCAAAATTACAGAAAGGTAATAGCTACCTATTTCCGTGTGGCGCCGGATTAAGAATAGCGTCACTCCATTTCCTTCCGTGGATGTCGTAGAAGGCGACTAAGGAAATACATTACCAGGTGACGGGCAGCAGCGTCTTCCTGAGATTCCAATCGGATACTGCGATCGCCAACCCGCCTGCCAAGCGTGGCGATTATGGCAAAACCCTTCATGGTTAGTAAAACCATGAGGGAGGCCTTAGTCCTGCAGTGGACGCCAAATGGCTGATGATGATGAATAGCTACCAAAACAAAAATCAAAATAAGGCGCATGCTAAGATTTATATTAGGAGAGAATCCAGGGGTTCCCACACTAGGAGGCTAGGCCTATGACGTGGGGAACCAGTTGTAATTATAAGCGAGAACCAATTGTAATTACCTATATTTCAGCTTTAGCAATATTGGACCAGACCAGACCAGACCAGACTGTACCAGACAGAAAAACAAAAAAAAATAAAAATTAACTAAACAAAAATTTACCTACAACAATTTCCACTAGTGCTGAAACAACGAAAGTAGTACTATGGTGCTACTGTGCTACTTTAAATGTCACATAGCTTATGTACCTACTGGTATCACAAGGCAAGTGTTTCTGTTGTGTGCATGTTACTTTCGTTCGATTCCAGCTGGCGGCCGTCGTCCTTGACTTGTACAAATGGCTTCAGTCTGGGTGAATGTTTGTGATGTCCTTGTCGGGTTACCATAGCACAGGTTGTCCTAGTTCAGGACCAGGGCAAGTGTGATTGTGTTGCGTGGAGACCATCATTATTTATTTTCCAATTGCAGATAATCGTGGTGAACATTGGCCTGACGGCGTGCGTCCTCAGCGCGTTCGGATTCCCTGTGTTTGTGGCGCGCGACAATTTGCCCGCAATTTGTCTGTTGCTGTTCTTGTTCGGGTGAGATAAACTCTATGGTCACTTTGCAGTCGACAGCACGCCAACCTTTACGTGTTATTTGCAAAATTGCCCGTAACGTAATTGAATGGACCGCAGCGCAGTTGGTGTGCCGTGGACTGTACTAACAAAGAAGCACTAAATTCGAAGTCGTGCATATGTCATAGGCAGTCTAATGTCAGCCTACTCCATCTTAAAAAACAATGTCCCAGGCACTGCAGCGTCCGAGTGGTCTCTTCGCCCATCTAGTGCGAGTGAAGGTGCCACTGGACGCTGTATAAATCATCTCATTACGTAGATGCAAAGACCAAATAGCACAACAATAGCTATTTCGACGGTTTACCTCTTTTTCGTAGTCTACTGAGTAATAGCAGTTCTATGTAATTCCGATGGTATAGCCCACACAAATTAAATACGCGTATCTCGCGAAGAGGGACGAATCGCGCGAGGCGCCGAGTTAAGTTGCACGGGTTACCCCATTGGATTGCGACTGGTTTGGTGACTGCCAATAGTGTCATGAAATAACCATTGCCGTACTATTATCCCTCTATTGAATAACTATTCATTTAAGAGACTCGCCCCGTACGGTTTGCCACAATCCTCACAAACATGTAATAGTTTGAAGCGTATGCGTTGTTAACAAAACACTTTCGCTTCTTTTCTAATATAATAGAATACTGATAATATAGAACACATAACATAAACTCACGCCTGTATCCCAGAACGGTAGCCAGAGACCAGGGACAGCCACTTGCCACGATTCTGACAGATCGCTTTGGCTTCATCAACATTTATCAGTCGATGCACGCACGCCGGGGTCGGGTACTTTTTATCTTGCCCTTTGCTAACACATCCCTTATTCGGTCGAAGTATGTCTAGAATCATCATCATCATCAGCCGACCTCTGCCCACTGCTGGGTATAGGCCTTTTCCCCATCACGCCATTTTTCGCGGTCTCTCGCCATTCGCATCCACGGGCCCCCTGCCGACCTGGCCACCATCGGGCTGCTGGTCTACCGACCGACCGCCTCCCGGTTCTTTGCCACCACTCCGTTACTGCCCTGGTCCACCTGACGTCTTCCCACCTCGCCAGGTGTCTAGAATATAGAAAGAAAAGAAAAAGAAAGACATTCATTGGGAAAAATTAACACATCACAAGAAAAAATGGCTTAAAAAGTAACATAAACAAGTACAAAGGAAAACAAGTCACGTTAAACAACATAATTATTTCTCTGTCGACCTAGAATCTTAGCTAAGATACGAATTCGTTTTAGGATATCGTCGTTCATATTGCAAAATGTAACATGTCAAAAAATATGATTATTGTTTTTGCATCGAAATTATAAAAAAAAATTATCCTGTCACACGTGCAGGACATCGTAATCCTCGGTCTGATTAGCTTTGTATACTATTGCGGCTTAATTTTCTTCTAATTTACTAATTGTCATACTGTGAAAATGAAATGAAAAAACAAAAATTGTATTTTTTTACCATGTGACATTTTGCAATATGTGATTGAATCTTCCTGAGATTCCAACCGCATACTGCGATCGCCAACCCGCCTGCCAAGCGTGGCGATTGTGGCAAAACCCCTCATGGTTATGAAAACCACGAAGGAGGCCTATGTCCTGCAGTGGGCGTCAAATGGCTGATGTCGATGATGATTTTGCAATATGAACGACGATATTTGAAATCTCGACTGCTCATTTGCCTGGGTTCGAGTAACTTTACATCTTTCATTTTTTTCAGTCTATCCTGCACCTCGCTAGTCCACGTACTCGAGAACATATTCTCGGACGCAAGTATGGCCAACATGGTGTTATTTTGCGCCAACACCTTCGCTGGCCTGAGCGGGCTAGCCATCCTGTTGATTCTCGACATCATTTCCGAGTCCGAGGTAAGTGGACTCAGTGGGTCGGGAAATACAGCTCAAGATTGCTTGGCGAAGGTTCTGTTTAACAGAAAAATCAACGCGATGAATGTTGATACAGCGTTATTTTTCATTAAGATTCCAAAACGTCCTGTTGCTATGGAATGAAACAGAAGGAATATAGACGTGTATAAGTATTTCGTTTCATGCATCTTTTGTCTGGGTGACAATTTTTTTAATACTACCTAAATATCTGATTGTGGAAATTGGTTATAGTATATTTTTTAAAACCATTAATATTAATTAATAACCTAGGATAAGCAAACAACTTGATACACATTATTCACACGATACACTCTGAAGCGAAAGACCCAGGTAGGATTCCCAGTGCGGGCGGAAGTTATAGGAGCAATACCACTTGCTAACGGTGAAAGAAAACATCGTGAGGAAACCTAAGTGTCTCAGCTATTCACTTACCTCAGCGCTTGAAATCGCCAATCCGCGGTGGGCACGCGTGTTGACTAAGCCCATACTCTCTCCATGAGAGAAAGCCTGTGCTCTACAGTGGGGCGTATATAGGCTCCTTATGTTATGATAAACATTATTGCCTCCCGTATTAAAACGATTCCCGTCAAAGGTTTGTTTACACGTACCTACACAAAAGCTAAATCAAACGAAGCAGGTACTTGTTCATGCTAGCTCATAAGTTTCTAGTATGACGATATTAATAAATAGAAAAAAATAATAATAATAGTTATTTATTTCAGGCATAGGCACCCATATACAAATACAAATACATTTTTTTTTACAGTTAACTGAAAAGCAAATAAAGGTCAAGATATAAACTAAATAACAAATTATGAGTTGGTATTGTTTTTAACTTATAGAAGTTACCTAGGTCATAGCATGTACCTAGCCATCTGGGCCGCGTTTCATTGAACTAAAATTCATAATGTAGTATGACAATTCGTAGCCGATTCCCACTTGTTCATCTGCGGGTCAATAGAGTATGCAATGCACATCTAATAATTCATAGGGAACGCTGAACTGTAGTTCTACGTAACGGGGCCCACAGCCACTTAATTGTGTCACAGGCCACAGACAATGCCCGGTGGACGCTGCACAAGATCTTCCTTCTCTCGCCTCAGTTCGCGCTCGGGGACGCCCTCGTGGAGATTGCCAAAAACACCGTGCAAGCACAGGTAAGAATGATCTTCTTAATCCACGCGCAATAAAAATCATTCATTTCGCCAAACGGCGGTGGTAGCCCAGTGGGTAGAACATTGGACTCGGAAGCGAGATACACAGGTTCGATTCCCAGTGCGGGCATGTGCGAATGACTTTGTTTTCTAAGTTATGTACATTTGTGAAGTTATAGTAGCAATACCACTCGCTAACTGTGAAGGAAAACATCATGAGAAAACCTGAGTGTCTGAGCTCTTCGCATACCTCAGTGCTTGAAATCGCCAATCCGCGGTGGGCACGCGTGGTGATTAAGCCCATACTACGTATATAGGCTGCTTATGTATGATTTCGCCAAATAACTAAGGTGACTGACACAGTCAAGTTCAAGTTCCTTTATTGCTTCACGTGGTGCAAAATAGCTCTTAACATAAAATGTTCCTCAACATGAGCCCAGTAAGTGCACTGCAAATTTTATAGATTAGTAACTTACGTATCCAAAACATGAGTAGGTAATTATTTAGCCTATAAGATTAGCAAGTTGAAGTGGCAGTGGGCTGGTCACATATGCCGAAGTACCCATGGTCGAGTGGAGACATGCAAAGGTTCTCGAGTGGAGAGCACGAGCTGGCAAACGCAGCGTAGGACCCCCACTCGCTCGCTGGACCGACGATCTGAGGCTGATCGCTGGCAGCGGCTGCATGAGGATGTCCCAGGACCGAAGGAAGTGGCTCGCCTTGCATCGGGCCCATATCCGGCAGTGGACGAATACGGTGATTGATTGAATCAAAAGATTCGCGGACAAGTATGGACTCCTGTCGCTCGCATAAACATAAGTACTGATTACTCAAATTGTACCTGCTGTGTGCTGATAGGATGCTCGATTTTTTTCAACATTGTCGTATCAGTCATCGTAGTTGCCTTTTCGTGAATACAAGACAATTGAATACAATTAAATAAACCTTAGTAATATTATATATAAACGCGAAATATTATATGTATGGATGGATCTTTGTTACTATTTCACGCAAAAACGGCTGAACGAATCCGGATGAAATTTTGCACAGACATAGATTATAGTCTGGATTAGAACATAGGCAATTTTTTATCCCGGAAAAATACACATCAAAATTACCACGCTAACGCTAGTATTTTATATTTATACCCTCAAAGAGCATCTTTAACTAGTAAGTTAATTTAATTGAGGGTAATTAAATTAAATTAGGTAGGTAATTAAATTAGTATATGACCCCGATACCGTGAATACATTGAATACCCGTCGTAACTTATTTGAGAAGGAAATAAACTAAATCACTTTCTCACTTACCTCACCAGGTGCTCAGCCGCTTCGGGATGGACACATACGTGAGCCCACTGTGGGGGCCGCTGGTCCAGTACCATTACTTGGCGCTGATCCTCCTGACGGTGGTACTGCAGCTGTTCCTGCAGGCCAGGGAGCACGGGAAACTAGAAGCTATATCCAGGTGAGAGAGTGGCTTTTGGCATGCGGACTTTTGTTTCACTGTGGAAACCGATACTCCCATATCATCTTGTCAGAGATCTTGAGAGAGTCTTATCATATTTGCAAGTCAGAGAGCATGGGAAAGTATAAGCTATATCTAGGTAAAAGAGTGGCTTTTGGCATGCGAATTTTCGCCCACTTTGGAAACCGATAGTTCTGTATAGTTAGGTATGTGGCGCTGGTTCTACTGACGGTGGCACTGCAGCTGTTACTGCAGGCCAGGGAAACTAGAAGGTATACCCAGATGGGAGATTCGATTTTAGCATGCGGATTTTTGTTCTCTATGGAAACTGACAGTTCCGATAGGTATGTGGCGCAAGTTCTGTTGACGATGGTACTGCAACTGTTTCGCAAGCCAGAGAGTATGGGAAATTAGAAGATATGTTCAAAAGCCTAATTATGCGCAGCAAATCCTCTCGTAATCCTGACGTTTGCGATAGCAATTACTATGGAATTTGACGGTTGGAATCGGAATTTGGTGCGCGTAATATAGAAGCAGGTGAGAGAGTAGTTTTTAGCATGCGGATTTCAGTCCGCTGTTGGGATCTGTAATCCAGTACTACTAGGTAGCACTGGTTCTCTTAACGATGGTACTGCTTCATGAATGATGATGACGCCAAAGGGGATTACCAAGATCTTGATAAGTGGCAATCCCTGGTCTCTGCCTACCTTTCTGAATAACAGGCGTTGCTGTTTAAATTATTATTTCTATTATATGCAATTTTGGAAACATGTCGGTTAGAGTTTGTCTTTTAAAACAACTTTGAAGTTCATTAAGAAAAAAAAAATGTTTATAGATTGAATAAAAATATTTGAAATAATTTGAATTAATATTCCATTTTTAAAATTTTCATAAATTTTCACGAATTTTCTGCTCGGGGGCGTCAAGATCAGATATTGTTAATAATAACGTAGATGCCTACGTTTAGTTTATTTAAACATTCAATATGCTTATATCATATGCTTATATCCTGATATACGTGAGATGGGGTAATTAGAAACGGGTAATTAGTGTGATTATAAACAAAAATTAAAAAGTGTTTTGTCACCGATTTCCGACTGAACTTACTGATGTAAATTACTTCAGCCAGATGTCGCTGCCTGTACGTAATACAAAGAAGTTTGTAGAGGTTCGAAATTTCGCCGACGCCTGCACTTGCCCATTAGCACAGTTGGGAGAGCGCTGGCACGGTTAGCCAGAGGTCGCGGGTTCAAGTTGGGAATTGGGTGGAATTTTTAGCCTCTAAATAGGTTTTTAAAATTGTCCTCAGCACGGATTAGTGCAAAAAAAGGATATAATCATGAACTCATATTGTTCTGACAATGAGGACGCGAGGTGTGTCCGTCTGAACGGATGGGCTCTGTGTCGTGAACTAACTTAGAGCGCTACCGACAGGTAGCGGGGTCCGCGGCCTAGCAGGATTCATCATCATCATCAGCCATTTGACGCCCACTGCAGGACATAGGCCTCCTTCGTGGTTTTCATAACCATGAAGGGTTATGCCATAATCGCCACGCTTGGCAGGCGGGTTGGCGATCGCAGTATGCGGTCGGAATCTCAGGAAGACGCTGCTGCCCGTCTCCTGGTAATTGATTTCCTTAGTCGCCTTCTACGACATCCACGGAAGAAAATGGAGTGGCGCTATTCTTAATCCGGCGCCACACAGAATCAGCAGGATTGCTGACAAGCAATTCGGATGAACTGTGAAACTGTTCGCGTTGGCCCGTACAGGTACCCTTCTCTGGTCCGCAGTTGGCGGAGCGGGCGCTGGCAGCGGGCGGCGCGCGGCGCCGAGGACCCGCAAGTTGCGGCCGAGAGACTCCGCGTCGAGAGCGCGCTCAGTGACATCCCGCCGCTGCGGCTGAACACTATCGGCAATATTAATGCTGGTGAGTCGCACGCTTGGCTCCGACATTTTACACACACGCTTTTGTTTTCCTATTGTTTCCTATACTGTTTTAATAAAGAAATGTTGTTTGAGGTCCTCCGTAAAGTACGTCACACTAATTTTGTGATTTTTTGTACCCCTCCTCCGTCGTGTGAGACCCTTCTAGTGTGAACGTGATGTCATATATTTTGCAATTTTACATCTAGAAATTTTTATATTAAAACAACCCTCCCCCCTCCCTTAACGTGTGACGTACTTTATGGATGGTCCCTTTCCAAAATTATTAATTTTAGTATAAACTTTTCTTAATCAAAAACTAGGCACCGGATAAGAAAAAAATGTGTCTTCGTGTCCGTTATTATATTATATATCATACTCTCAACCACATTTATCAAAACTACACTCACTTTAAAACAATCATTATGTGCGGGCTAGACAGCACGTCAGGTGTAACAGCGACCTTAACTAAAGCCACCCTTCCAGGCTACATCGACACGGAAGAGAAGTCGGGCAAGAAGTCGCCGACGCCGCGCATAGTGGCGCCGGCCGGCGACGTGGCCGCCGTGCTCGGCCTCGGCAAGCGCTACGGGGGGCGGCTGGCCGTCGAGGACTTGACGCTCGGCATCTCGGCCGGACAGGTGTGCAAAAATATAAAAACACAAGAATACAATAATACAGACAGATATATTCAAAAATACAACTATGCAAATTACAAAACCACAAAAATACTAAAAAATATAAAATAGACAGTTTCAGAGGCGGAGCTAGGAGCCGGTAACCGCTTGTAGCCTAGCTCTTCAAAAAAACAAACAGTGTGTTCATAAACACACAACTTGTTTTAAAACACACACGATAGAAGTAAGAACTTATATGAATTTTTTTTTATTTAGATCTCCAACTTAGGTATCGCATAATGAGTCTCATTGTCGAGCTTTATGTTATTTTAATTTTTTTTTATATTCGTCTTTTTTATGTTCATTTAAATTATTTTACTCAAACCATCGCCATCTAGTGACTAAAAGGGAACTTCTTGCAAAATATACCAGGAATTTGAAATTTCTCCCCTTGTTTCAGTGCACAGCACTGCTAGGTGAGAACGGCGCGGGCAAGTCTACCACGTTCTCAATGTTAACGGGCGAGATTCGACCCAGTTGGGGCAAGCTCTACTTGCGAGGGGTCGAAGTCAGCAACGCGGACCTGCGCTCAGGACTAATCAGTAAGTCTAACTGCATAACTTACAACTCTTACCGCAATAAAGCTTACTATATACTGGTGAGCTGTTGGACGAGACACAACTCAATTGGGGCAAGCTCTACCTGCGTGGGGTCGAGGTCAGTAACGTATGTATCACACAAATCAGTGTTGGAGCGACACTGATTTGTATGATCAAATTTCAAGCCATCTTTTAACTGATTTTAAGTTGTATACCAAAATGCTTTTGCTATTTCTCAGGTTATTGTCCGCAAAGTGACGCAATCGACCCTCTACTGACAGTAGAGCAAACTTTGAGATTCTTCTGTCGATTAAGAGGGATTGAAGGAGAGAAAGAGGTGAGTTTGTGTTGTAGCCGTAAACATGATTTCTGTTACTTTTCTGCATGCGCATACAAAATGTTTTTAACTCTTATAGCAGGCGTACACAATTTTTTTTTCACTTTTTTACTAAAGGCTAAACTTTATTTCTATGTTTATTCACTTCCACTTTGGCCGCATCTCTATGTTTTTTCACTTCCACTTCCGTCTTTACGTAAAATATGATAGATTTGATTATTTTATACTAAAAGTTTAGTGATAGTTTCACAAATGTAAATGATATATATTGATTGATTATGCTAAAATGCTAAACATGAATACACGGCGGCGGTTTATCGTGTACTTATTGAGTTGAAAGTGACATTTTACTTCACCGCTGCAATGAAATTGCCGATTAAGGTGTTTGATGCGTACGCACCTTGTGGCTGAATGATGATGATGATGATGCGTATACATCGAACATCCACTTTGGCCGCATCTCTATGTTTTTTCACTTCGACTTTGGCCGCATTTTTATGTATATTCATTCCCACTTGGGGCGCACCGTGCAGGTGATCGAGCGCACGCTGCGCACGTTCGAGCTGGCGCGGTACCGCGGCGCGGCCGGCGCGCGGCTCAGCGGCGGCAACAAGCGCAAGCTGTGCGCCGCGCTCGCCTTCATGGGACGCAGTGCGCTGGTCTTACTGGATGAGCCCACCAGGTACGACTAATACCCGGTGGGTAGATAAAACGTTCGGCACTTAAATTGAATACCTAGCAGATGAATCAGCGGCGGCAATAAGAGGAAGTGTTGCGCCGCGTTCGCCTTCATGGGCCGCAGTGCGCTGGTCTTGCTGGACGAGCCCACTAGGTAAATAAATGCCTAGTGGGTAAAACGTTCGACCCTTAATTTCTTTATTTTTTATTGTAAAATGTAATATGTGCTTAAATGAATACGCTGTGCGCCGCGCACGCCTAAATGGGCCGAAGTGTGCTCGTGCCGCTGGACAAGCCCACCAGGTAAATAAATGCCCAGTGGGTACATGAACTTAACGTCATAAGTCGTAACCTTGAAATAACAATGGTTTTCGATTTTTATTTCCAACGTCAGGACTTAGGAGGAGGAAAGTTGTGTCAATGTGTGTTAAAATGTAATGTGTGCTTAAATGAATTCGGTGTGCGCCGCGCCCCGCTCGTATTCATGGGACGGAGCCCACTCGTTCCGCTGCACGTGCCCACCAGTTATATTAGATTCATCGTAGAATGTCTCGTTCGCAAAAAGGTCCCGTTCGCAAGAATCCCGTTCGCAAGAATCCCGTTCACAAAATGGCCCGATTGAAATTAAAAAAGGTAGTTAAAGTTAGAGTAGGTATAACTCTGGTACCCTCGCTAGGAAACCCTGTGCTGAGGAAACTAGTGTTAAGGCTGTTGTTACATCTAGCGTGCTGTGTCAATCATACGATACATTAAATACATACCTAGCTATAACGTTTTTAGTGATTGTACAGAAATTTGTGTATTTTCCACGTATTGAGATTGGGGCTTTGCTAAATAATAAAATTACGCACATTTTAAATACACTTTTGTTCTCCTACTTTTAAGTTTTTATTAAAAAAAAGTCGTTTTCAAAAATATTAATATTCTTAAAAAAAAAAACAGACATAGGATGACAAACATTTGGCTTAAACATTCGTAGTTCCTCGGTCCTTAAGCTCTATTATCATGCGAGGGTGCAAGGTCTCCGGAGGTTAACCTAATCTGGTAGTCCGCAGCGGCATGGACCCATGTCAGGGTACGAGATCTCCGAAGGTTAACCTAGTCTGGTGGTCCGCAGCGGCCATGGATGTCGAGAGGGTACAAGGTCTCCGGGGGTTAACCTAATCTGTATTGTAGCGGCATGGACCCGGGCGCGCGCGCGTGCGTGTGCCGCGGCGTGCGGGCGGCGGCGGCGGCGGCGGCGGGCGGCGCGCGCGCCGTGCTGCTGTCCACGCACGCGCTGCTAGACGCGCGCCGGCTGGCGGGCCGGGTCGCGCTGCTGCGCGCGGGGCGGCTCGTCGCGTTGGACGGGCTGGACGAGTGTCTTAGGAGGTCAGTAAGGATAACAGTAACGATACAATACATATAATGCTATGAAATGGAATTGAATGCAATGCAACGTAATGCAATGCTATTCAATGCAATTGAACCAAACGGAATGGAATGAAACGGAACGGAACAGATAAGAACGGAACGAAACGAAGAAGAACGGAATGGAATGCAATGTGATACTTTATTGAGGCAAAAACAGATTGATCTTTTTTTTATTTTGAGGGAAAGTGATCGTGGCAAGTGGAAGTTCTATGCCTACCCCTCTATGATACAGGCGTGAGTTTATGTATGTATGTTATTTTGAGACAATACAAATAATATCTACATTACGTTGTGGACATTGACGCTTCGATGTGCTTCGATTCTGTTAGTCTTGACCCTCGGCGTTTTCTCACGAGGCACGACACGACAAAATGCGGCGAGGACTCCGGGCGTCATACGTTTCTATAAACCGTGGACTCACGACATACGTTTTTCAAACGACAATTCGCTATGTCGTTACCATGTTGTTACTTTTTTTTTTTTTTTTGCGATGATGATATAGTCACTATCCAGAACCTGTATGAACTTGTAGGTAGACGGCGCGACGCTACGGACCGCACGCCACGACAGTTCAGTTTGTTTGTTTTCATTGAAAACTGGAGTGCGTTTTCAAAAAAATGGAAAAGTTTAAATATGATATATCTACTTTAATCGAGAAGTTGCCGATGGTCGAAACCGGGACATTACGTCGGAGTGCGAGCGTTATTGGATGAATTGTTAACGCGACCGCTGCGTCGCTACTGAAATCGTCGCTCGTGGGAAAACGTCCAAACGACAGGTCGTGTGTCGTGCGTCGTGCGTTTCGTAAATCGGGTCGTGCCTCGTGGGGAAACTCCCTACGATTTTGCACGTCAGCCAACGCTCTGCCGCAGGTTCGGCGGCGGCTGCGTGATCTCGGTGCGCGCGCGCGCCGGCTGCGGGCGGGCGGCGACCCGCGCCTGGCGCTGGCTGCGCGCGCGCTGCCCGGCCGCCCGGCTGCGCGCGCTGCACGCCGCGGCGCTGCAGGCCTTGCTGCCCGCTCACTGCACGCGTAAGTGGTCACCGCGGCACGCTTCATTTTATTTTTCAGGATTCCGTACCCGAAGGGTCAGAGACCCTTTTACTGAGACTCCGCCGCCCGTCGGTCCGTCCGTCCGTCTGTCACCGGGCTGTATCTCGAAAACCAAATGTTCACAGATGATGTATTTCTGTTGCCGCTACACCTACCGACGGATACTAAAAACAGAATAAAATAAATATTTAACGCGGGCTCCCGTACAACAAACGTGACTTTTTTGCGTTTTTTTCTCGATATTAATAACGGCAACAGAAATCATCTTGAAATACGCTAATGTTGTATAGATACGGAACCTTTCGTGCGCGATTTTTTTTAAATGAAGACACGCTTTTTGGGTGTCTGGGTAGCCTAAATCGCCTGTCTAAGTGGATTTCAGCACAGGGTACCCGAGTTTGGGAACAGGACAAGTGATTGTGTTGTGTGGAAGTTATTATCATTATAACCCGAGCCTACTTTCCAGTGGACGGTGGCACCACGCCGATACAGCTGAGCGAGGTGTTCCGGCTGCTCGCGGAGATGCAGATTTGCTGCGACGTCGACGAGTACACCGTCAACCAGAGCTCACTCGATGAGGTAAGTACCTTCATCATCATCATCAGCCCACCTCCGCCCACTGCTGGTTATAGGCCTTTTCCCTATCACGCCATCTTTTGGGGTCTCTCGCCATTCGCATCCACGGGCCCCCTGCCGACCTGGCCACATCGTCCGACCATCGGGCTGCTGGTCTACCGACCGACCGCCGCCCGGTCCTCGGGCGCACTTACATACTTACCTTTTTAAATTTATTTAGTAACGCCAAAGACTACATAATATCAACAAATACGCTAGTAACAAAGTCTATGTCAAAATTTCTGAAATGCATGCCAATTACAACATTTGCAGAGACATAAATTAAAATGTGTACAAAGTAACAACTTAAAAACTAAAACAATATACCTACTTCCTTTTAAACTTCTCAATTAATTACCTAAGCGTAACTCAAGTCATCCAGTCAATCAACTTATGAGCGGTTCCTACATTTTTTAGGCTGTATATAGGACAATAAAAAACTCTATTATTATTATTATTATTTGTTGTAACGAGACTCCATGTCAACATATGCAATTAGAAGGGTCGCAGTGTGGTAACTACAAACAAACCACACGCTAACTGTGAAGGAAAACATCGTGAGGAAACCCACGGATTGATTGGCTCCGCACTTATTGAATAAGAAAAAAAATTACAAAGAAAAAGAATCACTAATAACATGATTGAGAGAATGGTTTGACACTTTTTGCAAAAGAAATCTGAGAAAAGATATTGTTTTTTTTCATTGTTACTATAAGGAGCCTCTTCCGCGACACCCACTTTAGCTCAGTCAACAATACCTGAATTATTTATTTATCGCATGGTAATCATTAACACTGGCCTCATATCTATATACAATGCAATTATACTCGAATTGAATCCTCTCTGTCACGTCTAGATAATAGGTTTATGTACGGATAAGTATATATGTATATGTAAGTATATTATCTTATTATTACTTATTTATGTAGTTATAAACATTTCTCCCTTCCTCCCGTTATCTAAATTTAAACACCACAGGGTGTTTAAATTTAGAAAGGTTGGCTGGAAGAGATCTCTCTTAGAGATAAGTTCGCCTTTGTAACAATGCTATGTAATTAATTTTCTAATTTATGATTTGCAATAAAGAATCTTATATATAAAATTTAATTGCTGTTCGTTAGTCTCACTAAAACTCGAGAACGGCTGGGCCGATTTGTCCAGGGAAGGTTTAAACGGTGAGAAGAAAAAAAAAACGGTTGACGTCGGTGATACGAAGTTCACGGGGTCATCTAGTATATAATAATAATATAATAAATCCCTTCTGTGAAATCTAAGTCCTGGGCACGGCTGGTGACAATAAACTACGGCTACACAAAGAAGCAGAATCGACAATCTGTAAGCATGACCACAGAATGGGTGAAGCTGTTAAATAGCAACTTCGCCTCAATTATTTTCAGTCTTGACATCCTTTGTAATAAAAATTCTCTACCTCCAGATGTTCCTAAGCTTCACGGATCGCAGCGAGGACGAAATGCACCTGGACTTACAGGAGCCGTCACCAACACTCTCCAGACAGAAGACCTCACCACTCGTCCTCAGACATGGCGACGACCTTAATAGCGTAACCTCGCTATAGCATTTTATTTACTGAACATTACTAACCCCCGTTTCCTCGTACACTAACTGTTATTTATTATTTACTATTAAGGAGCTCCATACAGTAGGTAACACCAATGAAAAAACATGATATCTTTCTTTACAGATCGTTTTTGAAAAAAGTTTCAGTTCAATCTCTCAATGCGAGCACCTTGGACCACGAACCCGGAACTAGATAGGATTTATGCCAAAAACGGCCGTTTCGGAGTGAATGCTATCTAGTTATGGGTTTTTGTCTTAGGTTAACGGTCGTGGGTCCTAAAAATCTTTTACTGCATGGAGCCCCTTAACAGCGATTAGTTGGCCAAGTGCATACAAAAAAAAATCAACAGCTGCTAACAGTAGTACGAGAAACCGGGGGTAAGTCTAGATGATTTCTACAAGCGCCTAGCCTAAGCTTTGATAAGTATTTTGAACCAAAATGAAATATGCTACGTACAGAAAAATTGAGTTCAAGGAAAGAGTGAATAGATAGAAGGTCTATAGCATTCAAACTTTGCCGGTTTCTCCGACATTAGCCCTAAATCAGGTATTTTAAAATACATTTTACTAATGGTTAGTATTTAAAATCTAAAAAAATGACACTTCATTTATTATCATTGTTTTTTTTTAAACTTTAAAGCACCAAAAAAATCGCGAACATGAGTCTAAATTATAACGAGATATTTTATGATTTTATTTCAGCTGTACTGAGTTTTCTCTATCACTGAATGTATTTGTGACGTCGGTCGTCAAAATTCTATTAATAGAACTTATATTTGTGTAATTTCTAAAATGCCTACTACCTACACCTATACGCTCGCGCAGCGCAATATCATCATCATCATTCAGCCACAAGAAGTCCACTGTTGGACGCCTCCTCCATGGATTTCCCAAAAGACCGGTTGGAAGTGGCAAATCCAGCGCCTTCCTGCCACTTGGATGAGGTCATCTGTCCATCTTGTGGCTGGTCGTCCCACGCTGCGCTTGCCGATATGTGGTCTCCATTCGAGAACTTTTCGGCCCCATCGGCAATCAGTTCTGCGCGCTATGTGCGCAATAAGTCCCATACAAATCCGTACCCTCGGAGAACCCGGCCTTCGGCAACTTCGGCAAGTGACGTTTATTTCATATAGATCCGAATTGCTCTCTGGATTCTCTACGTTGGCTGCCGACGAGTTTTTGGAGATATAGGCTTTGTTTTTTGCTCTTTCGATCGAAATCATGTGGGGTTATTCAATGCACATGAGTTTAATGCAGACTAAAATTCAACACTATGTGTTACCATAATAATACCTATAACGTTTATATTCTTTTTGTTGCACTAACCCGTGCAGAGGACGATTTTAAAAACATATTTAGAGGCTTAAAATTCCACCCATGCCGGGACTTGAACACGCGACCTCTGGCTAACTGAGCCAGCGTTCTCCCATCGGCGAAATTTCGAGCCTCTTTACAAACTTTCTCTGTATTACGTACAGGCAGCGACATCTGACCGAAGCAATTCGCTGTCTGTACATAATACAGAGAAAGAAAATTTCACTGATGCCTGCACTTGCCCATTAGCTCAGTTGGGAAAGCGCTGGCACGGTTAGCCAGAGGTCGCGGGTTCAAGTCCCGGCATGGGTGGAATTTTTTGCCTCTAAATTGGTTTTTAAGACCTACAACGTTTTTAATCAGTTGAGGAAACCAGCTGACTGGCTGAGCATTTGACTTAGTCAAGCAGCACCACGCCATTAAACAAAACTGTGTACGTTCACCTAATGCAATCGTTTAGAGGAATCTCTGGTTTTAGACGGAGTAGCTCAATTAATGATAATTGTGTGAATTAATTTAGATTAATTTGTGAGACTTTGAATTTTGTGGTCCACGCAACCGAACATTCCGTTTAGGCAAAGTTCGCAGTATGTCCTAGCCGCAATAGTTTTTATTTCGATGCCGAGGACATTAACAGGACTAATGTCGTGGCCATTGCAGTAACATCTTTTGAGCAAACTATATTGATGCTAGGGTACAAAAAGGTTGCCTTTTACCTCAGTTTTTGAGTTAAATAAATAAAGCATAGAACGTTTTGCGAATTGGACATCCTGCGCCTAAACCAAACGTTGATATAACTAACTTAAAGTAAACTTCTGGAATTATCATAAAGCATCCTTTACGTAGGTGATCAAAGAAAACATACTTTTGGTGGCATATCATGCGGACTAACTTTCATCTTACCAAAAAGGTGTGAAGACAATTTTTTATTGCATAATTAGACATAAACTCACGCCTGTATTCCGTAGGGTTAGGCATACTTGCCTCAAAACATTGCTAACGATTTCAAATTCACCTGTAGTGTAGTCTATTGTTTACGTAATTCTATGTGTAATTACTTATTTTAATATAGTTTTTAAGACTCTCTATTTTATGTGCAACGTTTTGTGTATAAGTCGCAGGAACGTATCGGTGTTTTTAAAGTGAGCCTGCTTTATCGATGTATTATTGTGATTAAACTTAAAAGACATCTCTATATTATGCACAACGTTTTGTGTATAGTTTGGGTATTTTACAGTGAGCTGTGTTTTACCGAATTAATATTGTGATTTTACTTAAACAGAAACTACATGAAATGATTACCAGAGATGAGTGGTCTGTGATATTTATGTGCGATTTTAGATTAAATTTAATATAAATTGGGTGGAATGCAAGTAAAAGAACATATAAAGTATCATAAAACTTTTTTATTAACCATTGCCCTTAGTACTAATGAGATCTTAGATCACTTCTTATCCTAGATTTGGTATATTCGAGTATTTAGACATTCATAAACATAAAAATATTTTAACAAATTTGATAAACAATTCTGCACTAAAGAGTTAATCCCGCCATCCAAGCTTAATTAATATTTCGAAGTTTTTTTCTTCATAGATGACTTTCTTTTGTATTTACCAAATACCCTTCCTGGTAATAGAATCTTCAAAATGGATGGTTAAAATCTTTTCAAGATTTTATTCATACTGCAATTATCGGGGCTCTACACATTTGGAGCTCAAAGAAATTCATTTATGGATAAACGAATTTGGATGGTGTAATTAAGGTTAAGACCGGAGAAGCTAACCGACTGCACAGAGTCACCCGAAGTCACCCAAGCAGCTCAAAATTACTAATATCTAGCCATTTTGTTGAGATCAACAGCAGCATAGGCTAAGAGTCGTCCCGCCCACTGCTGACTCAACCACGCGTGACTCAACTGCGCACACTGAGTCAGATGACTCTTTTGTTCTACTTATGACTTCTTCAAGTGCACAGTAGCGTGTGCTAAGAGTCGCCCCGCCAGCTGCCGGTTCAACCGCGGGTGACTCAAACTGCGCACACTAAGTCGGACGGCTTCCGAGAGGGTTTCCTCACCGAAGACGGTCAGGGCCGCTGGAAAGCAAAAGAAAGTTTACGGGTCATTTTATTTGTTATTTTCACGGCCTTACAAATAACCGTGGCATAAAGTTGCATCGTGTTTAAAGTTTGGAGTAAGCACTTTTTCTATGGGTTTCAATCTTATTCACATTATAGGCCAGTCATTGTACATCATTTTTTGGTTTAGGGTTCTGTTTGCAAAATATTAAGCTTTAAAGAGCAATTTTTTTGTCAGATTAGGGCGTCCCCCCTCCCCCTCTCCCGGCTAAACGGTTGATTGTAGAAACGTGAAAAAATTCAGGGCAGGGCACATAATATGTAATATATAATGAACTTAAAAGGCTAACCCCTGGTTTCTCGTACACTAACAAGCTGTTAATCTACTGTTAACAGCTGTCAGTGGTTTTTTTTGTATGCACTTTGGTCAATTGACAGCTGTTAACAGCAGATTAACAGCGTGTTAGTGTACGAGAAACTAGGGGTAAGTAGGTTTTAAAAGTTAACGAGTAACAGGCGACCAACTTATAAAAGGTAACTTCGTACAAAATCCATTGAAAATTACTTTGATGAAGCAAAAAACCCTCTTTCTATGGAACCCTACACTGCGCGTGGCCCGACACGCACATGGCAGGTGTTTTTTTAAATATAAGTAGGTATAGCGATAATTCTATACTTAAAAAACTGGGACCACGAGAAGTGATTTTGTTGTGTGGACGTTATTATTATTATATTGTACCACGTCGACGGATTTAATTAAATCTTTTTTTTGTGAGAAAGGCGGTACACCTTAAAATACCACCCATATAAATTTGGTCAACTTTTAAGTGCATGCATTTCTCGAAGACGATTTTTATTAAAAAAAAAATTGCTACAACCAGCTACATACCGGGTAGCTTCTCCATGATGGCGGCACAGGTCTCGTCGATATTAAATTCTCTATACTTCTTTGGGCGCGCATAATCGAACGTGTCCGCCTCACTGGACATTCGCTCGAAACTGGCGAAGATCTCCCGCTTCAGACGTGCGGTCAACTCGTCCAGCCACGTCGAAATTAGGGATTCGACTAGTTCTGGAATTAAAAGTTATTACTATCAGTCTTAACCTTTGTATGACTCGGTCTCATAACTTCAATATCGGTAAATTATTCATATATGAAAAGACGTCACTTGTGACGTTACAGTTTTCACCCGATCAGTGGCATAATTATGCGCACCATATCCTGAGCGATTCCAATCGTGTAACTCGCAATAGTGCGTGCGTGCGTGCGTGTGTGCGTGCGTGTGTGTGTGTGTGTGTGTGTGTATGTGAGTGTGTGTGTGTGTGTGTGTGTGTGTGTGTGTGTGTGTGTGTGTGAGTGTGTATGTGAGTGTGTGTGTGTATGTGAGTGTGTGTGTGAGTGAGTGAGTGTGTGTGTGTGTGTGTGTGTGTGTGTATGTGAGTGTGTGTGTGAGTGAGTGAGTGAGTGTGTGTGTGTGTGTGTGTACTGACCGGCCAGCAGCGCGGTGGCCAGGCGGTGCGCGGTGTGAGCGCGTGTGAGGCCGGCGGCGCAGGCCAGCTCGCCGCACGCGCTGTAAGCCGCGCCCTCCGCGCTGCACCAGTCCTCTGCCAACAGTAACTAATTATAAACCCCAGTTTATAGTACAGGTGCGGTAGAGTGAGGCTCGCACACGTCCCCGCCGCCCGTACAGATACCAGAAGACCTCACTCACACGCAGGCACGCCCGGACGCTTTCAGCATCTTTACTGTTCATTTTTAATTGTTTCGGAAACTGTAACACTGTAAGTGCCTACAGAACTGTTATTAACTTGATCAATTGTTATCATTATTAAAGGCACGAAAATATAACAATAATTCGCAAATTAACATATGTAACTACTAGTAGTAACTTTTCACACTTAATTTCCTTACAATTCTAACCAACAAAACTGTGCGGCAGGACGAGACACATTCGCGCTCCCATTCGCACCAGTGATAGTTAAAGACATAGATGCCTAACTAACGCAAAAAATGAGCCCACGTTCAATTGTGGGAAGGCCGGGCGGGGCTTGTCAATCGGAGCGAGTTCAGTATAACCCGGCAAAATACCTATGTACCTGTCACCGTCAGATCGCCATCTTGCGAGGTATCTAGATATTTCGTTCGATGGGTTTTGTATTAAACCAATCATAAGTTACGCCGTCATTTACTATCGCTCCATCAACGTTCACGTCGACACGCATGGCGCACAGAATGAATCAATCACAGAGTGATTTATTCTACAGCACGTCTTGCGCTCATTTCATTGGTACAGACTAATCGGGAGGACAGGGGCGGTTTTTGAGAGGGAGTTTTGTCGGTTACTTCATTCGTAGATTCGCACACATTCATGTTGCGTGTGAGCTCACCCAGGTCGTCGGGCGGCAAGGGCGCGGCGGGCGGCGCCGGCGCAGCCAACTGCTCCAGCGAGTCCAACGCCGCGTCCACGTGCGTGTAGGCGCGCCGCGACGCCACCAACCTCGCCACGGCCCCGCCCACCTGGGGTACGTTCAATGCTTCATTCGACTCACGGCACGAAGCGATGCCCTCAAAACGGAACCCAGCTTAGGCAGTGCGAGGGTTTTATGGCGCTTTTGTTATGAATTTGACGATTAAAGTACGGGAAAGTTAAGGGGCTCCAGGGAGTAACGGCGACGCCACCGAGGAAAAGAACCGGCCAAGTGCGAGTCGGACTCGCGCACGAAGGGTTCCGTACTATTGTCTATACAATATTAGACACAAAGATCGAGAAAATACGCAAAAAAGTCACGTTTTTTGTATGGGAGCCGCCCTTAAATATTTATTCTATTTTAATTTATTTGTTTATTTTTGAAGCGAATATAGAACTAAGCATTCTGTGAATATTTCAAGCGTCTACGAGTACCTGTTGCCGTTGTTAATATCGAGCAAAGAAATTACATTTGTTGTATGGGAGCCCCCCATAAATATTAATTTTTTTCTGTTTTCTGACCGACCCCAGAATTATTGTAGAAAGAATGAGTGACCGAATCCTTCTTCCACTCACGCTCATCTCGACGGAAGTGCAGACATAGCGCCAGTCGCGGTCGGTGAGGGGCGCCCCCCCGCCCCCCAACCCGCCGCCCGCCCCGCCGCCGCCGCCCCCCTCGCCCCCCTCGGCCCCCACCGCCGTCCGGATCGAGTTGAACACGCCCGTCACTGTGCGGTGGAACAGCCTGCGGGGATGACCATGTGATATAATGAAATCACTCAATACTTTACTTCATCCATCAGTTTAGTAGGGTCTTAAATAACAGGAAATGAGTATAATGGACCCTGCAGGAAATCAAAAATTTATTTCAATGTAAATTCACACGGAATTTACATTCCGTTTGTTGAATGTCAATATACAAGGTAATGTAAGAAAGTATGTAGAAAGCGGGCACAGCAAAAGCCTTATACGTATATAAATGCTTAGAAGATGTTATACTTAATTGGTATCCACTGGTGTGAGGGGGTGTATCATAAGGGGTTTTTGCCATAATCGCCACAATGTCTCCAAGCGTGGCGATTATGGCAAAAACCCCTTATGATTGACCACCATGAGGGAGGCCTATGTCCTGCAGTGGGCGTCAAATGGCTAATGATGAAGTAGGATTGGACAAAGTTTCCCTAATAGCTCACAGTGGCAATAAGAATAATAAGACCATTGCGCTAGACCATCGAGACAATAACTTACTTGTCAAGACGCTGCATGTTATTGGATGACTGGTTAGGAGACGTGTTGCGGTCCGATTGCATGTCGTATTCATCTGGAAACATATTCCGTTAATCCGGTGAGGTGCTTTAATCCGTAAAATATTTAAGTAGTTTGCAATGTCTCCTAGTAGGTAGTACATAATACCCCATTGGAAGTGTTATATAATATAAGCAGCCTATATACGTCCCACTGTAGGGCACAGGCCTTCTCTCAGGGAGAGAGTATGGGCTTAATCACCACGCGTGCCCACCGCGGATTGGCGATTTCCAGCGCTGAGGTATGTGAATAGCTCAGACACTCAGGTTTCCTCACGATGTTTTCCTTCACAGTTAGCGAGTAGTATTCTTCACAGTTAGCGAGTAGTATTGCTACTATAACTTCACAAATGTACATAACTTAGAAAACCAAGTTATAGGTACATGCCCGCACTGGGGATCGAACCTGGGTCTCCCACTTCCGAGTCCGAGGTTCTACCCACTAGGCTACCACCGCTTCGTTGTGTTCGTTGGAAGTGTCCGACCAGGGAATTATAGGACATAAATTATTTCTTGGTCGGAGCGTTGCTTACTTTTGCTGACAGAAGGAGCGGAGGGTTACATTACATTACATCAACTCACGCCTGTAAACCGGAGGGGTAGGTTTCCTATCATTGTTCATAAGTCATTGATAGGGTTAAGTGATAATTAAATGGCCCTATATTATGAGAGTTTGCTCCGTCGGTCGGCAGGTCGGTCGGTCGGTTTGTCTGTCGAATCGTCGATCGGTCACTCGGTCGTCGTTCGTTCGTTCGTTCGGCCGGTGGGTCAGCCGGTCGGTTGGTTGGTTGGTCTGTCTGTTGGTTTGTCGGTTCGTCGGTCGGTCGTTCATTGTCAATAGGTGGGTCGGTCATCGGTCTGTGAGGACGCGGCGGGCGTTTGTCTATGTAAAAAAAAACTCGAAATAACTAACAACTAACTACTTTATTGGAGAATAAATATACACTAAGGACAGATTTTGACTTTCCAAATTCGGAGGGAGCGGTGTTGACCGCTCTTCGCGTATGCCAGATTCTAACTGAAAATTTAAGGATGCATGGAGAAATGGCGATTATGGCAAAACCCTTCATGGTTATAAAAACCACGAAGGAGGCCTATGTCCTGCAGTGGGCGTCAAATGGCTGATGATGATGATGATGATGATGGAGAAATGCTGACGCTGCGCTTTACAGCATGGAAATTTACGTCAGTGTGTTGCTGCGCTAAGTTAGCATTTAGTGCATAGTAATTAGGTCGCTCACCGGCGAGGGCGGCGGTGTCGACGGGTCGCGAGCAGCGGTGCAGCTGCGTGCGGCCGCGCGTCTCCTCCGCGCCCTCCCACCAGATGCCGCCGTCCTCCAACCTGGGCACGTCACGACGGTGCACTTAACGCCTTACGGTCTTATTTATAAAAAGTACATTCCACTAAAACACTCTTAACACGGAGTTAAAGCAGGTTTATAACAGGAACTTCTCTCATTAACCGACTTTAACTCCGTCTAAAAAATGTTTTAGTGGAATAGACTTTTTATAAATAAGACCGTTAATGTGTAATGAAGTATTTAACAATACTTGAGTTATACATATATACATGCATAAACTCACGCCTGTATTCCAGTGTAGTAGGCAGAGACCAGGGACTGCCACTTGCCATGATCCTGATAGATGGCTTTCGCTTCCTGAACATTCATTAGTCGTTGCATGCACGCACGCCGGTTTCGGTAACGTACTTGAGTTATCTCGTAAAAAAAGTGTTTTATTTACGAGAACGCGTTTACAATTCAATGGAAAACGTTTATTAGAAAACGTTTACTATGCAACGCAAAAAACTAAGCTGAGTAAGTGAAGAGTAGCCCTATCGACTGTGAGACGTACCTAACGACTCACGAAACTACGAAGAACTAAACAATATGGGGGCAACACTATCGAACTTTGAGTAACCTTATCGACACGTACCGCCTACGTAATAATACCGACTGGAGGGGTAGCCCTACCGATTCGGGGGGGCCGCCCTACCACCTAACGGGAGGCCTACCGGTTGCGTTATCTCACCAGGCTGGAAAATATCCTTACAGGCTAGGAGAGTATCCTTATTGGGAGGGCATTTCTACCGGCTGGTAGTGAATTCCTACAGATTGGCTTACGAAATGACTTACGGGCTTCTCTTGATTCTCCTTTTTACTATTGTTGCTAGATAAATCGACACTGTTTATTTTACAATAAACAGCTGGTTTGCACCAGGCATGTACTACTACCTGAACGAACGGTTAAATAATTTTGTGACATGTAAAAAATAAAAAAAATCATGTAATATTAAGCTAATCGTTATCGTTATATATTCTTTTTGTTGCACTAACCCGTGCTGAAGACAACTTGAAAAACCTATTTAGGCCTTTTTACAATCGTTATCGTGTTATATTTTTAGCAATTATGAACTGCCTATTTGTGGATATATGTTACTGGCCTTGTGAACTGTATCTTTATTATTGTGATCAAATTATTTGTTTTCTCTGTTGACGTCCTTAATAAAACAGAATATAATAAAAACTGAATTTGAACGGATATTACGGATAACGGACAACCGAGACCACGGAACATCGGAAAATTGTAAAATGAAAAAGAAAACGAGTAAATATCCGTTCAAATTCAATTTTTATTATGTCTAGTGCTCGTGGTAACCTTATAAAAAATAGAATATAATAGTTCAACTGACTTGTTCTCGAACTGCTCCCGTTGCTGCAGCAGGCTCCTCAGCTTGGCGATGCTGGTGGAGAGGTCTGCAGCTTCTTCGTACTGCGGCTCGGGAGAGTCCCCGCCACCTATCGGCTGGGGGGGCGGCCCTACCGGCTGGGGGGGTACTGCTACCTAAAAATAAAACGTTGATAGATAGACACCCCATTAGTAAATAAAAAAAACCGGCCAAGTGCAAGTCGGACTCGCGCACGAAGGGTACCGTGCCATTATCTATACAACATTTGAATATCTCAGGCGTCTAATTGTTGCCGTTATTAATATCGAGGGAAAAATGGCAAAAAAATCACGTTTATTGTATGGAAGCCTCACTTAAACATTTATTTTATTCTGTTTTTAGTATTTGTTGTTACAGCGGCAACAGAAATACGTCATCTGTGAAAAACAACTGTCTAGCTATCACGGTTCATGAGACAGATAGACAGACAGTCGGACAGTGAAATCTTAGTAGTACTATACTTACCCTTTGGATACGGAACCCTATAAAGTAATTGAACGCGAAAATGTTGGATGACGTTTAAAACTGTGTTTAAAACTTGTTATAATGGTACAGACGGAAATTCTATCGCTAAAGGTTAGTCAATACAAAGTCAAAAAATACAAAGTGATATCCATCAGAAGATCATAAAAAGTAGTCGACATCACTTAGTCGTCTCTTAGAAAAAATGATCAAAAATATATTGCCGGTGCCATTGCGGGATGACGATCAATAACAAGCTAGATTGTAATCAGAATTATTGAATAACCAATCAGACTCGATACCGCCAGACCAACGAGGCAGTCTGTTATCTACGGTCTCCATAGCGTATCCAGCTGAGTACGAAACGTACACTCAGTACACTAAGCTAGCAGATGGTAGGGCCTCCTTACCGGCTGGGAGGGCACAGGTATCGGCTGGGAGGGCACAGGTATCGGCTGGGATGGCGGCGGCGAGCGATCCGCCTGCGCGGGCGCCGGCAGGGGGCGCGGGAACTGTGGCTGGACGGGAGAACAAATAATACGCTAGTTGGCAAAAAGCTCTCGTTGAAGAGGCCACGTTAAATGATAAAAAATCCTGATGCAGTTTTCCCTATGCCATAGTTAAAGCCCGATTTGTACGGCGCGTTTTTGTCCCACGTGACGAGAAAGACTTTAAGCAAGAAAATTAAGCACGGTTATATATCTTTTAACATCGCCTACAACATTTTTTGTGGAAGTTGTCCACTATAAAAGCTCGATAAAATACTTATTGGTAACCGTTGATTGAAAAGACAGTTTGCAAAAACTAAATAAAAAATATACAAAAGTTCGAATGAGATAACAATATCCTTTTCTCGTATTTAATTAAGCTACCCTTGAAGCTTCAGTTCTCCGAGCTATGTGCCCCGCCCACTGCCACTTCAACTGAGCAATTCTTCGAGCTATATCAGTAGCTCGGGTTCTTCTGCCGATCTCCTCATACCTGATCCGATTGCTCGGAGAACTGATGGCCGTTGGGGCGAACAAGTTCTGACCTGGCAACCGCGGACCGAACGAACGTGGGCAGACCCCCTACCAGATGGTCTGACGACCTGGTCACGGTGGCGGGGAGTCGCTGGATACGGACGGCACAACACCGGGAAGCTTGGAAAACCATGAAGGAGGCCTATGTCCCGCAGCGGGCGTCAAATGGCTGATGATGATGATGAAGCTTCAGCTCTTACCACGCTGTCCTGAGAGACGACTCGATGTTGTTTCATCAAAGGTGGAACATTGTTGACAAACGCGTTGTCGTCTGAAACAACAAACTAAAATCAATATGACAATCAAATACAGATTTCATTTTTTATATTTACCTTTGGACGAAACTTTGTGAATTCTTATGTATATTTTGCCTTTTGCTAGGGTTGTTATGTTGGTTATATAGAATTTTTACTTCTGATGCTTTTAACCGACCATTGTATGTTTGTATTTCTTTCCGCCGTGTGGCACCGGATTAAGAATAGGTATAAGATAAATAGGTATGGATGAACTTGAAATGAAGGCGCAGAATCGACCGCTATGGAAATCTGCTTTGAGTGCCCTATATCCCTGGTAAAGGATAACAGGAACTGATGATGATGGTGATGAATGCAAAGGATTTACGGACCTTACCGAGTAACCACATCTGTGCCTTCAATAATATGTGAAATAGAAATGACGCACTTTGAACTATTAAGCTGCAGGTGATACCATAAGATATTTAATGAATGAATTAATGTGTCATTTTGCGAAGCGAAGTCCTTCGTGTGAAGCATTCATTCACGAAACGAAATAAAAGAAATATAAAAAGTTTTTTTTTTACAGAAATACAGAAAATGTGACTTAATGAACGTTACACCACACTCGTCTAGAGTCCAGACGAGTGTGGGATATGACCAATTATACGTAGGTTTTTTGATGACGCAATAAATACTTTTTTACCTCATCTTATCTATCGTATATTGGGCTTCTAAGGTTAATATAACAAGTGCGGCCCGCCTTTAGTTTATTTTGCTACCTTGTGGCCCTTGCCTGCCAAAAGGTTGCCGATCCAAAGGGTAAGGCACCCTATTACGAAGACTCCACTGTCCGGCGGTGTGTCTATCTGGGCCAGGCTGTATCTCATGAACCGTGGTTGCTATACCCTCCTCAGTCCTGACCTTGAAAATAACAATGGTTTTCAATTGTTATTTTCAAGGTCAGGACTGAGGAGGATACAGTTGAAATTTTCACAGATGATGTATCTCTGTTGCCGCTATAACAACAAATACTAAAAACAGAATAAAATAAATATTTAAGTCTAGCTTTCAAACAAAAAACCTATTTTTTTTCTGCCGTTTTTTCTCGTTCTTTGTATCTAATGTTGTATAGATAACGGTACGGAACCCTTCGTGCGCAAGCCCGACTCGCACTTGGCCGGTCGGGCATGACCCTTGAGATAAATAATTACTATCTCAGAGCTAATGGTTATTACTCACTAAGCGTGCAAGCACCTAAGGTAGTAAATGATTGGAGTTAAAAATGTCCTCCGCGGTTGTCGCGTTTCGTTTCGTTTTTCAAAATGAGAATCACCCCAAAAATGGATACGGCAATTTCCCCCAGAAGCTAGTGTTGGTTACCTTTTTGGAGCAGGCTGGTGGTGATGAGGTCCTTCTCTAAAGGCGGAGAAGACCCGCTGCCGCTGCTGCCGTGCTTCTCCTTGGTACCCGACGGGGATTTCTCCTTCTCCTGGGAAGTCGATGTGTTTCTAAGTTCAGGAGAACGTCTGAAGGCCCGACATAAAGCTAACTGCGCGCAATAATTCACCCCGCCCAATCATTACCCGACTGCGGCGGAGTCCAAAAGGAGGGTAAGTTTGACTCGTATGTACATTCATACATACATGTATTATGTTTGTAGGTATGTCGGATTTTATGTTCCCTCTGCGCGAGAGTCATAGGCTGTATGACATTGGAATAAATCTAAAAAAATATATAAAAACATTACTAAAATTTATATACATACGTCTCGGATACACACCGGGTACCGGCAGAATATCAGCGCTGAAGTTAGTACCAAACTTTCAGCACATGCTGAGTCGGAGCCCATTTACATTTGCCACACCTACGTTGTCTCTTTTCACCAATTGGTACATTACCGTACCGTGTATTTAAAATCTAAATGCATTTGCTCTTCATGTGTACTTCTGCTTTGTACTATGTTTTCTTTGTGCTGTTTCTTGTAATTAGATGTGTTTATGCTTTGTATACGTGTGTGTGACTTATGTAAATAAATTATTTATCTATCTATCTCGCCCGCCTGATTTGACAAATGCGGTCTGAAGCGGTACTAGGAAATAAAATCAGTGTCATTCTAAATAAATTTGTGCTATCGTATTGTATGTTTACTAACATGGGACAAGCTTTACTAACAACTATGGGTGATTGGTCTGAAATATACGTATATTATTATAATGCTATAAAGAAAATTGACCACTAAAATTATGTGGCTGATGATGATGAAAATTATAAACTTCTTACGCCACGTTTCTCTATTAAAAAACTAAGAATATTATTTCAACCAAATCTATTCAGGATATTATAATGCTTGCGTAACTTACTTTGACACCTACTTATAAACATTTTCGAAGATCAATTACGCATGGGAAAAAGAAAGAAAGAAAGAAGAAGGATAGTGTCTAAGCACAGCTCTCGCCATCTAGCGGCCATGTATGCACGCTTCCTAGCGCCGATGTCATGTTCTCTAGATGGCGCTGTTTTCAATGTACCGAATCTGTCTTGTATATGGTCTGTATCTTTCTCTTTGCTGAAAAATGGTTGACGAATAAACTTGTGCTACCGAAGTTAGATCCTTTTTAAATTCATCATCATCATCAGCCATTTGACACAGGCCTCCCTCATGGTTTTCCAAGCTTCCCGATGTCGTGCCGCCCGCATCCAGCGACTCCCCGCCACCGTAACCAGGTCGTCAGACCATCCGGCGGGAGGCCTGCCCACACTGCGTCGTCCGGTCCGCGGTCGCCAGGTCAGAACTTTTTCTCCCCAACAGCCATCTCTTTAAATTATTACGACGCATCCCTCGACTCCTGAAGCGCTTTCGCCAACAGACAGATACCTGTGAATCATCGCCGAGTCCCGTAAAACGCAGTCCTTTCTTCAGACCCGCGATGCCGAAGTCGAGGAGACCTTCCATCATGCCGGCCGCTTCGTCCTGAGACAGAGGTACATTCGTCCTGTTCTTAGAAATTTTACTCACTTTTATTCTCAATTCTACAATTTTATTCACACAGAATAGATGTGTAACAAAATTATCTTATCTTTCCAAAGAGGTTCTCTTCATAAACACGAACATATTTTACATAATATGGGGAAAATTGGAAATGGCGAATAAAATTGATGTCCCAAACATTCTGGTATCGTTTGTATTGGACATTATCTAATACCTTTAGACCGGATTGTTCAACAGTCAGATGAAACTTAACTGGAGAATAAAACTGATGTTGTCACTGTCTTGTCGTATAATTTAGCCAGTGATAGCATGCAATTTATTCTCAAGTTAAGTTTTATCTGACTAATCTGATCTCGGAAACGACTCCAACGATTTTCATGAAATTTTGTATGCAGGGGGTTGCGGGGGCGATAAATCAATCTAGCTAGGTTTCATTTTTAGAAAAAGTCGTTTTGTCCGTGTTTTCAGGCAATGTAAAACTGCTACAACATCAATAGAATACGAAGGTAAATTACGCCACCATCTACAAGGTTGTACTAGTTCAGGTGAAACATCGGACTGTCCCGAAACCAGAATACCCCGGTTCGAGTCCACATGTCGGGTCACTATATTGTACGACCCGATAACGTACAGCCAATAATGCACACCCCGATAATTCGTGCCCAAGGGACACCAATTATTGGGGTGTGCATTATTGCCCGTACGTTATCGGGTCGCGCAATATCGGTACGGACCAATAATGCACGCACGATTTTGTACGACCAATAATTGGCGTCCATATCGGTGCCCCGTTCACATATGATTAGCGCATTTTACTTGACATGAAATCAGCAGTTGAGCTTAGGATTCATTTAGAAATTTATTCCATAATCTAGGTGGTTTTTGACATTCATTCATAAAATTCAAAAAACCGAATGTAATTTCTGAACTTCCAAAAGGGTGACGCACAAACTAATAAATAATAAATCCCTATTAATAAGTACCTATTTTTCTTCAATGTGATTGACGGCTTTGGCTCAGCTGAGACTTGAAACGAAAGACGCATTTTTCTGATTGTAATGCCTAAATTAAAATGCCCGAAACCAAGTTTCGTTGCCTACGCCTTCATTCTGGCACCGCCATCCTTCCTGAAGCCGGTTCCCGTACCAAATCTATCAATGGAGAGATGAGCCCGGTTCATAAACCTACATGTAGCAGCTGCTGAGTTGTCTGCGAAGTTTCAAACCTTAATTACCTACTATTCTTTGTAAAGAAACCATAGTAATAGTATTTTATACTCTAAGAAGGAAACTAGACTATTCAATAAACTATAGTGTAATTTAACTACCCTAGAATAGGTGCCAATGGACACCTTACTTATAATTTCACAGAATTTTTCTTTCAACCATTTAGGTAAGTACTGTTTCATAATCCATAAGGAGAAGTCTATCTTTTTTTATGAACAATAAATATTTTTTATCTTTAAGGCTGACTTGCACCACTTTCCTAAATGTGGCTTAAATAGCATTTAACTACAATTCTTCTTACAGAAGTCGATTTGAACGGTGACTTAGGTGACATTTATATACTTTTATTTATGTTACATACTTGTTATTGTTTCTTTGCTAAGAGATTTGACTACACACATTAATATAATTCCTCAGCTGCTTGCGTGATAGATATACATATAGTAACAATAGAACTGAATTAATACTATCACTTTGCAATCTAAGGAGTGTTTTCCTCGATGAGCAATGTTACTTTAATGTCTTTAAATATATATTGCAAAATAGGAGATAGTGCAAACTAGGAGAAAATAGGAGATAACTCTATTTTAGGTCGTAGATAGTTTTTTTTCATTCTTAGCTACTTTGGTAATAAAATTAAACGTAAGTAGGTATTAAATATTTTATTTAACTTCATTACATACTCCTTATCGTCTTCAATGGCACAATACTGACATGTTATCACCACAGTGGCAAATAATTTTAAATGACAGCTAAGTCAATGAATAAAGGAGTACTAGAAAAAAATCAATCTTAGTGTTATCTTCAATTTAATAAATTTGTATCGACAAACAGCTTATGTGCTACTGTGCCAACGACAAGCTTTACTGCTTGCTGTTCTTCTTCTTCGTCTTTGAATTCCGGGAAGCTTGGGCAACGGCTCCATCCATAGCCAATAAACGTGGCCTCCTTTCTAAGTGATCTTTGACTACCAACTCATTTCGTGTTCCATGGAAGACTAGGTGAGAGCTTACTGGTCAGGCATGAAGCCGAGTATAGACTAGCTTAGATTTCATCTGAAATTTTTTAAGTTTATAAGATAGTTTAACCCAAACATAAAAGTAGTGTACGGTCAGAACAACTTCATCCTCGTCGCCTGTTAACTTGTAAAGCCTCCTTAGCCGTCATAGTTTTCCTTTTAATTTAATTATTATGTGCCACTATTTAAAATTTTTTCACGTTTCTATCCCTGTATCCAGGAGATGGGGCGCCCAACTCAAACCAAAATATGAGCTTCAAAGCTAAATATTTAATTTTCGAAAACGGATCCCTAAATCGAAAAGATGTTTTGGTGATTGTATGTGAGTGCGTAGGCGAGAAATTGGATACCTAATTTAGGTGCAGTGGAAGCACGCAAAAAATTAAGATTAATTACATCGGGAATTTTTTACGGTAGCTTTTATGCATTTTTTAGTCTGTACTGTTGCGCCAGCAAGTCACCGGCACTGCATTGTCACCACAGATTGTAATATGGATAATCCTTTACGGAACGCTCTTGCTCAAGATGGAGCACCACGAGCCTTAGCAGTCATACGAAGGTTGGTCTGAGAACTTATCTACAACCATAATCCGGCTGATATTGTTTGTCTTACGCTTGCTTATCTATCAGCTTACGTATAAAAATATTAAACTTTAAAACACCTACTTAATCTGATGCGTAAATAGAAACATGTCTGACAATTATTTTATATTTATTTTGAACGCAGCTTTGGAAATAAGTAAATCAAATTAGCTTATGTAAACGAGGCACCACTCTATCAAGTGATTTTCTTGTCTGTGGTTGGACACGGATCATTGCCCCGTACCGATTTTGTACAGCCCGATAATGCGCACCCCGATAGTGTACAGCCAATAATCCATGTACATGTGCACGGATTATTGGCTGTACATTATCGGAGTGTGCGTTATCGGGGTGTGCGTTATTAGGACGTGGGTTATTGCCTCCCCACATGTCTCCAGTTCATTTTTTTTTTTTTGGCTTATGTATATTTTGTCGTTTGTTAGGGTTGCTATGTTGGCTATATAGATTTTTAAAAAATTTTTGTTTATTTTGTATTTTATGTATTTTCGCTATGCAACATATATTTAAGTTTTGCGACATTGCTGATTTTTATAAAATATTTTGTATAACTTTTAAGAGGTGATAATTATGTCTCTGTAATTTATTTCATAATGATAATTTCATTTCCTGTTATTTAAGTTTTCGCAAACATAAAATATTTATTTCCAAAAACACGATTAACCATAAAAAACCGAGCTATTAATAATACCATATCGTTTATTTCAGACATACGTAAGTCCGTATAAAACTTTAAATGTTAGCATGCAACATTGTAGTGTGGTGACACCTTCTAGCTCCATTTAGGATAGCCACATGTGTAATCCATATTAAGGGAGTCCAATATACGACATCAAACTGTATGTATGCACGCGTCTCATTAAACACCACCAACCTCCTTCATCATCATCAACCCATTATGTCCCCACCGAGGGGCACGGGTCTCTTCCCTGAGGAAGGTATAGGCCATACTCCACCACGGGGGCCAAGTCCGGATTGGTGGACCAACCTCCTTGCAACATCCTTAAAATACTTTTAAGCGATATTCAGTCATAAGCAGCCTATATACGTCCCACTGTAGGGCACAGGCCTTCTCTCAGAGAGAGAGTATGGACTTAATCACCACGCGTGCCCACCGCGGATTGGCGATTTCAAGCGCCGAGGTATGCAAATAGCTCAGACACTTAGGTTTCCTCACGATGTTTTCCTTCACCGTTAGCGAGTGGTATTGCTACTATAACTTCACAAATGTGCATAACTTCGAAAACAAAGTCATAGGTACACTAGGAATTGAACCTGGGTCTCCCGCTTCCCAGTCAAATGTTCTACCCACTAGGCTACCACCGCTTATATTCAGTCAGATGTCCTTAAATATTGTTGTCCGTATTATGAGCATATCATTGTATTTAATGAAAAGCATAAGTTGATTATGTTAGACCTTGTAGACTCTTCATAAAAGATTAAAATTAATCTTATTTATATCTCAGTTAAAGATTGATCTTCATAAAAGAGCATACGAAAATTTACAAAACTGCTTTTCAAGTCCGTTTATTTCTGAGGCCAATAGATAATTTAACTGTATTTATTAAGTTTGCATAACAGGTGAATCAGAAAAAATATAAAAATACAGTAGCTAATATGCCAATTATATGCCATGGGCCCGCAATTTTAACTGAAGATAAAATCAAACTAATATTGTGCGATGTCTCTGAAAACTAAATGAAATTGTAAAGACACGTACCTGTTTCCCATTTCTCAATGCAGGTCCTACAAGTGCTTACGAAAAAAGGTGAATAATTCTTAAGTCACACATTATTTGACTCATTAAAAAACACTTAAAAATAGCATGCCTTGATAACCACATAAGATATGTAAGAATAAGATAGAATGCAAGCAAAGGAACCATGACCAAGTCGAATAGTAAAATGTGACCTAAGAACAAATGCTAAAAACAGTTTATGTGCGTAACAAACCAGTCAGTAGAGTAGTCTTTTTTCGTAGTTAACTAGCTGCCAAAAGTTGTCCCGAGACATCTGGGCCTATAATTTTTGATATTTACTTAGTTGCATTCTCAGATCATAGAAAGAAGGTTGCATTCATATTAAGTATATACGACATAAATACAATAAAAACTACTTCACCATCATTTGCAACATTTTTTTATGCAGCCTATACACGTCCTACCGCAGTGATAATATGGGCTCAATTAATACGCGTGCTCACCGCGGATCGGCAACTTCATGCGCTGAGGCATGTGAATACCTAACTCAGGTTTCGTCACGTTGTTTTCCTTCACGGTTATCGAGTGGTATTGCTACTACAACTTCAACGTAACTTTTAACAAAGAAAATTGGTACAGGCCCTGATTGAAACCCACGACCTCCCGAATGTGAGGCCGGCGTTTTACCGCTGCGCTACGACCGCTTTCGCAACGTGGAATCATTCTACAGATCGTATTTGTAAAAAGTGTCATGTTAACAGTGGTTTTTAGGCCCCACGACAAAGAACCTAGGATCACAAACCTAGGCCTAGACAGCATTTATGCCAAAAGCGGTCGTTCTTGGCGTTAATGCTATCTAGTCCTGGGTATTTTGCCTTAGGTTCACGGCCATGGGTCCTAAAAATCACTATTAACATGATCGAGAGATCGTACAGACACTTTTTGCAAATTCGATCTGTGAAAAAGATACGAATTATTTTTCCTAGGTGGCGCTAGTGTTACTCCTTGGAGCCCTTTATGGTCGATGTGCTGTGGACTTTAGATCGATATCACGGTCAAATGAACAACTAAGCCATGCAGTAGCCACATTCCAAAGCACGTGTAGCGCAGTACTAGTTTCTAACAAGTTTTTACGCACATTCTAAAGCCGGAAACATCGCGAGGGCAAGTAATAGTGTTTGGAAAACAGTGACAAAACAAACAGAGATGCAGGTGGACAATTTCACTATTAGGTTTAACGTACGGTTTCTCATACGCTAGCATATCCCACAGGCCTTCTCTCAGAGAGAGAGAGAGAGGGGGGGGGCATAAAAGAAAGAGAGATTGTATAGGCTTAGACACCTGCGTGCCACTGCGGAATTCCGTTTTTTTTTTTTTTTTTATTATTTATTCAAGAACTTTCACAAAGGACATATTAAACACAAAAAACCCTCACTCAAAGCTGTATAGGTTTATCTGTGCGTGTTATGAAAATCCATTATAAAAAAGTTTTTAGCCTTGATTCATTCCTAAAACCTCCTCGCTCATATCGGTAATAGGTATGTAACATAAGCAGCCTATATTAAACCCACTGCAGGGCACAGGCCTTCTCGCAGAGAGAAAGAGAGAGAGAGAGAGTATGGGCTTAATCACCCCGCGATCCCACTGCGGATAGGCGATTTCAAGCGCTGTATGTGAACACCTCACACTCTCAGGTTTCCTCACGATGTCTACCTTCACCAGCGAGTGGTATTGCTACTATTCCCAATTTAGGACGTATATGGATTCTGTACACCGTGTACATGTAAAGTGACCAATCAGACGCTGTAGCGCCTGCAACACTTTTTTCGATCGAATAGATTTACCAGCTCTTAAAATAATTCAAAATCGGGCACCTACTCTGGTAAAACTTCTCTTAGATTTATTTTAACACATACCATACAACACAACAGGCAACTTGAAGGTTCAAGGCATTTAGATTTATTCAGGTACTTACAATCTTTTTGGCAGACCAGAAATCAGTAAGCGGCGTTAATAAGATGTTATTGTACAGAGCGGTATGCCCAATATGCATTTAGATCGCAATAAAGTATCTATATTTGTCCCCTGTCTACACAGGCTTTTCGGGGCACAGTAATGGTTATCGTACTAAAATGATAAATGATAATAATCATGGTATGAAACTCGTTTCTTTGCCATCAATTTTAAGAAGAATATCCGACTTGAAGCTTATTTAGTCACCCGTAATAGGTTGCTTATAAGTACATCTTTGTGAAGATGTTTGGAAGTTTGTTAGTGAATCACGCAATAACGCCTGAACGGATTCAGATGAAATTTGGTATGGAGATAGTTTGAGTCCCGGGGCAGGACATGCCGGAAATTACTAATTCCATGCGGACGAAGTCGCGGGCAAAAGCTAGTAGAGAAATAAAGATATATAACACTCCTTTTCAACATTCAAATTGTATGAAAAATACTAAATGAAATTGTGAATTTTAAACTGTTTTATTGAAAATCTTCAGTCATTTCAATAACAAATTGTATAAATTGCAAGTTTAATTGGCTTCATCATCATCATCATCAGCCATTTGACGTCCACTGCAGGACATAGGCCTCCCTCACGGCTTTCCTAACCATGAAGGGTTTTGCCATAATCGCCACGCTTGGCAGGCGGGTTGGTGATCGCAGTATGCGGTTAATTGGCCGGTATTAATTGGCTTACTGTTTCTTATCTTTCTGTTATGCTGTGCTGTTAGTTTTTGTAAAATAAAATATTGTGCGGGGTGCTTAAAACCACTCGAAATAATAACTCGATAGCGCTTCAAAGCCGCCAGTGCTGCGAAGTTCAACACGAACGATTTCCTTTTTGTTTCTTTCAACCGCCAAAGACATTGCAGATTTAAGAAGAGATAAAAAAGTGCGCTCAGACACAAGTGGTTGCTTGGCGTGTTGCGTGTTCCACCGTGAGGGCTCTTAAAATATTTTTACTATCAGTTTTTTTTTGTGATTGTAAAAAATGTACACTTATGATAAACGTGGTCTGCAGCTTTGCTTTATAGCAAAATTGCGGTCATTTTAGATACATTTTTTTTCTCATAGTTTGTGATAGAGAAAAGTGGTTCCATAAATTACTAATTTTAGTATCAAATTTTCTCAATCAAAAACTAGATACAGAATAACAAATTTATGTCAATTTATGTAGCAAAGTCTCAAACCACGTCAAAAGTATAAATGTGGTTTGAGATAAATGCGCCTCTAAGCTCATGGGCAAGGATACGGGCCATAGCTAGCATTTAATTTGTTTTAAACACGGTTTGTAACAACGGCTCGTTGGATTGAGACGAAATTTAGTAACGACTGTTTTTCGATCAAAAATAGATTATACGGTTTACAATTAATAGTAGCGTCGTCGAAAAATTAATACATTAAAAAAAACAGTTTTAAACACTGTTCAAAACGAAAACAACACCTTGAGCCACGGTTCAAAACAAAACAAAACAAGCCAACCCCGAACCGAGTACCACATGTGTCTGACCGTAACCGAAGGTAAGAAACAAGCGTCAAGCGAGACAGAGCGTGCGCTCTAACATACACCAGGGACGCTGTCGACACGCATGCCTCGGGCCGGCACCTGCAGGTCGCCTATTTTACTCTTGGCTTCCCTGACGGTGCTCTGCAGGTCTTTGAGGAGGACCTCCGCCGGTTTCGGGCTGAGCTGCCGCTTGCCGGGGCTGGACTGGCGCGAGTGGCCGCCCGAGGCCGGGTCCGCCTCGTCTATGGCCTCTTCTTCGCCTGAAGGGGAACATTTGCTCGAGTGGACCGCAAGAATCGATTGCGAAGATAAGATAAGAATATTCTTTATTGTACACCGGAAAAAATGTTACAGAAACAGCAATGACAAAAGAAAAGATACAATTGGCGGCCTTATTGCTAACAGCAATTTCTTCCAGGCAACCTCATATCGGAGAATTTGCGAAGACATGCCATTGTAGAGGTTTATATAGATAGGATATTTCATGGTTTATTGAGGAAAATCATTATTCTTTCTTCTTGTCTTGTTACATTTTCTCGTTGCTAAAACCCAAACATTGTGACTATTTATTTTTGCGTACTGAGTAGACAAGAAAGTAGGTAAACTACACTAAACATAGTCCACAAAATACGATCTAGACGGCGTCTAGCCAGGCGCCATCTTTATTTGTTACAGTTCACTCACTCACTCACTCATTCGGATCACGCGGTCCGTTATGGGTGGAAACTGTTGTCGCGATCAGAACACACCTTGAGTGCAATATCAGTTCCCAGCCACAACGGATCGCGGGATCAGATTCTACGAACCCCTTGTAAAATGGTGCCTCAAATAAAGGTAGGTAGCAACTGTCGCCCTGTTAAGTTGAAATTTACTTTTACACATTTTACACGTGTATTGGTTTTCGAAAAGATAAATTTCAATTCATATTGTAGCACTCACTTTTCTATTTCACTTCTCCCTGTTTTGAGCTACCTCCAGTTACTCTTGCTTTTTTCTAAGGTGACATTAGAAAAAAACCTTTATGTTCCCTAACCGAGTATTTCATTGATCCACTGACAATCGATGCTCGAATTTTACATTATAATATTTGACATTCGAAAGAAACCCAAAATTATACAATCATTCTCGTTCGTAAACTTATTTCTATTCGTTTCTCTGATCCACTTCTATCAATATTTAATCATCTCTTCACTATCATCATGTCCATGCTAATTTGGTCAAACTAGGTCATCTCGCCGTCCTGACTAGCCATTCAATTAGTCTCGAGAACAAGGGCCAAACTCACCGAACCAGAGCTGCGCGGGCCCCCCCGGGCTGGGGTCGGGCTCCTCGCCGCCCCATAGCCGCGAGAGTGTCATCTCGCCGTCTAGCGATGCTAGAAGGTCTTGTCCGAGGCTGATGCACTGCAGGTCCATGTCCGAGTCCCAGGTCTTCACGCTGCCTGGTGGAAGAGGTCCAGTTAGCCGGTGTGTTGGTGCTTTCTCAAGCCGCGTACTGACTGGTCGAGCAACCTAGCGAGGCAGCCTCGGGCGCATGCTGCGCTACGATTGCCGCGCGAGGCAGCCTCGTGTTACTTATAATTTGCCGCGCGAGGAAATGCCGAGCCAGTTTTGCTCAAGATCGCCATGAGGCGGAAAGTTATCGCCACCACTCCCTTTCTAAAAATTCTACTGCTTGTAAAGGAAACAAAAACGGACACCTAAACGTTTTCTTTAAGTCAGCTATTGGAATCATTTCCTGACTTATATTTCTCCATGCATCTTCTCATATTCACCGTAAAGTTGTATTAATTTAACACATTGTTTTTTATCCATGACGATAACCTGCGACGAACAAGCGAGGCGAAACACAACCGTCTTAAGTGAACGCGGCAAATGGACTGAGGCGCCTTTGAGCATGGAAAAAAACCGACAACGCACGGCTCCGGCCGAGGCACGCTCGCCCGAGGCTGGACATGCATTTGCCTCGGACGAGGCAGGCTTTCCCTCGCAAGGCTGCCTCGCGAGGCTCCTCCAGTACGCGGCTACTGACTTACTAGTTATAGCTGAGATTTTTGCACTTAGCCTCATTATTTAGAATTATTTAGATGATAGATAGAAAACCATTTATAGGGCAATGAGAAAGAAAGAATTACAATATTTTTTTTATAGCTAAGTACTGGTATACAATCGCAGGTCCTATCGCTTAGAGCGATCTCTTTCAGACCACCTTTTATTGATATTATTGACTGAATTTATTTAAAAAAACCGGAAAAGATTTTTCCCTGTACTAAGAGTGTTATAAAGTTATAATATGTACCTATGTATATTTATATGTTTGATTTGATTTTCATAAATGCATGTTATATTGACCAATAAATAATGATTCTGAAAGTAATTATTGGTTTTATTGTAAATAAATCAAGTTGAACAAGATTTTCTTTTTCTGCAATTAACTCTGCAACGTGACGTTTTCGGACATAATGACCTCTGTATTTTTATGTTTCTAGAAGTGTCCCCAGTCGATGTACATAGGTATTATTGTGAGCCGCCATTTTGAAAAAAAAAAAAAACAAAATGGAGGCTGACTAGTATGCCAAAATCTTCAAACCCCTTTCATAGTTCTACGTCAACGGAAAGTACCCTATAAATTTTGAATCCCTTACGTGTCGAAATAAAGATTTTTTGCAGCATAAACGGTTCCAGAGAAAAAAAGTCTTGACAGACAGACGGACGAACGGAAGAAAAACAAAGTGATCTTATAAGGGTTCCATTTTTTTCCTTTTGATGTACGGAACCCTAAAAAAGTGAAAAACTTACATCAAAAGTTACAATCAAAGTTATGCTATCGTAGGGCGGTTTTATAGAAGCAAGATTTTTAGAAACGAAACTGAATACAAAAGAGACCATATTTACGCATTACATTATTATTACACATCAGATTCACTCTGATTGTAATTTTGTAAGATTGGATTGATCTGCCTAAGGAAATTTCACCTTCAATAATCCTGTCGTAGATCTTGACCTCGCTCTTTCCCTGTCGCCCCCTTCGTTTTCTGAGGACCGGCGAGGACTGAATCTCCATCGGCGCGGACTGTATCTCAACAGTCTGGCTGCCATTCAGCTCCACGAACTCTTCCATCGAGTCCGCATCCACCGTAGACTCCACACCTTGTTCGGTGTACTCTTCAGTTATTGCTCCATTGAACGGAGCTAAGGTCTGAAAAAACAGAACGTCAATGTACCTACGGTGTTGGCGTCGAATTCGACGATCTGCCGAATGATTTGTGTGCACTTAATCCTGAGCGATTCCTAATAATTTAACTGTCAATTACCTGATAATTGTGATTGCAAATGTCAGGAATTCCTCAGGATTTTGTTTACATATTTTAGGGCTAGGGGTGCTCCTACGAACCATGCAGCGTAGGACGCCCTCGAGCTCACTGGACCGACAATGTGATGTGAGGCAGATGGCTAGTAGTGGCTGGATGAGGGTGGCCTATGTCCAACAGTGGACAAATAAAAACTGATTGACTGATTAAATATAGGGGCTGATTGCCGGTGGCGGATGGCCGAGGATAGAACTAAGTAGCATGCCTTGGGGATGGCCAGCAATTTGAGATAATGGATTAAAAATTATGAGAGAGCTTCCTCTCTTATAACAAAACTAAGAGTCAGTGAGTGAGACGCTTTATATAACAATAGTAAAGTAGTACCACTAGGATTAGAGATTTTATTAGTACCTTGTAAGGCGAAGAAGACAGGCCTATTTCAAATTCCGGGTTGTGTTGCTCTTCTATTATGATATCTTCGTAGCTTGTTGTTAAGTTGAAATTGACATTTTCACTCTCAACTTCAAATTCCATTGGGTTATTTTGCTTTAATGTTTCGTCTTCAGAGTTCTTATCAGACAGGTAGGTGAATAACTTGTCATTGAGCCACAAAGGGTCTGCTATGGTAGTGTCAATGAAGTTATCCAGCTTCTTAGAGAGTATTCTTACTAACAAGTCTGAATATGGGGTGTCCCATAGTTCCCAAGGTACCAGCTCTTTGAAAATTATTCTTAACATGTTAAAGCAATGTTCGGACGACTCAAGCCTCTTTGCATAGTCGTCATCAGGTGCTGGACTCTTGTACAGTGATACTATGGAGCTGGTTGGTGATTTTTCATGCCTTTTGATGGCTTTCTTGTACTCTCTCAGATGTATTGTTAAGATGGTGCAGACGTCTATGAGAAGGTCCTTGGTTTTAACCTTGTTGCAGATCTGAAAGAGATATACTTTTAAAGTTGCAAACATCTTAGAGAGAGTAGGTGGAAAAACGTAGATATTTAATTCTGCGTTTCTCAATTAATATTATCAAGAAACAGGACCACTTATATGAATTTATTCATTTTTACAATTTTTAATGAACTTATCTTATGCTCAATTGATTTTTTGAAATTATTAATGAATATTTTAATAGGAAATATATGTTGTGTGAGGAAATAAACAGGCTTAAAATAAAATAAGTTTTAAGATTACATATTTCTTGAATGAATGAGGTGAATCAATAACCTTTTTCATTCAGCCAAGTAGGTAAGAAATATCTGTGCAATTTCATTTTTTATGCACAATAAAGGGTTCTCTATCTATCTAATTGATTTGCCTGTTGCAAAAAATAGAAGATATACTGTTGCAACTCATTCTGCAAGGCAAAATCCAGGGACGACGGAGACCTGGCCGCAGAAAAACATTGTGGCTCCAAAATCTTGCAGAGTGGTATAACACTACAAAGATAGAACTCTTCCGAGCCACAACATCACGGGCCAAAATAGCCACAATGATAGCCGACCTCCGATAGGAGATGGCACCAAAAGAAGAAGAAACAATAGAAGAACAGTTACATTAATTAACTGTAACTGCTCTTTATTGACTAGAACTTATGGTTGTCTCAGCACTCAATAGGCATGCTTAACAATTAAGCCCATATACCTACATTCTCTTTTATCTTTTGAGAGGCTGTGCTGCTTATATCTACACTAGTGCATAATACGGACCTGAAAAGCCTTGCCGAGCATCTGGTCCAGCAACTGTTTACAAGCAAATGGGAACCCAATCTCTTGGGAAATGTACGGCATATACCACAAAGACACCAGTTTTCTTTCCAGAACCGTGGAAATGACGCTCAACTCGTTGGTGTCATATTCCTTGTACTCCATAGACTTATGGTGCCTTGATGACTTGGGAAGTTTGGGAAATACACAAGTAAGAAAGCTCAGATAGGGATATTCTTTCACCAGCTCTTCCAGGTCGTATTTTAGAGGCTTGTTCAACGTCAGGAGCCATTGCAGGAACTTAAAACTGAATGTTAATGATAGGATGAATACTAAAATTACGTAAATTGGGAACCAAATTCCGGTTATTGGCGAAATGTTGGAAGCGTAGTTGAGTAAAATGCAGACAAATGACCCGCCGCAACAAAAAACTGTTAGGGATTCGAGAAGATTTCGTTTTAGTAACATTTTAGCGACAAATTCAAAGAATTTATTGATTTGTTTGCGAACGAAACTATGGCGAAACTTTCAAAACATTCATTATTGAACGAATGAAATTGAACGAAACACAGACTAAACTTGACTGAAACTCTCAGCTGAAACTGGTGGATGAATGAATGAAAAAAGGTGACAATAAAACCCGAAACATTTTTTTGAAAAGGAACGTATCACTGGGGTTGGTCTACCACAAACAACATTGAGTGCAACATAAGCAAAACGTTGCATTGATGCCTGTTATGAGGAGTGTAAGGAATGCCATGAAATTCAACGTTGATGCCTTGTTTTGTGTTTGACGTAGACAATTTGTAAATCGTAAACGTCACTTTCTATGTTCATGATCGGATTGTACCTCTCACAACGTGACACTGGCAAAATCCCTGTGCACCCTACAAGCACGGGGCAGTCCAAATAAAAAAAAAAAAAAAAAAAAGAGGGAACTCATTACAAAATCTTATTTTTCACGAGTTCCTAGCTAATTTGTAAATATGTAAGTGCAATTTCAGCTTACAACGTGTTATTCTTATAGAAGCAATGAAACACAATAAAAACGCTTGTTATCTTTCAGGTCTAAGGTTACTTTCAAGATCACTCTGACTTCAGACCCCAAGTTACCATTCAAAGTGTAAGTTTCACTCAGTTTTATTAATAAATCTAACGTCTGCAACAAGGTGAAGTAACTTCAAAGGTTTACCATAGAACAATTATTATATTGCCAGAAAGCCAAAAAAAATGTTTTGCAACAAAGTTGTTCATGTCAACAGATGGTGATTGTTCAAGAGACCTACATTGAAGTTACGTCGCTTGTTCCACACGTGAAATGGACGCAGCGGTCGTGCAACAGTTCCTCGGCTTTTTCCAAGACTTTATTAACCTGTGCCAGTTTGAAACTTGGCCAAACAACGATACCACTGAAGATGAGATCAAAAATGCATATCTATCAGCACAGCATGTAGAAAAGTGTTTAGACAGGTTACAAAAAAATAATTTGCTTGATGAATTCCTGACTAATATCCACCACAGTGATGAAAGCTCAGATGTTTTGGTCAAAAATTGCTTCTCGGATCCAACAAAATACATTTTAAAGAAAATTATTAACCCTCAAACAAAAATATCTCAAGTGGACATAGGTTTCAAAATATTTCTAGATCTACATTCAGAGCAGAAGCTAGAAGACTGCTTAACTGAGTTGATGGTAGAAGCAGCTTCAAAGGAAACTTTATTAAAAAACCTGAATGAGATATCAAAAGATAAAATTATGAATTTCAAGTGTAAACTCTTTCTTTCTGAGCTAGATTGCTGTGAAGACACAAAAGAGTCTGCACTAGAAATGCTTAAAAACATAGACCAAGGTACTTTAGATTTATTAATCCTAAGTTTACTCAACAAGGAAATCAAGTACTTAAATGCCATAGCTAGCCTAAACCAAGCATTTGTATGTATTATGACAAGTAAATCACATAACTGTCAATCCTTTTGGAAATATCTTCTAAATGCTGAAGAAAAAACGCTAACAGAGATGTTGACGGAGCATAGTAATCTATTTAAGTTAGTTTGCAAAGCTGTCATAGATTGTAGCAAGTTGTTGAGAGAGAATATGTCTTCAGAATTCTTTTACATCAACTTCACTTACTCTGAGTTAGTTGCCGCTGTACAAAAGATGTGTAAAAACATTGCTTTGAAAGAAGAATTCTTTGCTACAATAAGTGAGAGTACTTCCGATTTGAGTTTTTGGGAAAGTATGCTGTCATAATTATGTTTTCTTATGTTGTAATCTGAATTATGTTGTGTTATATACTCTACTCGTCTATTATTATAGTTTAGTGTATAAAAAAACATACTGTTTTTTATTATTATTCTTTGACACCCATGTTAAGGAGGCTCCATAAAAAAAACCGGTTACCATAGCACAGGCTTTCCTAGTTTGGGACCAGGACACAAAATTGTGTTGTGGGGAAATTAAATTTTATTATTGAATTCAGCTCGTTTGTATTAGGGGTTAAAGTATGAAATTGCCGTTTTATTGCAATAGGTTCTTGGAATTGACATAGAATCTTCATGGTTTGAGGTTTTCGAATGAAACTTTTTTCAAATGGTTTCTATGATGTTCTTTTTTTAAAAAATGTGAAACATTTGAATATCGACTTTCAATTGTTTTTGTTATTCAATTTAGACAAGAAAGATGGATACTGCGAAAATTCGAGTGATTATGAGGCACCTATTTTTCGTATTTTTTTATTTTATTGATTTGACGCAAGTGAGTCAATATTGTGGGTAAGGTAACGTTAAACCATGCCGCTAATTCCTGGGTAGTTTGACTAGGGTTGGCTTCCACTATCTCTCTTAATTCATCGTTATTCACCTGTGTGGGCGGTCTTCCTCGTGGCTCGTTCTTTAAGTCGAAATTTCCATCACGAAAGCGTTTAAACCAAAATCGCACGGTGCGTTTATTAGTAGACCCCTCTCCAAACGCAGCATTGATATTGCGGGCTATTTCTGCCGCGTTAGTTCCGCGTCGGAACTCGTATTCAAAAATCACTCGAATTTTCGCAGTATCCATCTTTCTTATCTAAATTGAATAACAAAAACAATTGAAAGTCGATATTCAAATGTTTCACATTTTTTGAAAAAAGAACATCATAGAAACCATTTGAAAAAAGTTTCATTCGAAAACCTCAAACCATGAAGATTCTATGTCAATTCAAAGAACCTATTGCAATAAAACGGCAATGTCATACTTTAACCCCTATTATATTTTCCATTGAACTCACATGCATGAACCTAAAAAACTGTGGCAACTATGGCTTACACTATGTGAAATTGTGTAGGTACATACGATAAAAAATATATATATAACCTCAAAAAAGAATCATCTACATAAGATAACTTACTTCCTCTTCCTACCTCCTGAATGGGGTTTCCAATCAGAAGAAGTTGTAGGTAGTTAGCTGAAGTAGTCGTTGTCTGGAGTTCAAGTTAAAGATGAACGACGAAGTTATTTGTTTACTAGCTGTCCCGGCGAATTTCGTAACGCCACAGAAAACGTTTGTATGGGAAATAGAAAAGGGCTGTTTTTAGGGTTTTCCCGGAAATAATTCGATTTTTTCTCGCCTTTTAAACCTTCCCTAGACCTCCACGAACATTTCAAGACTAAGATAAGATAAATGTAGCTTCTTCCTAATTTTTTCGTCAATGGCTGTCTGGAAGAATAGCGTTAACAGTGTTATCTATAAAAAAACGCTTTTCTCTATATTCCCTAGTAAAGTCTACTACAGACTATTTTTACGACGTTTATGGAGTGTTTTAAGGAATCGTGTTTTTATAAAATAACACCGTAAGTCTCGAATATAATCCCCGGCGTAGGCACTATGTATTTCCTTTACTTTCGCAACCTCTCTTACCTCTATCAAGCCGAATACCTTCTCATCCGCAGTCTTAGTGTCCCGGAGGCCACACCCTTCACGGCCGTGCTGAAGTTCGCGGCTGAGGAGTTCCGCGTGGAGCCAGCCACCAGCGCCATCATCACCGACGATGGCATCGGCATCAACCCGCAGCAGACCGCCGGTAATCGCCTACTGCCTCGTATAGCGCCATTCATTTAACCCCCTAAGTTCTGACCTTCAAAATAACAATCGAAAACCATCGTTACTTTTAAGGACAGGACTGAGGAGGCTAAGAAAGGGACTGTTAACTATTTGCGTCTCGCTCGCACAATATAGAAGGCAATGTTGTATGAGAGAGAGGCAAATAGATTTCCGGTTCCTTTGTTCTATTAACACTGTTCTCAGCAGCCTATAAAGGCAACCATTTATTCAATATTGGCTGACCAAACAGACTTCAGTTTTTCCCGAATTTGCGAATTTGTCGGGCAACTTTTGTCTTCCTGAAACTCTAGTCCGGACTAGTGTGAACATTTGAAAAAAACGCCAACAAAATTAAATATGAAATCCCATAGTACAGAGTACATTAAGTTTTTTCCGAGTTTTTCGCTAAACTTTTCCATTTTTTCTTTTCCTAAAAACCTTCGGATGATGACAAATAAAAAAAAATTGTCAAAACGGTCCAGTCGTTCCCTAGAGATGCGATGAAAATAATTTAATTTGAAATTCCATAGAAAAGAGCACATTAAATACTGAATGTGCTCTTTTCTATGGGATTTCATATTACATTATATTCCCTAACTTTCCAGTCCAGTTTTTCTTTTCATTTCTTTCCCTAAAAACCTAAAAAGCTTGTTTCGTTCTCAGAACATGAGAACTTGTTAATCATGGCAGCCTACCTAACCAAGGTTTTATTGTTTCTTCCAGGCAACGTATTCCTAAAACACGGATCAGAACTGAGGCTAATCCCCCGGGACCGCGTGGGGCATATACTCAAGTAAAATCTTCTAAGCACATTCCTTACAATTTAAGCAAATTTTATATAATGACAAATATTTATGGCGGTGTTATGATTTCTGTAAAGCTTATTTTTTATCTTACTAATTAAAATGCTCGCAAGAACTTTGGTAAAACTTTTATAATTTAAATTATGTTGTAAGATTAACATTACGCTTAGAAACTAATGGAACAAAGTTTTTTATATTACTAAAGCCTTTCGGCCGTTTTCGCAACCAAGTTTCGTAACCAGTTGCGAAAGAAGAAGAAAAAGTGTTGAGGACTATCTTCTTTCCCAACTGGTTACGAAACTTGGTTGCGAAAACAGCCGAAAGGTACTAAAGCGATATGCCAAACCATCACAACTTTTGGACGTTCAACGGGAACACGATCCTATCGAATCCATCGAAGCCTAGTAAAACTCCACATAATATTCAATACTAGCCCTTTGCGGCGCAGTGTCCGACGTCCCATAGGATTTCATTTAAATTCTAAAATTCGTTTTTTCGCTGCAGATAGATGCGCGGTCAGCTTTATAAGGTTGGTACGGGTGGCTGGAAGAGATCTCTCTTAGAGATAAGTTCGCCTTTGTAACAATGCTACGTAATTAATTTTCTAATTTAAGATTTGCAATAAAGAATATACTATTATGACGTGTAGGCGAACCGAGCAATTGACAACATATCAATGGCTCCATAGCTCTTTTTTCCTATACAAAGCCACTTATTAATAAAAGAAACGCCAGAGTTGACTTTCTCATGAATCCCATCAACAAACCTTGACCAATGAGGTATCCACTTTCTAACAAAAAAAAGAAGGAATATCAGACAATATGGTGGCTGTGAAGAACTGTGGCTGAACATACAAAAAATATATATAACAGACAAATTGAGAACCTCCCCTTTTTAAGTCGGTTAAACAGGACAAGCAGCAACGCTTACGCAGCTAGCAGACGATACGCAGTACACTGTGCTAGTATAAACTACTGTGCATAAAACTTCAACACGTGAACACGCCCCGTGCGATGGGGAAGTTGCGAGTGACGTAGTCTATAGTGTGATGGTTTGGCGAGAATAAAGCGATCATTGCAAGGCAAAATCTACTGGGCTAGTCTAGTTTCATAAGAGGTTCCATCGTTCGTGTGAACGCTTTCTCGTATTCCGTCGTCGAGAATCTGTCCACGGACGCCCTGAAAGGGAACAAAAAAGCGTTTTAGTGCTCGTATATACATAAACTCACGCCTGTATGCCGGAGGGGTAGGCAAGTCTGTTTAATAAAGTGATATACTGCTCAAAGCAATTAGGGAAATTAGATTTCTAGCCCTGCCTGCTACTCCGAATTGCGACGGGTCAAAAAAATCTGTTGCTTATGATTATATTTATCTATCGTGCTATTCTAAATTTATAAGTGGAGACTTGTAATTGGCCTTCTGTTTCCTATGTTGCTGTTGTTCTGTTATATTGGGCTGTTAGTCTTCTTTAAAACAAAATAAATAAATAAAGGAGGCTGCCAACAAAAACGCTCATCTTCTTTATTTTCATGGACAATGTCACTTTACTATTTGGTGGGCAGTTATAATTAAAAAACCAAGAACCTTTTAGGGTTCCGTACCCAAAGGGTAAGGGAGCCTACTGCAAAGACTCCGCTGTCCGTCCGTCCGTCTGTCACCAGGCTGTATCTCATGAATCGTGATAGTTAGACAGTTGAAATTTCCACAGATATGATGGATTTCTGTTCCCGCTATAACAAAAAATACTAAAAACCGAATAAAATAAATATTTAAGGGGGGCTCCCATACAACAAACGTGATTTTTTTGCCCTTTTGCGCCAATTTAATAACGGCAACAGGTAGACGCTTGAAATATTCAAATGTTGCATAGATAACGGTACGGAACCCTTCGTGCGCGAGTCCGACTCGCACTTGAGCGGTTTTTTTTATTCCACTTTGAAATCTTATTACCCTAATAATTGTTTTGAGCAATATATTAGCACGGAAATGACTGTTTTATGACAATGTAGTCCACTAACCAAATTTATAATAGTATAACCTATGAAACTTAACTCTATTTGCCCAGGACCTACATCATCCTCCCAGCTTAATCCACATAAACTCACGCCTGTGCCCTGGAGGCGTAGCCAAGACCAGGGTTCGCCACTTGCTACGATCCTCACGGGTTTCAGGTACTTTTTATCTTCTGAGAGAAGGCCTGTGCCCTACAGGGGGACGTATATAGGCTGCATTATCAAATCTGCCTGGGACACCCCTGCTTAGAATTAAGCTCCAAAATACGTCTCACCTGGCAGTCTTAACATTTGTGAATTGATAGTAGCTATACCACTCGCTAACCGTGAGGGAAAGGTGGGGTATTCACATACCTCAGCGGTTGAAATCGCCAAGGCGCGGTGGGCACGCGTGGTGATGAAGCCCAAACTCTCTCTGTGAGAGAAGGCCTGTGCCCCACAAAGGAAAGTCTATAGGCTACACTATATACATATATCCGCCTTGGAGGTCCCAAAAATAAGCCACAAAGTCCGTCTCACCTGGCAGCCTCGACGATCCGCTTCCTCTCCTGCTGGCCAAGCGCGATGACCTCGAGTATAGCCCGCGCGTACTCCTCGGCCTCGGCCGCCAGGTAGCCGGTGCGGCTCGGCTCTGAGGTCTCGATGATGTCGCACAGCGGACCGCCCGAGCGGTGAGCGATCGTGATCAACCCGGCCGCCATGCACTCCACTACGCCTGGGGTGATAAAATAAATAAATAACTTCCACACAACACAATCACTTGACCTGGCCCCAAACTAGGATACCCTGCGCTATGGTAACCAGGCAAGGATAAAAATACACCCAGACGGAGGCCATTTGTACAAATGTACGTCGGCCCCCAGTGGGAATCGAACCCATGACCTCTGTTTTGGTAGCTAAACTCCTTAACGGCTAGACCAACGAGGCAGGCGTTTAGGCGCAACCGCGAAGACTGACGGTCTTTTGTCCTAGTTTGGGACCAGGACAAGTGATGATTTTTTTTTTATTTATCAAAACACGATTCCTCTAGGACACTCCTCAGAGGCAGTCTAAATAATCTGTGGTTACGTCTTTCCTTTTAAAATAGACTATTTAAACTGCACCTGAGGAGTATTTTAGACGAAGACTCTAGTCTTATTTGTAAGCACGATTCCTTAAAACACACTTGTCAATATCTGGGCATTGTCCTAGACATTGATAATAGTTACAAATGATAATAGTTACTACAACCATAAAATATTCACTGATTTCTAGTATTTCTGCGAAACAATGTAGGTATAACTTTCACACGACCTTTAACATTTGTTTCACACGTGAATGAAAGAAGGTTTTATATTTTTGAATAAAAAACGAGATTATATTCTTTTTGTTGCACTAACCCGTGCTGAGGACAACTATATTTAGAGGCCAAAAATTCCACCCATGCCGGGACTTGAACCCGCGACCTCTGGATAACCGTGGCAGGTTTTTAAAAAACGAGATGATCGAGGGCTCTCAAAATTAACTATTTTCTCGAAAAAACTCAAATAGAAATAATGCTTTTTTTGTAAGTCCATTGGAGTTCAAGATGGTCTTTCCTTTTACGCGGACTATTTTTCTGCGTTTGAGAAACGTTTTAGAGGGGTCGATAACACCGTGAGTGCGCTATGGAACACTAACACACCTTTTTTACTTTACGGTGTCCCACAAGGCGAGAACGAAGGCAGGGTTGTAGGAGATTTGACACGCAAAGGGGGTTTCAAGTTAGGAAAGTTATCCTTCGAGCGGAAAGGCCGAGCTACGTTTAGAAGAAGAAGAAGAAAAAAGACATTTATTATACCAACAAGATACATCACAGAAACAAAATAAGCAGATAAGTAACATAATATGCACAACAACAGAAAGAAAACTAAATACACAACAGACAAAACGAATAAATAAAACAGGAACATAGATGTAGCCTGCGGTGTATCTAAGTTGCAACAAAAGGCAGCTGACTCAGCGTTGTGCTGAGGGAGTGATCCCTCAGCGCTGATTTTCAGTCAGTGCCTACGGTAACCCATAATTGTACTACGGAGTGCGTGCCGTGGTGCAGTTAAAGAATTAAATCAAATGCAATAACATACAATAAAAGAAAAAAATAGGTCGATGGCCAAGCGCCGCGAGAGCGAGCCTCGGAGCGGCCTATATTGCACCCCATCAATCCGTCGACGGCGGTGGTAGCCTAGTGGGTAGAACATCGGACTCGGAAGCCAGAGACCCAGGTTCGATCCCCAGTGCGGGCGTGTACCTATGACTTGGTTTTCTAACTTATGTACATTTGTGAAGTTATAGTAGCAATGCCACTCGCTAACGGTGAAGGAAAACGTCGCGAGGAAACCTGAGTGTCTGAGCTATTTACATACCTCAGCGCTTGAAATCGCCAACCCGCGGTGGGCACGCGTGGTGATTAAGCCCATACTCTCTACCTAAGAGAAGGCCTGTGCCCTACAGTGGGACGTACATCCTTATTAACATAGGCTGTTTATGTTATGTATGTATGTAATCCGTCGACACTCGTCTGCTGATGGACATAGGAACGCCTCTTCTTTCGGCCATCCTAATCCAACCGCTGCCAGCCATCAGCCCCGGATCGTCGGTCCAGCGAGCTGGTGGACGTTCGTAGCGGCGTTCGCCAGTTCGTGGTCTCCACTCGAGTACCTTTGCACCGTCGGGTGACCGACCCACTAGCACTTCAACACGCCCATCTTACAGGCTATGTAAGTCACCTCAGTTCTTGAAATCAAAAGACTTAATGTTCTGTTTGTTGAATGTCGATGTACACTGTCGTGTTAGCCGCTGGCATCGGGTCAAATTTGTAGTGGAGAGCAAGGCAGCAGAAAACGGTACATAGCATAATTTGTATCCTAGTGTGGGGCCAGAAGCATTGTATGTGCCTGTATGTAAATGTTTATGTTTTATGTAATCTTTATATATAAAAATGAATTGCTGTTCGTTAGTCTCACTAAAACTCGAGAACGGCTGGGCCGATTTGGCTAATTGTTGTTTTTATATATTTGTGGAAGTCCAGGGAAGGTTTAAACGGTGAGAAGAAAAAAAAACGGTTGACGTCGGTGATACGAAGTTCACGGGGTCATCTAGTATCAATTAAATCTATATTCTTATTAAGTACATGTATATTTACGAAATATTAAATTTATTCGTATTATATAAGTGTATATTGTAAACAGTTTATTCCAGGTACAAATTTATATTAAGTTTGTTACCTTTCTCCTTCGTGTAAGTTTAGTTTGTTCATGGGTAGTGACTGAAAATCAGCTCTACCAAGATCACTCCACTGACTTGGTTGCATAATAATAATAATAATTTATTTGCCTCGAAAAACAAGATTCATATTTGGTTAGTACATTTCAAAACTTATATTTATAGCTAGGACAATGAACATATATTAGTAGTTTATGCAACTGTCATATAATGAAGGGTATTAAAACACGAGTGTGAGTTTCATAATAGTAACGAGTGTTTTAATACCCGTGTTATATGCAGTTGCATACACTACTTTATCTTCACTAATGCAATTAAAAATTAAATTCACGCGTACGTGTATAATCACAGTGATTTTGCCGCCATTAAAATTTAACCAATGAGAGCGCAGCTGCGCGCTTCAATAAAACGCGACCAACCTGATTGGACCTGCAATCAAGTTGGTCGCGTTTTATTGATGTTATAATGAGATTTTACGATATCGATGTGAATATTATACCATCATGTGAAATTGCTTAAATTGAGTGTTTTGTTGTCTGCTATAACAGTAGTAATTATAAGTCAAGTATTGAAAACATAAGTAGAATGTTACAACATTAGTGTAGATAAACATATTTATTTATTTACATACATCAAGTCCCGTTACGTGCGACTTGAAGCCTACAGCAGTGGTTGATGCATGCGGAGTCGACCCGCGCCGCGATCATCGCTAGGACGCTGTTGGCGCTGCCCCGCACCTGCTCGCCAGTGACGCGCCACGCTTGCGCATGATCGCGTAAAAACACTCTACTCGCGCGTCGGCGAACATGCCGGAGGCGCTACAGTGTCGACGCAGCCCCATCAGCGCCCTGAATGCATAATGCCGAGCCTCGAACCTTTGTCTTAATAAGTATGTCAACAAATGCTTTCTATTTCAAAAAGGCAGCTCGTTCCTGTTATAGTCATCATCAGCCATTTGAGGACCACTGCAGGACATAGGCCTCCCTCATGGTTTTCAAAGCTAGGGACTCCCCGCCACCGTAACCAGGTCGTCAGACCATCTGGTGGGGGGCCTGCTCGCGCTGCGTCGTCCGGTCCGCGGTCGCCAGGTCAGAACTTTTCCGCCTCAAAGGCCATCAGTTCTCCGAGCTATGTGCCCCGCCCACTGCCACTTCAACTGAGCGATTCTTCGACACTCAGTAACTCTGGTTCTCCTCATTCCTCCTGATTCGATCACGCAGTGAAAGTCCTAACATAGCAGTCAATATATCTGTTACACTCACTAATCCCGAAGTGCTCGTTCCACATGGCGTGCAGGGCGGCGGCCGAGGTCTGATACATCTGCAGCAGCCGCGCGTAGGGCGCGTTCACCACGAACTGGACGTTGTCTTCCAGAGAGAGATGCTTGGCCAGGTCCTTCAGGTTCTGGACTCGCTCCTCGTCCTCGGCATTGCGGCACGAGCCGACCAGCACGAGCTTTATCTGGGGGATACAATGTCAATACATATATTGTTTTTAAATGAATATATGGCGGGGAATCGTTGGTTGCGGGTGGCACAACACCGGGAAGCTTGGAAAACCATGAGGGAGGCCTATGTCCTGCAGTGGGCGTTAAATGTCTGATGATGATGTTACTGTTTACAACAAACTCCCAATTAAAATCAAGGCTCTCGCAGGTGATCAGTTCCTGAAGGCTTTTAAGCAGTTTCTAATAAAAATGTCCCCGTATAATTTAAATGAATTTTATGAAAATTGTGATAATAATAATTTTTGTGAGTGAGATAAAAATTATATAGAAATGGAAATATTTTTGTCAAATGCTATTGACTCTTAATGATTCTGATTTGACGTAAGTATTTTATTTTTAATAAAAATATTATTATGGTATTGCCATGCCGTGCCCGGTAAAATTACACTTGTACTTGTATGAATAATACCTACTTGAGACCTATTTACTGTAATTTATCGCAATAAATTGATTGAATTGAATACATACATAAACTCACGCCTGTATCCCAGAGGGGTAGTCAAAGACCAGGGACTGCCAGTTGCCACGATCCTGACAGATCACTTTCCCTACCTCAACATTCATTAGTCGTTGCATGCACGCACGCCGCGAAATCCGCGAAGGCAAACATCGTGAGGAAACCTGAGTGTCTGAGGTCTTTACATACCTCAGCGCTTGAAATTGCCGATCTGCGGTGGGCACGCGTGGTGATTAAGCCCGCACTCTTTCTTTCTCTCTGAGAGAAGGCCTGTGCCCCGCAGTAGGATGTATATAGGCTACATAAAAAAAAATAGAATAGAATAATTTTGAATAGCACAAAGGCCAATTTTTATCCCGAGGAAATACACATCATAATTTCTAAGCAAACAAAGTCGCGGGCAATAGGTAGTAAGCCATGTAAACCACATCATTAATCATCATCATCATCACCAGCCCACCTCTGCCCACTGCTGGGCCTTTTCTCCCTCACGCAATCTTTCGCATCATTAATGTTGAGGCATATTAAAAAGAAAGAGTTTCTGAAGCCTCAAAATTTACGCATGTTCTGCCAAATAGGAATGACTTTTCGGCGTGTTTGAGATTTTATTTATTTATTTTATCTTATGGTACACGAAAACATACAAAGCTGTAAGTTTTCCAGCACCTTATTCCAGAGCAGCTCATTCTTGACCAGAAGGTTTCGCAGCTCGTACATAGCTTGCAGCATCAACGGGTGGTCCTTCTCAGGCCGGAACTGTGCCACGGACAGGATGCGGATGGGGTCAGTCTCCTTTACAAGCGAGCGCAGTTGTTTCAGTTCTGTCACCTGAAATGCGTCAATCAATCAGCCTTCAATGACAAATTAAAATCGCGGAACCTTATTTTCTTTTATACCACACCCACTCAGAAAGTGCCCCATTGCTCGTTCATAAACAGTTTACAAAGTTCGTAATTTCTCCCTTATAAATGTGCAACGGGAAAAGATATATGAAAATCCATCCCTGCCCTGCTAGCGTTCTTTTGTTTTTTAGCAGCGAACATAATAAAAATAGGTATATTATACGTCGAATCTCAAAAAGGTTTTATATCAAATAATTCGAAAAAAGAGGTGGGATATTTTTTTTGTACTCGATTTTCAATGAAAGGAGGTTGGCAACCTTTTTCTGCACTACGAAAAAAAATAAACGCGGCAACTTGTTTTGTTTTGTAAAATTTTGCTTTTTTACTAAATTGATAACTTATCAGTACGCTTTTAATTATTCTAAATAATTTATTTTATGCCATAGCTGGCCAAAAAGGGGGTTTTTCCGCACGCTACGCGTACGGGAAAACCCACTTTGAGGCCAAGTGACGACATAAAATTGTGTACACAACACGGACCGTAAAATAGAAAGCCCTCTGTCGCATATTTATGAACTAAACGTCTGCGATATCGGCCTTATTTATTTTACAGCCCTAGTTATGTAATGTACTATTTCCTCATCGGTGTAGTTTAAAGCACTTGCCTCATCGGCCTTTGGTCGGGTAATACTTAATACGTGAGATCGCACTATGCCCACCGGTGATCTGCCCCTATATTACACGCACCAAATCCTAAACGATTCCGATCGTCTGTCAAATTCCATACAAATTGCTACCGCAAACGTCAGGACTCCGACCTCCAGCATGGTAAGACGAGAATCGAACCTACGACCACCGTCATGGTAATCAGACGTGATACCACTAGACCGTCGAGGCAGTCTAATAAAAGTAACATTGTGCTATAGTGGGCATCATATATAAGCACCTATATGCATGTTCACGCGAGAAGCGTGTGAACGTTGTACTTGCCGTCGGGCGAAGCAAAGAGCAAGCAGAGGAAAGGGGCCTGACGTCGCTCCACCTAACACAACTAGCAAATAAAAGCGAGAAAGAAAGTGTCGTTAAAAGATAATGTCTTTATTCGAAGATCATTGTAAAAATACATTAATGAAAGGCAGATTGTTAAATACGGTATTTGACACGATCAACAATAAATTATTTCATATGCTCGATTAAAACAAAAATTACAAAATATCTCAGAAAATGTATCTCTTTTAGTCAATTACTAGTTATTACAATTTTTAAATACGTTAAACACAAAAAGAGTGCTCTGAAATGTGACGTCATAAGCCATAAGTCATAAGTATTTTCATAGTAAATTCCGTTTTAAAAGTGACTCATTTGATATTTTGTCAAATACCCAATTGCAACAGTCTCTTATCATTTTATGGACCAGCTCGTCCAATGCATGTGTATCACCCCCGAAACAGCAAATTAACAGTAAGTTGAGTAACTAAGTTAGGTAAAATTAACAGTAAGTTGAGTAACTAAGTTAGGTAAAATTACCTCGCAAGGAGGATACACCCGGTGTGTGGACAGTGGCATCCGCCACAGCTCGTTGATGTGTTCCTCAGTCCACGTCCCATTCACCATCACCAGGTCAGCGCGTCGGCCCACCACGCCGTACAACTAGGGTGGAAGAGACAAATCATGTTTTTAGGGTTCCGTACCCGAAGGGTGCCAAACGGAACCCTATTACCAAGACTTCACTGTCCGTCTGTCTGTCTGTCTTTCACCAGGCTGCATCTCATGAAACGTGATAGCTAGGCAGTTGAAATTTTTACAGATGATATTATTTTTGTTGCCCCTATAACAACAAATACAGAATTACAAAAAAAAAAACAGAATAAAATAAATATTTAAAGGGGGCTCCCATACAACAAACGTTGTCTAAAGACAGCACTCGGCGTCTAGCGGCCATCTATGTAACCTTCACAGCGCCTATGTCATGTCAGTGTTAAAATGTTAATGTTAAACGCTTCTTCTTGGTTTCTATAGATGGCACTGTTCTCAAATTCGAGCTTTGTCTAATGTTGTATAGATAATGGTACGGAACCCTTCGTGCGCGAGTCCGACTCGCACTGGCCGGCTTTTTTATACAGCCTGCAGTCCCATTGCAGGGCACAGGCCTTTTCTCAGCCAGAGAGCATGGGCTTAGTTACCACGCGTGCCCATCGCGGATTGGCAATTTCAAGCGCTAAGGTATGTGAACTCCCCATACACTCAGGTTTCCTCACGATGTTTTACTTCACGTTTAGCTACTATAACTAAACACAAATGTACTTAACTTAGAAAGGGCTCTTTATACCTTGTGTAAGTTAGTACCGTGAATGAATGAATGAAAGCATCTCACCCATCCGAAAACCTTGTAGTACAACCATTTTCAGGCATTATTTAGTTGTTTGTGTTTTGATGGTCTCTTTATACGTAGTGTAAGTTAGTATTTATATAAAAGTGCATGGATGGGTCGCCGTCTATGCCTAACGCTAGTGGCATTTTTCCGAGCGGTTCCGTGCTTCGCAAGGCACGTTAAGCTGTTGGTGCCGGCTGCCGTCGATAGATGGCAGTCGTTAAGCCAAGTCAGAGGCCTTTGGGCGGCTTGACAACTTCTGACAGTAGACGAGCCATTAGTCTACAAGCCTCCACCAATCCGGACTTGGCCCCCGTGGTGGAGTATGGCCTATACTTTCCTCAGGGAAGAGACCCGTGCCCCTCGGTGGGGACATAATGGGTTGATGATGATGAATGAATGAATGAAAGGTCTCACCCATCCGAAAACCTTGTTGTACAACAGTTTCAAGCATTCAGAGTAACAGTAAGAGTATTTATTGGCTAAAGCATGGTAATTACAATTTATGTAGGTGGTAACTTAAAATTATGGCAAAAGCATGCTCCACCCGTCAGGGTGCGCAAATATTATTTTTGTTTTAAAAAAATGTTTTAATTATATATTATTATTATTTTTTTTTTATTTTTACATTTGGAGATCTCACAGCTTACAGTAGTAAAGTACAGTAAGTAAGTTAATGACACAAAAAAGCCATGGGTTAGTCTCGCAGTTAGCACTAAATTTAAAAGAGGGTTCTAATTTTGGTTAGGTTAATTGTTGCTTCTTCAATGTTTAAATTATTATTACTTTAAATTGAGCTAGACGATGTTACATGCAGATCAAGAAGAAAGTCTTGTATTTCTTACAGAGATCTCAATACAGGATTGTTCACAGCCTAGTATAGTAGTTTGTGTTTTGATGGTCCCTTCATACGTAGTGTAAGTTAGTATTTGTATAAAAGTGAGTGAATGAATCAAAGTGTCTCACCCATCCGAAAACCTTGTAGTACAACAGTTTCAGGCACGTGAACAGCGGGTTCTTGGCGATGAGACTGCTATTGTTGTACGAGGTGAGCCGGCGGGCCACGCGGCGCGTCATGGCGCTGGTGATGGTCGGATAGTGCACGTAGCAGACCACCGGGCAACCGGCCAGATACCGGAATATCGGGTACGTGAACGCGAAGCCTGTCGTGTCGATGTAGATGTCTGGAAATTAGGAATGTATGGGAGGTTTTCGGGACAACTTACGTTACACGACTGCCTCGGCGGTATCACTCTCGACTATCAAAATTAAAAGACCGGCCAAGTGCGAGTTGGAGTCGCGCACGAAGGGTTCCGTACCATTATCTACACAACATTTGAATATTTCAAGCGTCTACCTGTTGCCGTTATTAATATCGACCGAAAAATGGGAAAAAAATCACGTTTGTTGTATGGGAGCCCCCCTTAAATATTTATTTTGTTGTGTTTTTAGTATTTGTGGTTATAGCGGCAACAGAAATACATCATCTGTGAAACGGACGGACGGACGGACAGCGGAGTCTTAGTAATAGGGTCCCTTACCCTTTGGGTACGGAAATCGTTCTAAAAAACGACTTCAAAACACTACAGCACTAAAAACACAGAACTATTTTAAACGACTATGACATTTAAATTCGAAGTCGGTACGTACATAAAGGTATGTATTGTAGAAGTATAATTTGGAGAAATATAACATGTACGTTCCGACTTCAAATCAAATGTGCGCCTTTTTTGTCTGTATGTGGTGTGTTAACAAGTTTAAACATCATAGTTACCACAACGATACAGTGAAATGGATTTGTTGAATGAATGAAAGAGACGCATTAGTGGCTTCACTCAGTATAAATTTTCTACATGTGGGCATATTCCAGACATTTCTATCTGAACCTTTTTCTAGAGAAGCATTGTTAATTTATAAGTATGTTAGAGATAGTTTAATCAAGCGTTGATTTATTTTATAAGTAGTGTTGTTAATTTTAGAATAAGTTACAATGGGGCTGACATGCGTCCATAAGGTGCCCAAGCCCCTAAATAAAATAAAGATTAAAAAAAAAATAGTTGATACATAAAATATAGGACTGCCTGAAAAACTTGACGATATATCTTTTTACGACATAAATTTTATTTATCTTGTTGTAAATAAAGAATAAAATCATGAAAATAGAAACAGGAGGAAACAAGAGTCGTTCCGTACTTTAACATTGTGTCCGTTTGTGAGCCAGCACAAAACAAGGATTGCTATTTTCCTTTTCTTAGTAGTGTTTCTTTTTTAGGGTTCCGTACCCGAAGGGTGCCAAACGGGACCCTATTACTAAGACTTCAGTGTCCGTCTGTCTGTCTGTCCGTCTGCCTGTTACCAGGCTGTATCTCACTAACCGTCATGGCAGATGAAATTTTCACAGATGATGTATTTTTGTTGCCGCTATAAAAACAAATATACTAAAAACGGAATAAAATAAACATTTAAGGGGGGCCTCCTATACAACAAACGTTGTCTAAAGACAGCGCTCGCCATCTAGCAGCTATATATGTAACCTTCACAGCGCCGATGTCATGTCGTTAAATGTCAATGTTAAACGCTTCTTGTTGGTTTCTATAGATGGCACTGTTCCCAAATTAGATCTTTGTCTAATGTTGGTACGGAACCCTTCGTGCGCGAGTTCGACTCGCACTTGGTTGGTTTTTTATATATCAAAAGATGTATGGGTTTACGACTGAAACGTTCGTCCGATGCACATTGTAAACGCACCGAATTAAAACAAAAACTTCTCTTTATGGCCGATCGAGAAGCGCGCTAACTCGCTGCTCCGAAAAGAACAATCCCTCAAAATGAATACGTCGCGTTTCTAAAGAAAGTTGTGGCTCAACCAGCGCACGAAGATCACCAGCAGCTCAAATCGATCACTGGGGCCGACTGCGGACCAGATGTGGGGGGCCGATTTGCCGTATAAGTTCCCCTACAGGAGTCATACCTGGATTCAACTTCATAAACGCCTCTAAGCCCAGCGCCATGGAGCCCAGGCTCTGCAGCAGGAGCGTGAAGTACGGATACGTCTTGGCCTCGATGAACTTGCTTAGCGTGAGGCGCACAAAGTGGATCCGCTCCGGGCTGACCTTGTAATACAAAGCTTTGATTACATAAGCAGCCTAAATACTCGTACGTCCCACAGGCCTTCTCTCATGGAGACAGTATGGGCTTAATCACCACGCGTGCCTACCGCGGATTGGCGATTTCAAGCGCTGAGGTACCTCAGACACTCAGGTTTCCTTACGATGTTTTCCCTCACCGTTAGCGAGTGGTACTGCTACTACAATTTCACAAATGTACATAACTTAGAAAACAAAGTCATAGGCATGTGCCCGCACTGGTAATCGAGGCTACCACCCCCTAGGCTACCACCGCTGTTCATCCATCAGGGCCATAGGGCCTTATAGATCATCAATTTTTTTATACTTTTATTTCATCATCATCAGCCCTTTGACGCCCACTGCAGGACATAGGCCTCCCTCATGGTTTTCATAACCATAAGGGGTTTTGCCATAATCGCCACGCTTGGCAGGCGGGTTGGCGATCGCAGTATGCGGTTGGAATGTCAGGTAGACGCTGCTGCCCGTCTCCTGGTAATTTATACTTTTATTTATTCCAAATAAAAAAACCTTCTTAATATTAGTAGGTACACAATTTCGCCAAACTGCTATGCAGTTTGTAGGCGAAGCGCTCTATTTGCATGTATTATACCTATATTATTCTTATAATAAACAACATATATTTAAATTCATTCGGCTTCAGTTCTTACGCAAACAAACCGTGGACAGAAATCGCTGTTGAAATCAAGTTGCTGCGGTCTTGAGCGGCGACTTCGAGGTGTTCCCATCCCAACCAAAGTGTTTCTGCCTCTAACGTAAAAATAACCTTAAGATAACATACAGTGCCTTGCCCATTATTAACTCAATTCCGTATTCACTTACTCGGTTTTGTGTCGGAAGAGTCCGACCTGGTTTCGCTCTGATTCGCAGAGCTTTATCATGGCGACTAGAGACGGAGCTCGCGTCGTCGGTTACTCGTCTCTGACTCGTCAAATCATATACGTCCCACTGTAGGGCACAGGCCTTCTCTCAGAGAGAGTATGGGCTTAATCACCACCCATACCCGCCACGGATTGGCGATTTCAAGCGCTGAGGTATGTGAATAGCTCAGACACTCCGGTTTCGTCACGATGTTTTCCTTCACCGTTAGCGTAAGGGATTGCTACTACAACTTCACAAATGTACGTAGCTAAGAAAACAAAGTCAATGGTACATGCCAGGATTCGAACCCACGACCTCCCGAATGAGCCGGCGTTCTGCAGCTCTGCTACCATCGCTTAACCATTACCATACTAAAATGGCTCTATGGATTATGGATTTTAGAGACTCGCTCCCCCAGAGTTTATTGTTTGCTTACCTTTACATTGAACTGATTTTGCACTTTGTCGAGGATGGTTTGGGGCTCTGCTGTCTCCACTGTGTAGATATGGATGTTTGTGTCTGGAAACCTGATAGAGAAAAATGTGTTATGCAAAAATATAATAATAATAATAACTTCCACACAACAAATCACTTGACCTAGTCCCAAACTAGGATACCCTGGGCTATGGTGACCAGGCAATGACATCACAAACATAGAAATACACCCAGACTGAGGCCATTTGTACAAATGTACGGTGGCCCCCTGTGGGAATCGAACCCACAACCTCTGTAGTAGTTTAGCGCCCTAACTGCTAGTCCACCGAGGCAGTCGTATTGTCAATTGTCAATACGGTCTTATTTATAAAACTCGATAGCACTATAACTCTTAAGATGGAGTTAAAGTCAGTTTATGGCAGGATTTCCTCTTATAAACTGGCTTTATCTCTGTTATTAAAACAGTTTTAAGGCTGTTTTAGTGGAAGCAGCATTTTAGTTAAGATAAGACTGTTAGTCTCAGCTGTATTATAGTAAAAATATAGTCTCTCTGAACAGCTGTTATTGGCTCACTGAAAATAAAATGAAACAAATAAATTATGGTCATAATCCGTATGTTTACTTACCTACATCTGAAATTGGGGGGCTCTGCTCGAGATCTTAAAGAAATCTTAAAGTAGCTTGCAAGTGTATCAAATTTATTATGACCTTGAAAAGAATGATAAAAAACCATAGTCATGGTGGCCCGATCGGGTCCTTTAGAATTCTACAGATTACTACCTCAGGTACCATTAGGAGGAAACAATAGATTGGCAATTTATTCACAACTTCTTAGTTCACCCCATAGTTACAAGTTGTTCATATTGATCCCCGCATTGACAGATGTAAGAGGGGATATTGAATTTTTTTGTTTTTTCTGAGTATTTGTATGTTCTCTATTGTGTAAATAAAATTTCACTGCAATCTAATTTCAGGTAAGTCCCACATCGTACCTAGCCAGCAAAGCCTTGATGGCGACCCACAGCACTCGCTCGCCGCCACCACCTGCATTGCAGTATGGGTGGAAGAAGGCCACATTTGCCCCATCCCGTTTCCTCCTTTGCAGCTTCCGCTCTTTGACGCGCATGAACCATGACGCGAAGATAAAGGCAAAAGGGCCCAGTACGAAGGTCACAAACAGAAGAAACCCAATGCAGAACAGTGGCAGAACCACCAGGATGCTGAAATAAAGAAATGACCGTCAAACGCATCAGCTCTAAGCTGCTATGTATCAACAATAATAATAAACAATTTAATTGGAATTGGAAAGGAAGCGGATTATCGCTAGACCAAGGAGGCAAAATTACGGAAACGATATTTAACGTCTCTCCGCGTTTTTGAAGGATTCTGACAATTTTGGTACTATATTCGAGTGACGAAAAGTAGTTGCGTGCATGTAAATAAAGAATGTACATCATTTTATTGTACAACTTACGTGAAGTACTGCCAAAACATTGTTTTTCTTTTTCGTCAAACGGCCCAACACTGAATTAATAAGTACGCTTATCAGACTTAGATGAACGTGAATTTACATTATTTCAACATACGGTGAGGATATTTTGCGTTATTTCATCAGATTTTGCACTATTTACAAAGTTTTTCGACAACACCGCTGTCCGCAGAACTTCGTCTTTTTAATCTGTGCGCAGAACTGCCACATTGACAACTCAAACGTCAAATATCACTAACGTGAAAAAGATTTGTGTCACAGCCTCACACAGGGTGTGACTTTTGATTTTGAAACGCGACTTTTCCGGATCACTATATTACGCGCACGAAATCCAGAAATTACTATGGCAAACGTCAGGATTCTGACAGGACTTGGTGCGCATAATCAGGGCTAGATCAACAATGTCGAAGCTCCTAGTCAATGCACGTCTTCGGCCCCCCACGCGTGGTGATTAAGCCCGTCTTCCCCTGCTGCAGCAGTGGAAAGCGGGCTTAATCACCACGCATGGCCACCGCGGACCTTTTCTCAGAAAGAGAGAGTACGTGCTTTGTCACCACGCGTGCCCACCGCGGATTGGTAATATCAAGCGCTGAGGTGTGTGAACACCTGAGACACTTACCCCCAGTTTCTCGTAAACTCACACGCTGTTAATCTACTGTTAACAGCTGTCGATTGACCAAAGTGCATAGAAAAAAAACCACTGACATATGTTAACAGTAGATTAACAGCTTTTTAGTGTACGAGAAACCGGGGGCTAGCGAGTGGTATTGCTACTATAACTTAACAAATGTAGGTACTTACGTAACTTAGAAAACAAAGCCATTGGTACATGCCAGGATTTGAACCCATGACCTCCCGAATGAGAAGCAGACGTTCTACCGCTCCGCTACCACCGTAATAATAATTCCTAAAATTGTTTTTTTTGCTATCACTACCTACCGTTTTTAGGGTTCCGTAGTCAACAAGAAACCCTTATAGTTTCACCATGTCCGTCCGTCGTCGGTCTGTCTATCTCTAAAGTTTCAATAAAATCCAACTGCAAATATGATACATCCTATACAAACTCTGGCATCCTTTTTCACCTTCTTGTGGTTTTAATTTTGCAAAACTTAGAAATACTATTTTTATTAATTTTATTGTAATTTAAGTAAGTTATATTGACAAATCCGATTTTTTGGACCCCTTTCCGCTCTCTTAAGTGTAGAACCGCCACAAAATTTTACAAAATCTGCCCTTATTTCTTCATACCATCTTGAACCATCTTGTAAAAAAAATAGATTTCAAGTCCAACGGTTGGGGCTGGGCGTCAATGAGTAAGTGAGTTCTTTTTATAAATTAGATAATAATTTGAAATGCATTCCAAAAAGTACGGAAATATGACGATATAATTTAAAAAAGTTGGCAATAATATTGTTTTTGAGAATTTGTAATAAAAAGAAATAAAACTAAATTTTCAATCGAAGAAACATAAAAAAATCTCTGGGACGGGGCCCTAGGCCGTTGCCTACTCCGTCTTATGGATAATCCGGCCCTGCGCATAATTAGGCGCAGCATTGAATTTTAAAATTCTCCTATGAATTGCAAACCGGATTTGAATTTTAAAACGCACCGCGTTTAATTAAAAATCCGATTTTTTTTTTCATTATAAATTGAAAATATTTATTTCAATAACATAGGCAAGTTCATAGACTGTTAGTAAATAAAACCTTAACCTATATTTAGTCACATAGGAAAAAAGATTTAGTCATAGTACTCGTGGTTACTTGAATTTTTTTTTTTTTTTTTTTTATTTTATTTATTAGGCACACAAAACAGATATTAGCCAGTACATTATCAAGGTAACATTATTATATATGTAAGATCCAGACTAATCTCCAAAACATGTGTACACAGCATGATCACAATTTTCGAAATTGAACTTAGACGAGTTACTTAGACTAACATTATAAGTTTTTTATATAGTTTTACATTCATTACATTTATCGTTAGAGTAGACATGAATGGATGCCCAATGCTTGAGAATTAGGCTATCCACCATGTCCCCGATCACCCCGTAAAATATACTACAATGGATTGCAATTCAAAATTCTGATCCCAGTCCCGAATCAAATACGAATTCTATTCCAGGTTTCATTTCGGATAGGTACTACTCTTTTTGCGTGGACATAAATTTTCTTATAAAAGCAAACCCAGGTAACTCGAAAAGAGATCTCTTCCAGCCAACCTTAGCATAGGGTGTTTAGGTTATATGGCGGGAAGAAGAGAGAAATGTATATTATTTAAGTTTTGACAATATGGAGTGACGTCGCGAAGCAAATATTTGTGCAAATTTCTATATCACTTGTCTTGCATAGCAATACCACTCGCTAACTGTGAAGGAAAACATCGCGAGGAAACCTGAAACAAATGTAGGTACCTAATGTAGGTAAATGGAAACCATTCACATACCTCAGCGCTTGAACGCTCATCGCCAATCCGCGGTGGGCACGCATGGTGATTGAGCCTATACTAACTCCCTGAGAGAAGGCCTGTGCCCTACAGTGGGATGTATAAAGGCTGCTTATGTTATGTTATGTTAGTCTTGCATGTCTGGAAAATTAAATGAAAACCCCAATGTGTATCACTAAATAATTATTTATTATACATGTTTATAGGCAATACAGTAAAACTTAAGTTAAGGCCCATTTTCAAACTACTTTAACATTTTATTCAAGATTTCAAAATTCATTTCAAAATATTCATGCTCAGTAAACGATTTGCGAAGTAAGTACTTATAATAAATAACACAGATGTAGGACCAATTAAACAATCAGGCGATAACTTTTATTCAAACAATGTGAGACAACAACGAGGTGTGAACCGTGATGCCTTCGATGCATCTCTGAGTAAGTTCAAGCTAATCATTCGTGTTCGTCCGTGACCTCAGCCGCTAAGTCTGCAAACTTTGCCACGTAGTCAACACTGCTCTCCGCCATCAGAGATTGGACGCCTAGGTCCACCTGGGAAATGTTAAAGAGTAGATTGGTACACTGTAAATATCGCGGGAAACCGACAACCGACCAGCAGCTTGCGTTGATAATGGTAGACGTATCTATTTCACTTTCGGGCGTATGCATATTATGCAGTTAGTGAATAAAGGACGGATTTAAAGCAAGGGCCATAGATGAATCACGAGCAAGTGAAGGATTCTAACGATTGAATTACGACCGTGCGTAGGGAGTGACTCAATATGATCGAATCAGGAGCGTAGCGAGCGATTCAAGCATTAGAATCTTTCACTTGCGAGTGATTCATGGCCTTTGATATATATCCGTTTTATTCAAGAGTTGCATACTTTAATTAATATCATGACTATGAGAAAAAGAATGATTTAAACGAAAAAAGACATTAGGTAAATGGAGAAAAAAGAAAGGTTAAATTAATTAAGAGGCACATTAAATTGGAACAATTACTCAAGTAAAGACTAATTTTCTTATAAATAAATAAAATGTTTATTTCATCAACTTACACCTGACACTCCGCTCTTCCATAGCCAGTATAAACTATTTTCTAGAAGTTACTTAAAAATAACATTTTATTTTATAGGAAAAATTTAAATTAAACAAATTTAAGTACGTGTTTGTGTGTGTTCGCGTGCGTGCGTGTGTGTGTGTGTGTGTGTGTGTGTGTGTGTGTGTGTGTGTGTGTGTGTGTGTGTGTGTGTGTGTGTGTGTGTGTGTGTGTGTGTGTGTGTGTGTGTGCGTGTGTGTAAATTAATCTTATCGTTTGCACCATTGATTCAATTTCGTCGTAACTTTTTGTCTTAAGCCAAATAGTCAGTGTCTTTTTGCAGTGACAGTATGTTAGGGGATAAATTTGGAGTTCCTTATTTATGAGATTATATAGACGACCTGATTGTATTTCATACTGCCTCTTAGCAAAAGTTGATTTAGCTTGCGCTTCAATGGCCACTTTATAGTTCCTTCTTTTAGTCTTTATATTTGAATCATAGGGGAGAGAGTTATGTTTCTTTAAGATTAAGTTTAGTAGGTATAGTTTTCTAATAGTAAGTAGATCACTTGATGTGTAAAGACTCTCTGTCGGAAATCTGTAGGGTTTAAAAAACATTACTTTTAGAAGAGATCTCTGAGCCCTTTCCAATTCAACAAATTTTGTTTTTGTGGCCCCACCCCATATAGGAAGGCAATATGAGATAACCGATTATCTTATTATTATTAGGATGGTCGACTTGTTTACTAATGACAGCAAAGAACACAAATACCTACTTAGTACATACAGCAGCTCAGTGTTGCCGGATGAGGAGAATGAAAATGTGGTAACAGTGTTTAAAAACCAGCAAAGTGTGAGTCGGACTCGCGCACGAAGGGTTCCGCACCATTATCTATACAACATTAGACAGAGATCGAATTTGAGAATATAGCCATCTATAGAAACCAACAAGAAGCGTTTAACATTGAGATTTAACGACATGACATCGGTGCTGTGTAGGTTACATAGATGGCCGATAGATGGCGAGCGCTGTCTTTAGTAATGTTTGTTGTATGGGAGCCCCCTTAAACATTTATTTTATTCTGTTTTTAGTATTTGTTGTCATAGCGGCAACAGAATAGCACAGATCTTTTGGCGGTGACGTGAACATAGTCACAGATCGTTTGCACGTCGCTTACTGTCTTTACAGTGTATGTGTAAGGTGTAAGTAATTGACGTAGTGTGAGGCGTAGTAAATTACTATTAGTCAATTACTAAAGTAGTCAATTACTCACACATACACTGTAAAGACAGTAAGCGATGTGCAAACGATCTGTGACTGTGTTCACGTTACCGCCAAAAAGATCTGTGCGGACTACGAGTATACTTCATCTGTGAAAACTTCAACTGTTCCTTACTCGCGCTCGGCCGTTTTTTGTTATTTTTCGTTACAATATATTGTTGGACTCCAACAGGAAGACTCCAACAGTTGGAGATACCTAGCCCGAAAAGCTCAGGCGTCAACTCACCCTCAAAGGGGGCAGAGCCTAGCATAGCGCCATGCTGACGCGAGTCACGTGGCCTAACGGTCGGCGAGAGTCGGCCTTCTCTTTTCGGCGAGCGCTTCGTGGTGTTGGAGGTGTGATAATGTGATAATTTGTGTTCCTGATTTAACGGTTTTTGTCGTGTAATTTAAATCAGTTTAGGAGTAAAGTAAAAAGTTAAAAAAAAAATTAAATAAAAAATAAAAACCGACTTCAAAACACTAAGTACAGCACCAAAAAGTTAGAAATAATTTAAAAGAATACCTTTAAATTAGAAGTATGTATACATGTAGGTATTGTAGAAGTATGATTTGGAGTCGGTGCCCAAAATATATGTCCTGGTCATGAAACTGGGCACCGACTACAAATTATACTTCTACAATACCTACATGTATGCATACTTCTAATTGAACGTATTCTTAACTTTTTGGCGATGTAGTGTTTTGAAATCGGTTTTTTTTTAATATTTTTACATTTTTAGTGGGGAGCCAGAGAAAATAAACACTACCCTTATAACCCCCGGTTTCTCGTACACTAACAAGCCGTTAATCTACTGTTAACACCTGTCAGTGGTTTTTTTTCTGTATGCACTTTAGTCAATTGGCAGCTGTTAACAGTAGATTAACAGCATGTTAGTGTACGAGAAAATGGGAGTTAGTCTCTTATAATCAGGTTTTTTTATCAAAACTTTAGTGATTCATAATAAAGTAAAGATGTTGGACATATGTTAACCGGTACTCAGTGAAATTTGATCAAAGCCACTTTGACCGTACGAACGCCGCTTTATTGCTAGTTTGGCCAGTAACTAAGTGTCAAACTCCAAATGCCGCAATAAACGGCTAAGCTTATCGGTTGTTTAGTTTCCGCACTCACTTCCAGTAACACTTACCGCCAGGTCAGGCTGCGCGCGGCTCTCCAGATGCCCCAAGAAGCTGCTCAAAGAGAAGTCCTGAACCGACCCCTCGAGCCACGCGCCGTCTGCATCACGCAGCAGCCGCGACGGAGAAAGGGACATCGACATGGAGGGAAGGAAGTCTGGAGGAACGAGATAGATAGATAGATTAGTACATTACTTCAGAGGGAAGAAAGTGACAGTTCCATACCGAGATTATGGCATTTGCGCCACGAGCTTGCGAGGGGCGCAAACCATTTGAGGTATGGAACTGTACTTTATCCTGAGGTATGTATAGTGCTTTTTATTACACCTACGAGGAAAATTATAGACATAAATGCATAGAAATGTTTACAAAAAACACAAAGATAATGCTAAATCAATCGAAGTTTTTGTGAAAATGCGCGGGCTTTTCCTTTTTTTATTCGCCCGTTTCTGGAGTAGGCTAAGATCATAAGGTCATGCAGCCACTTCTTCCGTGATTCCGCGCGTTTTATATACAAAAATAATTTCGTTTTTAATTTTCTGTATGCACCAAGGAGGTTGGTAACTGGTAAAAAAAAAACTGTATGTGGCCAGTAACAATTTACTTGAAATTTAATTAGTAGACAGTTAATAGTAGATTGTTAACCGAGGGCTGAAAGGCACCCATTCCTGACGAGATGTTTTGGCGCTCGAACGAAGTGAGAGCGCCAATAGTTCGAGGCAGAAATGGGTGCTATCACCCGAGTAAAACACTCTACTTTTCATTACGAATACGAGGAAAGTAAACACAAGCCAGTTAAAATCAAACTCAATTTCGAATATCACAAACACAGTTCCATAGAAAAAATTGCACTTTTTTATTAAAGTTTTCCCGCCAGTTTACTTTTTTAATACCAACGCACGCCCTGCACGGCTAGCACAAGTCGGCGCGTGAGCTAACTCGCCGAGAGATAAACTATCCGCCCTTTTAAACGACTGCTCAAAAATTTAATTTTTTTATTAGTATTAAAAAAATTAAATAATATAAATTAATTATTAATGTTAATCACTAAAAGATAAAAACAAGTTTAAAATATAAAACTTAAGGAAATCACGCCGAAACAGACGGATGGTCTAGCTCGCGGCGAGATAGCTCGCGCGCCAACTTGTGCTAGCCGTACATCACAATTCGCAAGATGGCGCGCGACCGCGAAAGACGGCCATTTTGAATTTGCGTATTTGGTGGTTTTATCTGTGTCTTAAACAATATTTTAATTTATTTCGCAAATCACATCTCGCCTTGAAAGTGACTAATAAATACATAAAGTACATTATATTAATTATAAACATAAAAAAAAAATTTAAATGTCAACAAAACTAATAAATGAAGAATTAATCGTTTTATGGCTGTATAGGTTGAAAACAACGTAAGATTAGTTGAAAACAACATTGTACTCGGAAAAGAAAAACTAGAATTTGTAGAAGATACCGTTTTTCTAGGCATCACAATCGATTCAAAATTGCAATGGGGTCCTCATATTGTAAAACTAGCACACAGGCTTAGTTCTGCAGCATATGCAGTCAAAAGAATTAGAGAGCTCACTGACGTTGCAACTGCTAGGCTTGTTTATTTTAGTTACTTCCATAGTATTATGTCCTACGGCATACTACTGTGGGGTCGGGCAGCAGACATTGAGACGATCTTCATCTTACAGAAGAGAGCCATCCGATTTATTTACAAGTTAGGTAGTAGGGATTCGCTAAGAGATTTCTTCAAAGAAACCAACATCTTAACAGTTGCATGTCAATACATTTATGAAAATATTATGTACGTTAGAAAAAATATCAAAGACTTCGAAAATGTTGGTGGCCACCATAATGTTAATACTAGAAATAAACATAAATTGTCATTTCCACTATTTAGACTTGCAAAAGTTAACACATCCTTTATGGGGCACTGTATAAGGTTCTACAACAAAATTCCTCAAGATATATTAGAGTTACCTCCAACGCGATTTAAAAAATGTGTTAAGCACATTCTGTGCAAAAAGGCTTACTATAACATCAAGGATTATTTAGAAGACAAAGATGTTTGGCATTAAACAGTAGATTAATATTATTTAAAGGACGATTGTGACTAGTGTTCAACACATTCATGACTAATATTTTAAGTTGAAAACTCTGTTAATTAAGTTAAAACGTGTTTTGAAAAGAATAAATGTGGAGTTTCTTTGTTAGCTTCTTCTCCACATAATCCATTAATTGTGAAACTAACAACTTTGACGTTCATTAAGTAAACATTCTGTTTTTACAATGAATAAAAATATTTGAATTGAATTGGTTACTACCATTGCGTTGTTCAATATTAACTACGATTCATATATATTTTTTAATACTTTTCTGCTTTAGAGCAGGCATGTACCACTTTCAGCACGGTGCCTGGATGAACAATGACCCCCTTTCAGAGTACGAGTAATGAAAAGTCTCTTTGCAGTATGACTGCTGACAAATAAAAAAAAAAAACCGGGTATGTAATGGAATTTCATACATACTTCCCACCCTTGGGTCGGAAGGATTTTCATACAAACTTCCATACCTTGGGATGAAAGGATTTGAAGCGCGGGATAAAGGCGTTTCTTCCCTCTAATTGGTATAATTAGTATGTATTTTCAGAGCAGGTGTGATAAAAAGAATATTCCTTATGAATGAGATGCATTACATAAGCTAACGACGGTGGACGAGGCAGTGACCAGGGTTTGCGCTTGCCACGGTTCTGACCGATCTCTTTCGCTTCATCAAGTTTTTAGTGTTTCTCTCAGGAGAGGCTTAAGAAAACGTTACTCACTAGCAATGTCGGAGGACTCGGGCTTCTGCGCCGGCTTGGGCGGCCCCGCGCCCGCCGCGCCCTCCATCGACACTTCCAACTTCAGCTCTGTCTTCACCAGATTGTCTTTGTCTTCTGAGGAAAAGGAGAAAGAATTAGAATTCATTTTTAAAATCGCAAGCAGGTAGGTTTGTTAAGAAAACAAACAATGAATATTGTCTTACAAAACAAAAAAAACTGTTTTTGTTGTTTTTTTTTTTGAAAAAATTGTTAATTTATGAGAGCCTCCGGGGAATATTTCAATTCAGGCCGTTTAAATATGTTTTTTAAAACGAAAAAAAAGAAATTGCGTCTACGAAACCAGAACTACGTCACCAACTGAGATCATAAGAGCAGTCAGTTTCTGGTCGAATGAGTCTACAATTATATTTAGTATTTTTATTATTAAAAATACAAGAAATGAGTGAATATTATTAATTCATGATTATAGCATTATAATGACCTCATGCCTTTGAAATTACGTATCATTCGTAACTATTCTCAATATTTAGGATAATACCCATTGTTCAATAAAGTTACAGTCAGAAAAATCTTACTGGTACTTGTACACCCAGTGGCGGGTTCTAAAGTCTAATACAAAGACAGAATAGAAAGAAAAAACTCACATTTACTCGCTCCATAACTAAGGACGGGGCGGATGCGGTTGGGAACGAACACAACACGGTCGCAACGGAGGGAATCTTGGGGACACGTTCAGTAACTCACCAGCACTGTGTCACTCGGGACACGGACACCTCCACGGGGATCTTGGGAACACGTTAAGTTACTCACTAGCGCGCGACTAGGACGCGGATGCAACTATGGGGCTCTTGAGGACTTCTTTATTAACTCACCAACACTGCGCAGTTGGGGATATGGACCCAACGATAGGGATCTTAGGGGCTCGCTCAGTAACTAACACACCACTATTGCGTGACACGGACGTCGCGATGGGGATCTTGTGGACAGCCCAGTAACTCATCAGCATTGCGCAGCTCAGACGTCGCGATGGGGATCTTGGGGGACTTGTTTACTAACTCACCAACACTGCGCAGCTGAGGATACGGACCCTTAGGGATCTTGGGGGCCCGCTCAGTAACTCACCACTATTGCGCGACACGGACGTCGCGATGGGAATCTTGGGGACGCGCCCAGTAACTTACCAGCGCGCGGTGAGGACGCGGCGGACGCGGCTGGGGACACGGAGGCTACGATGGGGATCTTGCGTTCGCCGTCGTGGAAATAGAACTGGCCGTGGGATTCGCTCAGCACGTATACTTGTGTGTTGCTGGGAAAGGAACGTTATGTTAGTAACTAATTGACCGGAGAGACGTTGTTCTGTCACAACAAGAAAGAATTATGCGTACCCATCACAGCAAATTACAATTTTTTTTAGCGAATTTTCAAATTATCGCGGTAACTGCTTTCGTTCCCTAAAAGGTTTTAGGTGGTGAGGTTTTAGACAAAAATCGAAAATCACATAATTTTTTTAGTAAAAAATATCTTAAACATTTTTAAGATTACCATCTTTGACACAGGTATGATCTAATTTGACTCTGGAAAATTTACAGTGTCAATAACCTTGAAAAAAATATCCAAACAGACTTTAAGGTTGCAGGATCTTTCTGACGGACGTAAATATAATAAAGGAAAGGCGTAATCATGTGAAAATCTGTTTAGAGACCGCGCGTTCAACGAAAGAAAATATCCTCCTCAGTCTCAGGTTTATATCTCTGGAGTACATGCTATATTTTTAAAATGTGAAAATTACTTTGCTAAATTCCGCCAAAAATCCCATAAACACCATGCGGTTAGTTAATCCACCGACCTCCCTCCCACTTTTTCAAGCAGAAGCAAGACACAAAAAAAAAGTGGGAGGGAGGGCGGCGCATTAACTAGCCGCATGGTGCTTGTGGGATTTTAGCGGAATTTAGCAAAGTAATTTTCATATTTTAATGCTATTATGGATTTCCGCAAAGAAACGCCTGATTCGATACAATATCTGCTATATTTTTTATTTCAGTATTTTTTTATTAAACAAGGAAAACATCTGGAAAAATCACTTTCCACTACATTGACGAACGGCGCAAACTTTTTAAATTTGAAGTCACGATGTAACGGTAAACATTTCGTGACAGAGTGTTTGTTAGAGAACTCCTCCGGAACGGCTGCACCCATTTTTATAAAAATTTTTTTGTGTATTTTTAGTAGGTCTGAGAATAGGTCATAGACTAATTAATTTATATGGCAAAACAACGTTTGCCGAGTCAGCTAGTAAAAATATAACAAGCGATTACTCGGTGGACTGGGGCAATGACTGCGGCGGCGGCTTAGGGAGCAACCGCGGCAGCTGCGGCGGCAAGTTGGACACCAGCTTCACCGGGATCAGGTCTGGAAGAGAGATGGGTAACTTTTAGAATCATTTGTAGCCACTAGGTTATGTATGAGGTATACGCGACAGTAACGAGGCGCTGTTAGGTCTGCTGACGTGGCACGAACTTACAGAGCAAACACTTCGGAATCTGCTAGATCTAAATCTGCTGACGGGGTGCGACTATCGGCAGACACGTCGGAATCCGACGTTGGATCTGCTGACGGAGAGCGGGCTTACTGTCATCAGGCGGCAGCCGGAGCAGCAAGTCGGAATAATAACATAGTAATAATAACAACTTCCACACACGGTCACAATATGTGATGCCCTGTGCTATGGTAACCAGGCAAGGACGTTACAAACATGAAACTACACCCAGACTGAGGCCATTTGTACAAATGTACGGCGGCCCCCAGTGGGAATCGAACCCACCACCTCTGTTTTGGAAGCTAAGAGCCTTAACGGCTGGACCAACGAGGCAGAATCTGCTGTTAAGCTACCTCCAATGGTTTTTTGTGTTAGTTCATACTATCGTTACCTTTTTCTGTAATTCCTGCATGTAATAATGTATCTTCTTTAACAGGACAGGGACATGGCAGAGATGGAAAGCAGAAGGGGAGGCCTTTGCCCGGTCATCATCATCGTCATCAGCCCATCTCTGCCCACTGCTGGTTATAGGCCTTTTCCCTATCACGCCATCTATCGCGGTCTCTCACAATTCGCATCCACGGGCCCCCTGCCGACCTGACCACATCGTCCGACCATCGGGCTGCTGGTCTACCGACCGACCGCCGCCCGGTCCTCGGCCGCCACTCCGTTACTGCCCTGGTTCACCTGCCGTCTTTCCACCTCACCAGGTGTCTCGCCCGTCGCCACTTCAGACTCGAGATTCTGTCACCAATATCATCGACCTTCGTCCGATGTCCGATGACGACATTTGGAACACATAAGAGGCTAAGTAAAAAAAAAAACGGCCAAGTGAGATACGGACTCGCGCACGAAGGGTTCCGTACTATTATCTATACAACATTAGACTCAAAGATCGAGAAAAAACGGCAAAAAATCACGTTCGTTGTATGGAAGCCTCCTTAAATATTTATTTTATTCTGTTTTTTTAGTATTTGTTGTCATAGCGGCAACAGTAATACATCATCTGTGAAAATTTCAACTGTCTAGCTATCACGGTTCACTAGATACAGCCTGGTGTCAAACAGCCAGACAGACGGACAGTGAAGTCTTAGCCCGTTTGGCACCCTACGGGTGTGGAATCCTAAAAACGATCTAAATAAATAGAATTATTGGATCTGCTGACGGAGAGCAGACTTACTGTCAGCAGGCGGCAGCTTGGGCAGCAGCGGCAGCAGGCGCTGCACGACGACGCGGCGGTCGGCGGCGCGCGGCCGCCCGCGCCGGTAGCGCGGCAGGTCGCTAGTGTTCAGCTGCTGCTGAATCTGCTGACAGAACGGGCTAAATTAAAGAGGGACGCGCGAACTCGCCTGCAGAAGAGGCAGGAACTCGCGTGTGTATAAAATAGTAGACTTGTTGACTTAAAGACGCGTTGAAATGATACACGTGATGTTGAATGATAGACGTGATGTTGAATGATAGACGTGTTTTTGAAAAACGTATAATTGACGGCGATCATTCAGATTGTCATGTTGAAATGATAGAATTGTTGTTGAAATGATAGACGTGTTGTTGAATAATAAGACGTTTTGAAATAATAGACGTGTCGTGACAAGACATAATAATAGTCGACTACCTATCATGCACGTAGTCGCGTTGAAATGACACAACGCTGATTTTCAGCAAATCCCTGTTAAATGTTTGATATAATAAGAATTAACTAATAACAATTAGAATTGGACGTGTTGTATTATAGACGTAATAGACATGTTTATGAATGATCGACGTGTATGTTTGACGTGTTGAAATTCGACATTTAATCGGGTAGTTTTTATCTTTGCCTTCGCTAATACATCATGGCTAGTGGCAAACCCTGGTCTCTGCCTATTCCCCTGGGATACAGGCGTGAGTTTGTGTAATTTAATCTTCTTACCTCAGTGTCGGGCTTGGGCGCGATGGGTGTGGGGTGTCTGAACACCTGCGCTTGAACCTCCGTCACAGGCGGCGGGGCCACTTGCTGCTTCTGGTAACAGATAAGATAAGATAAAAAAAGAATCTTCTTTACATCCCCCCCATCTCGGAAAGAGTATTTTTGCTTTTCGATATCTGAGTGCAAAAGTCGTTTTTAGCCGCGAGAGGATAACATAAATTGAATTTAGAACATCTTGTGCACTAAGTTTGTAAATTTAAAACATCAATAAACCTATTTACAACTACCTCCATGGTGCCGAGTTTACCATACAACTTTTTTTAATTTGTTTAATACTCAGGCTCGGAAACTCCTTTGTGTTATTTTTGCGCTGAGGTGGGATGAAAAGTTATGTGTTGCACTCGTGTGCAAACATTTTCCACCTCGTGCTCTTTAGATTCCCTCGCTTACGCTCAGGATTTTATTTTAGAATTTTTCGCTTGCTCGGTCGTCAAAATTGAGCACTCTTGTACAACAAATAACTGTTATTGTACACACCAGAAAACAATTACTTACAGAAACCATACTTACAAAAATGGAGGTATAATTGGAGGCCTTATTGCTGATACAGATGTACACAGATGTTATAGATGTTAGTGGGAACGAATTCAATATTCAGCACAATTATTATTTGATCAGCAAACAAATCAGGTAAACAATGATTGGTACAATTATTTAGAATAAATAAACGAGTAGTAACATACGTTCAGCAAATAAACCAAATTGCCTTTTGTGGCAACGTAGATACACCACAGGCTACATCTATGGCCCTGTTTTATTTATTCGTTTTGTCTGTTGTGTATTTAGTTGTCTTTCTGTTGTTGTGTTACTTATCTGCTTATTTTGTTTTTGTGATGTATCTTGTTGGTATAATAAATGTCTTTCTTCTTCTTCTTCTTCTTCTTAATACATATCTTTTTAAGGTAGGTTAATTTATCGACGGTATAATTATGGAAAATGGTCATACAGGCGGTGGGCACGCTTAGTGATTAAGCCCCCTCTCTACTTTCTCTCCGCTCTGTCCACAATCTTCTTACTCTTTCTCTCTCTCGCCTTCTCCGCATACTTAATCTATCCACTCTCTCCACACTCTCCCTCTTTCTGTAGTCTTCTATGTTTCTCTGTCCACTCTCTGTCTTTTTCCATTTTCTCCTCTCTGTCCACTCTCTCTTCACCCATATTTTCTCCCACTTACTCTTCAGTCTCCGCTCCCTCACTCCACTGTCCCGGTTTCCTTCTCTCCACACTCACCTCCCGTTCTTCACAGACAAGAAACTGTCTCTCGTCTCTCTATCCTGTATCTTTCTTTAATCTTGTTACTCTCTCCGCTCTGTGGAGTATGTCCTTTCTTTTTCCACTACCTCTCTCTCCCCAGTAAATGACCACCGTCCATAAGCCCCCCCCCCCCCTCCCCCCGCTCACCTCGTGTCTCCGCTTGTGGTGCGCGCAGAGCAGTGCGCAGCCGCACTTGCCGGTCGGCCCCCCCCCGCCCCCCGCCAGCGCGTGGGGGTTCCCCGCCAGCGCCAGCAGCCGCTTCAGTCTGCGGACGACATTTTTATTAGTACCCGAGCTGTCCAGATGGTCTGACGACCCGGTTACGGGCGGCACGGCGCCGGGAAGCTCGGAAAACCGCGAGGGAGGCCTATGTCCTGCAGTGGTCGTCAAATGGCTGACGATGATGATGACCCAAGCTGTCGTAAGGTGTAATTATTATTTATTTTATTTTATTTTTACATTTGGAGATCTTACAGCTTACAGTAGTAAAATACAGTAAGTAAATTAATGACACAAAAAAGCCATGGATTAGTCTCGCAGTTAGCACTAAATTTAAAAGAGGGTTCTAATTTTGGTTAGGTTAATTGTTGCTTCTTCAATGTTTAAATTATTAAATCGAATTAAAATGTTTTTGTTCAAGGTAACACAGAAAGTACGACTTTAAGGACTCCATGCAGTAACCAAAACATCTTTATTAACATGATTGAGAGATTAATCGGAACACTTTTCGCAAAAATTATATGTAGCTAAAGATATTTTTTTTTTTCATTGCATTGGCAGCACTTGTGTTACTGCACGGAACCCCTCGAAGTGTAGCCTAGATCCAAGACTGCATGTAATTTGTATAATATCTGTATTCACTGTAATGTATTGTATTGTACTGTATTGTCTGTAACTTGTCCGTCATGATAGTGTTTTACTAACTTGTCGGTCATGATAGAGTAATTTACTAACATGTCCGGGATGTTAGTGTATTTACAATCTTGGCGGTCATTATAGTGTGTATTTACTAAATAGTTCATCACGATAGAGTGTTACTAACTAGTCGGTCAAAATAGTGTATTTACTAATTTGTCGGTCATGATAGTGTGTATTGACTAAACAGTCCATCACGATAGAGTGTTACTAACTAGTCGGTCATGATAGAGTGTATTTACTAACTTGTCAGTCATTATAGTGTATTTACTAATTTGTCCATCACGACCGAGTGTTACTAACTTGTCGATCGCGATAGTGTATTTACTAACTTTTCGGTCATGAGCGCGAGCTGTCGACGGGCGGCGGGGGGCGCGGCGGGCGCGGGCCGGTTGACCAGCTTGGCGGCCACACTCAGCCCGCACTTGGCCTCCGACGACGCCTGCTGCTCGTCTGCGGAACGCATCACAACTTTACCTCCACGAGAGTAACAAATTCCTCATAAACATCCATGCATGTCCTTAGTCTTCGTCTCTAGAGGAACGATGGAAATTTATATATGAATATATAAATACTACAGAGTGTTTGACGTATCGGTTCCCAAATTGAATAATAGCAACGTTGTGCCGCGAGGGCTGCAAAATTAATAACGAAATAATAATAATAACTTCCACAAAACATAATCACTTGTCCTGGTCCCAAACTAGGACACTTTAAGGCCTAGAAACTAGATCCAATAAATAAGGACTTTAAAGCGCCAAACACTGCCGTTTTTAGCGAAAATCGATTAGACTCTAGGTTATTGATCCTAAGACCTAGGCAGTATGTTCTCAAAATAGCTATTACCATTATTAAGATCTATGATGATCACTTTTAGCAAAAAATATTGTAAAAGATATGATACTTATCCATTGGTGATGCTAGTTAGCATCGGGTTGACCCTTATAGAAAAAAAAAAACCGGCCAAGTGCGAGTCGGACTCGCACAAGAAGGGTTCCGTAACATTATCTATACAAAATTTTAATATCTCAAGCGTCTACCTATTGCTGTTATTAATATCGAGCAAAAAACGGTAAAAAAATCACGTATGATGTATGGGAGGCCCCCTTAAATATTTACTTCATTCCTTATATACTTTGGTTTTAGTATTTGTTGTTATAGCGGCAACAGAAATACATCATCTGCGAAAATTTCAACTGTCTAACTATCACGGTTCACAAGACACAGCCTGGTGACAGACGGACGGACTGACAGCGGTGTCTTAGTAATAGGGTTCTTTACTAATTTTATGAGTAATTTTTATTGAAAGTATAGTTTTTGGTTTTTCTTCACTTTGCATGCATTTAGTGTTTTTCATAAAACACTTACCATTTGTGATTGCAACCATATAAAAAAGCTCGTAATTGGCCTATGTATAGTCTAATCAAAATTGTCCATCCTAACTATATTTGTGCTGTGAGCTTTTTGTTACGGAATAAAATAAAAAAATAAAAAATTACCCTTTGGCTACGGAACTCCAAAAAATGAGTTAAGAAATCTTGTTTCGAATTGAATACAATTAGTACCGCCGTTAATTACTAATTACAGAACCGCGGCTTTCAAACCACCCAGATTTCAGCGTACCTATATTGTGTGAACGAGAGGCAAATAGTTTTTCATTCAGGTACTTTCTGTTACGAGTTATACATGAGGTACAATGAAGTTTGTGACACATGCAATAAAACTATGAATCAAGAAAACTCACTTCTCCGCTCATCACCCGACAGCCCGTCATTCGAGTCCTGGCTGAACGTGTTTTTGGGCGAAAACAGGTCTGTATCGCTTTCCCTCTTCCCTCCATCGTCTTCCACGGAGCTATCCGTCCCTTTCTCCGGCGTTTTATCCATCTTTTCTTTCTTTTCCACAACTGTTTTGTCGATTTTCTTGTCTGGAACTATTTTGTCGACTTTTTCCTTCTTTTCTAAGGTCATTTTGTCACCGGAGGGTCCTTCGGATGTCTTTGATTGGTGTTTGTGGCAGGGCTGGGGGAGTGGAGGGGTGGGTTCCGCCCACCAGTAGTCCAGCTCGATGCGGGAGCGGGATCCGAACTGAAAATGGCGTTGAAGATACAGACAGGATTGGACCTCGAGAAGCTTTCAGTTATGAGACGATGGGGAACTTGCGTCAAACTTGAATTGAAGTGGCCTTTATACCACAGAAGACATAGAAAAAAAAAATCAAGATTTAAAAAAAAAATAAAACCATTATATTATTTTTTCGGGGTTTTCAGGTTCTCAAAAAATGCGAAAAATCAAGTTACTCTATTAATAAAAAGCATATTAGATTTTTGTTTTTTCATTGAATTCAAAAAATTTGTAAAGAGTGTAAAAGCATAGAAACATTATTGTACGTTCAAGTTGTGATGTCATAGTTTGAGTCGGATTTGTATGGCGCGTTTTTGCACCACGTGGCTATTCGACGACTATTCGCGGGTCACATTACGAAAAGTATTAGTCGTTGGAAAAAAAAATACCACGTATCTTTTAACATGGTCTCTCCGATTATATTAACACATTTTTTTGTGCAAGATCTCCATTCGCCAACGAACTAAGGTGATTAACATAGCCTGTAAGATTAAAAAGTTGAAGTGGCAGTGGGCTGGTCACATCTGCCGAAGAACCGATAGTTGCTCCACGCACGCACGCACGCACGCACGCACGCACGCACGCACGCACGCACCGGATTTTTGTAATTATGTTTTGCTTACCATAAGCGATTTTGGATGTCCACGGACCGTTTCCATTTCCTCCATTTCCTTGCGTGGATGTCGTAGAAGGCGACTAAGGAAATCAATTACCAGGAGACGGGCAGCAGCTTCCTCCTGAGATTCCAACCACATACTGCGATCGCCAAGCCGCCTGCCAAGCGTGGCAATTATGGCACAACCCCTCATAGGTATGAAAACCACGAAGGAGGCCTATGTCCTGCAGTGGGCGTCAAATGGCTGATGATGATGATGATGAACCATAAGCGAACAGAGCCATCTAAAAGCTCAAAAGGTAAACTAGTAAGCGTACTTCTATTTTACATCTAACTTCATCTGAAAATGCCACACGACGACCTCGTGGCGCAGCGGTAGTGCATCTGCATACCATGCGAGAGGTCCCGGGTTCGAATCCCGGCTGGGGACAAACAAACCCCAGGTCTTGGATGTTTACATGTTTGTGATGTCGTTGTTTCTGGTTCCCACGACACAGGGTATCCTAGTGTGGGGCCAGAAGCCCCCCAATTCTATGATTACATTTATTACACCAATTCGTTCATTCACAGGCATGTTTCGTCATTTTCATTCTTGTCATAAAAAGCGTTGCAAGCGTATCAAATATTAAAGGATCTAGACTTCGAACAGCTTTATACTAAAAAATCTAGCCAAACATATACCTCACATGTTCTCTTTTGTTTGTTAACTCTGTGTTTTTGTGGCTATATAAATAAATATCTTCTTCCTTCTTTCTTTCAACATTTTCATCAACAGCAAACATTTTAACGAAACTCACCATCAAATACAAGTCCCCTATAGTGAGCTGTCCGGCATCGTACACACTCCATCCCTTCCTGATCTGCTTCATGACAAACTCAACATCAATATCCGGCTCCGACTTCTGCTCCTCTGGGGCCTTCTGTGGCTCTTCTAGAACGTTCTGGGGTCCATCTAGAACCTTCTGCGCTTCTTCCGGGAGCCTTGGCGACTCGTCCGCGCTGTCTTTTTGTGTGTCCGTAACGAGGGTGTATATGGAACCGCCGCGTTTCTTCGGCCTTAGACGGAACTTTACCTGTGGGATGTAGAAAAAGAATGTTAAGGGGCTCCCGTTAATTTCGTGAGCAAAATGGGGGAGCAAAAATGGGGGCAGGAGTTCAGAAAAATGTAAACAAAACCAGGGAAGGCTGGAATCAACGAAAAACTGAAAAAAAAACGAGGTATCTAAAAATAAGAAGTAAAAAAAAAATATTTGAAGCGCCCACAAACACCATACGTTTTTAAATCGTGATTAGAATGTTTCCCTAAAACGGTGAACGAATTCGAAGTCATCCTATATTTCCGATACTAGATTTCATCATCATCATCATTCAGCCACAAGAAGTCCACTGCTGGACATAGATTCTCCTCCATGGATTTCCAAAAAGACCGGTTGGAAGCGGCTTTCATCCAGCGTCTTCCTGCCACTTGGATGAGGTCTGCTGGCCATCTTGTGACTGGTCGTCCTACGCTGCGCTTGCCGATATGTGGTCTCCATTCGAGAACTCTTCGGCCCCATCGGCCATTAGTTCTGCGTGGTATGTGCTCCGTCCACTGCCACTTCAACTTACTAATCCGCTCGGCTATGTCGTCGACTTTCGTTCTTCTACGGATCTCATCATCTCATCTCATTATCTCATCACCATACTAGATTTAAGTTTACAAAAATAACCAGTTGACCTCTGTTGCCGAACTAGGTTGGAACCTGTATTTCAGCAAGCAGCGCCTTCCCCACATAAACAATTATAACAGTAAAAATACAGGAATAAATAAATTTGAATTCTGTGGTAGACAAAGGTTAAAATTAAATAAAGTGTGAATGTTAGTGTTGTCCTCTCGGTGTGTGGAGGGTGTATGTGTGAGTGCGAGCGGGTTAGTATGATTGTGTAAATGAGAAAAAGACCTGAAAGGTTATTTTTGCAATACTCACCTTCAAATTCTTGAACTTGGTTTCCTTCCGCGCCTTATCCACTCGGCCGTCGCTCTCGTTATCCGTGTCGCAGTTGTTGAACTTATCCTCGTCTTCCATCTCGGAGAAGCTGTCCTTCTCTTTCTCCGATGCCTCCTTCTCTTTCTCCGATGCCTCCTTCTCTTTCTCCGATGCCTCCTTCTCTTTCTCCGATGCCTCCTTCTCTTTCTCCGATGCCTCCTTCTCTTTCTCCGATGCCTCCTTCTCTTTCTCCGATGCCTCCCTCTCTTTCTCCGATTCCTCCTTCCCTTTCTCGCTTGCGGCTTCCTTGTATTGCGCGTCTCGCTCTTGCAGTTCGTGCTCTTCGATTTCAATTTTTATGTACTTGTCGCACTCTGGGGAACGTGGGTCGTTGTTAGAAACGAGAAAAACAACGGAGGCCTTTGGCGGCACCAACCCGACAAAAAAAAAAGAAGAATTAACAGCTTACATTTGTCCAGGATCAGCTTACAGTTCGTACATTCATTCATTCAGTGTATTTTTACCATTCAATTCAATTCAATTCAAATATTTTTATTCATTGTAAAAACAGAATGTTTACTTAATGAACGTCAAAGTTGTTAGTTTCACAATTAATGGATTATGTGGAGAAGAAGCTAACAAAGAAACTCCACATTTATTCTTTTCAAAACACGTTTTAACTTAATTAACAGAGTTTTCAACTTAAAATATTAGTCATGAATGTGTTGAACACTAGTCACAATCGTCCTTTAAATAATATTAATCTACTGTTTAATGCCAAACATCTTTGTCTTCTAAATAATCCTTGATGTTATAGTAAGCCTTTTTGCACAGAATGTGCTTAACACATTTTTTAAATCGCGTTGGAGGTAACTCTAATATATCTTGAGGAATTTTGTTGTAGAACCTTATACAGTGCCCCATAAAGGATGTGTTAACTTTTGCAAGTCTAAATAGTGGAAATGACAATTTATGTTTATTTCTAGTATTAACATTATGGTGGCCACCAACATTTTCGAAGTCTTTGATATTTTTTCTAACGTACATAATATTTTCATAAATGTATTGACATGCAACTGTTAAGATGTTGGTTTCTTTGAAGAAATCTCTTAGCGAATCCCTACTACCTAACTTGTAAATAAATCGGATGGCTCTCTTCTGCAAGATGAAGATAGTCTCAATGTCTGCTGCCCGGCCCCATAGTAGTATACCGTAAGACATAATACTATGGAAGTAACTAAAATAAACAAGCCTAGCAGTTGCAACGTCAGTGAGTTGTAGTTTTGCATCGATTGTGATGCCCAGAAATACAGTATCATCTACAAATTCTAGTTTTTCATGTCCAATTACTATGTTGTTCTCAACTACTCGTACGTTAGGTAAGGAAAACTTTATACATTTCGTCTTTTTAGAATTTAGCAGCAGATTATTTGCTGTGAACCAATCTAGTACTTGCGAGAGAGCATTATTTGCATCGTCAAGATTATTTTTTTGTCTCCTTATTTTAAAAATAAGTGACGTGTCATCAGCAAATAACACTATCTCAGACATTTTTTGTACCATAAACGGTAAATCATTTATATAGACTAGGAAAAGGAGCGGCCCTAAGATAGATCTCTGCGGGACTCCTATTTTTACAAGTGAACACGAGGATTTAATACGATTTACGTCTGCTTTTTGGACCCTTCCTTCTAAATACGATCTTAAAAGATCTAAGTCTGGTCAAATTCTAGGAAGGTTTCTCCCCCTATTGTTTCAGTTCATTCATTCAGTGTATTTTGACTATTCTCGGAAGGTTTCTACTCATCCTTCTGCTTGATGGAGGCCATCAGCTCAATTTCAGACATACAGAACAGACGTCAACTTGACTCATTCAGCCATTCATTCATTCAGTGTATTTTTGCCATTCTCCGAAGGTTTCTCTACATCCTTCTGCTTGATGGAGGCCATCAGCTCGAAGATGACTCCATCAGTAACTCATTCATTCACTCAGTGTTTTTTTAACATTGTCAGAAGGTTTCTCCTTATCTTTCTGCCTTATGCTGGCCATCAGCTCAATGTCATACAGCCAGACCAGCAGACAGACAAACATCAACTTGACTCATTTAATCACTCATTGTATTTTTACCATTCGGAAAGTTTCTCCCCATCTTCTATCTGTTCAGTCATTCAGTGTACTTTTACCATTCTCTGAAGGTTTCTCCTCATCCTTCTGCTTGATGGAGGCCATCAGCTCGATGCCGTCGATGGCGCGCTCGTCGATGTCCATCAGCCTGGGCTCGGCCTCCTCGCCCCTCATCTTCTTCTGCTCCACTTCTTTGTCCTTCTCGGTCGCGCTGTCCTTGCGCTGGCGCTTTGGCGTGCGGATTTTTGCTGGAATAAAATAAATAAATAACTTCCACACAACACAAGCACTTGTTCTGGTCCCAAACTAGGATACCCTGTGCTATGGTAACCAGGCTAGGACATCACAAACATGGAAATACATCCAGACTGAGGTCTTTTGTACAAATGGACGGCAGCCCCCAGTGGGAATCGAACCCACGACCTCCGGCATGGTAATCAGTCGTGAAGTGTTATCAGACAGACCAACGAGGCCAGTTTCAAAACATGTTTTTTGTATTTTTCTTATAGACAAAAATTGTATGAAAAATACATAAACAGCCTTGCATGAAAAATACATGCGAACCACTGCGGGGCACAGGCCTTATCTCAGAGAGAAGAGAGAGAGAGAGAAAGAAAGTGATATCCCAGTCACTAGAGTTTCCTCACGATATTTTCGTGCAGAGTTAGCAAGTGGTAGGCATTGCTTCTTTTAAATCGCACTAACAAATGTATGCTGCACACCGGGACCCAACGAACCGACTGCCTCTCGCCTGAGAGCGCTAGTATGGAAAATTAAAAATTAAGTTCAGAATTTTAAGCTTTGGCTAATTGGAAGAGGATTAATCATTATGATTTGATTTTCAAAACTTTTCATTTGAAATGTTGTGAGGGTTCCGTACCTGTTTACAAACTTCTCTGTACCACGTAAGTAGGTTGTAAGGAGGTTCGAAATTTCGCCGATGCCTCCACTTGCCCATTAGCTCAGTTGGGAGAGCGCTGGCACGGTGCTGTTCAAGTCCCGGCATGGGTGGAATTTTTAGCCTCTAACTAGGTTTTTAGAATTGTCCTCAGCACAGGTTAGTGCAACAAAAAGAATATAATCCAGCGATATCATTCCAATGTCAAAACCTAACTGAAAAGTGGGTTACTCAGGGCTGCAAGTGATGTAAATTGCTTCGGCCAGATGTCGCTGCCTGTACGTAATACAGGGAAATTTGTAAAGAAGCTCGAAATTTCGCCGATGCTTGCACTTGCCCATTAGCTCAGTTGGGAGAGCGCTGGCACGGTTAGCCAGAGGTCGCGGTTTCAAGTCCCGGCATGTGAGTTGCCAGGATCGTGGCAAGTGGCAGTCCCTGGTCTCTGCCTACCCTTCTGGGATACGTTCTGGGTGAGTTTATGTATGTATGTATGCATGCATGCTATAAAATCACAAGTACAGTAAATCATCATTTCATCATTCAGCCACAAGAAGTCCACTGCTGGACATAGGCCCCCTCCATGGATTTCCAAGACCGGTTGGAAGCGGCCTGCATCCAGCGCCTTCCTGCCACTTGGATGAGGTCATCTGTCCATCTTGTGGCTGGTCATCCTACGCTGCGCTTGCTGATATGTGGTCTCCATTCGAGAACTTTTCGGCCCCATCGGCCATCAGTTCTGCGTGCTATGTGCCCCGCCCACTGCCACTTCAACTTACTAATCCGCTGGGCTATTTTATTTTTTTTATTTTAAGTTTATTAGGGAAACCAACAGCTTAATTAACAATAGTAGATTAATGTAGTGTAGTAACAATGTTCGAAAGCCAATAATAGGATTCCACAAATTAACAAGTTGATTGTCTATAAGAAATTCAAACATATTAAACTTTTTTTATTAATACATTATGACGATTTTGTTGGTAAGTACGTAATGTTCTAAATATTCAAATAGTAAATAATAAATAGTGTCCTTTACACATTTCTTTTTTCTTTTTAAGCTTTTGTATTGTGTTCATTCATTTCTTCAATATCACAATTTCCCAATTATGTAAGAACCACAATAATATTTTTGAACCTGGTTTAAAGAAGGCCTTTGGTGGGTAGTTGTATCAGATTGTATGTATGTGTTGTATTCAAATACGATAGGTTGACATTGCCATTGTATTTTTTTTACTCAGGTGCAATAACCGTATTAATAATAGTAATAATAATAATATACAGTAAATACTATACTAGCTGGTAAACGTTACATAAGCATTTAGCATTTATTTGAATTTATGTCTGTTAAGATATCAACTATTTCGTTTTTAAACGACGATTTAGATCCTGTGAATATATCAACATCGCAGAAATGTTTATTATAAATTTTAGGAATGCGGGTAAGGACCGCATTCTGAACATAGTTGGTTGTGTGCTGGGGAACACTGAAGAGGTGAGGTATGTCGACAACTTTCGTTCGTCTACGGATCTCATAATTTCTGATTCGATCTCGTAGAGAAATTCCGAGCATAGCCCTTTCCATAGCTCGTTGCGTGACCGATAGTGAGAGACCACGTTTCAGTGCCGTAAGTCATTACTGGTAACACACTGGTTGTATAATTTTGTCTTGAGCGATTAGGGTTTATTAGACGAAAAGACTTTTCTAAGTTTCCCGAATGCTGCTTAGCCGAGTTGGATTCGACGATTTACCTCTTTCACGAAGTTGGACCGGCCTAGTTGGACTGTTTGTCCTAAGTAGACGTATTCGTCTACAACTTCGAGAGTCGAGTTCCCCAATGTTATTGGGGTGGGCACAACACGGGCGTTCAGCATGACCTTCGTTTTGTCCATGTTCATTTTAAGGTGTGTTCAACGTGTGGGACGTTGGGAAACTCGACTGAGGTCTTCGAGCATTATGCCGAGGTCTTCGAGCCGTGGTCTGCCGACTTACAGTAAATATTCGCAAGCAATAAAGGCTTTAATTATTATAAAGTTCAACTTACAAGGTCCCGGGTCCCGGTCCCGCCCCATTCTCTCCAAGTAGGAGGCGAAGCATATCTTCTGGCTCGAGAGATGCTCCCCAGCCGCCAGGGTCGGAAGGTGGACCGCCGCCTTGGGCTTGGGCCCCACGTGCAGCGCCAGCCGGCGAGGGAGTTTCCGCTCTATTGACAGGGGAATGAGGATGCTTAGTGGTGCAGTACATTCGATCTGACTTTTCAGAGATTTTAGGATTGACAAGAAAAAGAAAAAAATTGCACCTAAAGTGCAATCATACGCGGGTGTGCAATAATTACAATAAAATAGAGTCCATAGAACTAAAACGTAGCATTTTAAACTGCGACTCTGTATAGGCTTCATAACCGACAATACCTATTATTGTTTATGGTTATGTTTATATGTTTATGTTTATGGTGTGCCATTCTCCTTCTTTAATTTTTTGTCGATGAGGTTATTGACTCTGGTGTTTTGTGTGTTCTCTCTCTTTCACCTGTGGTAATTGTCCAAAATAATGCTATCAGTGAAAACTTTTTGTTGGCTTTCTGTATCTATGAGTGTAAATTTAATGTGTTAGTGATAAGCTGTTAGTTTTCCCGTTAAGCAGCCTAGATACGTCCCACTGTAGGGCACAGGCGATCTCTCACAGAGAGAGTAGAGTGGGTAGAACATTGGACTCGCAAGTTTTCCCAATAAAATAAAACAAATATCACAATAATAAAATTTGCTTATACCACCCTAAAGCGACCCAAAGTGGGTCTTAGCCTCCGAAACAAGAAGTCGCCACATGTCTCTGTCCCGAGGTCTAATTATGCGCACCAAATCCTATCGGAATCCTGACGTTTGCGATGTTAATTAGTGTGGAATTCGACAGTCGGAAGATTGCAATCGCTCAGGATATGGCATCAAGCGCGTAATATAAGGACGACGAGGTCTCCTGTCATTGGTCTGCCTGGAGCTGACGCAGGTCCATAGCTGCTTCGTCCTTTAAGCGATAACCGGTCTTTGGCCGCTTGGTGGCCCCAGGTATGCCAAAGGGCATAAACTTAACTGGAGAATAAATTGCATGATATCACTGTCTTAATCATACGACAAGACAGTGACAACATTAGTTTCAGTCTCCAGTTCCGTTTTATCTGACTATTTTAAAATCCGGTCTTAGTGAAATTGGGAGAGCACCGGGCAGTAAAAAGTTACTTGACCAATTCGTCCTTCCAGCGGACTTCGGCCGCTTGATACGAGTAGCCTTAGGTATGCCCTTCCACTGCACGATCCTCTCTCAACCTCTCTAAGAGACCTTTATACCACATACCTTGTAATAACATCCATCAGGATTCTAACCTGCTTAGAGCTCATGCAGGTCCTGGCTCACTTCGTCCTTCCAGCGACACCTGGGGCGGTCAACCAGTCTTTAGCGGCTTGGTAACCCCTGGTATGCCTCTTCACTGCACGCTCCTCTCCCGTCCTCTCTAAGTGACCTTTATACAACATACCTTGTAATATCATCCGTTCGGTCTCCAAATTGAGATGACTTTCCAGATCTATTCTATCCTCTTCCTTGCCATCTTCTTTGACAGCCTCTGTGCCGTTCTCTTCTAGTTCTTGATGCTCTTCAGTTTTCTCTGTTCCGTTGCGTTTGTCGCATTTTTGCTTTGACTGATGTTTAGCGCTAAGGATTCATTCATAAGATGTCTTGGTTGTGTTCATACATTCATGAATTTATAGCAACAATTATGAAGGAAAACGTCATGAGAAAACCGAAGTGTCTGAGGTGTTCACATGTCTCAGCGTTTGAAATCACCAAGCGGTGCTGCGCACGCGTGGTATTTAATCAATTAATAACAGAATTTTCAGAAACTCATGCCTTTATCCCCGAGGGGTAGGCAGAGACTAGGGTTTGGCACTTGCCACGATTCTGACAGATCTCTTTCGCTTTATCAACATTCATTAATTAGTCTTTGCATGCACGCACGCCGATTGACATCAATCAATCACTCATTTTTTATTAAAAAATTATAGTATAACTTGTTAAGGTAAATCACACATGCCTAATACCACAGAGGAAGCTAATACGCATTACAATATCTTACTTAAAAAAAATAACGTTGAAGGAGAAACGCAAACTTATAAATATTTTTTTTTACAATTATAAAAAAAACCCTAACCCACAACTTTCGCCAAACAGCAAAGCAGTTTGTTGGCGAAGCGCTCTAACTCTATCGTCATAATCATCAGCCATTTGACGCCCACTTCAGGACATAGGCCTCCCTCATGGTTTTCATAACCATGAGGGCATTTTGCCACAATCGCCACGCTTGGCAGGCGGGTTGTCGATCGCAGTATGCGGTCGGAATCTCAGGAAGACGCTGCTGCTCGTCTCCTGGTAATCGTTGCCTTCTACGACATCCACGGGAGGAAATGGAGTGGTGTTATTCTTAATCCGGCGCCACACGGATAACTCTATATATTACTTATATTGTACCTATATTATTCTTATACATAAACAACGTTATTCAAATTCATTCGGCTTCACTCCATACGTAAAAATGACCATACTCTTTCTCTGAGAGAGACCATACTCTCTCTCTGACGTATTTAGGATGCTTATAGAAATCAGAAATCAATAATTTATTTCAACGTAAAGAATTTACATTCTGTTTGCTGAATGTCAATGTACTATGTTACTATGTTAGCCGCTGCCTTATACCTATGTATGCATGCATTAAGCAATGAGAATTACTTACACCAACCATTATGTAACTGTTAATTAACAGTGTTAGTATTTTTTTACCAGTGTTTCCAGTTGCCTCGTTGATCTAGCGGTTAAAACGCTGGATAAAAAACAGAGTTCACGGGTTCCATCCCACCAGAGGCCGCACTTGATTTGTGCAAATGGCGTCAGTCTGGGTGTGTATCCATGTTTGTGACGTCCTTGCCTGGTTACCATCGCACAGAGTATCCTACTTCGGGACCAGGACAAGTGATTGTGTTGTGTTGGAAGTTCTTACTCGTTATAAGATATGCAATGACCTACAATATAATGAGTTAGGCCGGTGTTCCGTACAACGAACCTCGGCTGCGATTGTTCAATGAAACAGTTTTGAACTTGAGACTCCGTTATGGCCTTGCCAATTACATAAATTATTATTTCAGCATATGCAATAGAACACAACAACAGATTTTACATAAGAAAGGGTTTCACACTTAATTGATTTTAGTTGCACACCTGGTGGCCTTTTTAACCGAGCTGGACAGAATTCACGCCACTCAATTGTGCGAAATTGAGTCTTGTTTCACAATTTCATGGTGTTTTAAGCGACTTCAAAAAAGAATGAGGTTCTTAATTAATTGGAATATTTAATTTTAGGGTTCCGTACCCAAAGGTAGCCTTGAGGCTGCTCTTACGTCGAGCATGCTGTCTCGATCGCACGATATAACATTTTTAGTAATTGTTTGATAAATGTGGTCTGAGAGTTTGAAGGGATAATCAAATTACGGACATTTTAAACACATTTTTGTTTTGCTATAAGAAGTTTTCAATACAGAACAGTTGTTTCCAAAATTATTAATTTAATAAAAAGAATCCCCTTTTAACCCCCAAACCCTGATCCTATCGGAAACGCGGGTGCACGAAGAAAATCCACCGGTGACAAGCTGTCAAGAAAGAGTCAAGAAGACATCGTGGCGTTGCACGAACGGTTCGGTCGACCAGCTCGGAATACTGGTCCCGTCAACGGTATAATCGTGATCGCGAACGTCGCGACCGCGCCAATTCCATCCAGCGCCTCATAACGGCCATCAACAAGGAAAACACACGTAGTGTCGAGTTTGAAGGGAAGACAGTCGCCAAGGCACGTCACTTACCACCACCGAATCCCCACGCTACAAGTGAACCAGGTACGCGTTTCCATCTCCTCTCTTTAAACCATCCAATTATAATGACACAAACTCTTATATTGTGCGAGCGAGACAGCACGCTCCACGTAAGAACAGCCTTAAGGGACTAGTCATAACAAGCGGCCGAGGCGCGCGCTCAGAACGCTACGTTTCGGGTGTCCTAAAAAATTGTATGTATAGGGAAGAGCGGGTGATCGTGCTCTTCCACTATAAAGGTAAATTTCCCGCCAGGCAGATCGTGTGCCTGGGGACGGCCGGTCCGACTGATGTACGTCGGACGTTACATCTATGGTATGTCATGTGAAACATTTTGCTTGCGCGATGTAGGAATGTTGGAGTTTATAGTGCGCGCGCAGAGTTGACATGTGCTCGCCACATATGAATTTGTACGATGCGCGCCCTACGGACGGCGGCTTGTGATGTCATTTGTCGCATATAAATTCATACATTTTCATTACTCATACTCTGAAAGGGGGTCATTGTTCATCCAGGCACCGTGCTGAAAGTGGTACATGCCTATGGTAGGTACCATGGTACATGGTACAAAAAAAATATATGAATCGTAGTTTATATTGAACAACGCAATGGTAGTAACCTATACAGCCATAAAACGATTAATTCTTCATTTACTAGTTTTGTTGACATTTAAATTCTTTTTGATGTTTATAATTAATATAATGTACTTTATGTATTTATTAGTCACTTTCAAGGCGAGATGTGATTTGCGAAATAAATTAAAATATTGTTTAAGACACAGATAAAACCACCAAATACGCAAATTCAAAATGGCCGTCTTTCGCGGTCGCGCGCCATCTTGCGAATTGTGATGTACGGCTAGCACAAGTTGGCGCGCGAGCTATCTCGCCGCGAGCTGGACCATCCGTCTGTTTCGGCTTGATTTCCTTAAGTCTTATATTTTTTGATTTTAACTGGCTTGTGTTTACTTTCCTCGTGTTCGTTATGAAAAGTAGAGTGTTTTACTCGGGTGATAGCACCCATTTCTGCCTCGAACTATTGGCGCTCTCACTTCGTTCGAGCGCCAAAACATCTCGTCAGGAATGGGTGCCTTTCAGCCATCGGTTAACAATCTACTATTTTTTTAGGACGCCCGAACCGCAGCATTCTAAGGCGCCTCGGGCGCTTGTTTTGATTGAACGGTCTCATTTATTTTTATTTTATTTAGAACGAAAGTGATCTGTCAGGATCGTGACAAGTGGCAGTCCCTGGTCTCTGCCTACCCCTCTGGGATACAGGCGTGAGTTTATGTTATGTATGTATGTAGAACACAAAACAGGTTTTACAACTTAAACTTTCGTAAGCAATGCCTCGTAAGTGAAACCGTTAAACCAATATGTTGCAATTATGTTGCTGCTATAGCAGCCGTAGGAATCCATACCTCCAACTGATACGCATCAGTATTTCATAGTGCGATGCGCGCACCGTGTACGTTTAGCTATAAGTTTCTAAGTGTAAGTCTCTACAAGTGCAAGTTTTGTATCAGCAGTAAACTGGCACTCTGTTGCTATAGGTGAAAAACTGTAATTGGCTCACTAACTAGTTATATAAGTCACATGTACTGTTTGTTCGCTGTTGGTTTTCCATAGATAATTGAAAAAATAAAATAAATAAAATAAAATATACAAAACAGGTTACCGACACATTTACCAATATTTATATACACTACAGATCAGACCTAGCCTGACCCTAAACTTGTAATTTTAACCTTAACTTAATTAGACTTTGAAATTATATTCTTCTTCTTAAATTATAAACTTATACTTTATTGCACACATAAAAAACACAACATTTACAGAAAAATTAAAGTGTACATGGCGAGCTTATTACAGGAGAAATCTTATATTAATTTATCTTAATGTATCGGGTGCTCATGGCGATATATTAAGATAAATGGGGGCGCCACGGACATCTTTTATAAAGGCGTGAAAGCTCTGAAAAATATCTATATCCACGTCTTTGCCGCCAGATCGTTGTAAGTACGACGCATCTTGACAATGGGGTTGTAAAAAGAAGTGTTATTTTTGTAGGTTTCTTAAGGGAAGAGTAGAGTTTTGCGACAGCGATATCTAATATTAAATTTTATCTGAGATACGAGAGAGGGAGAGTCTACCTTCGAATGTGTAATTTTGTGAAGGAAAGTTAAATCGTGTTGTTTCCGACGCAGCTCGAGAGAAGTCACATTGAATCTTAACAGTCTAACCTTGTAATGTGGGACAAGTCTGTAGCATAATATTTCTTTAGCACCTTTTCTATGTTATCCATATTATCCGGTTAAAATGCTGTTAGGATACAACCTTTTGGAGTTGCGTTACGCGACAGTGACGACTTGTAGGGTCAGCAAAATAGTCTGATGAAAAATATTAATTAGTTAATAGATTATTCTATAAGGCTCTCTTATCTTTACATACATAAGTACCTATCACGTAATCTATCTCCACCTAGCAACTAGATTATCCTACACAGTTCGACTACACTCTCGCCGTCCGTAACAAATATAATTTAAAAAGAAATACTTAGAAATAAATAAATAGAAAGTGATCTGTCAGGATCGTAGCAAGTGGCACTCCCTGGTCTCTGCCTACCCCTCTGGGATACAGGCGTGAGTTTATGTTATGTTATGTTAAATACTTCCTATGAAGTTGCATTCGTCACTCACGCGTCACGCGCTTCCGGCGTCGCCAACGGTACTGACAGGCGTCAGTCGACGTCACATTCAGCTCCGTTCCTTAATGGAGCGTTACACGACGTATCCCAAAAGGTCGCATCCTAACAGGGTTCGAATCGGATAACGCGTGTGGAGTAGAACGTATCATCCGTTAATACGTGGGCGGGCGTATTCCAATATATTTCGGGTAGAGAAAGGATACAGGCTCGGCGGGGCGCCAGCGCGCCTCGAGCGCGGCCAGCAGCTGCGCGAGCGGCGCGCGCAGCGGCAGCGCGGCGGCGGCGCGCGGGTTGTGCGCACACGCCTGCACGCGCGCCCACGCGCTCGCGTCGCGCGCGCGCAGTACCACCAGCGCGCGGTGGCACACGCGCCCGCACAGCGCGCGCTCTGCGCCGCCCGACGGACATCGAGCGATAAGTACGTGCGGTCCGCACAGATCTTTTTGGCGGTAACGTGAACGTAGTCACAGATCGATCGCACATCGCTTACTGTGTGAGTGATCGACGTAGTGTCGTCATCGTCAGCCATTTGACGTCCACCGCAGGAAACAGGCCTCTCTCATGGTTTTGATAACCATGAGGGGTTTTGCCACAATCGCCACGCTCGGCAGGCGGGTTGGCGATCGCAGTATGCGGGCGGAATCTCAGGAAGACGTTGCTGGCCATCTCCTGGTAATTTATATCCTTAGTCGCCTTCTACGACATCCACAGGAGGAAATGGAGTCACGCTATTCTTAATCCGGCGCCACACGGAAGACGTAATGTGATGTGTAGTAAATTACTATTAGTCAATTACTGAAGTAGTCAATTACTCACACATACACTGAAAAGACAGTAAGCGATGTGCAAACGATCTGTGACTGTGTTCAAGTTTTTTTTTATAATCTTTATTAAAAAAGGTTTTGTCGCACAGGCCAAAAAGATTTGTGCTGACTACACGCAGATACCTAGATAGGATATTCTTGCAGATAATTGAGTAACTGGAAGGATGCCGATGATAGCTTTAAAAAAATCCTACTATAATTAATATTATAAATGTGAAAGTTTGTGAACATCTTTGGATGTTTGTTACTCAATCACGCAATAACAGCTTAACAGATTTACATGAAACGTACGTACAGATAGACGAAGACCTGAATTGAGACATAGCATACTTGATATCACGGTAATTAATGCTTTCCCGTGGGATGATATTTACTTTTAAGTTTAAAGTCGATATCTTCAACGCGCATTATGCTAAATTTAAGAGATGCTCAGCCAAAATCCTGACTTCATCGAGTTGTATGGTTTTATAAAAAATGCTTATCCCTAAATTTACTTTATTCAGATACTCAAATTCACATGTGGCAATGTTGTGTGTGCATGCTTTAGACCACAACTTAGTACTCATGTCATATTATTACTTTTATATCGTGTAATGGTTGTGATCTGTTTTGTACACCAAATAAAATAAAAAAAAAATAAAATAAAATAGATGGCGTTGTGCGAGCGAACGTTGTGTTTTAAAAATAGACGGCGTTGTGCAAGAATCGTATAAACGGATTCTGTGGCGGTACGAAGTTCGCCGGGACAGCTAGTTATAAATAAACTACCTAACTCGGCAAACGTTGCTTTGCCATATTAATTAGCCTGCGACTTATTCTCAGACACAAAAAAAATTCATAAAAATCGGTGAAGCCTTGTCACTGTGACACGAGATTTTTGTATATTAGATCCTTACTAATATTATAAACGCGAAAGTTTGCATGTATGGATGCATGTTTGTTGCTCTTTCACGCAAAAACGGCGGAACGGATCCCGATGAAATTTTGCACAGAGATAGATTATAGTCTGGATTAGCACATAGGCTACATTTTATCCCGGAAAAATACACATTAAAATTACCACGCGAACGAAGTCGCAGGCAACAGCTAGTAAGAAATAAAGATAAACAATGTACGCTCTCTGTTTGTATCGAGATTCAAGGCCCCAATGTTTTACTACATCAAACAGAACGTCGATCTGGAAATATGGTCAGACTCTTTCGACAAAATTACAGGTGAGTTTGTCTCTGGAGTAAGATTATTACAACAAAGCATGACATCCATAAAAGACTGTCACTTGTCTAGTCCTATATTAGGGCGCCAATGCTCTATGATACAATTAAAGCGCGCGCTCTGCCCGGGGTGAATAGCTAAGAGCTATCCATAAATTACGTCACAGACAGGGAGGAAGGCTCCAAAAATCGTGAAAATCGCGTGACGTAATTTGTAATAATAGCTGGGTTATGCAAGATAAACAATGTCTTTACTTTTGATAGTTTACATTTACAGTGCACGTTACACCAAACAGAATCTGGTCGGAGGGAAGTGTGTACCTGAACTACTTCTTAGAACAAACTTGTAACTGTCGCGCTAGTTTACCTGCGAGGTGGTTGAGCGAGCGCAGCGCGCGGCAGACCGGCGTGCGCACGCGCAGCGAGCGGCCGCGCGCGCGCACGGCGAGGCTGCCGCTGGAGACCAGCTCGCCGAGACGCGCGCACGTGCGCTCGTTTACGGAAGACAGCTTCTTGCGCAGCTCGCCGTAGTTTATCAGCGCGTATAGCTCCTGCGCCACTTTCTTCACGTCTGTGGGGAAATGATAAACTAAACCAGCAAGTATGAATAAAGATTGCGCATTTAGTTGAATCGCGATCGATCAACCAGATGAACCTGTTTGATGATGACCTTGAAAAGAACAGTTAAAAAACATTGATAAGGTGGTCCGATCGGGTCATTTAGAGTTCTACAGATAAACAAGACTTAGGTACATACTCATACTTATTTCATACTTGGAATAAAATAATGTTGGATAATATGCACAATATATTATGAAATTAATTGTGTAAGCTATCATACCAATTTTAAGATACAACTACATTACATAAACTCACGGCTGTATCCCGGTGGGATAAGCAGAGACCGGACCGGACTAGAGGTACCCGAAACCGGCGTGCGTGCATGCAACGACTAATGAATGTTGAAGAAGCGAAAGTGACCTGTCAGGATCGTAGCAAGTGGCAGTCCCTGGTCTCTGCCTACCCCTCAGGGATACAGGCGTGAGTTTATGTATGTATGATTTAAGAAATGATGGTCAGAGTCGAGTTTTTTTTCCCGCTGCCTTTTTCTCCACTACAAATACGGCCCGAAGGCAGCGGCTAACATAGTAACATAGTACATTGACATTCAGCAAACAGAATTAAATTCTTTACGTTGAAATAAATTATTGATTTCTAATTAACCGACTTCAAAAAAGGAGGTTATCAATTCGACGCGTATATATATTTTTTTATTTGGCTATGTTCCTCCATAACTCCGTCAAATCTTAACCGATTTCGACAATTCTTTTTTTGTTCGAACTTTTTCTTAACAATTCTTTTTTGTGCTCAGTTTCAAGACCAGCACATATATTTTGGACACCGGCTCCAAATTACACTTCTACAATACCTACATGTATAAATACTTCTACTTCTAATTATTCAAATTATTTCTAACTTTTTAGTGCTGTAGTGTTTTGAAGTCGGTTTTTATTTTTTATTTAATTTTTTTTTTTCACATTTCTATCTCTGGGAGAAGGCCCATGCCTTGCAGTGAGATGGACATACAAGCCACATAAAACAAATGTTCAACTCACTCTCGTCAAAGTGCACGTGTTTGGACAGCTTATGCCAGGTGCGGTAGTAGAAATGGCTGACTTGGTTCTTGGTCTTCAGCATGGCGTCGGGGACGCCTTTCCTCTTCATCTTCATGCAAATGTGCGCCGTGATCGCGTCGAAGTCCTTGGGCAAGATATGATGGTATTTATTTATTTATAACATAGCATAGTCACGGCATTTTACGGTAAAATGATTATTTATTAGGTAAAATTTTTACCTAATAAATAATCGCGATCAGACCCGTTTAATGCATAACTAAGAAGTAAGTTGTTACAGAAGACGGCGAGAAAGTAGTCAAACTGTGTAGAGTAATGTAAATGCTGTGTAGAGTAATTATGTGCATAGAGGGAACAAGGGACAAGGGAACCGCCCAGAATAATCTATGTTCTAGAGAGAGACAGAACTATGAACAAATAACTACGTTAGACAATGATAGAAACATAATCTTAAAAGTTTCATAATCTTCTAAAGCCCATATCTAACACAGTAGGCTTCTTTCATTGGCCGGATAGATATAAATATGGATAGAATAAGTGGGAGGGACTTGCACATCAAAGGCTAGAAGGGCGGAAAGCTATAAGTTCAAGCACCACAGCCTTTGAATACGCGCGTCTTCAAGAACTCGAGGCCATACGTCAGTTTCATAAAACTCGTCCCACTTCTAAAATTACGCGTATAATTCTAGCGGTCAACTGTATTGCGGCAGCTGTGTCCGTCCGTGTGTTTAAGGGGCTACAGTGTGCTGGAACTGGCTGGAAGACGCTTTTGAATCGCTTGTGACATCCTCTAGGAAGATGGCAGACCTTTGAAATTAATATATGATATAATTTAACTCCTCGATTCCCTATGGCATGTATGACAACTGTCATAACCTTACGCCTTCTATGACTAAATATATTCCGTAAGAATGCTTAAAACAAACCTAAGAATTTATGAACCATTTTAAATGCGCAGTGGATTACGTTTAAGCTTATACAGTCTTACGGGCAATATCAAAATCTTGTATGTTCATGTTTAAAACTAACAGGAACAATAGTTACTCATTCAGAAAAAACGTTTTCATCAATTTATCACATTACGCCTTACGAGGAAAAAACCAGCTACTCGTTGCATGTTGTCTGTGACCAGGCGCTCTTCGCATCACCATTGATTTGATTGTAACTTTTCATAAGCGATTCATCAATCATAAATCAACCTTCCAAAGTTCACCTCGAGCGCCATATAGGTAGTGAAATTAATTCAAAGTAGCAATTCTCATACAAAATTACCGATTGTAGGCCAAGGACGTGGGGTGAGGGACCGAAAAAGACGCCGCATCTTTCCAATTCACTTTCGTACAAAATGTACTGGGTCAAGTTTCATAAAACTATAATTTCGTAGTTTATTATGACAATTCGAGGTACACTGCGCAGCAGAGTCTATTTGTTAATCTGTGGGTTAATCGGCTTTCGGTCATAGTCACAATGAATTGTAGTTCTATGAAACAGGATCCTGAAGGGATGGGTCTTTTCCGCGCCCTCGCCCCACGTCCCATGTCCGAACAAAACAAACAATATTATATACCTATTAGTCCAATCGGTGGAGACATTTTCGAGTTTTTGCAAGACCAACGCACGGGGACTGATTTTTGTAGTAGTGATCGAGCTTCAATCGTTAGAAAAACATAAAATGTAAATTTCCATTTCCTGTATTTTTTTAATTAAGTAAATAACTAAAAAAGAAAATAAAAAGAAGAAAAGTAAAAAGGAAACCGATCATTTATTATAATCATTATTCGAACCAAAAGCTCTCTGTCGCTCAAGGGACGCCTCTTCCCATCCGAGCTATTGTAACATTATGAATCTAAGCGAAACATCGTTCTATTATTTGTGCCTAAATCACGGTAAAAGCGAGGTTCACTAAAAATGAAACCTAACTACCTATGTATTATAATCCATTTATTGTCGCGATTAGGTCGGCCGCACGCGGCCAGACTTTCTGCTCGAGTATTGTAGTCTCTAATACCTAGCATTTAAGGTTCATTTTAGTTTGATGGAGTTTTGTTTCAGTCCTCGCGCTCGCACTTCGCCTCCTCGTTAGATTGTAGGGTACATAGGCGGTAAATAATGTGTTGGTAAATAATAACTTCGATTGGCGTTACGAATAATACTTGATTCATAAACGAATCTGTGTAGATTTCGTCTGTAAATTTTTTTTCTATCTGCCTGACATGTTTTTCTGTTTTAAATAAAATAAAACGCTGTATATTTTTATCACGCATTTTATTGTACATGCGGAAGTATTGTTAGAAGAATCAATGGCGTAATGCTAAAAATTTTAAAGCAATTATAATTTATATACATGTGTACTTGTTTTTAGTTTTTTTATTTTCTCGAAATTCCGCCGTATTGGGATAAGTTATCTACACTGCAATAATTATGCTCTTTACCTTCCCTACATGTAATATAAATCACACTTCCATGACATGTATAAGTTGATCCTATTCAATTGTTTTTGCTAGGGTTGTCACAAAATCCGGGTTTTTTTATTCATGATTTATTCGATGCTCATTTTTAGGTACAACGTAATTTAAATATATAATTTAACGCTCATAATATTTTTTGGGTTCCGTAATCATAATGACAACAAAAGAAAGTAGTACACGTAACAAAAAAAAAAAAACAACTGAAACCTTAACAAAAAGGAAAAGTGTAACAAAAAGTAACCAAATAGAAATAGAAGTACTGTATCACACAATAGATTAAATAAAAATCTGCGTTCCTGGTTTACCGATATTACATATTTTTATTTAAGTGTCACAATGAATAGTTTAATGTATCTTGAAAATATTCGTCGGTGGGGAGTTCCAAAATTATAATAATAATAATAACGTCCACACAACGCAATCAAACTAGAATTCCCTGTACTATGGTAGGGATAGTTTTTAACTATCAGCTTTAATGACAAAAATCACTTAAATGCTGTATGTTTCCTGTGCTATTGGAATGAAATAATAGAAATGGTATGAATTACACTATTAATACGATTATCAACAGATTAATCTGTAATAATATACCAATATAAGTTAAGACGAGGCGGCACTGTTTATTAATAATTATATTTATCAGTCTTTGTGCTGAAACAAGGATGCAGGCCAAATAAGCACTCAAATCCATTTGTAGCTCTTTTGCCAACATCCTTAGCAACGAAGTCTTTATCCATTTTCATAATTTTTGTTTTATTTCTTTGGTCAATATCCATTTTGAAATGTTTTTTTTTCTTCTGTAAAAAATAAATTATTTTGCTTTTGTTCTTAAAATTTTTATTATTTTGTTTGTGTTATACCATAGAAAAAAAATACTCCTGTCAGATTCGCTTAATGGACTATGTGGCCACTCAGGCACAGAAGCGATGACACATATTCACCCTTTTAAAACCGCTTCAGTGAATGCGCGTAGTGTAAAATAAAATAAAAAATTGCGTAGTCGATGATTTAAATTCAAAGATTTTGAGCCAAAATCTTAATCCAAGCTTCAAATTTATCAAAATTTCCACTCTTTTAAAATATTTATAATCCTCTGTATTTTTACACTATATTTAAAGATTTTCAACAGCTTTTGTAAATAAACCTCTTGAGTCATGGAAACACAAGAAGTCCACTGCTGGATATAGGCCTCCTCCATGCATTTCCAAAAAGACCGGTTGGAAGCGGATTTCATCCAGCGTCTTCCTGGCACTTGGATGAGGTCATCTGTCGGCTGGTCGTCCTACGCTGCGCTTGCCGATATGTGGTCTTCATTTCTGATTCGATATCGTAGAGAAAGCATAGGCCTTTCCATAGCTAGTTGCGTGACCTTGAGCTTTCTTATGAGGCCCATAGTGAGAGACCACGTTTCAGTGCCATAAGTCATCACTGGTTGTATAATTTTGTCTTGAGCGATTGAGGTATATTAGACGAAAGCACTTTTCTAAGTTTCCCGAATGCTGCCCAGCCGAGTTGGATTCGACGATTGACCTCTTTCACAAAGTTGGACGGGCCTAGTTGGACTGTTTGTCCTGAGTAGACGTATTCGTCTACAACTTCGAGAGTCGAGTTCCCCAATGTTATCGGGGTGGGCACGAAACGAGTATTCGATGTGACCTTCGTTTTGTCCATGTTCATTTCAAGGCCCACCCGTTGGGAAACTCGACTGAGGTCTTCGAGCATTATGCCGAGGTCTTCCATCGTTTCTGCCATGACTACTATATCGTCGGCAAATCGAAGGTGAGTGATGTACTCGCCATTGATATTGATGCCGCGTCCCTGACATTCCAGAAGCTTGAAGGTATCTTCCAGTCCGTTTGTGAACATTTTTGGAGAGATAACGTCTCCCTGTCTTACGCCCTTTTTCAATGGAATTGCCTCCGAACTCTGTTCCTGTACTCGGACCGACATAGTGGTTCTGTGGTCATAGTGGACTGTTGTACAAGCATTTCAGCCAGCACCTCGATATACCGATAGTCAATACGGCAACGCTGGAGAGACTCGAGCACTGTCCATAACTCGATCGAATCGAAGGCTTTCTCATAGTCCACAAACGCAAAGCATAATGGCAAATTATACTCCTCAGTCTTCTGTATAATTTGCCGCAACGTGTGGATGTGGTCTATGGTACTAAAGCCCTTTCGGAAACCGGCTTGTTCGGGAGGCTGGAAGTCATCAAACCTACGTTCAAGACGATTCGTGAGGACCCTCGAAAACAGCTTATAAACATGGCGCAGAGTAGTCATCAGTAACCACAAAAACCTCCAATACTAATTTTCATACAAAAACGGAGCCAGAGATAAAAATCAGAATTTTTAAATTTTTAGGAGCCAGCTTGAAATTCGACTTACGCCATTTTGTAAAAAGTAAGTTAACGTTGTCATCCAACCCAAGGTCTTATTCAACATTTGTTCGACAAGACTACCCCGTAATGTTACCGTTTTCTCAGGCTTTGACAAAAAAGCTGTAAAGACCGGATTTTCCAAGTCAGATTTTTCTTATCGGATTGAGGGATCACCCTGTAAGGATGGAAAATTCCAAGTTTATACCATATGTGGAACTTGAAAATCTTTTAGCACCTGATAAGACCGAAATTAGAACAACCAAAAATTCAAGAATTTTCGCACGTCTAGTTATTTTAGCATTCAAATGCTGTGTGACTATAAAGTTGATACAATATTAGTCCAGCCGCTAGACCAGCGGGGCCCGGTGGCAAAACCTGCATTAGGTGTTGGTTGAAAATTTAAGCAAGTTTACTTTTCAATCGGCACTATTAAATTTGCCATAAAAATTTGTTGACGTCACCGTCCTATCTAGGGTTTATGCAAAGAGTTTATGTTGTTTTAAAAGACCACCCCTAAGTGTTACCATTATCCCAAGCCGTTGAAAAAAAAAAAGAAGCTTCTCCAAGTTTTCGATTTTCTCCGTCAGTTTTAGCAAAAAAACTAATCGTATAGAAAATTTCAAGTTAGTAACATCAAAATGGGACAACAATTTTATCTAGCTGTTTTTCGCTGATCAACTTTATGTAGGTATATACATTCTTCACGTCACACCGTGTACATAAAGTTGTTATATGCGATGTATATCATGTTAGTATTTTAATTAATATATCAATAATAATGGCACCAGGTATTTACATATTTTTTTCAAAATCAAATCAGATCCGGATTATAAATTACTATCTGAGAGCGTGACAACCCTAACGACGTAAAATCCGGATAACAATTAAAATGGTCGTAATTTCTACTTTCCATGGAATTGGCATTTGAAATATATTTTTTATTTCATATGGGGAAGTCGCTTCCTACGTTCCAATTTTGCCACTGAGTCCCGAAATACATCCATGTGAAATCAAAGTCAAATTCACTTTATTGAAAAAAGATAAGATGATTTTTTTTCACTTTTTGACATAAAAACCTGTGGTTGTGAAAAAACATGTACTATTTCGTAAGTAGGTAGATAAACAAATACGTACTAAACATGTGATTTTTGTTTGAAAGCTATTCTTTCTACAAAGCATAGATAAGTTTTGAAGAGATGTACCTACCTTTATCTTTTTTGTTTGTAATGGCGCATGCTATACAAGAAAGCATTAGATTGAAGTCTATTCAATCTACGCGTAGGTACGCGGGCGGGCTGGCGAGCCGGCTAGAAAAGTAGAAACCGCTCGGCTCGCTCGACGCGTTCGAAATTCGGCTATATATGTGTGCGTTTGGCGGCGTGTGCTTACGCGAAGGGAATGAGACTGTGTGTGTGCGGCAGCGCGAGCGTCTTTCTATGGAGATTACTACTAGGAATTAATTCAGTCGTGTCATCTAGCGGTGAAATGTTGAAGTGCTGCACACCTGTGTCAAACGCTCAAGGTCATCGGCACAGGGAAAAATCTTAAGAGCAAATTCGAGGGTGCATCACACGCCCGAGCGCACGCGCGGGTCCGAAATAAGTTCTTGTCAGGGTGTCGCCGTGTACGGAATCGTTGCTGAGGACATAATTAACATCAGATTCATACCTTGCGGTGGTAACCTAGTGGGTAGAACATTGGACTCTGAAGCGGGAGACCCAGGTTCGATTCCCAGTGCGGGCATGTACCTATGACTTTGTTTTTTTAGTTATGTACATTGGTGAAGTTATAGTAGCAATACCACTCGCTAACCGTGAACGAAAACACCGTGAGGAAACCCGGCAACGGCGAGCGGGCCCTAGAGTCTAGTCTATCTGGTCTTGAACATAATTGTTCAGTAGAATGTAATTAGCACTACAATAGTTGGTATTTGCCTCTGTTTCGTAGTCTACTAAGCAATAACAGTACAATGTCATTCCAGTGGTATAAACCGTGCAACTCAAATAGACATCGAATTAAATTGCACGGTTTATACCATTGGAGCGGCGGTGGTAGCCTAGTGGGTAGAACTTTGGACTCGGAAGCGGGAGACCCAGGTTCGATTCCCAGTGCGGGCATGTACCTATGACTTTGTTTTCTAAGTTATGTACATTGGTGAAGTTATAGTAGAATACCACTCGCTAACGGTGAAGGAAAACATCCTGAGGAAACCTTAGTGTCTGAGCTATTCATATACCCCAGCGCTTGAAATCGCCAATCCGCGGTGGGCACGCGTGGTGATTAAGCCCATACTCTCTCCCTGAGAGAAGGCCTGTGCCCTACAGTGGGACGTATATAGGCTGCTTATGCTTATGCATACCTTGCCATATTCATTGAGGGCTTCGAAGAACAAGTTCTTCTCTTCAGTCAGCCATATGGCCTTAGGCATGCGTGGCTTGGCGCTGGGCTGCAGCTTGGCGAGCTCCGCGGGATCTTCCTTCAACTTCGGCGTGTCTGACTCTTGGGTCTCTGAAACTGGCGTCACTTCGTGTAGATACGCCTTGCGTTCGAGTTCTCTATGGGCGACTTTTGCCAAGTCACTGGATAGTAACTAGATGATTACGTATCCAGGGATAAATGGCTGATTGACAGAGTTTTTAGTCAAAAAATTAATTCTCTATGGATCTACAAATGTCGTACTGCAAGATGTATTTGGGCTTACCCCTGGTTAAACAGATAGTCGTTAAACAGACGGTCAGATAGAGTCGGCGCAAGCTAGCCTGATTAATGAATAGTAGCTGTATAGTAACCGAGGGTGTGACACAGATTACCAGTGACAGTGTGACGTGCTTTTAAGGGAGGCATGTAAAGGAGGCATTTCAGGAAAAAATAACATTTCATTTCATCTTCTCGGAATGCAATAAACCCAACAACTCGACGAGTGTGCCCAGCAAACTCGGGGCAAACTCAGCGAACCAAGCGGTTTAATCAGTACTAATCATTCTATTATTGTCCTTTCACTCGTCATCTTTCCAATTTTTTCGCACTTTCTTACTCTATCTCTTTAAAACGATTACCGGATACTTTCCCTTATTGTATTAGGAAGAAAACCTTTATACCTTTCTTCTCCTTATCAGCGGCTGCATCATCCAAACGCAGCTTCTTGATGACTCTAGCGCTGGTGCGCTGTTGCTGCTGCGTCGTCAGCGAGCCCAACAGCTCGGCACGGGAGCCCAGCGAGCCCAGCAACTCGGCACGCGAGCCCAACAACTCGCCGCCCACTATCGGCGCGGGGGGCGCCGGCGCGCCCGGGGAGATGGGCATATCTTTGCCGGTCGACTGAAAGAAAAGAAACTACATTTTAATTTGCAACGCGTTTTTACGTTTAGTACAAGTTTAACCTCTAATCGGCATCGGTTTTATTCTCCGGTGGGTTTTATCTGACTATTGAAAAACCCGGTCTAGCAAAGTAAGATTTTATGTGGCGGTTAAATAAAGAATTTTTCATTTTTTTTTTTTCATTTAATACTATTGTTATTTCCAAGGCCAGGACTTAGGTGGTTAATTACAGTTTAATTCAGTTATGCCTGATGGTAAGAAAAGACTGTACTTACACATTTTGTTATTATTTTATTATTTTTATTTTCTTTATTATATTTTTACTTGTCATAATATTCCTACTTGAGATTATTACATTGTTTGTATGACTTTACTGTAATTAAGTGTACTAACAACTTTTTATAAAACACTGACATAATAGATAAAAGTGACCGTTTCAAGGTTTACCGTAGTAATAAGCTAAGCTTAAATTTGTACGCCGAAATGGCAAAACACGAAGGAACTCATTATAATGTAACATCTGCATGTATCAATACTCGTGTTTCTGCAAATAAAGTAATTTGATTCGATTTACGATTCAAAGTTTTCTACTTGTCTATGGGGGATAACCCCCGGTTTGTCGTACACTACCAATCTGTTAATCTACTGCTAATAGTCTGTCAGTCATTATTTGTATGCACGTTAATCCGCTGTTAACAGTTAGCAACTGTTAACAGCTGCCAACTGATGTTAGCAGTAGATTGTTAGTAGCGTTGCCAGATGTACATATTGTCTTATTTTAATTTTTTTGGCACCATCTTGTAATATACGCGTCAATTACCACAGGCACTGACTGAAAACCAGCGTTGAGGGCTCACACCCTCCTCAGCACAATGCTGAGTCAGATGCCATTTGTGGCAACTTTGACACACCACAGGATGGCTCTGACTTTGCCTTGTACCTAATATGTTGTATTATGTGACTTGTTTCTCCTCTGTACTTGTTTATGTTAGGTACTTGTTATGCCTTTTTTTATGTGTTAATTTGTCCCAATAAATGTCTTTCTTTCTTCTTTCTATGTCCCGTATTTCCCGGGACGTCCCGTACTTCAGGCATAATTTTAAACGTCCCGCAGGGACATACTCTGTCCCGTATCACTCTGGTACTACTCCAGATTTGATAAAGAGCGAATTAATTACCGTTTTCAACTATGATTATAGTTGCGATGAATTTTGCAAATTTGAAAAATTAAACAAAGATAGGAAACTTACAGGATCTTCTTTAAAATATAACTACATATTAACTAGCAATAAAATATGTGTTTTTCATTTGTCCCGGGGAAAAATGTAAACTCCCGTTTTTTGCCGAAATGAGCATTTGTCCCTTACAGTATTAAAAAAAATCTGGCAACCCTAATCGTTAGTGTACGAGTAACTTGTTTAAGTCAAAGCCTAAAATTTTATGCACTATAAAAACAAAATGTTTACTTAATGAACGTCAAAGCTGTTAATTTCACAATAATAAAAATAGATTATGCGGAGAAGAAGCTAACAAAGAAACTCCACATTTATTCTTAAATTTCTAAAGAAAATTTGAGTTTATAGTGCGCGTGCAGAGTTGACATGTGCTCGCCACATCACTCCCCTTCAAGACCGTAGCTACGCATAGCTAGGTCTGATAGGAATCGAAGTCTGTGCTCTAAAGCCTGCAAGTGCCAGGAGTCGCTGAGTCAGTGAGTCGAGTAGCAGTTGAGGGTGTTCGGCGGCTAACAGTCACTTCACCGGCGACAGTACCATGGGGACCGCGCATGTGGTAGGAACCGGTGAAGGCTGCTGTACCACTGGCAACGTGCGCTGTTGCTGTGTGGCTGCCGTGCCGAGGGGTTGGGGGAGATCACCATCAGTACCAGTAATCGATGCGTTGACTGTAGTGGAACTGATGAGGTGAGAGGGAAGAGGATGCTGGCCTTGCTTTGAGACTGATTGTATGTGGGGTGCTGCGAGAGCGAAGGAAAGTTGACATTGTTCTGTCAAGGGTCACCACTATAGGGAAGAGCGGGTGATCGTGCTCTTCCACTATAAAGGGAAATTTCCCGCCAGGCAGATTGTATGCCTGGGGACGGCCGGTCCGACTGATATTCGTCGGACGTTATATTTATGCTATGTCATGTGAAACATTTTGCTTGGGCGATGCAGGAATGTTGGAGTTTATAGTGCGCGTGCAGAGTTGACTTGTGCTCGCCACATGCCTTTCAATCTGTGGTTATTGGAATACTTTATCCTATCTTATGAAACACTTGAGTAACCGGGAGACACACAACACTGATATTTCATATTCTTCCGTCACAAAGGAAGGCGTATATAGAGTGAACTATTATGACATGTGATACGTCATCAGAGAGCGAGATCTTTCCGTCTGTTCAAGGACAGGTAAGAAAGAAAGATAGATAACCCTTTATTGCACAAAGATAGAGATATTGTATGATACAGTGAGATATACATTTTGCTCTTATTAACCACTGAGCAGACTGTTAGTACCTAATCCATTCGTTTACTGAATTAAGGAAAAAAATTATGATCTAGCTAACCATTAAAATTGTAGGTACAATTTTTCCGCTAGGAAATTTGTCCGGGAATTCCAGCGGGAATTGGCGGAAATACCTGCACAACGGGAAATAGTTTCTCTCGAATAAGACTCGAAAGCAAATCGGTAACTATAAAAATTTTCAATCGTCGGCAACATATAACAGTAGAGGTTTCCGTTCAATTTAAAGCTGTGGTAAGCCGACCGTGAAATATACAACAAATATCAATTTGCTAATAAGCCGACGCTTCACTTCGCCACACGTATTTGATAGACAGATAAAAAACATTTATTTAACGGCACAATACTAAAAACACAACATAAGCATAAATCAACATCAAATGTTACAAATCTTTATATTATTAATGTGAAAGTTTGTGAAGCTGTTCGGATGTTTGCTACTCAATCACGCAATAATGGCTGAACGGATTTACATGATACTTGGCGTAAAGATAGACAAAGACCTGAATTGAGACGTAATATACTTGATATCCCGGTAATGCGTTCCCGTGGGATAATATTTATTTTAAAATAGATGGCGTTCTGCGAGCGAATGTCGTGTTTTAAAAATAGATGCCGTTGTGCAAGAATCGTATAAACGGATTCTGTGGCGGTACGAAGTTCGCCGGGACTGCTAGTACTCTAATAAACTACGCTGGTAATTTGCTACAGAAGCTCATCAATTGGGGTGTTTCACGGTTTGTGAATTTTAGAGGTAACTCAGATTATTTTTAGGAACTCTTATAATTGTGTAAGGATTTCGTTTCTTCATCTGATTATTTTGAGCACGGAAATAAGGTTCAAATTGTTAGTGTTACCTACCTGCTTTCCTCAAAAGTTGCTTCTTTAACCCCTTCCCCGTCCCGGCCCCCCAATAATCACCCGACAACAACGTTTCGGTACACTGATAGATAATAAACGATGCCGTTTAAACGTATTTAACTTGTTTCCATAAAATTTCGTGCACTTACAGTGCTTAATTGCGATGAAACAAGCTCCGGTGATCGCTTGATCGCGTATCAGTCCTGAAATAAGTTGCAAACTGGTTCGGCATTCATACAAAGTATTTAGTGTTATTATTATATTTTTTTCTTTTTAGTTAATTGGTGCGAGAAACAAAATCGTAGACTCGAACTAGTCGTCAAAATAAAAGTGTAAAAAATGAATTCTTTATTGAGATTAGTGTTATTTCTAACGGCATGTACAGCTGGAGTTGTACAGTTTGTGAAGACACAAACACTGACATCAGGAATGTTTGATACTGTGGTAGGTAGGTTGTTTAGTTAATTGATTGAAACCGAAATGAAAACATATCTCATTCGAACAAAAAATTTAGCAAGCGACAGATTAGATATAGTACCTACATTACCGTAGCGGCCAGCAAAAGAGCCATTGATGGATGAACGTGGAAATGTGGGCCGAGGCGAAGCCGCGGCACACATACGTAAGTCCATCAATGCCTAGTTGTCACCAAGGCTTGTATAGTACTTTTCTCAAATAAAAGCGAGAGGACGCGAAAATGATGTGTCAGGATCATGGCAATAGGCAGTCTCTGGTCTCTGCCTACACCTCTGGGATACATGCGTGAGTTTATGTATGTATGTAAATTAAAACTAAGTAGTAGATAGGCGGAACTTTTTAGTTTTAAAAATCAATGACGAATAACGAACAACAATAAGCGTTAAAGTGTTTATTTGTTTATTTCTTAATAAACCGCTTCTTATTTGCAAGCCAGTTCGAAATTTAAATAAAACCTTTGATAAGTTACCTCCTTGGTTGCCATTTGATTCGGAGTAAAAGATCGATCCATTTTTTAATTACACGACAGATATTAGTGTATCAGACTATGCAATTTATTTGGCCGCTAAAACGCGACAGATATGGATTTTCGTACAAGTTTTCCCGGCCGCTGCCCGCATGTATTTGGCCAGTACAGCAATTTCGATTTATCTCGAAGAAGGTGGTCAAAATAATACTGAAATTTCCAAGCATGTTTGAGAAAAGGTATTTTCAATGCCGTTGCTCGTAGTTTTCTTTTTTGTGTAATAAAATTATGCGGAAACCGACTCTTTATTTCATGCGTGAAATAAAACAGTACTGAAATCCTTTATTTCATGCGTGAAATAAAGTAATTTTTTCAAGTTTTTGGCTCCATAACATATAAGATTCTTGATTATCTCATTTAAAAATACGTGTTTTGTTTCCGCAAACAAAAATATTTTTCACATTATTGGCTGTATGTATACTGTACCTTTGCCTCAAGAAAAAAAAAACTGTATGAAACGCGCGCTCTGCAAAGAAAGCACGCCATTTTGTTGTAAATAGGCTTTGGTGAAATAAATAACTATTCTTTATTATACTTATTTTTTGTTGTATTTCCTCGCAAAATGCATTGAAAAATGTTGTAAGATACTTGAGCGTAAAAGGTTTTTATCCGAATGCGCACTTATTCGTATAAAACCTTACTTTCCGCACGTGTATCTTAAATAACTATTATTATTTAAAATTATTTTGTGATAAGCAACAAGCTCAGTCTTAGATACAATAAATTTTTTGTCACAGGTTTCTATAGCCCATAACATAAAGTGGCTATGGCACTGTACAATGTCATTAAAAAATATATTTTTATTAAATTCGATGAAAGCATTGTAACTCTACTTATTAAGCCATGAATAGAAGTTGAACTTCAAAACAGAACGAAGAAGTACGCACGTAATATTCACATGATCGATAACTATTTACGAAGAACTCAAGGAAAAATGCCTTACCTTGAAGTGACTTCCACACAATACAACCACTTGTCCTAGTCCCAAACTAGGATACCCTGTGCTATGGTAACCAGGCAAGGACATCACAAACATGCAGGACATACACGCAGTCGTAATTCAGCGTAAATAATACAACAGGTAAAACTAAAGTCCCATACTAAAAACGCCATCATCTCTTCCCAGCCCCGGCTAATCCGAGCGGCAGGCTACCCAGTTGAAAAGCACCGAGCCAACACAGCCGATGGCTACGTGCTGCAGATGCACCGGATCCCGGCCGGGAGACGATCAGCTGGACGAGGCAACCCGAAGGAGAGAAGGCCTGTGCTCATCGTCCATGGAGTAATGGGATGCAGCGACAATTTCCTTCTTATGGGGCCGAATAGAAGCTTAGGTGAGGGTTTGCACTGGACGCTTAATTTTTCACTTTTGTGTCTAAAGAATTAAAGGGGTTGCTCTACTCGTTTATTCAGATAACTTTTTTTAGGGAACCGACTTGAAATTATGGGCAGCATCAGCGAATAAAAAGTAGCCAGTAAAGTCCAGTTTAGACTCTAGGGACCACAAGAAAGAACTCGACCTTCGTTTAGAGTTGAGCTTTTTCATGCCCTAGAATCAAAAATAGAGTTTTTAGGAGAGCTTTTTATCTGTGCGGCCACAGGGGAGTATCAATCTTGAGTTAATAAATGGTCAGGTTGAGGGTATCAATGATTTTAATCTATGTTAAACCTGAGTCCCATGTTTGACATAACTACAACCTTCGGCTCGAAATTTTCTTTTTAATTGAAGTTTCTTTATCAGGTTGAGGATGATAAAAATATCATCATTCAAGCTTCTTTAAGTCCTTCGGAGACCTTCCACTAATTATGGCTGACGACTCCTTTTCGTTAACAATATCTAAGAATTATTAACATGCTTATACTGTCGTAGAGCTCAGAAAGGTTTAAAGCAAACTGGTTTACCTACAGGTTACATGCTAGCAAACGCTGGCTACGACGTGTGGCTGGGTAACCTGCGCGGAACAAGCTATTCCACTCACAAAGTCCTTCAGAAGAACGACCCCAAATTCTGGGACTTCAGGTAAACCCACTATCCTAATACATTTTAGGAACGGTAACTTATTGATAGACTTGATCATGAGAGGCTTCATGATGTTATGGGCTTTGATGTTATAAATCAACAGCGCTCAAGTTAAGCACAGAAAAACCAAAAACAACCTGTGTCGTGCGCCACACCTCAATCCAAACGATCATCAGAAGTCAGCACAGTGTTCGTCTGTTAATAATGTTTTACAACTGTGAATTTTTTTATCCAGATAATTATTGTTAGCAATCAAATCCAAACCTGTTAAATTCCAGTTTCCACGAACAAGGCGGCTTCGACCTACCAGCAATGATTGACTACATCGTGAATGCGACCGGTATTTCTAAGTTAATGTACGTGGGTCACTCCATGGGCACGACTAGTTTTTTCACTATGTTGTCTCAGAGACCGGAGTACAACGATAAGATTGTTGGGTCCGTGGCGCTAGCTCCGGCAGTGTATATGGACCACTTGAAGGGTTTGGTGAAATTGTTGCTGGGGACGTATAATATAACGGTAAGTGATGCTTTCTGACATCTGCAAAGGTGACTCCTAAGAAGGTTATGCCATAAAATGTCTGCAGTAATATAGCAGTGAAAGGAATCACAGAAAATTTGTGATAGCGTTGTTTCCTAGGATATACAATTTTATTACAAGCAACGCAACAAACGCAGAGTTGAGTAGAACGTTTTTTATCAGGAGATTATACGGATTTAGTGTGCAGCGTAGCTTTTTGGTGTGGTGACAAATGTTTCTGATAATCTCTTCTACAACATGTACAGACGGACACGACTATTTTGTAATTAAGCAAATAATGCGTCAAGGAAGACGAAGAGAGGTAGTTGTAGCGCAACCACTACCAAAAACAAAAAAGGGACAAGAAAGAACAGTTTTTTAGGAAAAGGAAAAGTATCAAAATATCTAACCATGGCCATTGGTTATACCCACGCCGTCATTTAAGCCTTTTTAAAACTAATACTTATCTGAAAACTCGAACTGCTTCTATATTACGCGCACCAAATCCTTAACGATTCCAATCGTCTGTCATATTTCATACTAATTGCTACAGCGAACATCAGGACTCAGACAGGATTTGGTGCGCACACTTAGGCCTCTGATCGATTCTTCCAGAACCGTCTACGTTCCGAGGGCATCTACTACCTAACTATGAGCCGCGACGTCGTAGACTTCCTCGTGAACAGGGTCTGCGTTGCGAAGACGCCTGAGGACGACATTTGTATGAGGGTCATGTACTCTGTCGCTGGGGAGGATTACGCGCAGAATGACTGGGTAAGTACGGATCATCGGAGTGGAAAAAAATACAAAATAATTGCCTATTAACTGCCAGCTGGCCTTGACAATTTAGTTGAGGATAATTCGCAAGAAATCACGGCGAGAGTTTGAAAAACTCCGAATAAATAACTAAATAAAATAAATAACTTCCACACAACACAATCACTTGATCTGGTGCCAAACTAGGATACCCTGTGCTATGGTAACCGGACAAGGACATCACAAACATGGAAATACACCCAGACTGAGAATGGTTAAATTTTCACTGCATTCCGTTAATTTCTCAATCGTTTATTTTTTCTTGTGTTCTATATCTGCAGCTATCCGTGTGGCGCCGGATTAAGAATAGTGTCACTCCATTTCCTTCCGTGGATATCGTAGAAGGCGACTAAGGAAATCAATTACCAGGAGACGGGCAGCAGCGTCTTCCTGAGATTCCAACCGCATACTGCGATCGCCAACCCGCCTGCCAAGCGTGGCGATTATGGCGAAACCTCTCATGGTTATGAAAACCACGGTAGATTTTTCGAGCGCAAATATTTTTTTACTTTCGGACTCCAAAACTTTCAGTTCTCTTTTCACTGTTTTAATTTACACATACTTATTAATTGCAGAATGTCTCGCCAATGCTACCAGCGCGAGTGCAGCCATCTTCTTTGGGGACACTAGAACATTATTCTAAGATCGCTCTGTCAGGTAAGTTGCTGCTACAGGGGTAGAGGGGAGAGATGAACTAGACGGATTTAGGAATATTGGCTAGGAACACAACATCTTAAGCAGTAGAGGAATATGGGCTGACTCATCATCATCATCATCATCATTCAGCCACAAGAAGTCCACTGCTGGACATAGGCCTCCTCCATGGATTTCCAAAAACTGACTGGGCTGACTGATTAATACAATCTTGAAACTTTGAACAGAGCCAAAATTTATTTCCCTTTATCTTTACCTTTCCCAGGGATCTTCACAACTCTGGATGGCGGACTCAACGGTCCGATCGTGCCGTACAACTTGTCGAATGTCAAAGTACCGATCTTATTACTCTACGGGGAAAACGACCAGATAACGACTAAATCGGTAAGCTTTTAAGACAATAAACATTACGTGAAATTTTACCGTTGAATAATCGAACAAATTGAAAAGAAAAAAAAGAGTGTGCTTATAATCACACGGTCGAAGTGAAATCTTACATGATTTTCAAAATTAAAATAACAAGTGGAGCCGAGTATTCCTACACGATTCAGCATCAACTATCAATTATTCAGTCCCCATTTTGTGTAACTGTATATGAATAGTTAAATCGGATCATCATCATCATCATCAGCCATTTGACGCTCACTGCAGGACATAGGCAATCAATCTCAACACAAAATTAGATAAACGCTCGGTTCGCTCTCGAAATACTTTTACATTAGAAACTTATAAAAACAATACCTCTTACTTCAATCCCATAACAAGAATGTGTCGCTCATATAATGAAATATCAAACATCAATAATAATATAGACATATTTAATCCGCGGATAGGACTCTTGAAGTCTGAATTTCGGAAAAGTTTAAACAGCCCGAAAAAATAGCCGCCTCCTTCTTCTTATCTTCACACCATATTCTTTTTAATGATTATTTTGTTTGTTCGCTCCCTGGCTTGATTGAGTTTGATCAAACCTTGATTGAATGTAAAACTATATAAAAAACTTATAATGTTAGTCTAAGTAACTCGTCTAAGTTCAATTTCGAAAATTGTGATCATGCTGTGTACACATGTTTTGGAGATTAGTCTGGATCTTACATATATAATAATGTTACCTTGATAATGTACTGGCTAATATCTGTTTTGTGTGCCTAATAAATAAATAAAAAAAAAAAAAAAAAAAATAGGCCTCCCTCGTGGTTTTCATAACCATGAGGGGTTTTGCCATAATCGCCACGCTTGGCAGGCGGCTTGGCGATCGCAGCATGCGGTTGGAATCTCAGGAAGACGCTGCTGCCTGTCTCCTGGTAATTGATTTCCTTAGTCGCCTTCTACGACATCCACGGAAGGAAATGGAGTGATGCTATTCTTAATCCGGCGCCACACGGAATGATCGGTTAAATCGGATGATGTAGCCCATCTCCTGGCTTAAAACCTAATATACACGAGAAGGGTATCAAAATTACAAAATCCGTCAGAAAACAATGAATGAATTGGCAGAGGACTGACAGGGTTGACGTGACAGGGAAGAAGCCTGTGCAGCAGTGGGCTATATTCTCGGGCTTTATAAATAGTTAGAATCTATTCCAGAATGTGATGCGTCTGGCTCACGAACTCAACGCGACCGGGGCCCTCGAGGACGTAAGGCCGGCCAGCAGGTGGTCCAAGTTCAACCACATGGACTTTGTGTTCGCTAAGGACCTCGGTAGGCTGGTCAACCGGCCGCTCATAGCAGATATGGCCAGGATGTACGAAAAATACGCTCCCGGTTTAGTTTAACCCTTAACAATGTCATGGTGAAATAGATCCTACTTTAAATTGTACCTCATCAACAGCCATTCGACGCCCACTGCAGGACATAGGCCTCCTTCGTGGTTTTCATAACCATGAGGGGTTTTGCCATAATCGCCACGCTTGGCAGGCGGGTTGGGATCGCAGTATGCAGTTGGAATCCCAGGAAGACGCTGCTGCCCGTCTCCTGGTAATTGATTTCCTTAGTCGCCTTCTACGACATCCACGGAAGGAAATGGAGTGATGCTATTCTTAATCCGGCGCCACACGGCTTATCACCTTGAACCTTATCACCTTTAAATGGAGTCCAATGAAAAATGCCCTGGTCAAGGGTTAAGGCCCGTTCCCATAAACAAAAACCTGTGACAAAGTCCAGCCTGAGAGCGATGGCAGCGGAGCGGTAGAACGCCGGCTTCTCATTCGGGAGGTCGTGGGTTCAAATCCTGGCACGTACCAATGACTTTGTTTTCTAAGTTACGTACATTTGTGAAGTTGTAGTAACAATACCACTATTAACTGTGAAGGAAAACATCGTAAGGAAACCCTAGTGTCTGAGGTATTCACATACCTTAGCGCTTGCTAGGGTATGTAAATAGGCAATGCCCAACTATAAGGCTAAGTGCGGAAATCTCAGATCTAACTAGAACTAGAAGATCAGCCTGCTTATTACGTTACTGACCACTGTATCGGGTGATCCATTTGACGTTTCCGAAGTGTCAACTATTAGATTTTTGTTACACATATTATTTCTTGAAATATAGCTCGTTTTTATGGTTCAGTAGTCGACAAGGAACGTTTATAGTTTCGCGTCGCTCCGTCTGTCTGTCTCTCTGCCCGCGGCTTAGCACAGAGACGATAAGTACTAGAGAGCTGATATTTGGCATAGATAATATACATATTTATTACGCCGACAAAAAAAATAGAAAAAATGTCAACAAAAAAAAAAATTGTGTACCTCCCTTACACCTAAATTAGAGATGAAATTTATCTTTTCAAATTTAGGTGTAAATGGTTAAATAGTAAGCTTTAAAGCGCAAATCTTTGTTAGAGTAGGGCGTCGTCCCCCCTCTACTTGCTAAATGGTTGATTGTAGAAACGTAAAAAAATCAGAGCACAAACTAGCACATTGAACTTAAACGGAAAACTATCACGGCTAAGTAGGATTTATAATTTAATGAGTAATAAAATAAGCGACCAATAAACGAAAAACTTCGTAGAAAGTCCATTGAAAATTACTTCGATGAAGGTTTTAGGTCAGTAAAGCAGATAAAGCGGCGATGGTAGCCTAGTGGGTAGAACATGGGACTCGGAAGCGGGAGACCCAGGTTCGATTCCCAGTGCGGGCATGTACCTATGACTTTGTTTTCTAAGTTATGTACATTTGTGAAGTTATAGTAGCAATACCACTCGCTAACTGTGAAGGAAAACATCGTGAGGAAACTTGGGTGTCTGAGCTATTCACATACCTCAGCGCTTGAAATCGCCAATCCGCGGTGGGCACGCGTGGTGATTAAGTCCATACTATCTCTCTGAGAGAAGGCATGTGCCCTACAGTCGGACGTATATAGGCTGCTTATGCTTATGCTAAAGCAGATAAAAATCCCTCTGACTACGAAACCCTATACTTCGCGTGGCCCGACTCACACGTGGCCGGTTTTTAGCAACAGAATGTTGCTTTGCGAATAGATCTTCAATTGCGGAAAACCATATTCAGAAAATAAACGAGCACCATAAAGTTCTTCTGACATGACAACAAGGTGTATGATTGGCAGTCCAATCTGGTACTCTGATATAAACTTATCGGACATTATACGCGACTTTAGGTTATGGCGGGTTTAATAAGTAATTAGTAAGTATATTTAATATTCTACGAGTAAGTTGCAATACCTTTTAATGTTTTCGTTGTAACTTAGGTTAGCTGGTAGATAATGCTAAGTAGCATTTAATATTGTACGGAATCAGGCGTTACTTTGCGGAAGTCCATAATAGCATTAAAATGTGAAAATTACTTGGTTTACTAAATTCCGCCAGAATCCCACAAGCACCATGCGGTTAGTTAATGCACCGCCCTCCCTCCCTCGCAATTTCGACATTTTAATGTGCAAAACTGTGTGTTAAACATGCAATAAATTATTTTAATAATAATAGCGGAGATTTTACTTTATGAATCGTAATTTAGTTAATACCTGTCTTAAAACCACCGTAAGTCTAACTGAGGAGTGTCGGTGAGTGGTGTCGTTTGTTTGTATAATTAAGTTTAACTATGTGTAACATTGATCCATACGTCACGTTTCTAGATCACCAGCCGATTTAAATTTAATAGCCTCTTGATCGCTTTGATGTAAAATAATTTGACACAAATTACGTGAATATGAGCGGAAAAGTAGTAATCTTAATGAGAAAATCTGGTGGCTCTATTTTGATTTTCCAGAATTTTCCTAAATCTATTTTAAAGTGCAATAGGAGTTATTGACATCATAGACAAATGTGAATATTTTGAATTGCATTAAGTAGGTGGGATGCTTCATAAACAGCCTATATTCATCCCACTGTAGGGCACAGGCCTTCTCTCAGGGCCTAATCACCACGCGTGCCCACCGCAGATTTAAGAGCTGAAGTATGTGAATAGCTCAGACACTCAGGTTTCCTCACGATGTTTTCCTTCACAGTTAGCGAGTGGTATTGCTACTATAACTTCACAAATGTATATAACTTAGAAAACAAAGTCATAGCTACATGCCCGCACTGGGAATCGAACCTGGGTCTCTCGCTTCCGAGTCCAATGTTCTACCCACTAGGCTACCACCGCTCTCGGCAGGTAGGATGCCTCGATACTTACTAATAATTATTATTAACACACAATCACTTGTCGTGGTCCTAAACTAGGATACCCTGTGCTTCGGTAACCAGTCAAGGACAACATAAACATGGAAATATACCTAGACTGAGGCCATTTTCACAAATCAAGTACGGCGGCCTCGAGTGAGAATCGAACCCAACACCTCTGGCTTAGCTAAGCGGGTTCACCGTTATACGAACGAAGCAGTCGAAATCCGATTGAATATCGTCTTTATTACAATCTACCAACTGAAATTGGTATGAGGTGTTTGTATTTCCTAAGATTACAGTCCTGTTTTTCTCATTTGAAGTGAATGAAACGTAGTTCGTTCTTATGAGAAATAATAATTAATGAATATTATTATGAATAATTAATATTGAGAAATTATTATTACAATAAATTATTGCACTTACAAATTTTAATGCACTATAATGCAATGTAATTATTAGTTTCGTAATGTAAAAATATTGAACCTCGTTGTCCGAAATAAATATATTTTGTCACCATCGTACTTAAGAATTGTTTTCTTGACGATACAGTATATAATTATATGTATTCCCGTCACAGGTTAGTTCCATCACGGCCTAGTTCATCACTATAAGCTACTTTGATCAAATTAAAGACTAATTGGATTTAATTAGTCTTTAATTTGATCAAAGTAGCTTATCCTTACCAGAAATGTCTGAAATAAATGTATTCGATTGAATTACCTATCCTTGGCCTTCCTCTACCTACCTATCTTTCTATTCATGCTGTTTTCAGGGTTCCGTACCCTAAGGGTAAGGGACCATATTACTAAGACTCCGCTGTCTGTCCGTCCGTCCGTCCGTCTGTCACCAGGCTGTATCTCATAAATTAGACGGTTGAAATTTTTACAGACGATGTATTTTGCCGCTATAACAACAAAATGTAATATTAATAACGGCAACAGGTAGACGCTTAAAATATTCAAATGTTGTATAGATAATGGTACGGAACCCTTCGTGCGCGAGTACGACGCGCACTTGGCCGGTTTTTATAATGTTGTCGTGACATACCCAGTGGCATAACATTTCTTCTCCGTCATTCGGTCCTCCCTATAGAGTAGGCAGGCACTGTAATTCTATATAAACCCCACGTTTTACCCTGTCACCTGACCCGGTAAAACTAACAAAACCACATTGTATGCAAACTACGGCGCGGTAAAGCCAAATCGGAGGGATCCCTTTATTTTTTTATGCAAAGATATTCCGCGGATTTGATAACACCACAAAGACTGACGACGTCACAGAGCAGTTACGAATACGTGATGAGAACTGGCAGGCCAGGCGATAAAAACCGACGCGGCTCATCGCTTTCGTATCATTCCTGAACGCAGCCGCAAACAAGGCGCGCATTTTGAAAAAGAAAAAAAATATATAAATAAAACGTAGACAATTTTTTTTATGTGATTTCGAATGTTATTTAGAACAGAAATAAACTAGAAACTTTTAAAAAGAACCAACAAGCGAAAAAAGACTGGAGCTTCAGTATTATTTTTTAGTGTTTAAAAATTAATAAGGTCCTACGATGGGCTGTTTAGTGAGATTAGCGGTAGTTCTAGTGGTTATAGTTCAAGTTTCGGAAGTGAAAAACCAATCGGTGCAAGGAGTAATGTATGAAAGTACGGTAAGTAAGGACATCATATTTTTTATTCACCATAGTGGTATACCTCGGTGGTCCTGTGACAGCACGTTTGATTAATATGCTGGAGGTCGTGGATTCGATTCCCACTGCTTACCGCATGTGTACTTTGATTTGTACACACGGCCTTATTTCGGATGTTGGATGGGTATTTACCATGTTTATGATATACACCGTATTCTAGTTTGGGACCAATACAAGTTGTTGTGATGTGCGGATGTTTTACAAAAAGCATAAAAATAATAATAATATAACGTACCTACATACAACACAATTGTTTGTCCACATCCCAAACTAGGATAACCCGTGGTATGGTATCGGTGGAAAGTGACTAGACCGAGCACATTTGTACAAATAAATTATTCGCCGGTTTCTGAATCAGGAATTTCACTAAATAAATAATGAAATAGCAGTCTGACTCTTCAGATTACTCAAACAAACACCAGACATATCGATCTGCAATCTCACTACTATCTTTCTTCCTTATGTATTTATATGTTGTTACAGTTTATATGTATCTTGTGGCTGGTCGTCCTATGTGGTCTCCATTCGAAAACTTTTCGGCCCCATCGGCCATCAGTTCTGCGTGCTATCTGCCCCGCCCACTGCCACTTCAACTTACTAATCCGTTGGGCTATGTCGACGACTTTCGTTCGTCTACGGATCTCATCATTTCTGATTCGATCTCGTAGAGAAATACCGAGCATAGCCCTTTCCTTAGCTCGTTGCGTGACCTTGACTTTGATGGTACCTTAATCGTTATAGTTACAGGAAAACGTTCCTAGGAGACCATCCCCAACTTTTTAAGATATTATGAACTGCATTCACAGATTTTGGAGAAAATGTACAGTAAGCGAAAAAAATTATGAAATAAAAAAAAAAAATATGCCAATCGATCCTATTTCGTGTCGGGATCAAAAGAACATGAGGCCATTTAAGGTTTGAGTACTACAAATGACAGAAATCGCCAAAAACTTTATACATACATTTCAGTAAGCGAGTGAAACTTCTACATTGGCCAAACTTTTTATTTTTGGGTGGCTGGCTTAAAAAAAAAGTGAAAGGTGAAATTGGAGACGTTCGCAGTATTTATCCTTTGCCACGGATAAATGATTGAATAGTTAGGCAATTACTGCTACTTTTACATCGAGTCAAGAAAATGTGGTATAATTATCGCTAATCTACTGCTGGTAGGTGCAATCGACAGCAGGGACGAGTTTCATAAAACTACAATTCGTAGTTTATTTTGACAATGCGAGGTATATTGCGTTGCAGAAGAGTTTTGTTAAACGGTGGGTTAACCGAATGTACATCGAATTGTCATAGTTATTTAAAAACCTAGTAGTCATAGTTAACCATGAAAATTTATATCCAAAGATATAAAAAATTCAGATTCACTTCCAAAATTTAAGTTCCGATTAAGATGCCACATCAAAGATAAATATAAAATTTAGAATTTAAGCGTTTGTTACAATCTAATAAGTGAAATTGGTATGAGGTGTTGCATGTTCACGTTTATATCTCATTAGATTATAGTCTTGCTTTTTTCATTTTATGTGAATGAAATGTAATTCGTTCTTATAGGAAATAAATACTCAAAACCAAACCAACCACGAATTGTGGTTTTATTTAACTGGCCCCTGGTCAGCCTTTACGGTTTTGTTGCATAGTAGGCGCCTACAGTAAAGTAATAGGAATGTATAAATAAACTTGAGAGAAAAATAAGTGAAACGAAGTATAAACTTTTAAACTTTCGACAAGATAAAAAATACCAGAAACGCGTGCATGCAACGACTAATGAATGTTGATGAAGCGAAAGAGTTTTGTCAAAGTAGGGAACTTGCGTCTAACGTAGATTGGAGTGGCATTGCTTTTCTACCATAGAAATCATATAAAAACTCAGCAAAAATTAAAAAAATAAAAATATTTTATTCGGGGTCAAAAAAATGTGAGAAATAAAGTTACTCTTATAACAAAAACCTTATTAAATTAAGGTTTTTCATTGAACTCTGAACGTTTTCTTATAAAGGTGTACATCCATAAGAACATTATTTTACGAGATAACTCAAATATTGTTAAACGCTCCTTACTTTGTAAGGCGTTGCGTGCAAGTTGTGACGACATAGTTCAAGCCCGAATTATATGGCGCGTTTTTGTACCACGTGACTGTATTGACTTTTCGACAGGTTATATTATTAGTCGTAGGGAAAAAAAATAAGATAAGAACGATCTTTTCTCAAACATGCTTGGAAATTCGAGCATTATTTCGACAACCTTCATCGAGATAAATCGAAATTGCTGTACTGGCCAATTACACGCGAGCAGCGGCCGGAAAAAGTTCTATGAAAATTCATAACTGTCGTGTTTTGCGGCCAAACAAATTACCTACATTACTAAACTCATACATATCTGTCGTGTTATTTAAAAATGGAACGATCTTTTACTCCGAACAATGACAACCAAGGAGGTAACTTATCAGAGGTTTGCGATAGAAAGCTGGATATACCTATTGAAAAAAAAATGAACACTTTAACGCGGCAAAAATTATCGTTGTTTTTTCGTGGTTCTTCTGATTTTGAAAGAAGTTCTGCCTTAGTACTAGGTACTTAGTTTTAATTTCCGCGCATTATTTGAGAAAAATCATATACAAGTCTTGGCCACAACTAGGCATTGATGGACTCACGTTCATCTGACAGACACAGACTCTTTCGCTGGCCGCTGCAGTAATGTACTATTATTGTACACTAGAGCATTTTTGCCAAAATTTTGAAAAATACACAGTACAAATTTGAAAACTACCACGTTTATCTACCTTTTAACATGGTCTCTCCGATTATATTGAAATATTTTTGACTGCAAGTTCTCCATTGTGGCAAGTGGCAATCTCTGCCTCCGGGATGCAGGCGTGAGGTTATGTACGTATGTTATGTTGCGTGAAAGAATATGTTCAGAATTCAACATTGAAATGTCTCATGCTTCATGCAGGTACTAACCAAGCGAGTAGCTTGTCAAATCGCGCGATTTTCTCTGTAACAGATACCGCCAAGGCAAGTGACCGCCAAAAATCATACCAACGCCCAGCGAAAACATTATAGAGTCAAAAACATAGGTAAAGGCGAAAAACGTACCGATTTTGTTTTCCAAAATACACATAATAATATAACCATGGTATTAAAATAACTCAAAACTTCCAATGAAAAATAGACGTTACAAATTCTTCATTCGATTTTTCATTGTTCACACAATTTGACCGCGGCAAGTTGTAAGAATATATGAAAAATCGAAATATCGGAATTTCAAAATCCTCACAAAAAGCTCTTCTTTGATACATACATACACGAACTCAGGCCAGATGGTTAGTCAGAGACCAGGGACTGCCACTTGCCACGATCCTGACAGATCACTTTCGGTTCATCACCATTAATTAGTCGTTGCATGCACGCACGCCGGTTTCGGGTACTTTTTATCTCTTATTTGATATTAATTCTAAAGCCCTGTATAATAGCAGATCGACTTGGCGACAAAAACGTGAAATGTCGCAAATAATTAAATAGCTCACGCTACACTGGGAACACTGGGAACTACGTTTTCCTTGAACCCTCTTAACTGCTTTGTGTGTACTGTTCCCACGAGTTTTTTTAAGATCAGGAAAGGTTTATATTGATTGAATATCTGCGAAATTAAGCGCAGCAAGTCTGAGCAATACGAGGGGTAGGTTAATCGATGTTCTGGCTTTTAGGAATAAAATTCGTGAAAAATGCTTCATATGTTCGATACTTATCACCTGTGACATTAAAATGTATCGAGCATTTATTTCATTTATTTCATGATGCATATATTTTTTCCCGATTTTCAAGTTTTCCCAGAAATTGTTAAACTGTTGCAGCGGACTCATTTCACAAGTATAACTAATATGAATATAAATAAATAAATTTTAATAATAGGTAATAATAATAATAAATTTTATTTAAAAAAATAGTACTTTTTAACATATTTGGAGAACGTTTAAAATAAATTAGAAAGAAATAGACATTTATTATGCCAACAAGACACATCACAGAAACAAAATAAAAGATAAGTAACATAATATGCACGGCAACCGAAATAAATGAAGTCTTAGTAATAGGGTCCCGTTTGGCCCCCTTTGGGTACGGAACCCTAAAAATTAGGCTAGCATAAAACAATTATTGCCCTACTTTAGGGTATCCTATATGTTAGGCGTATTTACAAGATTTTAATTGGAGGCAATACATATTATTGTTATGCTGTTCGCAAGATTAAATAATAATTTACAAAGAAATTTGCTTTAGTATTGTAACATAAATAAGTGTATGAATGGGTCTAATATTTATTATTACAGTTAAAATACCTAAGTCGGAAATAAACACCGAGCTCGGGCTTATCCGTACATCATTAATTTTTTTAGGGTTCTGTACCCAGAGGGCAAGGGACCCTATTACTAAGACTCCGCCGTCCGTCCGCCCGTCAGTCTGTCACCAGGCTGTATCTCATGAACCGTGATAGTTAGACAGTTGAAATTTTCGCTGATGACGTATTTCTGCCGCTAATAACGGCAACAGGTAGACGCCTGAAATATTCGAATGTTGTATAAATAATGGTACGGAACCCTTCGTGCGCGAGTCGTTGGCCGGTTTTTTTTTATTGGTATCGAGTGATTACCTACTTTTGTTTAGCTGATGTTTGCTAAAATATAGACAGTTGACATTGCTCTCCGGAAACGAGTGTGACCTTCATTAGTCTATCATAAGACCATAACTGATTAATAATGCGCGACAAATAACTTGGACAAATGACTGACTTCGCATGGACGTATTTCGGGTCTCGATGGCTGTGGACGCGGGAATTGACGCAGGATGGGCCAGTTTCTGAATAGAAAATTTCGCTAAGTAAATAGTTAACTGTAGTGCTATCTTGTCGAATTTCGCAGAAAAGAGCGTGACAGAACGTTACTTAAGTATTTACTTAGTTAAATACTCAATTCAGAAACCGGCCCTTAGAATTGCCACGGGATGTGACTGCCTCGTTGGTCCAGCGGTTAGCACGCTCGATACCAAAACAGAGGTCGTGGGTTCGATTCCCAATGGAGGCCGCCGTACTTGATTTGTACAAATGGCCTCAGTCTGAGTGTATTTACATAAAACATTAAAAAAATATATATTTAAAAACCACTTTACACAAAGTTACAAAGGGTATGAGAAGGTTGAAAATGAATTAGTTTATGTTAAGAATAAAACGACAATGTTTACCGGCGACCCCCACACTAGACTATTGTCTGTATAGTGGGGGACTGGTCAAGCAGGTTGAACATTTTAACATTAGGCGACAGGAAACACTCAAATTAATATTACATATTCTTGACGTCCTTGCCTGTGACCACCAACCATAAACAGGGTATCCTAGTTTGGGACCAGGACAAGTGATTGTGTCGACTCTTTTTACAGAGGTACAAGTTGGCACGAGCCAAAGCCAATTATATAAAAATCAATTGCTGTTCGTGTGTCTCGCTAAAACTCGAGAAAGGCTTGGCCGATTTGGCTTATTTTTCTTTTTTTATATTTGTGGAAGTGGAGGGAGGGTTCAAAGGGTGTGAAGAAAAAGAAATTGATGCAGGTGATACGATGTTCACGCGGTTATCTGGTCGCTAATAATTTAGAGATCGTTGTCTTTGCCGAAGAATTTTCGAACGGACCGACAAGTGGTAAGTATCTTGCAGTAGTTGGTAGGTTGATCAGTGTATGTCTAGAGCTTTTAGGCTTGTGTAAAGCGACAAGATAAGATAAGAATTTTCTTTATTGAGCACATGACATAAAAAATTTTATCTACACTAATGTTGTAACATTCTACTTATATTTTCAATACTTGACTTATAATTACTACTGTTATAGCGCAGACAACAAAACACTCAATTTAAGCAATTTCACATGATGGTATAATATTCACATCGATATCGTAAAATCTCATTATAACATCAATAAAACGCGACCAACTTGATTGCAGGGCCAATCAGGTTGGTCGCGTTTTATTGAAGCGCGCAGCTGCGCTCTCATTGGTTAAATTTTAATGGCGGCAAAATCACTGTGATTATACACGTACGCGTGAATTTAATTTTTAATCGCATTAGTGAAGATAAAGTAGTGTATGCAACTGCATATAACACTAGTATTAAAACACTCGTTACTATTATGAAACTCGCTGCGCTGGTTTCATAAACTCACACTCGTGTTTTAATACCCTTCATTATATGACAGTTGCATAAACTACTATAAAAATACACAGTACAATTGGCGGCTTTATTGCTAAAAGCCATTTCTTCCAGACAACCCTGTAGTGTAAGGTTCGACTCCTGTAGAAGAAAGGATTATTGGAACCGTTTTGACGGCGATTGATCGATCGATTGAGTTTTTATTTCTATGGCAAGATCGGTGTATTTTGTGATTTTTCGTGTACGTGTAGAATTATTACAATTTTTCGGACTTTTCATTACAAATCAACAAATAATTTAATAAACTTTTGGTCTTGCTTGTACATCGCAAACTTATGGTCTTGCTTGTACATCGCAAACTCATGACTGCGCGGATTTTTGGCTAAGTTCTCCGTCGGGCATTGTACTATATGAATAACTTTCAGTTATAAGATTACTAGTGCTGTAAACTAGAAGTGCCATAACATGGCACAACTAATACGATGACTCGATGACGGTGGCTCGCGCATTCCATGGAACAAATCCGTATTTAAATCGGCTAATTATCATTATAGCATGGTCGTTTGTAACTCCTTTACTGATTGCTCAAATAAACAGCTGGACACTTGTTGCAATAATCCAAAAGGACAGGATGTACTTCATTGATGCGTTGTATCATACAAACACACATAAACTCACGCCTGTATCCCAGAGGGATGGGCAGAGACCAGGGACTGCCACTTGCCACGATCCTGACAGATCACTTTCGCTTCCTCAACATTCATTAGTCGTTGCACGCACGCACGCCTTTTTCGGGTACTTTTTATCTTGCCCATTGCTAATACATCCCCTATTTGGTCGAAGTGTGTCCGCCTGGGTCGTCCCTTGCCGGCCCTTCGACTCACATTCGCTCGGTATATATATGAGTTATAAGACTGACATAATGAAAAATAATAAACAAGTGAATGTCGATGAAGCGAAAGAGGTGTGCCATGATCGTAGCAAACCTTGGTGTCTACTTACCTCTCTGAGATACAGGCGTGATTTATGTAGAGGAATGTATGTAAACCTCGTACCTTAGTATCGTTAACCAAGAAAATAATAAATAGCAAAATTAATAAAAACCATCCAACCGAAAAAGTGCGTTTCCCTGTCTTAAGGCGGCCACCTCAAGGAGCAATTGTCATAGAAATGTAGTTTGGTTTTAATTCACAAACGACATGTAGTTCTAGTTAGACCTGAGATTTCCGCACTTAGCCTCATACTTGGGCCATTGTACGTAGCAAGCGCTAAGTTATGTAAGCACCTCAAACACTAGGGTTTCCTTACGAAGTTTTCCGTCACCGTTAGCAATGGTATTGTTACTATAACTTCACAAATGTACGTAACTTAGAAAACAAAGTCATTGGTACATGCCGGGATTTGAACCCGCGACCTCCCGAATGAGAAGCCGGCGATCTACCGCTCCGCTACCACCGCTGTCACAAACGACATGCCGGATTTTTAGAAAAAAACTAAATATCAAATAAAATCAGACTCCGAAACACTAGAGCACTAAAAAGTTAGAAATAATTTAAATAATACCTGTGGTTGACTGGTAGAAAATGTTTATAGCATTAAGTCCGCTACATTGCCATTGTATTTTTTTACATATGTGCAATAAACGTACTACTAAATATTAAAGATTTTGTTTTTATAAAGTGTGAATAAATAAAGTAAAAAAAAATAAAAATAATAATAATTAGAAGTATGCATACATGTAGGTATTGTAGAAGTATAATTTGGAGTCGGTGCCCAAAATATATGCGCCGGTCATGAAACTGGGCACCGACTACAAATTACATTACATTACTAGGAATACGTGACTGCTTGTACGTTCAACCAGGGCCTCGATTCTGTTAGTGCATTGTAGTATAATGACAGGTACACTGTCGGTTCACGTGACGTGTTTTTTCGTACCATTGTCGCCTAGAAGGTTTGATGGGTGTGCCCGCGTAGACTTAAAGCAGCCATGAAATGAAAACCGCCATGTTCATGCAGTTGTCATGTTACTACAATGCATTAACAGAATCTAGGCCCAGGTAGCTGCGGACGGTCAGGCAGCATCTATTTTAATACCATAATATTGACAAATAAATGCTATAATTAAATCCACTCAACACATCACTTATTACTCGTATCTCATAACACATAACGCGTGCCCTTTGGGAATAAAGTTAAACCTGACTTGGACGTATTTTATACAGAGATTTTTTTAAATGCTCTCCGTGAAAAACGTCAATAAAACGTCAGTTCTTTATTGGTTGTGCAATAAAGGATTCTCTATGTACCTACCTATCTATTAAGGGAATCCAGTGAGCGAACTAGCGCCACAAAAAAAAACAAGATATCTTATTTTACAGATCGTATTTGCAAAAAGTGTCTGAACAATCTCTCCATCATGTTAACAGTGATTTTTAGGGCCTAAGACAAAGAACCTAGGATCACTAACTTGGGACTAGATAGCATTTATGGCAAAAGCGGCCGTTTCTGGCGTTAATGCTATCTAGGCCTAGGTTTTTTGTCTTAGGCTCACGGCCATGAGTCCAAAAACTCACTGTTTATATGATTGAGAGATTGTTCAGACACTTTGTGAAAATTTGATCTGTAAAAAGAGATATGTCTATAATTTTTCTCGGTGGTGCCAGTGTTACTCTCTGGAGCCCCTCAAAGTCAAAGTTTTGTCTTAGAACTTTTTGATACTTACTTTTTTAGTATATTTAAGTTTTCAGCTCCTCCATAGAATTTAATTCCGTAACAGGTGATAATTTGATTATTGAACAACCTAATATTTCTGTTCTATATTTCGGGTAGTAACGGGGGTTTTATTACACCCTGTATTAAATAAAAAATGTATCTTCCGAACACCGGTTATCTATACTTCAAGCGGATCTAATAGGAACAACTCATAACATATTGGAATAAGTGGGCGATTGGAATTGGTGTTTCTGTGACAATTTAAATAAATGTCTTCTTTCTTTCAATAACCTGATAAGCCCTGAGTCGAATGGTTACAATACCTGAAACAGGAAGTACCTACCTAAGTATTTGAGATTTTTTTATTTTATTTTTAGGTTCTAACCTCGGCGTGCACACATGTGCCAATGACTTTGTTTTCTAAGCTACGTACATCTGTGAATTGATAGTAGCAATACCACTCGCTAGCTGTGAAGGAAAACATCGTGAGGAAACCTGACTCCCTGAGGTGTTCATACTTCAGCGTTTGAAATTGCCAATCCGCGATGGGCGCGTAGTCTCTCTATCCGAGAGAAGGCCTACAGCTTACAGTGGGGCGTGAATAGGCTGCATTTTTATTTTAAAGGATGACCAACAGGAACCTCTGCTCTTGAAACGGACAAACATAATGTGGACACATGACTTCAATTAAAAATCCGCGCACTCGGTATGAGTTTACGACGGACACATAAGAACAACTTTTTTAAATTATTTGTTAATTTGACTAAACGAAAGTCCGAAGAATTCTTTATTTATTTATTTAAAAGGTAAAGTTACAGGTAACAACCACAGAGGCATTTAAAAAATAGAATCAAATCCCGCGTTCCCGCCAGCGAGACCCAAAATACGTTCATGCGAAGCTAAAGTCATTTATTCAAGTTATTTGCGGGGCATTATACATTATCTGATCAATATCAAAAGCGGTGGTAGCCTAGTGGGTAAAACATTGGACTCTGAAGCGAGACACCCAGATTCGATTCCCAGTGCGGGCAATACCTATGACTTTGTTTTCTAAGTTATGTGCATTTGTGAAGTCATAGTAGTAATACCACTCGCTAACTGTGAAGGAAAACATACTGAGGAAATCTGAGTGTCTGAGCTATTCACATACCTCAGCGCTAGAAATCGCCAATCCGCGGTGGGCACGCGTGGTGATTAAGCCCATACTCTCTCTCTTTAAGAGAAGGCCTGTGCCCTACAGCGGGACGTTTATATAGGCTGATTATGAATACAATATCTTTGTTTAGTTTCTATTTTATTTCCATTTTTTAGGGTTCCATACCCGAAGGGTTCCATACGGACTTGAAGTCTATCTATCTGTCTGTCACCAGGCTGTATCTCATGAACCGTGATAGCTAGGCTGTTGAAATTTTCACAGATGATGTATTACTGTTGCCGCTTAACAAATACTAAAAACAGAATAAAATTAATATTTAAGGGGGGCTCCCATACAACAAACGTAATATTTTTGCCGTTTTTTGCTCAGGTACCTAGACGCTTGAAATACTAACAGGATATTAAGTTCTATGTTCGCTTTCAAAATAATTAAATTAAAATAAAATACAACAAACGTGATTTTTTGCCGTTTTGTCTCGATCTTTGTTTCTACTGTTGTGTAGATCATTATCTATACAACACTAGACGCAAAGATCGAGTCAAAGATCGTACCATTGTACGGAACCCTTCGTGCGCGAGTCCCACTCGCACTTGGCCGGTTTTTTTTTAATTTACCGTCAAAATTTTAGAGGTGCAAAATTTTTCTATGAGTAATTTAAAATTTTAATTTGCTTGGACAAATTAACTAACCGTGGTTTACGGTACTTTTTGCGGCGCTGTGGTATTCCCAAATTCAGGTTCTATACATTTATTGCACAACTAGTATCCGAATGTTGTAAGACCAGCAATTTCCGACAGCCGTGCTTGTAACCAAGGGCCTTCTGGTGATTTGCATATTCCAATGAGTCTCACCCATTCCGGTAACCTCTATCTAGCCATGACTTTGCAAAATTTACGGATTTGAACTCTCGAAGCGATAAACAAGTATAATAACTAGCGAAAGAAGTTAGTCAGGATCGCAGCAAATGATTAGCCCTGATCTCTGTCTACCCCTCCGGGACACAGGCGTGAATTTATGTATGTATAAGTTAAATTGATATTTCTAATGACAGGCTTTTTCTCGAGGTCAAACCGAATGACAATGTAGAGAAATGGGAGCCCAAATAATTGAAATATACGCAGGGCGTCCCACGGCTACGCCAAATAGAGGGAAAGTACCTTGAATATTGTAGATAGTATAGTAAAAGAACATTTTATTGAAAGAAAACACTATTTTAATTTTAAAAACAATTTAAACTTCATTCATAGTTTTTTAAATAATTACGTGGTTGAACCGGCAATCGAAGACGAGAAAAAAAACTACCCTGTAGCTTTATCATACCGATTGAGAGCCTTCATCATAAGGATTATTTTTGCTAAATAACATAGCGCCAGAAATAAACGGGAGACCATGAATTTTAAAATTTTTAATTTAAAGTTAATCAATTACGAGTATATAATGTATATCCGTTGCTGCGCTTTGAAAACTGGTTATTGGGCTATTTTTTGGTAAGCATACAACATCAATTCAGCTGAATTATGTTAGTTATTACCACCAGGGGCCTGTTTCATAGAACTACAATTCATGGTTTATTATGACAATTTGATGTACATTGCAAAGTCGATTAATCCGCTACGCAATGTAGCTGAGTCTACTTGTTAATTTTAAATTGTCATTGAGTGGTTTGAAAGCCGCAGTTATATAGTTAGTAATTAAAAATGCCATCTATTTAGACTACTACTTTCAAGTATAGACGTAAAATAAAAAATAAAATTTATTGAGAAATCTTGTTTAAAAAAATTAGCTAACAATTAGTATCGGCTCTCCGTCTACCAGAACAATGACCCGCGGACTCGCAGCGGACCGCTCTAGCTGGCTACTAATGGTTCTCGACTTCGAGTCGAGAAATTTTAGGAAGTGCCTTTTTTTATAAAAACAAACTGGTGTATTCGACAGCTATTGTTAAGGCACGTTCATTATGCTATGGCTCTCAAACCACTCAAAATTCGTGGTGTACAATATATAGAGCGTCAGTTGACTGAAATTAATAGAAATTCAGTTGTTCCATGTTACCTCGTGTTTAACTTCCTTTTAGAAGTAAAATATTTTAATACAATATTTAGGTGTTATCCTCGATGAGCGATTTAAAGATTGATCGATTGGCGCTCAAAATTTGCACCCAATGGCATTAAAATATAACACCGGCCAAGTGCGAGTCGGACTCGCGCAAAAAGGGTTCCTACAACATTTGAACATTTCAAGCGTCTACCTGTTGCCGTTATTAATATCGAGCAAAAACGGCAAAAAAATTACGTTTGTTGTATGGGAGTCCCTCTTAAGTATTTATTTTGTTCTGTTTTTAGTATTTGCTGTTACAGCGGCAACAGAAATACATCATCTGTGAAAATTTCAACTGTCTAACTATTACAGTTCATGAGATACAGCCTGGTGACAGACAGACGGACGAACGGACGGAGAGCGGCGTCTTAGTAATAGAGTTCCTGACCCTTTAGGTACGGCACCCTAAAAACCGTCAAATTTCGACCTGAGCGGTGTTGTTTGCTAAGCAACGAAATTTTTGCTAGCAAGAACAGCAATATTCCAATAGCGCTGGCAATAGCATTATTGGAAATATTGCCGGCAGGAGCAATATTTACACCCGCACATCGGATCGTTACGTATTAGCATAGGTATAACAGACAATAGGATGAGCAGTTGATAAGCTGAGTGGATATAATTGTAATTGGTGGGGCCATTACGTCGGCCACAGACGACATAAGATGCTGATGAAGTAAGGGCATGACCACAAGGTTGTGTGTCAATCATATTTTATGACCGTCTTGAAAATAGCACTTTTATTTGCAGAAAATAAGGATGTCCTTATGCATAGAACCTACAAACCTTTACTTAAAGCAATAACTGTGTAAGTCCTGCCAGCCTGTTCCGTAACTGAGTTATCCATTTTGACGCCTCCAAAGTGTCAAAATATGTATGTGTAATAGGTAGCTTTTTAGTTTTTATTTAATAGCAACCCTGTTTTTATTTGATGGTAATCCCCAGGCTTTGGGCGGTAATATTTATTTAAAATATGTTGACTTTCTGTTGTCAAATTACTGGCAACCCCAACTTCACTTGTCGACCATCACCGTGTTTAGCAGACGCATTGTTTTTTCAATTTATTTCTCTCTTTTATTTCTTACAAAGGGATTTCGTATGAAATAAAAGGTGAAGATTAGTGTTTTGCGGTTTAATTTAAATCCTACATGTATGTAATTGACAGTTTACAAAAGGTTAAATCGGACGAGTACATACAGTGAACAAGTTACGTAGTAGCGTCCCATACCTCTATTGCTACCAACTACCCAGACTTTATCAGCCTTATTCCAAAACGCGGTCTAAATTTAGTACTGGGATTGTTACCAGGTTTAAACCATAGACCAAGTAAAATGTTATTACAAAACGAAGTTTATCGCTACGTCATGGACTATCTATGGTACTAAAGTTAAACTTCTGATACCCCTAGTTTATCTATGGACTAACCTCCAAATTGACGTTTGAATTTGTTTGGTTTCGTATGTGTGATAGATTGCAATAAATAATTAATATTATGGACGTTATTGATATGATGGATTTCGATGATTTGGACGATTTGGACATGCTGGAGACGTCTTCGTCGATCTGTTTTCGATGATATTAGCAGATTGTGCTATAAGTTGATGTAATATTTCCTGTAATAAAAGAACAATTAGTCGATTTAAGGATTATGGCTAGCTTGTGCTGTAGTTGTTGTAATATAATAAACGCGAAAGTTTGTGAGTGTGATGGATGTTTGTTCCTCTTTTACGCGAAAACTACTAAACTGATTTGGATGAAATTTGGAATATAGATAGCTTATACTCTTGATTAACACTGAGGCTATAATTTCAAAATAAGTACAGTGAATAAAAGTGCTTTGAATAAAGTTTGAGCGGACAAAATCTAGTAATAAATAAATCAAAACTTACTTTATCTTCTGAGCTCCAATTTTCACTTCTTTTTTTCTTCAAATGTTCCATTTTATAATTATAATAATCAACAACGAAACCGCCCAAAGTTTAAAAATTAATAATACATGCCCGGTATGAAACTATCAGAAAATTTTTGACGTCTCGGATTGGCGCGCGCGCTGCAATATTTCACTCCATTTCACACTTCACACCACTTGATTATAAAAACGCTTCAATAACAACATTAATAGTGCTCATTTTAGTTAGATTGGAACCTAAACAAAGAACATTTTACGATTTATAGGTATTTTAAACGCAATAATGAATATTTTTGCGTTTAAAATGTGAAAATAATATCCATTTAGTGAAACGGAACGCAGCATTGAATGAAAGCTGAATGAACGAATCAGTGAATATTATTTGAACCACGGCTGATCTCTGGCTTAACTGATCCTCGAATAGTCTTCTATTTGTAATAACGACACACATTTGATCTGGGTCTAACTTTGATACCGCAACAATCCTAGATCTTTTAGTCTTGGTTTAAACCAGGACTTATTCAGGTTTTTATAATAAGGCGGTATATGTTTTCTGATTGTTTTTAAAGTGAAACCATCTTAAGGCGCGCTCAGGCCGAGGTGATGCTGAACATGATATCCTCGGCTCCAGTCGGTCGTTGACGCTGAATCGCGAATACTGAGCCCTACTCATCATCAAAATTTTTAAAATCATTATTTTTTTATTCTTAAGCAGCTATAGGGCACAGGCCTTCTCTCAGGGAGACAGTATGGGCTGTCACCACGCGTGCCCGCCGCGGATTAGCGATTTCAAGCGCTGAGGTATAATAGCTCCGAAACTCAGGTTTCCTCACGATGTTTTCCTTCACATAACTGTGATATTGCTACTATAACTTCACAAATGTACATAACTTAGAAAAAAAAAGTCATAGGTACATGCCCCCACTGGGAATCGAACCTGGGTCTCTAACTTCCGAGTCAAATGTTCTACCCACTAGACTACCACCGCTCCATATCCCATTTTTTCCCCTTTTTTGCCCACAAATGGCCACAGTCTGGGTGTAGTTCCATGTTTGTGATGTCCTTGCCTGGTTACCATAGCACAGGGTATTTGGGACCAGGTCAAGTGGTTGTGTTGTGTGGAAGTAATTATAGTTATAGACAGATTGATTATTTTTATAGGAAGATTTATCGATTGAAAAGGCAATAAATGTCAATAAGTACCTAAACGGGCATATTATTAATGAACGTTAACTTAGTGAATCACATTAGCAGACGGAAGAACCGCGAGGAAACGACTTAACTAAAAGCTAAATTAAAAACGCATTAAGGTAAGTGGATGATTAGATACGTAAAATTAAGTACACATTTTAGACGTCACATTTTGCATATTTAACTCGTTACAAAGTCATCTGTTCCGTAACTGAGTCGAGAAAACGCAGGTTTCCCTATTATTTTTTTATCTTCAAATGGTTTTTAGGGTTATTAGGGCTGGATTTTTTTCTCGCCTACACGCATAGGGTATCGTTGGATTCGTCGTTTAAAAGTATTGTGGGGGTAGACAGACCATTTTTCGAATTAGGGTTTCGTTGGCGAAATAAAAATCTTTAAAGCGCAAATTTTGGTCAGAGTAGTGCGTCCCCCCCCTCTCCCGGCTAAAAGGTTGATTATACAAACGTGAAAAAAATCAGGGCAGTAGCACATATTAAAAGGAAAACTACAACTGCTGAGTAGGTTTTATAATCATCATCATCATAAGCCATTTGACGTCCACTACAAGACATAGGCCTCTCTCATGGGTTTCCAAGAGTCCCGGTGTCGTGCCGCTCCCATCCAGCGACTCCCCGCCACCGTAAGACCATCTGGTGGGGGCCCTTCCCACGCTGCGTCTCAGTGAGACTCCTAACATAGCTCTCTCCATTGCCCGTTGGGCGACCTTGAGCCTTATGAGGCTCAAGGTCTCACATCCATAAGTCATCACTGGCAACACACATTGGTTATACACCTTTGTCTTGAGACACTGAGGTATTTTGGATGCGAAAATGTGTTTTAGTTTCCCGAACGCTGACAATCAGAGTTCGATTCGACGAGTGAAGTTGGACTTACCTAACTGGACTGTTTGTCCCAGGTATACATAGTGGTCGACAACTTCGAGGTCAGAGCCGCCAACGTTGCTACATGGGAAATCGACATTATCTTAGTCTTATCCATGTTCATTTTAAGATCCACTCTGATAGAAGCTCGGTTCAGTTCATGGAGTATTGAATTTAAATCTTCCAGAGTCTCAGCCATAAAGACTATGTCATCGGCGAATCGAAGGTGAGTGATGTACTCGCCATTTATGTGGATGCCAGATCCTTCCCGGTCCAGAAGTTTGAATACGTCTTCAAGTGCAGCTGTAAAAGTTTCGGAGATATTACATCTCCCTGTCTCACTCCGCGCTGCAAATGAATAGGATTCGTATTCTGATCCTGTAGTCGGACTGACATTGTGGCGTTTTTGTACAAACACTTCAGCACTTCGCTATAGCGATAGTCGATTTGGCACCGCTGGAGAGATTCAGGTACCCCCCACATCTCGAGCGAATCGACGGCTTTTTGGTAGTCAACAGACACTAAGCATAGTGGTAGATTGTACAACTTGGTCTTCTGAATAATCTGCCGCAGCGTATGTATGTGATCCAACTTACTAGAGCCTTTTCAGAAACCGACTTGTTCGGGGGGCTGGAAGTCATCGAGCATGCGTGCGAGGCGATTCGTAATGACTCTTGAGAACAGCTTATAGACATGGCTCAGAGTGAGATGGGTCCTTAATTATTCAATAGGGTTTTACAAGTTACCAACTCATAAAAGGAAAACTTCGTACAAAATCAATTGAAAATTACTTAGAAGAAGTTGTTAGTTCTGTAAAACAGATAAAAACCCCTCTTTCTGCGGAACCCTATACTGCGCGTAACCCGACACGCACTTGCCACTTTTTTTTTCTCAGTCTTTATTGTGTCAATTATTTTTTATTAGTGTCCCACTGCTGGGCAAATGCCTCCCCTCTTTCTTTTACCTCAAGAAGGATTTTAACTTATTTTGAATTAACATCGGCCTGGCTAGTTTATCGCACGCCAGGATCTATATTCCGTTAAAGAATTCGGTATTTGACACGATCAACAATAATTTATTTCATCATATGCTCGATTAAAACAAAAATTACAAAATATCTCGGAAAATGTATCTCTTTTAGTCAATTACTAGTTATTACAATTTTTAAATAGATTAAACATAAAAAGAGTGCTCTGAAATGTGACGTCATAAGCAAGTATTTTCATACAAAATTCCGTTTTAAAAGTAACTCATTTGATATTTTGTCAAATACCCAATTGTTCAGTAGAAAGATATTAGCACGGCAATAGCAATTTTTCGCTTCTATTTCGCAGTCTACTACGCAAAAGCAGTACAAAGTCATTGCAATGGTAGGTATAACCCGCGCAAATTAATTCAAATTAATAAGGCATTCTCGAGAAGATCGAATCGCGGATCGCTTCTCAAATTACTTCCATGGCAGTTGGTGTCTCAGACAAAACTTTTGTCGCGCGCACAGTCTTATGTCCAGAGAGCGCTGCACTTACCCATTCAGGCGCAGTATATGGCCTTGCGCATATTTTAGTTTTATATTTTTTCTATCGACATACAATTATGTTGTTTTGAAGCACAACGTGTAACAATACTAACAATAGAACGTGGCGCGGATTCTGCGCACGCGCGGTCGCATTATGTCACAAAGATACGCGTGCGTGCGCGGAAAACTGCCCACGAGCCGGGGGGCGAGTCTCTTAAGGGGCTCCACAGAGTAACACTAGCACCACGGAGGACAAAAAAAAGCATGTCTTTTACAGATCGAATTTGGAAAAAGTGTCTTTACAATCTCTCAATCATGTTAATAGTGATTTTTAGGACCAACAACCGAGAACGTGGGATAACGGACCTGCGACTAGATAGCATCTATGCCAAAACGGCGTTTTTTTTGGCGTTAATGATATCTAGTCCTAGGTTTGTTGCCTTAGGTTCACGGCTAGTTGACACTTTTTGCAAAAACGATCTGTAAGAGAGATATGCCCCTATATTATGCTCACCGAACCCTGAGCGATTCCAATCGTCTAACTGTCAAATTCCATACCGATTCCAATCGTCTAACTGTCAAATTTGTATGGAATTTGACAGTTAGACGATTGGAATCGCTCAGGATTTGGTGCGCGTAATTAGGCCACAGAACCTATTTAGAGGCTTAAAAATTCACCCATGCCGCTACATGAACCCGCGACTTCAAAAATAAAAGTCCTCTAAAATGTTTGCCTCTAAACAGGTTTTTACAATTATTGTCCTCAGCACGGGTTAGTGCAACAAAAAAAGAATATAATCATGTAGGTACAGCGATATCATTCCGATATAAAAACTTAACAGCAAAGTGGGTTACCCGGGACTGCAAGTGATGTAAATTACTTCAGCCAGATGTCGCCACCTGTACGTAATACAGAGAAGTTTGGCTCGAAATTTCGCCGATGCCTGCACTTTGCCCATTAGCTCAGTTGGGAGAGCGCTGGCACGGTTAGAGGTCGCGGGTTCAAGTCCCGGCATGGGTGCAATTTTTAGCCTCTAAATTGGTTTTTAAAATTGTCCTTTGCACGGCTTAGTGCAACAAAAATTTAATATAAAGAGATATGATTTTTTTCTCTTGGTGGCGCTAGTATTACTCTACGGAGACCCTTAAATGCTGAGTGGTTTAATAAAGCGATGTTACGGAAATGCTGCCTCGTTGATCTAGCGGTATCACGTCTGATTACCATGCCGGAGTTCGTGGGTTCCACTCGTACTGGAAGCCGCCGTATGTGATTTGTACGAATGACCTCGGTCTGGGTGTATTTCAATTGTAAATAAGCAGAAATGGAGAGCCCGTAAAGGGGCTTCATTAAGAAGAAGATAGGAGGACAACGGACGAGATTGATTGATTACCAGGAGACCGGCGATGATGGCGTGACGGTGAAGAGGCCTATGCCCAAAAAGTGGGCGTCTTTCATTTGCTGTATAGATAGAAAGATAGATAGATAGGCCCTAAGGAGTCCCAGTCTATCGTTAATCGAGTCTTGAGCTGTTGATAGAGACGGAAATGAATCTCAAATTCATGCGAAAAACCTCACTAACAAACAATGACCATTGAAGATGCCCAAAGCATACTCAAGATATCGATACAATTCAAATAACTGCTGTTTTACATTCAATGCCGCCACCCAAGCGACGGATCACAAAGGGAAAATCTCTGTAGAATAGTCTACTACCCGACTGTACGTCTGGTAGTCTAACACTCATACTAAAAGTAGGAGGTCCGAGGTCACGGTACAGTGGCCAGAGCACCTATGTTACCTTTGCGAGTCATTGTGAGCTTGTCAGGATTCTTGGCACATGCTGATAAAGAGCTTTAAATTGTAAAATAACAGATGCGGTGACATAATTGTAAATTAACCACGTTCGTTACTCGCTAACTCTGAACAAAAACGTCGTCAGGGAACCCGAGTTTCTGCTGTCCGAGTCCATCAACCTGCATTTCTCTCTGAGAAGACCTGCGCCTTTCAGTGGCTATTCTTACAATGTTGTGGTCAAACGAAAGTAATTCCGAAAAAAAACCAATGATATTAAGTACCTTATATCTCTGTAAATTAATGGTGTGCAATAAACTATCTATCAATGTATCTGGGGATTCTTGTACTCTCTCACCATAATTAGATTTAGTTTGAATTTGATTTGATTGACTCTAGATTGACGCACGCACACACCGACTCATGACAACCACCCGGTTTCCCGCGTAATGTGATGATCTAAATAAGATATCACACCCTTTGTACATTTTCTTTTGTGCATTACAGAATTAAGCAGTTATCACCTGGCTTGTTCAAAAAGGTAAGTATTGTTCGATTGGTTGTTCTTGTTCCTTTGCTTTGTATTTTTGTATCTGTAGTGATGACTAGGTAATCTTCCTTTAACCTGTAAAATTGTTGGTTTCATCTAATGTTGGTTTTCAGTTGCCACTTAAACATTCAATGTCAGCGTCTGTGCTTATTCTGTTTAAGTAAACTAGAAATCGCTGCTGGTTGTACAATTATATAGTGTTTATGTTATTCCTAAGTTACATTAACGTGTTTGTACAACTGTTTGTTTTCTCTAATAAATAAAAATAAAATAATTTTATTACTTTTCTTTAGTAAATTGACCTGAAGGTCCCTTAAGTAAAAAAAAAATAGTAATAATAAAAGCATGCATCTTAAATCAGTCAAAAAAGTTGGCTCAATAGTAACAAATATCAATACATAATAGCGGCGGTAGCCTAGTGTGTAGAACATTGGCATCGGAAGCGAGAGACCCAGGTTCGATTCTCAGTGCGGGCATGTACCTATGACTACGTTTTCTAAGTTACGCACATTTGTGAAGTTATAGCAGCAATACCACTCGCTAACTGTGAAGGAAAACATCGTGAGGAAACCTGAGTGTCTGAGATAGTCACACACATCAGCGCTTGAAATCGCCAATCCGCGGTGGGCACGTGTGGTGATTAAGCCCGTGAGAAAAGGCCTGTGCCCTACAGTGGGACGTATATAGGCTGCTTATGTAGGTACAAATCGAGAAGGCTAAAGGGGTAAATATTTTTTTATTTGTCGCTAGGGCACATTGTTTTCTAAGTTATGTACATTTTGTGAAGTTATAGTAGCAATACCACTCGCTAACCGTGAAGGAAAACATCGTGAGGAAACCTGAGTGTCTGACCTATTTACATACCTCAGCGCTCGAAATCGCCAATCCGCGGTGGGCACGCGTGGTGATTAAGCCCATACTCTCTCTCTGAGAGAAGGCCTGTGCCCTACAGTGGGACGTATATAGGCTGCTTATCAACCTTTTTTAAATAAACTAACACTATAATTACATAAAAACAAAACACTCATTATAATCAACCTGTAGGCTTAGCACACTAGCATGCGAGAAAATGACAGGCGCCGCGGTATAAACTTTGCCGCTTTATTAGTTTTGTCGCAACAGCGAACATGATGTGAATGGAAGAGAAATTTAAACACTGTTTAAAGTCTTTCTCGCAGGCGGCAAAATGGAGATGTCAGTTAAAAAAAAGGCTTCAATTTTAATATTTTTTTGGGTTGGTCACACTCAATCGGTACACTTCGACTGTATGACAACACTATTTATTTGTTCACTATTTATTTGTAGAAGTAAAGCCATCCTCATATCCTCATTGGGTATGCTCGTCATCCTCACATGACATAAATCAACACGAAAACTAAGAAACGCAAATATGTAAGAGTATGACAGCAAAGATAAATTATAACCTAAAAGCCTTGTCTTTACCTCGACACCAACAGAGAAATTTCTCTTACTTAAGCTGTCATTTTGCGAGAAAAAAACACCTTCATGTTCGCGGTTGCGGCAAACCATAGACAAACTGTATTAAACTGACAGAAGGAGGCGCGTTGAGACAGCTCACGCGGTCTTCATGTTCGCACCGGCGAGATATCCCTCTGCGACGTCATCTTAATACTGTTTAGTGTTTAATGTGACAGTTGAGAGCAGGCAAAATGTTCAGCGTGCTAAGCTTAACCTTAACCCAACCCAGCCTGTTGGGTTAAGGTTCTCCCGCGAGATGGCGAATTGTTTCTTTTATAAATGGAAGTCTTGTAAGAACTGGTAGGTACAATACTTATATAACAAAACCCGTTGAACTGACTTGACCTGCCCTTATCTTTGATCTAGACTTAACGTAAGCATAAATTGTCATTCAGAACAAAGTTTACTACGCCGTTTATGGTGGGATCAGATAAGGTAGCGTTTGTTGTTTCCGTTACACGGAAAACCTACGGGCGCCCAAGAATACGCCGAAAATAAACCCACATAAAGATAGTCATCTGCAGGGCTAAAGCCGGCGTCCATTAGAGCAGATATGAGCCGAAAAGCATCCGAATAGAAGAAATCAGAATTTTTTTTCAACTTAAAGAATTTAAATTCGGTTTGTTGAATGTTGATCGATGTACAATGTTAGCCGGCGCTTTGGGGCAGAATTTGTAGTGGAGAAAAAGGCAGCGGAAAAAAAAAACTCCACTCTGACCATATTTTCTCAATCATCTTAAATCTAATACATAAGATAAGATAAGATAAGAATATTCTTTATTGTATACCGGAAAAAAATGTTACAGAAACAGCAATGACAAAAGAAAAGATACAATTGGCGGCCTTATTGCTAATAGCAATTTCTTCCAGGCAACCTCATATTGGAGATTTGCCGAAGGAGAAATAGACACGGGTAGTCGGTGCAAGGACGAATATTAATACATACATATACGTAATAATAATAATAAACTTACATATATCATACTTGAATACTATACATAACTACACGTACTTACATAAATAATGGCTTAAGTTGGTACCTAACAAGATCCCATGAGTGCAATCAACAACTTTCAATTCTAAAACATTAGTTGCTATTCTTTACTCCATTTCCTTCCGTGGATGTCGTAGAAGGCGATTAAGGAAATCAATTACCAGGAGACGGGCAGCAGCGTCTTCCTGAGATTCCAACCGCATACTGCGATCGCCAACCCGCCTGCCAAGCGTGGCGATTATGGCAAAACTCATGGTTAGGAAAACCTCGAAGGAGGCCTATGTCCTGCAGTGGGCGTCAAATGGCTGATGATGATGATGAGTTGCTATTCTTACAAAAGTAGGAAAACACTAATGCTGCAGCCAGACATACGGACAGCACCCGTTCACGAGCATAACGCAGGGATCAACTAGTCTCAACCATATTAGAGGGAGACCACCCACCTGAAGAATTCAGAAACAGAAAAATTTCATAAATGCATAGAAATACAGGGGTCATTGGAAAATGCGCAATTTCTGAGACACCCAATTAGAGGTTTGTGTTTGGCAACAACTTTTGTTATGATTTTTCTCCGATTTTTATTTTTCGAAATATCGAGGCCAATAAAATTTTATTAAACTCGCGCTTTACGCGTGCTACAAATGCAATCCATCAATTGTTTTGAAGATTATTTTTGCCAAATTTCATGAAAATCGGACAAACAAAATTACGTCCGACACAAAATTCCGTACCCCTGTTTACCCCCTTTGGAGCTGAATTTCGAAAAACTGTAAAATACGTATTTCATTAATTGTTTTAAAGATTATGTATGCCAAATTTGATAAAAATCGGAGAAATAAAATTAGGTCCGATACAAACTTCCGTACCCATGTTTACCCCTTTTGGAGCTGAATTTCGAAAAACGGTGAAATACGTGTTTCATAAATTTTTATTAAGATTATTGTGCCGATTTTCATTTAGATCGGACCAAAAAAAACACAATCAAATAAACAAAGAAACATTTTTCCCTCTTTATAATATTAGTATATAATATAGATGAAAAATCCGGTCTAAGTATTTACAGTACTTGGCGACAGCTGAATTTGAGTCAGTCAAAAGATCAGCAGTCAAATTCCTCAGCAGGTCTCCATGACCTAGCACCTTTCACGGAGACCACGCGAGACAAACAAGAATAACCCTAAAAACATCATTAAAATTCACAATTGTTTACACAAACAATCGTTAACGCCAAATCGCAGAAGGCCAGGTTCACAAAAAAAAAAACATCGCGGATTTTGACAAAGATTCTATAGAATTTTAATCGAGCCGTTGAAAGCCCAGCGGTTAAAATTATTCCAATTACTTCAACTGACGAAACGGATGAACGAGTGGCTTTTACGTTATTACATGTCAATAATAGATCGAAAGGCCGGGGGCCTGTTTTATAAAACTACAATTAATGGTTTACTATGACAGTTCGATGTACATTGCAAAGTCGATTAACCCACATATTTAACAAAACGACTCTGCTACGCAATGTACCTCGACTTGTCATAATAAACTACGAATTGTAGTTTAATGAAACTCGGCCCAGGTGAAGTGAATGAAAACTGCTCGATAAGGCCCGCCGATTTTTAAATAACATTTTGTCAGATATACATAATTTTGTACGTATTTTCCCGTATATGAAAAAATAAAATGCGACCAGCCCCTTTTGTGGGTAGAACTTTCTGTTGTACCTAGTATTTACTAAGCAAACAGCTGAAATTGAATACCGTCTTGACATAACCTAAATTCTGTCAGAGTTCATTGTTTAATGTCGTTTACACTTGCCACTTAGCCGTGTTAACAATTAACATGCCACTTTGTACCACTTGTGTCTAATGCATTTAGGCGGGCAATTATGTTGTTTGTGAACATAAATATATAATGGCATCTCTTGACTTGGAAACAGCGTCGTACCGTAGTGACCCTATCTTCATACGAGAAAGAGTCAAGAATCTTTCTAAAACTCCAATGAGTTTTGAAATGTGGCACATGCGGACGTAAAGTTTACCGCCAACAGTCGCCGTAGCCGGATCGGCATGGACGACATCAGTATCACGTCGTTCATACCATGAAAAAGGTACGGCCGAGGGGTGTTCCCCCTCGACATAGAAGACATAGAAGAGAAATGGAAGAGGAAGGAACGGTGACCGCCGGCAAAAGCGCATTTCCCGCTAAAGCCAATTAGGCCCGGGCCTAGGGGGCGGCTAGTCGTGGCAAAAATATACTGATGTGATCATGAAAATTTCAGTATTTACATTAAAGCATATAGCAATGTTGCGTTGGTTTCGACATTTACAGAGGATGAAGGAAGAAAGAGTGACGAAAGTAATAAATACAGCGAATATGGACGGGAGGGCCGGCAACGGACGCTCCAGGCGAACATAATCGCAACCAAACAGGAGTTCTATTAGCGACGGGCACGATAAAAAGTATCCGGAAACGGAAAGCGAGCTGCAGGGACTTATGAATATGAATGTCAATAAAGCGAAAGGAGTTTGTCACGATCGCGGTAAGTAGTAAACACTGGTCCCTGCCAACCCCTCTAGAGAAACAGGCGTGAGTTTATGTACGTCACGGAGACACACAACATGTCGTGTCAGGGGCAATATACAAGAGTAACCGTACGATTAGCTCTGAGACATGTCATCTGAGCTAAACACTGTCATTCTATTGTCATGTTCGTGACGTTCGTTCAATGAGGTCAGTATCCATGCCCTAGCACCAACACATTTTTCCACTATTTGCACAATTGCAACACACATTGCATAAACTCACGCCTATGTCCCGGCGGAGAGACCAGGTTTTACCACTTGCCACGATCCTGAAAAACCTCAAGACCAAGCAATCATGTGCAAAATAGTACTAGTATACAGAATACAATATACAATACATCATAATCATAAGCAGCCTACTTACGTCCCACTGTAGGGCACAGGCCTTCTCTCAGAGAGAGAGTATGGGCTTAATCGCCACGCGTGCCCACCGCGGATTGGCGATTTTAAGCGCTGAGGTATGTAAATAGCTCAGACACTCAGGTTTCCTCACGATGTTTTCCTTCACCGTTAGCGTTACAATACATCATCATCAGCCATTTGACGCCCACTGCCGGACATAGGCCTCCTTCGTGGTTTTCATAACCATGAGAGGTTTTGCCATAATCGCCACGCTTGGCAGGCGGGTTGGCGATCGCGGTTGAAATCTCAGGAAGACGCTGCTGCCCGTCTCCTGGTAATTGATTTCCTTAGTCGCCTTCTACGACGTCTACGACGTCCACGGAAGGAAATGGAGTGACGCTATTCTTAATCCGGCGCCATACGGAGTCAAACTTTATTTCTCCATCCACAAATTAGGTACAAGAGAAGTGATACAATAGGCTGTCAATACAAAATTAGCGAGGGCACCGTGAATTGAATTGTGCAATTTTGAACTATCGTTCAGAGTCGACAGATAACCGAGATTAAATAACTATAGTCAGCCGCAAAGATTTTTTCCTCCGATATTATTTATTTTATTACTATTTTGTCTATTACGCATACAAAACAGGCAACAATCTTAACTATCACTTAACATAATTATAACTGGTTATTTCCAAGGATTGCCAGAATTCAAGAACTTGTGTAGGCTACTTGTTGACAGTTATTTCGGTTTTACCAACGTTTAACCGTCACTTATAAATGTTTCCTTTTGTGTTATTTTTAATTTATTATTATTTTTAATATTGATTATTTTTAACTCAACTAGTTAATCTCACCATGTAACTCTTAAACATTTGTATACCACTGTCGGTCTTTGTTTAGTACCTAAGTAAAAATATGATTCTGTACCCGTCGCCAACTTTGAACACTGTCAACTTATTATAACCAGGTCCTCACTATACAGATTTCCGTCTAGTGTGAGGTCCAACGGTAACCTCTCTATTGTCAATGGCAACCATTTTCTATACCAATATTAAGATTATCATACTTTTAAGTAATTGAGGAAATGTTTATTTATTAGCAAGTGGTTTAAATAAATTTTTTTATCTTTTTATCTTTTTTTTATCTTTACTTAACCCACAGTTTTTTGTACACTGAAAAGCTGTTAATCTACTGTTAACAGCTGTCATTCGACTTTTTTTGTTAAGCCAAGAGGAAATCAATTACAATCTTTTCTCAAACACGCTTGGAATTTTGAGCATTATTTTGACATCCTTCTATATACCTCACATGTTCTCTTCACGATTGTTTTGTTTTTATTTTTGTTTTGTTGACGTTCGTGTATTTAGTTTGTGTGCCTGCGTGTTTCTGTGACAATTTAAATAAATGTCTTCTTTCTTTCTTCATTATTAGAGAAAAGTAGGTACTATACAAGCCTTGGTCACAACTAGGCATTGATGGACTTACGTATGAGTGCCTCGGCTTCGCCTCGGCCCACATTTACACGTTCGTCCATCAGTGCCTCTTTTACTGGCCTCTGCAGTAATGCACTAAGTTCTATAAATTGGAAGAACTGTACCTACTGAAAATTCTGTAGGTTTCCTTTGTCAAAAAGATATTATCAAAGAATATATATATGTATATTGTTTTTTTCTGGGTGGCACTAATTAACACTTAAGGCAAGCCATAACAGTTAAAATAAGGATTTCCTAGTTAGGAGGACATTTTGTTTGGTGTAGGAAAATGGGCGTAATATCGTAAATAAAAAAAAAAATAGCAAAAGGGAGTAGAGATTCTTCAGGGTACACACAAAATACTTTTGAAAAACTCGTTCAATACTGTCTCGTTGGTCTAGCCGGCGGAGAACACGCTTGACTAACAAAACAGAGGTCGTGGGTTCGATTCTCACCGGAGGCCGCCATACGATTTAAACAAATGGCCTCGGTCTGGGTGTATTGTATGGTTGCCATGGTCTTGCCTAGTTACCATAGCACAGGGGTATCCTAGTGTGAGACCAGGACAACTGATACAAGTGTCGATTCGATGAAGCGAAAGTGGTTCATCAGGATCGTGACAAGTGGCAAACTCTGGTCTCAGCCTACCCCGCCGGGATACAGGCGTGAGTTTACGTATGTTGTATGTCCCTACCTCCGACCACCTCTGAGTTGACTGTACCTTCAGTAATTCCCACGTTTCAGTCTCGTGTAAGCGAAGCCTAAGAACTAATAATTAGCCGCGATAAAAGGTATTTTTGCATCATAATAATAATTACCACAATATTAACTTTGGTACTGATGATTTTAAATTAGTTAGTCTGTTTGAATGTTGCTTGTGTTGTGTAGAGACGAAAGTTTATTAACCTAAATATTTAATTTCCATGAGCTTTTAAATGGGTATGTGTAGAGACAAAAGCTTATTAACCTATATATTTAATTTCCATGAGCTTTTAAATGGGTATAAACATTTTTAGGCCAACCGAAGGGTGCCATACGTGACCCTTTTACTAAAACTTCACTGTCCATCTGTCTATATGTCTGTCTGTCTGTCCGTCTATCTGTCTACCTATCTGTCACCAGGCTGTATCTCATGAACCGTGATAGCTAAGCAGTTGAAATTTTCAAAGATGATGTTATTTCTTTTGCCGCTATAACATCAAATACTAGAAACAGAATAAAATTAATATTTAAGGGGGGCTCCTATACAACAAACGTTGATGACAGCGCTCGCCATCTAGCGGCCATCTATGTAACCTTCACAGCGCCGATGTCATGTCGTTAAATGTCAATGTTAAACACTTCTTGTTGATTTCTATAGATAAGCTTTCGTCTATAGGCGCTGCTCTCAATGTCTCGATCTTTGTCGAATGTTGTATAGATAATGGTACGGAACCCTTCGTGCGTGAATCCAACTCGCACTTGGCCGGTTTTTTTTATTTTGCTTCTTATTTTATCATTGTTTGTTTTTGTATTGTAGCAATTTTGAATATTACCCACATTTTTGCGTTTTCTGTTCAATGTCATCTTTGAGTATTCTCTCTCTCTCTTTTTCTCTGTCTTTCTTTCTCTACACAAAAACGATTCATAAACGGAAAACGCAAATGCTGACAAACCCGGGACAAACCTCTAGTCTCAAGACAACAATGGTGATCAAATCCGTATCGCGTGTGGCTAACGACAAACAAGACCGTTGAATTTGACCGATTACTTACAACTGTTGAATCTGCTAGCCGAGCATTTACTAAAGAGATCCGCAATATTACAGATCACCAATGATCCGACACAGAAATGATGGCATTTTACAGCTGAGTAATTATAGCAGATTAGGCAAAAAATATGTAATTAGCGTGCTGATCACTTCTGATAACAATAAAGTGTAATGCATACAGCTCATTAGTTGACAGATCATCATCAGCCATTCGACGCCCACTGCAGGACATAGGCCTCCTTCGTGGTTTTCATAACCATGAGGGGTTTTGCCATAATCGCCACGCTTGGCAGGCGGGTTGGCGATCGCAGTATGCGGTTGGAATCTCAGGAAGACGCTGCTGCCCGTCTCCTGGATGTTGATTTCCTTAGTCGCCTTCTACGACATCCACGGAAGGAAATGGAATGACGCTATTCTTAATCCGGCGCCACACGGAATTGAGTTGTTGAATTAGTTGACAGATGCTAGTGATTAAATGACAATGAAAAAAAACGTACCTACTTCTTTAAGCCCTTTTTTTCAAAAATTCTACATCACCAATCTCAACAATGGTGGTAGCTATTTTTAGAGCCCTTAACCTAGGACCTCAGCTTATTTATAAAACACGATTCCGTAACACACTTGATAAACGTCGAATAAAACAGTCTGTTGTGGAGATACGGGGAAAAGACGTAACCACAGATTAAATAAACTGCGAGGAGCGCTTCAGAGTAATCGTGTTTCCAAAAATAAGGCCGCAGGACTTTAAAGCAATTTAACCTAAAACGGTCGTTTTTGCGGATATTTATTGACAGTAGATTTAAAAAATATACTCCGTTCCACTAGTCTAACTCCTAGGGAACAAATACTCGCATATCATTGGTCAATGCGCGCGGCTAGAGATAGCGATACAATAAGCGAAGACGGACCGCTTCATAGGGTAGGTTTACAGGCTGGCCGCTCACCAATTATGCATTATTTATTCAATTTTTTGTAAAAACAACTTTTTCATAGTTGAAAGTCGTATTTTGCGAACCCACCATGCATTTAAATTGAGCCCAAATAAGCTCAATAGTGATCGGACTCACCCACCTCCGATCACTGCCAGAGCTATGAACGTCATGGAAAATTATGAGAAGAATGCTTCATGTAAAACGATCTTAAGATGGGCCAATGGGCCCACATGGACGATTTTCTTTGGAAGCTCGTTTAGTGGAATAGAGTATAGTTGTCACAGTTATTGAGATTTATGACAAGAAACGATATGAAATAAGACATGATTTTTTTCCGTTGGTGGCGCCTCCGGGTCACCCCTGAAAGCGTTATGTCGTCAGTATATACATCGCGTTAATAACTAATTATACGATAGAAGAGGAACAAGTTCTAAATTATAGATCTTAAGGCTGTTCTTACGCAGAGCCTGCTGTTTCGCTCCCACAATTTAATATTTTTATTATAAGTGGTGCACACTTTAAAAAGCACTTAAGTCAAATTCTTGATACAAAAGTTGATTTTAATGGTGACGTAAGTGACATTTAAGATAGGATGCAAGTCGGCCTTAGTGGTTGTAATAAAATGAGTAAACTTTGGATAAATGACGACTGACGGTTTGATCGACAATACAATTGCGAACATTCAAGGCATATGTTTTTTATCCTGTACGAAGTTTTTGATTGAGAAAATTTGATTCCAAAATTAATAATTTTGCAAAAACTTCTCTTTATTATAAACTACATATAGAGAAACAAAAATATGTGTAACATATCCATAAATTATGCATCAAACCCTCAGAACATTATAAAAAAAAGTGTTTAATTATGAGAGCGAGACAGCATGCCCCACGTAAGAAAAGCCTTAAGACGATAGTTAATATTCCGATAGTACGTAGTACGTAGTATTCCGCCTAATCTAATTTACGTACCTACATAACAGACATGGGCTCCAGCGCAAGAAAAAATAATGACGTTCCACTTACCTAACAAAATTTCTGAAAAAAACTTTTCTAAAAAATCTCTGAGGTTAGCGCGCAATAAAATACATTCTATTTTGCTCGCTGATTATCCTCCCACAGAGGCACACCGCACATCTGAGAAGGGTTTTCCTTTCTACAGCCCAATATGATCCAAGCGGAAGTGACCTTTGTCCTATTTCTAACAACGCTACCCCTTCTTCTAGCCCAAGATGATCCAAGCGGCAGGCTACCCAGTGGAGAAGCACCGGGTCACCACGGCCGATGGCTACGTGCTGCAGATGCACCGGATCCCGGCCGGGAGACGGTCGGCCCGGCGCAGCAGCTCCGGCGGGAAAGGGAAGAGGGCTGTGCTCATCGTCCACGGGTTACTGGGAAGCAGTGGAGATTTTGTCCTCATGGGACCAAATAGAAGCTTAAGTAAGTGTTGCAATTATTTCACTGTTACAACAGCAACACCCACTCAGAAAGTGTCGCATTGCTCGCAATGAACGGGTTACAAAGTTCGTCATTTCTACCTTATAAATGTGCGGCGGGTTAAGTTATAAGCAATGTTGTATAAAAATCCATTTCTGCCCTGCTAGCGTTCTTTTGTTTTTTAACATCGAGCATAAAAAAATACAAACGTCAAATCTCAAAAAGGTTTCATATCAAATAATTAGAATACTCTACTCTCTCTCTGAGAGAAGGCCTGTGCCCTAGAGTGGGACGTATATAGGCTGCTTATGATGAATTACAAAAAAGAAGCGGGATTTTTATTTTGTACTGGATTTTCAATGAAAGGAGGCTGGCAACCTTTTTCTGCACTACGAAAAAAACTAGCGTGGCAATTTGTTTTGTTTTGTAAAATTTTGTTTTTTACTAAATTGATAAGTACGCTTTTAATTATTCTAAATAATAGACTTGCGCAAAGTGTGTCCTTAGAGGGAGTTGTTATATCCCATATCTTTGCTCACCGGGACACACTATATCTGTATTATATCTGGCTCACCACTTGTATCCTAGCTCATACGACACATACAATCGAGTGAGTGTGTTTGGATACAAGAGCTGTAAGACACAAGTGGTGAGTAAGTCTAGTTTATCTGTTTCCTACTTTATCCAGCTGACGCGCTCTTTTTTATACTATCAGTCTATTCCAATAAGAGGAGTTCAAACCAGAATCAAAATGTATATCTATTAATTAACTTTTGACACTTTATATAGGTTTTCTTATTAATTAAGTGAACTTTAAGTTTATATGATTATCGTCTTTACCGTTCATCTTTTTATTACGAGTACTGCGACCAAATGCCCGATGTTGACCGAACAAGCCATCCGTACCAATAGCGATCAAAAAGATCACCAAATCAATACATTTGTAGGAGTCTGGTGACCCCTCGTCCTCGTCTCGTTTATTACTGCGACGAGAAATGCTGCCGAACGCATCCGATTTCAGCCGATCTCGGTCTCGCTCTCACGCACTGTGTGTGAGCTGGATAAAGTAGCAGGAGCTAGATGTCTACCGTACTAAGTTGAGAGTATAGTGAGGGAGCCAGATATAGTTGACATCTCTGGGATATAACTGGGACACAGTTGACGGCAAGGGAGATGTGTGTCATATCATATCTGGCTCCTGAGTTACCCAAGGTTACTAAATAATTTTATTTTCCTCGTAGGTGTAGCATAAAGTTCTCGAGTTTGCTTTAAGCCCTCCGCTGTAGAATAGATGGTTTTCTCCCCTCGGTGTACAACCTACTATTATTTGCATAAGACCCACAAACGTAAATCAGAAGTATCAGCAGGAAGTAAACATAATCTACACGCTCAGTCTTTTTATTTTTAATTCTTTATTAGATACACAAACAGTGTTTTTCGGAGGAGCACTGCTTATCCTAAACCACAGGTTTTAACCTTTTTTAGGGAGCAGGGTACCACTGCCTTAGTGATAAGGTCACTGTAAAATGTTCCTTGAATAAATTATCTTATCTTATCTTAGTGTTACGGACATAAATTATAAGCATTAAATGACATAAAAACGCTCAAATCAAACCATAACATACAGCATGATAAATTACGTTAGAATGACATATTTCATAAAAGGAAGTACAAATACAATTACGATTATAGTTACATTTGCAATGATAATATTTTTTTTAAATACATACATCAGTCTCCCATCTGTTCATTTCATCATCTGGTGAGACTGACGCCAAACTTATCGTCTAACGGAGAACTTACACAAAAAATACAAGTTAGAGCGTAGCAGTAAACAGCTACAAGCAAATTTAATCGCCTGGGATGTTCATTTACTAGCGTGCTATTAAGTTTGTGATAGGCGCCATGAGCGTGAGTCCAATGGTTGACTTCTGAAGACTATTTGACAGTTATTTCCGTTTCACGTGGTTTCACTAACACTTCTCTTTCACTTACGGCAATAGGAGCCAAAAACGGCTGTTTTCAGCGGAAATCGATTAATGTTATAGTTATACCTGGCCCTAAGTTCTAAGCTTTAGAGTTTATAGATTACCATCATTCAAATTTCTGTGGATCACAATTTTTTACTGTTTGTTTTTTGGAGGCACTACCTAACACATTGGGCCACTTAAGGGTTTCCTATTTAGGAGGACAATAGGGTTTGGTTGTGAAATTTACATACTTCAGAGTTTTATCCTTGTTAAGGATCAATGTAGTAATTATTACTATTGTATGTTTAAGTTTCCCCGATTTTCACGCTCTCTAGATTCTTATTACTTGGTTTGTTCACAGGCTACATGCTGGCGGACGCCGGATACGACGTGTGGCTAGGAAACTTGCGCGGGACACAGTACTCGATGCACAAGCAGAGGCCAAGAAATGAAGCCAAATTCTGGGAGTTCAGGTAAACAGAGGTCGACTTACTTTTAAGCGAATCTTCAGTCAGTTTTTTTTAAGAAAGCCTTGTTTACCCACAAAGAGAGAACTAAACTCAAGTACATATTTCGTTAGTCCAAATCAGAAATTTTAAGCTGACGGTAAATGGTGGACGAATTCCTTAAATTGGGATACACTATCTTGCAGGTAGGTTAGTTAATGAGAGACTCGATTTGAAAAACTTATGTACCTTCAAGACGCCATCTTGCAGGTAGATCAGTTCATGAGAGACTCGATTTGATCTTGGGACTTTCCAAGAGGAGTTCCAAGCGAGCGTGATTCCAAAACAAATTTCGCCTTCCAGTTTCCACGAGCACGGTGGCTTGGACCTGCCCGCCATGATCGACAAGGTCCTGAACGTGACCGGCCTACCTAAGATCATGTACGTGGGCTACTCCATGGGGACGACAAGTTTATTCACCATGATGTCTCAGAGGCCGGAGTACAATGACAAGATGGTGGCGTTCGTGGCGCTGGCTCCGGCCGTCTATATGGATAACATGAAGGATATTGCGCTGCTGATGCTAGAGAGGCTTAATATTGCAGTGAGTATGGGATTTATTGAAGTGAAATTCTTTACAGTGAACCAAACTGACCAGTACGAGGTAAGGCGCACTATTTCTCAACAGTGAACAAAACCAACCAAGTTCTTGAACGAATCTGAAACGTCGTGCTCGGGCCGGTACTCGGCTGCAGCCGGTCGGTGACCTTTGATCGCGCTCTAAGTAGTCGTCATTGAAATTAATGAATAAAGAATACTTTTTAACCGACTACAAAAAAGGAGGGTTTTCTCAATTAACCCGTGAATTTTATGCGTATTTTCAGCGATAACTCTTTATTTACCACGTCTGATTTCACATTTTTTATTATTTTACAGTTCTCTAACGTTTTTTTTTTTGGTTGAAAACGGCTACCTGAAAGGTGGTCCCATATAACTTGGTCAAGCTCCGTTAATGAGATCATCGAACTCTAGCTCTTAGGGTGTGCCCTTATTCTTTTTTTATATACGTCCCACTATAGGGCACAGGCCTTCGCTCAGAGACAGACTGTCGGCTGAATTACAAAAAGTGCCCACAGCGGATTGGCAATTTCAATCGCCGAGGAATGTGAACACCTTATAGACACTCAGGTTTCCCCATGATGTTTTCCTTCACGGCTAGCGAGTGGTAGTGCTACTTCACAAATCTTCAAAGTGTTTTTCTCGAAGTCGGTTTCGTTATATTCCACCAGAACCGAATGCGTGCCGAGGGCGTCTACTTCATGAGCGTGAATCGCGACGCGATGGACGTGCTGGTGAACGGGATGTGTAACGTGAGGAAGCCCGAGGACGACATCTGCATGCGGATGGTGTACTCCATCGTCGGCGAGGATTACGAGCAGAATGATTGGGTGAGATTTTGAATTTTTTATGAATTTTAATGCACACGAAACTAACAAAAGCTTTACAATAGACCACGCTTGAACAACTTTCATATACTTTGACAGAAATCTAAGTTGATAAATGACGTTTTCACCTCACTAGCTCGTAAAAGCTCTGTTTATCATTCGAAATCTGCGTGGAAAATCGCACTTTATCCGCTAGCGTGGAAAGTGTTTTTAAAATTCGAATATTTTTATTCAATAAAGGTTTTGTACAATAAATTACATATATATAGAACCTCATTGGTTTCGTAATAGTTTATATTCTCTGCAGCCAGTCCATTGATGATTGAAATGCAAATAATTATTTCATGTCATGCGCCAGCCTCATTTAAAGAATCGCACTGGCCGGCAAGAAAATTTGATTTAAAAAAAAACTTTAAAATTTTCTTCTCTTTATTGAATTCACTTTACTTCCATTATTTTGGTTTGTTTTTTGATAAAATCGAAAGAAATCATAAAATATGAGCGAAGCTAGCAGCGACGAAGATATAAATTAACAGTAATTTAATATTTATTAAAACTGTTTTTCTTGCACCTAACATTTTCCTCGCTTTAGTGAGGTGAAAAGTTGTGTGTTGCGCTCGGCAGCAAAGTTATTTAGCGTCTCGTACCTTTGAAACCCTCGCTACGCTCAGGATTCTATATTTGAACCACTCGCTTCGCTCGTGGCTCAATCCTAGAATCCTTCGCTTGCTCAGGTTTCAATACAAGGTACTCGCGCCAAAAATTTACTTTGCAGCCTTGCATAACAAATAACTATTAAAGTTATTGTTGCCAGTAAAAGAAAGTACCTAGTTCCTGGGATTTCTGCAATATGGCGAGGTTTTCTATTTTAATGGTCTGGGTTTTCATACCTACTTAATTTAAGAAAGGGACGAAATAACTATTTGCCTCTCGCTCACACGATGTAGACAACAAGATTGTCTGAGCGAGAGGCAAATAGTTGACCAGTCCCTTTCAGTGTTATATATATTTTTTTTATGTAGCCTACCTTCGTCCTACTGCAGGTCACACGCCTTCTCTCAGAGAGAGGGTATGGGCTTAATCACCACGCGAGCCCTCCGCGGCAATTTTAAGCGCTTAGGTATGTGAATACCTCTTAGGTACTAAATACCTCTTAGATACTCAGGTTTCCTCACGATGTTTTCCTTCACAGCTAGCGAGTGGTATTGCTATTGCTACCATAACTTCACAAATGTACGTAACTTAGAAAACAAAGTCATTTGGTACATAACGGGATTCGAACCCACGACCTCCCGGATGAGAAGCCTTAAAAACTTAAATAACATTGTGATAAAAATTACTTGCAAATGCTAACTCATTTCAATAAAAATTAATTTAAGCTTTATTTTACCTGTATATTTGTATCTTTATACTGCTAATCAAATCACGTTTTTGTTGTAGAATATCTCGCCAATGATACTGGCGCGATTCCAACCAGCTTCATGGGGGCAGTTGGAACATTACGCTAAGATAGCTTTATCAGGTTGGTTTTGATTACACTTTTCAGATACCGTATACTGATTTTCGAAATCTTAGGTGTAAAAGTTGGGGAACGCACCCATACTACGTGCCCCTTTTAAGGGGGAAGGGGAGTCTTCAAAATACCACGCTTGGTCAGGGACGAGGGGGCTTAGGTCTTCGTCACGTAGACAATATCCTCCAAGGAAATCTCGCGGTTTTTCGAGCTATGGCGCGCAGCTTTTAGCGCTTTTCACTGACAAATGGCAGCACATACGCCACACATTGGAACATTTCAAAATGTACTGTTTTGAGTAACTGACGTTTAGGAGTCTGTAATATTTTAAAATAATTATTTCTTTACTGGTTTATAATAGTTACATTTAACGATTGACTTGTAACATTAGTGATTCATCATCATCATCAGCCACTTGACCCCCACTGCAGGGCACAGGCCTCCCTCGTGGTTTTGAAAACCATGAGGGGTTTTGCCATAATCGCCACGTTTGGCTGACGGGTTGGCGATCGCAGTATGCGGTTGGAATCTCAGGAAGACGCTGCTGCCCGTCTCCTGGTAATTGATTCCCTTAGTCGCCTTCTACGACATCCACGGTAGGAAATGGAGTGACGCTATTCTTAATTCCGCGCCACACGGATGTGCCACACTGGGCGATATTAGGTAACAGCGTAACTGATGGATGTTTTTACATTAAACCAATGACTTCATTGATGTATAACCCTTTAAAATATCTAGATAGGTACCCTCGCAAGATGGCAGTCCAACGGAGGCAGGTGCATAGATATTTTGCCGGGTAATACTGAACTCCCGCCTTCCCACAATTGAACGTGGGGTTATTTTTTAGCGCTAGTCAGACATCTATGTTTATATCTTTCACTGCCTGAAACGTATTCCATTAGCTACAGGTTCAGGGAACTCCCCTTCCTAACCAAATCATACTGAATAACCATTTGCCTCTCGACGGCAATATTGTACAGGCGAGAGACAAATAGTTAATCATTAATTGATTTTCTTTAATTTAAGTCCACACCACAAAACATCACAAAATAATTAATGATTAAACGAACTTACCTGTAAGTGAAGTTCTATCATAATTATACGAGCTTTATCCGAATATATTAGCCTTAATATTAGCCTTATTATTATTATTATTATTATTAAGCTTGTCTTATTTAAGAAGCACAGTTTTATTCCTGAACACTCTTTTAACCCTTTTCTAAATAAAGTTTTTATAATTTTTTTTTTCATACATTTTGAGGTGCAATTGTATATTTGTACATATAAGTATTGATTTTTTTACATCATCATCATCATCATCAGCCATTAGACGCCCACTGCAGGACATAGGCCTCCTTCATGGTTTATATAACCATGAGGGGTTTTGCCATAATCTTGCCATGATTTTTTTACTCTCTTTTGCAATGCCTAATCGGTAAAATTGCATTGAAACCCATTGTATTACAATAACACCACTGTGCACTCATGTAATTTATGGCAATACAATAAATATATTGATTGATTGATTTTAGTTGTCCAGTCTTAAGGACCAAATTTGAAAAGACTAGGTTTTTTTGTCCATTTTTTCTCCAAAATTGTCTAGATTTTAAAACGGGCACCCAGTTTTACTTGTAACCTACATTAAGTCACAGTTTCTGTGTTAATTTGAATAAGAAACCCTTTGATTTTTCTTTATATTTCTAGCCGTTAAGGCGTTTAGCTACTAAAACGGAGGTCGTGGGTTCGATTCCCACTGGGGGCCGCCGTAGATTTGTACAAATGTTCTCAGTCTGGGTGTATTTTCATGTTTATGACATCCTTACCTGGTTACCATAGCACAGGGCATCCTAGTTTGGGACCAGGACAAGTGATTGTATTGTGTGGAAGTTATTATTATTATTATTGTTACTTTTTGCAGATGTCTTCACAACCTTCGAAGGCGGTCTCAAGGGTCCGATCGTGCCATACAACCTGTCAAACGTCAAAGTGCCGGTCACATTGCTCTACGGAGAAAACGACCGGCTCACGCAAAAAGCCGTAAGTTCAATGTGCTAATGAAAAGCACATGTTTGCGATGCAAAGGATCAAAAGTGATGATGATAAAGGATGATCAAATGTTGTATCATCTTCATCTTCTTCTTTTGGTGCCAACTCCTACCGGAAGTCGGCAATCATTGTGGCTAGTGTTCCGTGGTATTGCGGCTCGGACGAGTTCTACATTTCTCGTGCTAAGCCGCTCTGCAGATTTTGGATCCACGATGTTTTTCTGCGGCCAGAGGCCTTATTACGCGCACCAAATCCCAAGCAAATCGCTCAGGTTTTGGTGCGCGTAATATAGGGGCAGGTCTCGTGTGTCATATTACGTGCTTCAAATCCTGAACGATTCTAAACGTCTTCTAAAAAAAAAACACACTAGCGCAACGCTGAGTCAGCTGCCTTTTGTGGCAACATAGACACACCACAGGCTAAATCTATGTTTTTTTTTTGTCTGTTTTGTATTTCGGTTTCGTTCTGTTTATTGTGCACATTATGTAACTTATCTGTTTGTTTTGTTTCTGTGATGTGTCTTGTTGTTGTAATGAACGCATTTTGTTTCTTTCTAGCCTATTTAAAAATTAAATTGATCATACATACATTTAAAAAAATATTTAAATAGAATGTACATTCTTCTATGCAGGACAATGATTTATCAATTACATTGGTAGAGTGCGTAAACATAGATAGATAGAGAACACTTTATTGCACAACCAGAAGAATAAATTACAAGTGGTTTCTTATAACTAATTATAGTGTGCAATTGGCGGTCTTATCGCTTAGAGCGATCTCTTCCAGACAATCTTTGGATGAAGTGAACTGCAGCAAGAATATAGTCGGTAGATGGATGTACATAAATAAGATAATCTGGAATATAATGGTATGATGGAAAGATTACAAGAATATAATATATGGAATATATGGAAAGATTACAAGAATATAAGTGCTAATAATTACATATTACATAACGTACAGTACATATACCTAAATAACATAATCTACTAGATAAAATCTAGCAGTATTATTTATAAAAACACAATTTCTTAGAACACACTTCAAATGCAGTTTAAACTGATGTATTTGAACATTCTATACTGTCGTAAATATTGATTTTGCCTCCCACGTGGAAGACTGACGAGGTCGATACTAATCCTACGCTCCTCTATTCCAGAACATAATACGGCTAGCGAACCAGCTCAGCGCGACGGGAGTCCTCGAGGACGTAAAGCCCGCGTGCACGTGGCCCAAGTTCAACCACTTGGACTTCATTTTCGCCAAAGACGTCGGCAAATTGCTCAACAAGCCGCTCATCGAACACATAACCAGCCTGTACAATAAATATGCTCCCACGTGATGTTTTCGTTTCTTTGTACCGTTATTGACATTTATAAGCTCCAATCTCTATAGTAAATCTCTGTGAGTCAGTGACCAAAGGGTGTTCCTTTAATATCTCAATAGGGAAAAAATGGAATGGAAAAAAGGAATGGATAGAGCTATCAATTATTGTTAGCAAATTCCTGTTTTTTTTTAATGAAGCCTATATACCCACTCCAGGGCAAAGGCTTTCTCTCAGAGAGAAAATCGTGTAATCTTCATAAATTACTCAATGCATAAACATAAGCAGCCTATATACGTCCCACTGTAGGGCAAAGGCCTTCTCTCAGAGAGAGAGCATTGAGAGAGTTTCGAGTAATTTTATGAAGCCCCCAACTTTAACTTTCGGCATATTTGTACAATAAACAAATTTTTATTATTATTAAAAAGTTATTAAAAACTTACTTATATGAAAGTACTCAGTGAGATATTCTTGGAGGCATGCTTAGGACCAATTTTTTTATGATATAAGTCTAGAATAAGGGCATATTTCTTTAATATCTCTGTATAAAATGATAAAAAGAAAGAAATTACTCAATAATTATGGTTTGTTAATTATTGAGTAATTTTTTTTTTATCATTTAATACCGTGATATTATAAAAACATGCCCCATGCACAGCACAAGGGAAAGAAAACTCCAAGAATCGTTAATTTTTAGTCAAGTATATCAGTACATACATACATAAACTCACGCCTGTATCCCAGAGCGGTAGGCAGAGACCAGGGACTGCCACTTGCCACGATCCTGACAGATCACTTTCGCTTCCTCAACATTCATTATTCGTTGCATGCACGCACGCCGGTTTCGGGTACTTCATAGTACCTACTTTGTAGTATACCAGCGTAAAATATTAATGGGCGTACTTAATGCCTTCTACGCATTAAGTACGCCTTTGTAAGGAAACTTGATTTCAATGCAATAAAGAATCTAATAATAATAAGAAAATTACTTTTGGAGTTAAATGGGAGAAAATACGAGTATTTAAATCGTTGCAGTCGACTGCCTCGTTGGTCTAGCCGTTAAGGCGCTTAAGGCGTTGGGTTCAATACCTACTGGGGGCCGCTTTACATTTGTATGGTGTAAACATGGTGTATGGTGTACTTTCATGTTTGTAACGTCCTTGCCTAGTTACTAAAGCACAGGGTATCCTAGTTTGGGATCAGGTCAAGTGGTTGCATTGTATGGAAGTATTTATTTTTTATTTTGTAAGTGTAAGTTTTTCATCGAGTTAAGTTTGTAATCGTTTGTTCGGAACCCTTAAGGGGTGAGTCCTCCTCGCACTTGTCCGGTTCTTTTATGTTGGTAAAGGTCGAGATGGATCTCGACCTCTCAACCTTTGGGTCAAACAGCGAAAATCTAAACATGTAATAAATAAGTAACCGGCGAGATGTCTGTAAATTGAAGGTGCCAGGAAGGACAAACATCCAACTGGAGGCCTCTAAATAAGAGGGAAATTGCAAAAAAATTACAGTTTGGTTGTAAGGCTTTGACGCAAAACGGCTGAACCGAGTTGGATGCTGTTTTCACTGTTCGACAGCTTCGTGATCAAATTAAAATCTGCAGTAAGTATCACTGCTCAAATACGTGTAGGTAGAAGTAAAATGAATTATGTTTCCATTTTCTTTAGTGCACTCGGGCGGCTAAAATGTCTGCTCGAATGTTACTTATATGGCCAGTTTCTGAATTGAGAAGTTCGCTAAGTAAATGGTTAACTGTAGTGGTGTCTCTTCGAATTTCTTAGAAAAGAGCGTGGCAGAACATTACTTAAGTATTTCATCATCAACCCATTATGTCCCCACCGAGGGGCATGGGTCTCTTCCCTGAGGAAGGTATAAGCCATACTCCACCACGGGGGCCAAGTCCGGATTGGTGGAGGCTTGTAGACTAGTGGCTCGTCTACTGTCAGAAGTTGTCAAGCCGCCCTAAGGCCTCTGACTTGGCTTAACGACTGCCATCTATCGACGGCAGCCGGCACCAACAGCTTAACGTGCCTTGCGAAGCACTTAAGTATTTACTTAGTCAAAGTCTCAATTCAGAAACCGGCCCTTAATCGTGTGCACCAGCGATCTAAGTACACTGTGATGATAACTGCCAATACGGTATTTGACACGATCAACAAATTATTTCATATGCTCGATTAAAACAAAAATTACAAAATATCTCGGAAAATGTATCTCTTTTAGTGAATTACTAGTTATTACAATTTTGAAATAGATTAAACATAAAAAGACTGCTCTGAAATGTGACGTCATAAAATTCCGTTTTAAAAGTAACTCATTTGATATTCTGTCAAATACCCAATCTTTGTACTCATATCTCTGGTGTACACGATACAATTAGGTAGCTTCCGAATAGCTACAATAGGCCACACTGTCCGAGCGTACTGAGAGCGTAAAAACGCGGCTTAAATGAGTATCTACATGAAGATTAGCTGCCTTTGTTCTCACATGGCCACTGACTAAATGCAAGTCTAAAATGTAGTACAAAAGTAGAACACTACTGGAGTCTTTAAAACTAGAGTCAACCTGCATTTAACAGGTAAACACGTACCATCTTAGACCCCGTCTTTGTTTACCATAGTATGATGTCTGCTCGGGAGATCCGATAGGCACCATATTCGCGAACGCAATGCCCTCGCCGCGCCGCTAGCGTGCGACGTGAAACCACTTTCAAACCCCCTTTGGGTTTCCGTTCCTTTTTACAACTACCCTTCAATATTTTTACTATTTAATGCTTGTCAACTTAATGTTCACATACCCCACAATCCATAACTCGTTAATGACATGGTGACTGATGAGACTGTTACAAGGATCTGTTATCATGATGGTACCGACTTCGAAGGGTAATAGACTATTACTAATATATATAGCTACAATCCGGTATACTCACTGACTGACTGACTGATCATCTATAGATTTCCTCGGAAACGGTAAGAGCTACGTGAAAATTTTGTATGAGAAAGTTGTAGGAAATGTATGATATACAGCCATCCTATGAAGCCGATTTTTGAATTTCGAACGCGTTCTTCCATTCAAATGGGCTAACTTTTTTGTTTACCGGCCGATTTGGATGAAATTTGAAACGAGCGTTTGTTTCGCGATCTAATTGTGAAAAAAAATTTTGAACGTTCGAAATTCAAAATAGGGGCAAGATTATGGCCACCCAAAAAATCGACTTCTGCGCAAAAAAGTCGGCAGCCAACTGGGCACATGCTGGAGACGTGCCCTAAACGGCATCGGGTTGTCAAAGGACCCAGGTATATGAGAAAAATCGGACATTTTGACATTTCAAGATGGCGGCTGAGATATCGACGATTGAAAATGAGAAAATTTTGTATGGAGAATTTGTACTGAAAATCGACTTTTAGTACAAAATTTTAAACAAAGATTAAAAATTTTTTAAAAAAAATATTTTTCGAGGCCTAAGTGGGGATGAGGAACCTCGCCGCGGCGAGGCCGAAGGCCGAGCTCCGTTCAGGCCGAGGCCGAAGGCCGAGACCATACATTTTCCGGCGAACAAGGAACAACGCAAAAGCCAGATGGGACAAACTTGCGAGGCCGAAGGCCGAGCTCCGCGAAGCGGGCCCCAGGAACCCCGCCGCGGCGAGGCCGAAGGCCGAGCTCCGTTTAGGCCGAGGCCGAAGGCCGAGACTATACATTTTCGGCGAACAATAAACAACGCAAAAGCCAGATGGGAGAAACTTGCGAGGCCGAAGGCCGAGCTCCGCGAAGCGGGCCCCAGGAACACCGCCGCGGCGAGGCCGAAGGCCGAGCTCCGTTCAGGCCGAGGCCGAAGGCCGAGACCGTACATGTTCCCACTCAAACAATCCCAACGTCAAGTGTCTAGCGAGGCCCTAGGCCGAGCGCCGCGGAGAGCGAAGCTCGGAGCGGCTGGGGGTTGGCGCGCGTAAGCGCGCAGGGGGTTCACCCCCTAGTTATATATATATAAAGCTACAAAGCGGTATACTCACTCACTGATTCATCCATACGTTTTCTCCGAAATGACAACTTTTAGAGGAAAATGATGTATGACAAAGTTGTAGGAAATGTATGAATTACAGCCATCCTATGAAGCCGATTTTTGAATTTCGAACGCGTTCTCCTATACAAATGGGCTAACATTTTTGTTTACCGGCCGATTTGGATGAAATTTGAAACGGGCATTTGTTTTGTGATCTAATTGTGAAAAAAAATTTTGAACGTTCGAAATTCAAAATAGGGGCGAGAATATGGCCGCCCGAAAAATCGACCTCTGCGCAAAAAAGTCGGCAGCCAACTGGGCACATGCTGGAGACGTGCCCTAAACGGCATCGGGTTCTCAAAGGACCCAGGTATATGAGAAAAATCGGACATTTTGACATTTCAAGATGGCGGCCGAGATATCGACGATTGAAAATGAGAAAATTTTGTATGGAGAATTTGTACTGAAAATCGACTTTTAGTACAAAATTTGAAACAAAAATTAAAATTTTTTCAAAAAATCAATTTTTCGAGGCCGAAGCGGGCCCCAGGAACCCCGCCGCGGCGAGGCCGAAGGCCGAGCTCCGTTCAGGCCGAGGCCGAAGGCCGAGACTATACATTTTCGGCGAACAAGCAACAACGCAAAAGCCAGATGGGAGAAACTTGCGAGGCCGGAGGCCGAGCTCCGCGAAGCGGGCCCCAGGAACCCCGCCGCGGCGAGGCCGAAGGCCGAGCTCCGTTCAGGCCGAGGCCGAAGGCCGAGACTATACATTTTCGGCGAACAAGCAACAACGCAAAAGCCAGATGGGAGAAACTTGCGAGGCCGGAGGCCGAGCTCCGCGAAGCGGGCCCCAGGAACACCGCCGCGGCGAGGCCGAAGGCCGAGCTCCGTTCAGGCCGAGGCCGAAGGCCGAGACCATACATGTTCCCACTCAAACAATCCCAACGTCAAGTGTCTAGCGAGGCCCTAGGCCGAGCGCCGCGGAGAGCGAAGCTCGGAGCGGCTGGGGGTTGGCGCGCGTAAGCGCGCAGGGGGTTCACCCCCTAGTTACTTACGTATAAAGTTAAATATATTTCGCAAAATCATGACAACCAACTGAGGTCAATCACCTCATTTAAATAAAAAAACGCATGTGGTCTACACTAGGACCACCTTTTCCCAAACTCCTTTTCATCTAAGAGCGCACTGAAGTGTAATCGCTAGTTTATGCACGGCTATCGATTAGAACTTAATAACAAGGAAAATATTTTAAAATGGTCATCCCATCATCATCATAAAGTGCAATAAAAATGGCAATAAAACCGCGATACATATTAGTCGTGTTGTGAAAAGCGACGTACAGTACACACATCGCACTGTACTGCGGTTCCATTTTATATTTTTATTTCGGAACCATTCCTAAGTGAACTGTTCAGAGAACGCGGAAGATAAAAAAAAATGTAATAGGAAGATAAATAATATTATCTTACATTACAATCAATTGTCGGTCGGTAAACTGGCCTCAATTTTCGTAAATTTCCCGAGTTCGCAATAAACACGTAAGTTTTTTTTTTTTTAGCTGAAATAAAGTCAGAAGAAATCTAAATTACTTCCCACGTCTAATGAGACCCAACATACATTCAAAGTCAAAATTAAAGTTCAAGTTAGTTGTCGGACATTATATTATTTCTTATTTATTACAATTGGATCACAGGCTTATTTTATTAATGAATACTTTTTGACATTGCAACTCTCAAAGTATATTTTCAAAGCAATTTTCGAGGCCAAATAGTTTCTATCATTTAACTTGAATGACAAAACGGAAAACTTCTTGAAACGGCTAAATGACTGTTCAATGACTAAAGTTTAGTCTATTCATTTAGCCGTTTCATGAAATATTTTGTTCTTCTAATTGGGTCCCATCAGAACCCTGAAAAATATGAACATCAGACAAAACCAAAAGAGGATTTACGAGTACTGTTACGCGAATATCAGACTTCGTGTATTTAAAATAGCAATACCACTCGCTAACAGGCAAGAAAAACATCGCGAGGAAACCCGAATGTTTGAGGTGTTCACATACGTCAGCGCTTCAAATCGCTAATCTGCAGTGGGCTCTTCTGGTGATTGAGCCCAAACGCTTTCTTTCTTTCGCTGAGAGAAGGCCTGTGCCCTGCAGTGGAAAGTTTAGATATAGGCTGTTTGTGAATATGAGCTAACCCTGACGGAACATCCAACAAGCCTTAATTTGTCAAAGATTCTATTTGCGGAAAATTCAATGCACGAGTGGTCAGTTGGTGAAGTAATACGAAACTTTGATAGTGTTCATTGTGACATAATTTGATCAATGTCTACAGATAATAGTTCCATATAATAGTGATCGTAAAAATTACCTTTAATGTTATCCACGTGGTGGAATTATATGCAGGAAATGAGCCATCCGTCATTCCAAGCTCAACTCATCAGGGAAAATGCTTATTAAAAATGTGTTTTATTTCACGTACATTTCATTTCTAGGCGCACTCGGCTCTACAAGCTTCATCAACGCGTTCTCTATTCAATATTTTAAAATAATGATTTTAGTGCATTTCCATGGATGGTTATTACTCGTGGTGATGTGTTCGATATGCGAGGCCGCAGTGCCAAAGGAAGCCTATATGACTACTGTAAGTAATTCTGATTGTATGCACATTATTCAATGTCTCCCATAAATTCTACACAATTATACCATCTTGTCGGTCACGGCATGTAGTTAGATTCAAAGGTAGGACTCTTATGTGTCAGTTTTGTCACGCACGTCACCTTAACCTGTTAGACTATGACCTTAAGGGCCAATTTTTCAATAACCAGATAAAAGTGAACTGGAGAATAAATCGCATGCTATCACTGTCTAAACTAAATCATACGACAAGACAGTGACAACATCAGTTTTATTTTCCACTGAAAAATCCGGTCTGAAAAGAACAATCAAAAACCATCGAATTCTGAACTCCGTAAAACTCCGTAGATTTTAGACAGATTTAGCTACTCAATATCTTTCAGTTTTCTACGTTTTAGCGCAGTCATTCCCAGTATTTTTCAACGTCGTATGATCGGACTATTTAGGAGAAGCACATTCATTATTGTAATCACATGATATGTTTATTATATAGAGTGTAACAAAATCTCCGTTTAAAAAATATCCGTCTTAAATACTAGCAACTGTGACTACAGTGAAAACTTCAAAATCGTAACAATTATGAGCTGCTCCATATTGTGTTAAAATGTATGGGGCTACGGTTTCAAAGATTTCCACAGCATCTAAAAGTTGTTCGTATTGACGAGATACGTCCCACCCTATATATTACAAGAACGTCGAATTCTGTCCCGTTCACTTATTTGTGGTTTCATTGTGATCCGGCGCGATAACAAAGAAACACTCTCGCCTTAAAAATAGTATATTACTCCCTCGGTAAACAATCTATTATTTGAAGTTGCGCGCAGTTAGCTTTATATCGGGCCTTAAATCCTACCGGCCCTTTTCCATATAAAATGGGTAGTAATCAACTGTAATTTAAAGTAATGCTCCATTGTCAGCTAAGGTAATATAATTCCGCAAATCCATTGCCTATTAGAGTGATAGTCATATGATTGGACTGGACATGTACCTATGTCATTATGCTTATTAAATTCCCCTCCTATTCATACCAAACACGTACGGGAGCACAGGTATGTCTGTCTTGCTAACTTTCAGTGAAATGGGTAATCAATCTCTTTCACTATATCCAAGGTTACCGTACTATTTTTACGGTCTAGTACCGTATACCTTCTACCAAGAAAGAAAGAAGACATTGAAATTGTCACAGAAACACAAATTAAAGGTCATTTCCAAGGTTACCGTACTATTTGTACGGTCTAGTACCGTACACCTTCTAGAGAGAAACAAGACATTTATTTAAATTGTTACAGAAACACAAATTAAAGGTCACCGGTTTGCTGACTGCACCACGCACAGTCAACCTTACGGTGGTTACCTGTGCCTGACAGTAGTATTTAGCCTCTCAATACAAACATCCCACTTTCATCACGTAATTATGCAGTCTACAATGAAGAAAATTAATCACTTACTTGAATTTAATAATGTGTAGTGCTCACGAAAGTTTTAGTTCAAATATCATCTTATCTCAAATAAGATCAGCATCTTTATCCACCACCGTCTTGCATCCAATCTCCAAGGTGCGACAGAGTGAGAGTTACACTCACTGCGTTGTTCTTACTGTCACTTGTACGTTTATATGTAGCGAGGCTTCGTGCAAAATATTACTAGGCACGCCGCTTTTTTCTATCCTCGGCCCTGCTCATCCAGCCGCCAACGGAAGTCTGCTCCAGTCTGGCCAGCGAACTGGCGGACGTCCCACTCATCTTTTGCCAATTGTTAGTCCGCACTCAAGAATCCTTTAACCCCATCGTTTATCGATCCTTCGGCTGCCGTGTTTATCCGACTGCCGCTTCAGCTTGCTAATCTGTACATTGTTACCCAACACAGCCACAAAAGATCGTTGCGAGCGGGTACCCGGTCGAGAAGCACCGGGTGGTGACGCCCGATGGCTACATGCTCCAAATGCACCGTATACCGGACGGGAAACGGGTTGTTCAGCACAGCCGACGGGCGAGCCAGACGAGCGGAAAACGGCCCGTCCTACTGATGCACGGTTTGGGCGGCAGCAGCGATAACTTCGTCGTCATGGGACCAAATAGAAGTTTGGGTGAGCCAGAGAACTCTAATTTAAGAGATCAAATGAATGTTGATGAAGCGAAAGAGGATTTTCGGGATGGCAACTGGTAAACCCTGGTCTCTGACTACCCCTCCAGGATAGCATAAGCAGCCTAGATAGGTTCCACCGTAGGGCACAGGCCTTCTCTCAGGAAGAGAGTATGGGCTTAATCACCACGCGTGCCCACCGCGGATTGGCGATTTCAAGCGCTGAGGTATATGAATAGCTCAGACACTGAGGTTTCCTCACGATGTTTTCCTTTACCGTTAGCGAGTGGTATTGCTACTATAACTTCACAAATGTACATAACTTAGAAAACAAAGTCATAGTTACATGCCCGCACTGAGAATCGAACCTGGGTCTCCCGCTTCCGAGTCCAATGTTCTACCCACTAGGCTACCACCCTTCCGGGATACAGGCATGATTTTATTTACGTATTGCTATCAGTCGTTTGCTTCCTTTTTTTTGTACTTCCCAATGGTCGGTTTTCCTATTGGCCAGCTAGCGGAAAGTCCCATCTGTTTAGATTTTAGACATAAGTTAGTGAACGTTGTCCTCTGATACGCTATTCAACTTCCTCGTTTTCAGCATACCTTTTAGCGGACGCCGGCTACGACGTGTGGATCGGGAACTTCCGCGGGAACTTTTACACGTCGCATAAAACTCTGACTAGAAGTGACCCAGATTTCTGGAAGTTTAGGTCAGTATGTGACGTTGGAATACTAAGCATAACCAACGTATAAAGAGTGTTAATTTGAGAAGGAGTTTGCAAAAGTTTAGAGCAACTGCAAACTACCAATCAATACTGCTGCTGATAAAGATCATAAGTCTCTAGAAGTTAAACTATTAGAAAATATTAGAGTCGAAAAAAGAATAAACCTTTATTAAAATACATCTCCACTGGTAGCGGACCGAGTGGCTAGGCGCGACAGGGTAGAGCCCTATGCCAAGCAGTGGGCTCTAATAATAGTCTGGATAGATAGATAGAAAGTAATGGTAGCCTAGTGGGTAGAACATTGGACTCGGAAGCGGGAGACCTAGGTTCGATTCCCAGTGCGGGCATGTACCTATGACTTTGTTTTCTAAGTTATGTACTTTGTCAAGTTATGGTAGCAAGACTACTCGCTAACTGTGAAGGAAAACATCGTGAGGAAACCTGGGTGTCTGAGCTATTTACATACCTCAGCGCTTGAAATCGCCAATCCGCGGTGGGCACGCGTGGTGATTAAGCCCATACTTTCTCTGTGAGAGAAGGCCTGTGCCCTACAGTGGGACGTATATAGGCTGCTTATGAAGATAGATAGAAATTACATTTTGTCAAATCCCCAGTTTTCACGAACACGGCAAAACAGACCTGCCGACGATGATCGATCACGTGCTGAAGACCTCGGGACGCGAGAAGCTGATGTACGTAGGCCACTCGATGGGCACCACCAGTTTCTTCATCATGTTGGCGCTGAGACCGGAGTACAATGGCAAGGTACAGATGATGGCAAAATGTCACCGGTTAAGGCAAGTCGTCCAAGGCCTCTCTTAGGGCAGGCCACAAAAACGTGCTGGCCACAAGGAGGTTAGGCAACTAGGCAGGCGGGTTAGTGACCTCTGTAGAGGTTTACTCTAGTAATTTTACGAGACTTGCTGCTGTTCACTTTGTAGATTTCCCCTTCTTATGACACCCAAGAGATGAATCGAGGTGGTCGCATTCTTACACCGAAAACCACACGGGATTCAGGGAAAGATGCGTTAAGCTTAGATGTCTTTCTACATCCATGCCTCATCGTGATCCGACGACGGCGACAAGCCGCTGCACTATCGCCGCAGGACTCGGTTGTAAAAGTCTGGTCCATTATCAAAATATGAGGTCATCCGCGCTGAACAGATTTCGTAAACGGTTCTTCTTCTTGTGGAACCATATCTTATCGGAGCTTGGCTATCATTGTGGCCACTGTGACCCGTCATGTGGCGGCTCGGAACAAATCGATTGTGAGTTCTTCTCATCATCAGCCATTTAACGCCCACTGCAGGACATAGGCCTCCCTCATGATTTTCCTAATCATGAAGGGTTTTGCCATAACCTTGGCAGGCGGGTTGGCGATCGCAGTATGCGGTTGGAATCTCAGGAAGGCGCTGCTGCCCATCTCCTGGTAATGTATTTCCTTAGTCGCCTTCTACGACATCCACGAAAGGAAATGGAGTGGCGCTATTCTTAATCCGGCGCCACACGGAATTCTTCTTCGGAGTTCTTCTACGGCCTTGTATTTTTCCCTGCACCATCAATTGGAGGAGATCGTATCTATTGCTCCGCATTGATTGCAGTTTTCTTCTCTTTATGGACTTTAAAAGGTTCAAACAATCAAACCCTTATGCATTCTGGTTCCGTTTCGTTTTTTACTCTATTTGTCCAAGATATTTTCACATTCTTCTGTAAATCCGGTAATTTGAAGAGCGAACCTTTTACTCAAAGGTTGCGCGGGTGCAAACTCACTCTCTTGTCCCTACAAACCGGGGGGGGGGACTGCCAATTGAGCAGTTACCCCCCCCACGATTGGAGGAAAGAGGGATGTAGTTTCTATCCGCCGGTTTTTCTGCCCTCTACTGGACGCTGTATCCGTGTCCGCCAGTATTAGTCGCTTATAAGCATTCGATGTGATAAGATGTTTTATTTACACAAAAAACACACATTATACATTTGGGTGAAATGAACACATAAAACGTAAAAACCTAAAAAAAAATTATAAAAATCACGAAAAATCGAAAAAAACACGATTCCTCCGATACACTCCTCAGAAGCAGTTTAAGAATTTTCCTTGTAAAATCTCCATCACAGACTATTTTATACGGCGTTTATAGTGTGCCTTCTTCTCCGAGTCAGTCCACCCATCTCTGTGTTCTCTATCTATTTTTCAGCTCCTACCTAGACCAGATAGTTGACGTGACCGCTCAGACGCTGTAGTACCTAAGGCATATTTTTCGATGAAATAGGTTTGCCTAGAACCTAACCTGTCAACGTAATCGGATTAATCTACTTACAGGAAAGTCAAGAAAAACGTCATGTTTTCCTTAAATAAAAATTACTATTAAAAAGTGTACGTAACTTAGAAATTCCAAGTAGATACGTGCCGGAATTCAAACCAAGAAGTTTACCACAATCGCCTTGCACACTCACTATTTTATATGTATTTATATTTCAGGCATTGCCCATATAGAGTTAGTAACTATGGTGACTTATGCTATGATAGTAAGTTTACATTTTTGTAGTTCAATTCGACTCACGTGTTATTCTTAACTACTGGACCGTACCAAGTGGTCCACTGAACAAATTATGACTTAAAAAAAGGGTGTTATTAAACAAAACATTGTTGATTGTTGAAGGTGGTATCATTCATCGCGCTGACGCCGGCTGTATACATAGATCACATGTTGCCGGTTGTAAAGGACTTATTGGAGCAACGGCGTATCACGGTAAATAGCCTAGGCAAAAATTAGAGAAATATATCTCCTAGATAACATAACTTAAATGACTCAACGAGGTTCACTAGCGTTGCCAAACAGATCACAGAAACAGAAAGAGATTTGACATATCCTTTTTTTTAAAAAAGCGCCTTGCATTTTTGTCAACCATGGGCACGCGTGGTAACTTGGTCACCTGTAACTAGAAACTGACTCATTCCACTGGGGAATCAGCAACAGAAGCTAATGTAATAATGTTGATTCATAAACTAGTTTTTGTATTAGATTATATCAATACTGTAAGTTATCTGGAAATTAATTGTTCTTATTCCTATAACTAAGCACATGCCTGTATCTGCAGTGGGACGTGAATAGGCTACTTACAGCAAAGCTATCGGACTCGTATAGAGACAGGAGACCCAGCCAGACATGTGGCGCATAATCGGAACGAATGGAGAGCGGAAGCTGTCCCATCCATAGTCACGTTCCTCAGTCATGAGGACGCGACCAACAAGAAGCTTTTAAAAATATCCCTACAATTTTTTTTTATAAAAACTGGATTTGCACTGATATTTACTCCTTTATTTTTTCCTTTACAATTTTCCGACGATTCGGTACTTTTGCAAGTGCCGTGGTCTCGCTTGACTGAGATGACAGGCGTCTTTTTGAAATCATTAAATGTTAGTTTACCACCCTCGGCAAAAAATATTAAGTAACGTTCCAAACATACCTACTATAATATTTATTTAAACCACAAAAACACAGCATTTTCTTAACATTTTACACAAGCATACAAGCAACAAGAATACAAGTATACAAGCAGAAGGTATATTATGAAGGTGTTACAGTTTTTATGGCAGAGTTTACTACGAATCTAATATACTGTGGTCTCCACACTAGGTTATACCTGTATAGTGGAGGCCGATTACTTCTATCTAATCAGACCATAACCAGAGCCCATTGTTGGGCATAGGCCTCTTCTCTTTCACGCCAAACCATCCGGTCCCTTGCTAATCTGGTCCAATGTTTCTAAGCCGCTTCCACAATTCCTTTGGGTACGGAACCCTAAAAATAATTTATGTTCGTTTTCAGGAGCGCCTTCGAGCTCGCGGTGTCCACAGTCTGTCTATACCTAAATACGTCAAGGATATTCTCGTTAAGAACATCTGCATAGCGAAGGAGCCAAATGAAGACGTATGCATGAGATTGGCGTACTCGTTTGCCGGGGAGGACTACGAACAGCATGATTGGGTAAGCGCTGGTCCGTCAGGATCGATGTAAGTGATCTCTGTCTACCCCTCCGGGAAACAAGCGCGAGTTTACATAAGTATGCAGTTCAAGAAGAAAAGGCAAAATGAGAAACTCGGATTCGAAATTACTCTAGAATTATCCGACTTGAAAACGCCAACAAAAACCCTTATTTTTTAAAAGATTTAATTATACATAAAACTTAATTCCCGACATTTCGACAACGTTGCAGTTGCCGTGGTCACGGTTAGACTGAAGCGGCGAGTACAGTCGATTATTGCAGTGAGGGTAGGTTGTCTACCCTCATGTCACACGTATTTTCCCACAGCGGGTCCACACACAACTCGCTACGCCCGCAGATAGCTCCATAGTTTACATAGACTTTTAATAACAAAAAATCGCATACTTTTTAACAATGTGGTCAGAGGGTTTCACATTTTTTAGGGTTCCGTACCCGAAGGATGCCAAACGGGACCCTATTACTAAGACTTCACTGTCCGTTTGTCTGTCTGTCGGTCCGTATGCCTGTTTGTATGTCAGTCACCAGACTGCATCTCATAAACCGTTATAGTTAGGCAGTTGATATTTTCAGGGATGATGTATTTCTGTTGCCTCTATAACAACAAATACTAAAAACAGAATAAAATAAATATTTAAGGGGAGCTCCTATACAACAAACGTTGTCTAAGGACAGCGCTCGCCATCTAGCGGCTATCTATAGAACCTTCACAGCACCGATGTCATATCGTAAAATGTCAATGTTAAACGCTTCTTGTTGGTTTCTATAGATGGCGTTGTTCTCAAATCCGATCTTTGTCTAATGTTGTATAGATAATGGTACAGAACTCTTCGTGCGCGAGTCCGACTCGCACTGGGCCGGTTTTTCTTTGTATCTTATTTGTACAGGCCCTAACACCAGTTCTCACGGCATCCGTACAGCCAGTGTCCTTCAACCAACTGGAGCACTACGCAAAGATAGTATACAACAGTGAGTACTCAATCAACCAGACGGAAACCAATTTATCATTGATGCAAACTGTTAGGCATACACAATATGTACTATATATAATACACAGTCATTTACACACATCCACACACTTGCATATACCCACACTCTCACACTCTACATACACACACCCTATTGCATAAAAAACAACAATAATTAAACTAATACCTACTTGGTTATTCCTTAAACATAATTTTTTTTTTAAATGGCTGTACTGAAGTTTTTCTACTTAACTTTCTTGAAAACTTACTTTTTTTCTGGTACACTGTTTAGCACTAATTTGCATTGAATTTTAACACTTAGTTAAGGAAAGACACTTGCTCCTGACACAAAAGTTCGAGAGCAAGGTGGCAAATTACATTTCTCAATAAAGATATTTATATATGTGTTTGAAAGATTCCAAAAACGATGTGTACAAGAAGATATTATGTTTTTTTTATTGGTTGCCCTAGTGGACATATTCGTGCCCCTAACATGTATTAAGGGACTCCATGGTGTGAACTAGCGCCATCAAGGAAAAAAAACTTGTCTTCTTTCACACATCGTTTTTGCAAAAAGTGGCTTACAAATCTGTCAATCATGTAAATAATTATTTATAGCACTCACGACAGGGAGCCTCAGTCCAACACCCTGAACTAGATAGTATTAGAGGTTAAAGTATGAAATTGCCGTTTTATTGCAATAGGTTCTTTGAATTGACATAGAATCTTCATGGTTTGAGGTTTTCGAATGAAACTTTTTTCAAATGGTTTCTATGATGTTCTTTTTTTAAAAAATGTGAAACATTTGAATATCGACTTTCAATTGTTTTTGTTATTCAATTTAGACAAGAAAGATGGATACTGCGAAAATTCGAGTGATTATGAGGCACCCATTTTTCGTATTTTTTTATTTTATTGATTTGACGCAAGTGAATTGCAATAAAACGGCAATTTCATACTTTAACCCCTATTATTTCCGCTAAAAACCTTCGTTTTTTTACATTTAAATGCCATCTAATCCCAGGTCCTTGATTAAGATTTTCAGTAGTTACTATAGAATACACTACTAAGACCACTTTTTGCAAAAATGTCCTGCAAAACATTTTTGCAATTTTTTTTTTTTTTTTTTTTTCATTGAGCTCATGGAGCCCCTAATATATAAGTACATGGAATTGTCATGATAAACTAAGAATTGAAGTTTTATGAAACGAAACCCTGACCTTATCATAAAAAATCCAACACTAAGCGCGCAGGAGTCTCATGGTAACAAGAGACGTAGTTTTTTAAACAACTTTGTATGACCATAATCTCAATATCTTTGTAATACTAATAGGTACTATGCGTGTTAAATACAACTTCAGGCCGTATAATACTTTTGCAGGTGTATTCACTACTTTTGAGGGCGGTCTGAAGGGACCTGTACAACCTTACAATCTTTCCAACGTCAGAGTCCCTTGCTTGCTTATTTACGGAGACAACGATCAGCTAACGCGAAAAGACGTAAGTTTGACTGCGTGTCGTCCTTTCTTCCTCTGTGGCGTCGTAAGAACCCAACTTATGGCTGAGCTGAGTTGCGGGGAAATTAAAATTTTCACAATTTTTCCCATTTCGTAACTAAACTGGGCTATCATAATAATAACTTTCACACAACTCACTCAAATCACTAGTCCCGATTACTAACTAGGATACCCTGTGCTTTGGTAACCAGGCAAGACAACAAAGACAAATATATTTATTTGTGATGTATGACTACATTGATAAGATGGAAAACCATTTAAATTAGTTCTGTACATGCTCTGCCTCATGTGGCGTACAAATTGTGGAAAAAGCCACCACCAACAATAATTATAATAATAGGGGTTAAAGTATGAAATTGCCGTTTTATTTCAATAGGTTCTTTGAATTGACATAGGATCTTCATGGTTTGAGGTTTTCGAATGAAACTTTTTTCAAATGGTTTCTATGATGTTCTTTTTTTAAAAAATGTGACACATTTGAATATCGACTTTCAATTGTTTTTGTTATTCAATTTAGACAAGAAAGATGGATACTGCGAAAATTCGAGTGATTATGAGACACCCATTTTTCGTAATTTTTTATTTTATTGATTTGACGCAAGTGAGTCAATATTGTGGGTAAGGTAACGTTAAACCATGCCGCTAATTCCTGGGTAGTTTGACTAGGGTCAGCTTCCACTATCTCTCTTAATTCATCGTTATTCACCTGTGTGGGCGGTCTTCCTCGTGGCTCGTTCTTTAAGTAGAAATTTCCATCACGAAAGCGTTTAAACCAAAATCGCACGGTGCGTTCATTAGTAGACCCCTCTCCAAACGCAGCATTGATATTGCGGGCTGTTTCTGCCGCGTTAGTTCCGCGTCGGAACTCGTATTCAAAAATCACTCGAATTTTCGCAGTATCCATCTTTCTTGTCTAAATTGAATAACAAAAACAATTGAAAGTCGATATTCAAATGTTTCACATTTTTTAAAAAAAGAACATCATAGAAACCATTTGAAAAAAGTTTCATTAGAAAACCTCAAACCATGAAGATTCTATGTCAATTCAAAGAACCTATTGCAATAAAACGGCAATTTCATACTTTAACCCCTATTATTAGGGTTCGTTTCCACAAGGACATCTTGTCTACACACTCTCTCAGACTCTACGCACTCTCTCAGACGTATGCAGAAGTTCCTCGTTGCTGCAAGATATCGACCACACCCATGTGTACCTTCACCTCTAATTATCTAATCAGTCCATAAACAGAGCCCACTGTTGGACTTAGGCCTCTTCTCTCACACGCCAACCCACCTGGTTCTTTGCTAGTCTCGTCCAATGTCTCACAGCCGCTTTCACAATGACGTCGGCCCACAAGGCTGGTGGTCTGCCTGCCGACCGTCGACCCGTTCTTGGCCACCATTCAGTGGCTACCTTAGTCTACCGGCCGTCTTCCCTTTAAACCAAATGCCCCGCCCATCTCTCCATTTTAGCCTCCACCTCGATAAGGAACTTCTCAATAACCATCTTCTCAATGTTTGTATTCGCTGTATATACGGCCTCCGTAAATTTGACCATATTTCTCTCTCTTGCTACAAGGGATAAGTCCGAGTAGCCAACAGTCATGTTCTTACACCGGGACCTACACGCAACTTAATTCAGTACCTGCAGAAAAATCGTATCTTATCAAAATAAAGAGATACGTAGTACTTACTTTATACTCTATAATCAGACTTATTTATAAGCAGCCTATATACGTCCCACTGCAGGGCACAGGCCTTCTCACAGGAAGAGAGTATGTGGTAAAATTCCTGGTGTACATACAATAAAGAATATTCTATCTATCTATCTATCTATCTATCTATTATTTAACTGCCTCTGAGGAGCGTTTTAGAGGAATCGTGTTTTCATAAATAAAACCGTAAGATCTTTCTTATCTTACCCGTTTAATTTTACAGGGTATTTTGCGCTTGGCGGAGGAGCTCAAAGAGATAGGGTCACTCGAGGATTTCATGCCGGCCTGCAACTGTCCCAAGTTCAACCACCTAGACCCGGTCATAGCAAAAGATGTGGACACACTATTGAATCGACCTCTGGTTAAGATTATACGCCGTCTATATAATAAATACTACCCTAATGGGAGCGATTAACACGACATATTATATTATCCTTTCAATATACTGTTTTGATTGCGAGATTCAGTTTTTATTTTCAGCTTCCACTTCCCCTTTTCAGCCAATTTCACTTTAGTATTGCAATTTAAATAATCAGTAATAATATCTAATAAAGGCACAATGTTGCTACACTAAAATAACAATCACAGATCTCTCAAATTAAACGAAAAAATATTAAGTGTTTATGACGCCGGCATTAGCCTTAGCTCGGACTTTATAACATATCAATTATTGTAAAAGAATAGTGGAAATCTGTCTACCCCTCTGAGATACAGGCGTGAGTTTATGTATGTATGTAAAAGACTAATAATAACTTCTACACAACACAATCACTAATCCAAGTCCCAAATCAAGATACTCTGTGCTATGGTAACCAGGCAAGGACATCACAAACATGAATTACATCCAGAACTGAGGCCATTTGTACATAAATAATTTCAAGCCATTTGGGCTCCATTGGGAATACAATGGAGCCTATTATGTCTAAACTCTGTTCCATAAACTTAGTAAAATGACATTTGCGATGTGACCAGTTTTTAACAGAAAAATAATAGGGATGTACACAATCGACATAAAATATCGACTTAGTTTTTTTTTTCAGTGATTCAGTGATTTTCATCATCATCAACCCATTATGTCCCCACCGAGGGGCACGGGTCTCTTCCCTGAGGAAGGTATAGGCCATATTCCACCACGGGGGCCAAGTCCGGATTGGTGGAGGCTTGTAAAGTCGAGCCCACCAATTAGATGCTTATGTCATGATAAATATAAAATATGAAAATTATTTAGTGATATGCATAAAAAATAAAAGCCAACCGATCTAGGTATAATAAATACTTTTCAGGGTTCCGTACCTAAGAATAAGGGACCCTATTATTAAGACTCCACTGTCCGTCTGTCTGTATGTCACCAGGCTGTATCTCATGAACCGTGATAGCTAGACAGTTGAAATTCACAAAAAATGTATTTCTGTTGCCGCTATAAAAAAAAAAACAAAACAAAATAAAATAAATATTTTAGTGGGGCTCCCACTACTTAGTTAACTAAACTCGAATCCACCAACTTAGTCAGTAAATTGATATTTGCGATGTGACCAGTTTATAACAGAAAAATAATAGGTATGTACACAATCGACATAAAATATTGACTTAACTTATTTTTTTTTCTTTTATAGAATTATCCCACAACTCATAAAAGCTATGTAAGACATGATGAATACAAACTTTTTAGTGATATATATAACTTTCAACACGTTTATTTAATTTTCTTTACTAGAGCTATGTTGTTTTAAAAAATGTTGTGATTGCCAACTTTGATAGGGGGAAGTGGGGCACCTTCATACACTAGAGATATCTGTTGTTAAGCGCACAGAATTTGAACGACTTATGTGTGTGTGCGTAGCTTATTTATGCGTCTGTGGGCTCACGGAGTTTGACAGCATTCGGTGCGTAACGCGCGAAGAGGTGACAAGGAAAGTGATTCAGCCACGTGTAAGTAATTTTATAACCTCACTTTGAACATATTTTTATTGATGTAAGCTGTTTTCTAGATTTTTCAGTACTATTTTATTTGAAAGATAATAGGGTCAAGTTTGTAAATTGATACGTGAATAATGATATATTAGGTTAGTTTTTTTTTAGGAATGTTTTTATTTCATTTTCTTGTGATGGGGTAGATTCATACAGCAGTGAGCGGGGTACATTCATACTGTATGAATGTACCCCGTTATTATAGTTTGTTAGAATTGAAGTTCATTGATTCATTCATCGCTTCTAGGTCACGTTAAACGTATCTGACTTGAGCTTAACTGAATTAAACTGATTCCATAATTATATTTTACAGAAAAAATATGGTCAGAAATTATAAGAAAAAGGGAACTAGGAGTGGAGAGATGGACGAACAGGCAATGTTAAAAGCTATCGATGAAATTTTGGAAAATAAACTCTCTTTGCGGAAATCAGCAGCCAAATACGGAGTTAATGCACAAACACTACAAAGCCGTATCAAAAAATTACGCAAAACACAAGACCTTGCTAGCGAAAATCGTGTATTTGAATCCAAATATGCATCACAGCAAGTTTTTACTAAAACAGAAGAGGATCATTTAAATAAATATATCTTAGAGTGTTCTAAGATGCACTATGGACTTACATGTATCCAAGTTAAAAAACTTGCTTATGAATTTGCTGAGGCCAATGATATTAAATATCCTGCAAGTTGGAATAATAATAAGATGGCGGGAGCAGACTGGTTAGCAAGTTTCCGAAAACGACATAAAAATTTAAGTTTACGTAAACCTGAAAATACTAGTGCTGCCAGATCATTCGGTTTCAACAAAACGGCAGTGAATGATTTCTTCCAGAATCTGGAGAACATATACCGCAAATATAATTTTACTGCTGATCGGATTTTCAACTACGACGAGTCCGGTATTTCAACTGTTTTGAGTACACCGAAAATTTTTGCTGACAAAAGTCAAAAACAGGTTGGTCAAATAGTGTCTGCCGAAAGAGGAGAACTGGTCACATTTGGTGGAATTGTATCAGCAAGTGGAAACACCATACCGCCCTTATTTATCTTCCCTCGAGTGCATTACAAGGACCACTTCTTAGAAGGTGCTCCAGAAGGCTCCTTAGGTGTAGCTACGAGAAGTGGTTGGATAAATTCGAATATTTTTGTTGATGTCCTGAAGCACATCCAGAAACACGCCTTATGTTCTAAAGAAAATCCAATATTGCTTTTATGTGACAATCATGAAAGTCACATTTCTATAGATGCAATCAACTACTGCCGTGAGAATGGGATTGTGTGCCTGTCCTTTCCTCCTCACACGACTCATCGCCTTTAACCCTTAGATGTTGGAGTATTTGGACCACTAAAATCAAAATTAAAAATAGCATTCAATGACTGGCACGTTTCCAACCCAGGAAAGACACTTAATATTTATAATATCCCAAAACTCACCAAGATACCTTATTTGGAGTCATTTAATGGCAGGAATATCACAAGTGCTTATGAAAAAACCGGAATATGGCCTTTTAATAAGTTGATTTTCAATGATGATGACTTTGCGCCAGTTCAGGTGTATCACTCAAATCCTGTAACAGCTCCTAATGAAATCACTGGTGGTGAGGAGCTTGATACAGTTAGTGCTGATAGTGTTGAACTTTGTGATGTTTCTGCTCGAACACCACCGACTGTGTCGAGAGATGTTTCGCCTTCACTGCTTTCACAACATTTTGCATCAACAATGATAGATTTTGATAACCCTGCACCGTCTACTTCCAAAGTATTAAAGACGCCAGAAATGATAAGACCTTTCCCGAAAGTTCAAAAACGCACACAAACAAAAAAAGGTCGATCACTTGGGAAATCAAGAATTTATACGGATACGCCTGAGAAAACTAGAATTGAAGAATTGGAAAAAATTAAAGAGATGAAGAGATTAGAAAAATAACGGAAAAGTAAAGCAAGAGAAATAAAGAGAGCGTTGAGTTTATTAAATGAAGATTGTGATAAATCAAGTAAACCAAAAAGAAAGAAAACCAAAGAGATTGAAACAATTAGTAGCGATAGTGAAACAGATGTCATACTAAGAGAAAGTTCTGCTTCACCTTTCGACGAGCTTGAAGAAAATGAAGAAGATGATTATGAAGAGCCTGTTGACCCTGAAAATATCAAAGACGGTGCCTATGTGCTTGTAAAATTTGAAAAAAAGATGTCTGTTATTTACTATGTCGGACAAGTCATCAAACATTACAGTTTAACAGGAGTGATGGTTTCATTTTTGAGGAAGAAACCGGGATCGTCTATGAAATTTGTATTTCCAGACGTCAAAGATGAAGCATCAGTAGATCTATCCGATATCGTATCGATATTACCGGATCCTAAATCGGCTAAGACAGCTAGGACTGCTAGTATTTTAAGCTTTAATAAAGATCTCTCTTTTTATAACGTGCATTAATATTTTCAAGTTAATTAGTGTAAAACATTTAAGATCTCTTTTAAAATTGTTGATTATTGATAGTTCTACGAAAAAAGAATAGACTGATCAGAAAGACTGTTATGTTAGTTAAGTTTCTTCAGTGTTATAAAACAAAACTACCTACATTTAAGTTATTCTCTTTTTCTAATTAGTATTATTCGGTTATTACTTAGTATTGTATGCTCCTAAAGACGAATTGCTTTTGTTTTCGAAAATATTGTGTTTTCTTATTTTGATTTTGTTAAACAATTAAACATTTCACTCTCAATTTGTGTATTTTTTCACATGTATGAATCTGCCCCATAGCGTGTATGAAAGTGCCCCACATGCGGGGCACTTTCATACATTATTACTTTTTTTTACTAACTTTGACAGAAGACCGCACAAGCATATTTACACAAATTACATATTTTTGATATAAAGTCAGAAAGCAAGACTATTAGTTTTTGAGGAATTGATTAAGATATTGATACTAGAGAAAAATCTGTACTGCAAAATATAAAAAACTGTATGAAGCTGCCCCACCTCCCCCTATATATTTTTTGTTGTTGGCAACACCCATCTTTCATCTTGTGTGTCGGTTGTGTGTGGCTCAGTTCCGTTTCTACTACAGTGGCGTGAATGTGTTCTTATGGTTTTTGGTGTTCTTTGACGACTTTGGCTTCTCACTTGACATCGCACAACTGCTAGAAATAATAAAACAAAATAAAACTGGTTATGAAAAATATGCGGTGGAAGAATTAGCCGCTCAGTATGGTGTCACCATTCTGCGACTGCCTCCCTACCATTGCGAATTGAACCCAATAGAATTGGTTTGGGCTCAAGTCAAGGGTCATGTCGCAAGAAACAATAAAAGCTTTAAAATGAATGAAGTAAAAAAACTATTTGGAGATGGCTTAAATTTGGTGACACCTCAACGCTGGGCGAACTGTGTAGAGCACACGAAAAAAGTTGAAGATAAAATGATGAAATTAGATCACTTGATTGACGATGTCGTAGATACATTTATAATTCATGTAAGCGATTCAGATACTACGTCAATATCGTCCGATTCAGAATTTTATTTTCATATAACATAAATACAATCATTCAACTGAAACTAAATTCTCATTTTTAGTTTGTTTTCATGTAGATTTTAGTGTAACTTAATCATTGTATTTATATTATTAAACACTTAAGATGTGTTATTTGGTATTCAGGCTTGCCAATCATCAGGCTTTAAATTCGGATTCAGCAGAAATAAAGAAAAAAAATGAGAATATGACATGAGAATATTTTAAATTATCAAGTTACATCGTGTCAAAATTATCTCATAAATAATACTTCCGTTATTTGTCACCAACAACAGTACTAAGAAAAATAATTGATTATGTCGTTAAATCGATCGACTAAAGAACATCACTATTTTAGCTGGCAACTCTTTTTCACTAACATGACAGTTCTAAATGTCATTTTACTGACTAAGTTGGTGGGCTCGACTATAGTGGAGCATATTATGTCTAATGCTCATGTTAACCTTAGAAAATACAATACAGCTTCTGGGTTCAAGTCCCGGCATGGGTGGAATTTTTAGCTTCTAAATAGGTTTTTAAAAATGAAAAACATAATTACTTATTCATTGAATTCTAAATTTTTTCTTAAAAGGGTGTAGATGCTTAAAGGAACATCACGCGTAGGAACTCGTATTCAAAAATCACTCGAATTTTCGCAGTATTCATCTTTCTTGTCTAAATTGAATAACAAAAACAATTGAAAGTCGATATTCAAATGTTTCACATCTTTTAAAAAAAGAACATCATAGAAAACATTTGAAAAAAGTTTCATTCGAAAACCTCAAACCATGAAGATTCTATGTCAATTCAAAGAACCTATTGCAATAAAACGGCAATTTCATACTTTAACCCCTATTATTTAACACATAAAGGACATTCTTCTAAATTATCGTATTAAGCATATCTATCAGACAGATTTAATCACTATTGATTATACATACATACAAAAGCAGCCTATATACGTCCCACTGTAGGGCACAGGCCTTCTCTCAGAGAGAGAGAGAGAGAGTATGGGCTTAATCACCACACGTGCCCGCGCGTGGCTTATATGTATATTAAGCCAATATTGATTATTATGTGGCCTATATACGTCACAGGCCATCTCTCAGAAAAAGAGTACGGGCTTAATTACCGCGCGTGCCCACCTCACGATGTTTTCCTTCACATTTAGAGAGTGGTATTGCCACAATAACTTTACAAATGTACGTAACTTACAAAACCAAGTCTAAGGCAAAGAAAATATTTATTGAAGTACTAAGACAGACTTACACTTTTTGTCGACACTGTAATCAACGAATGAGTCTTCTTTCGCCTGCTTAGAGATAGCAAAGCTTATTCTAAGACTTACCTTAGCACCACCCTTGGCAGCAACGCCTGCAGGCTTGGTGGCTGTCGGCTGGGTAGAGTTAGCTGGCATCTCAGAGCCCCGTTCCCATCAGCACTAGAAAATAAAAAATGAATGAAGTTATTGTGGTAAAAAATAGGTTAAAATTACTAATTATTTTAAATAAAACTGCTGAGCTGCTTTTGAAGTCGGTCTGGGGTTGCCAGCCGAAAAAAAATGTGTGAAGCACACTTTCTGCCAAAAAAGCTACTATAAGATTATTTAGATGACAATGATGTCTGGAATTATAGCCAGTTCAATGCATGAGTTCTAGGTTTTAGAATATTTATATAAATTCTGTAAATTAAGGACTTGAAAAGACTAAGTTTGGAATTTTTTTGTCCATTTTTTCTCCAAAAAAATGTAGATTTTGAAATGGACACCTAGGTTAACTTGTGGCGTTTATTAAGTCGCAGTTTCTGTGCTACTTTGAATTAAAAAAATTAATTTTATTTGGTTTGATTTGATGTTTTACATAATAGCGGTTGTGGTTGCTTCTAATTATGTATATAGATCACTAAGTTTTACCTTTTCAGGTCTATAAACATTTGGCGCCGGAATAAGAATAGCAGCACTCCATTTCCTTCCGTGGATGTCGTAGAAGGCAACTAAGGTAATAAACTACCAGGAGACGGGCAGCAGCGTCTTCCTGAGATTCCAACCGCATGCTGCGATTGCCAACCCGCCTGCCAAGCGTGGCGATTATGGCAAAACCATTTGGTTACTTAAAGCTAGCACAGCGTTTTATAATTCCAGACAACTGGAACAAAAATCCGCGCAGTCGAGATGAGTGTGTGGAGGACTTGTAAGATCATTTTTTTTAATAATTTGTTAATTTGATTAAAGTTCGAAGAATTAAAGTCACATCTCGCGTCCCCCCGCCATTGAGACCCAAATTACGTACTTGAAAAGTCAAACTCAAGTTTGTTCTAGTTAGTTGTTAGGCATATCAATATTGTGACAGTGTGGACCAGGATGTCATGAAAAATGGGGAAATACGAGGACGGGCACCCTTACAGAGGATCCAGATTCAGTCCAAACTATAAAACAAATATTAAAAGTTGGTAAAAGAAAATTTCAAGTTCAGAAAAACTTGTTTATAGTTAGTATCTATAAACAAGTCTTAAAAATTGCTACTTACAACTCAAAATTTTCATTTCAACTACATAATTATTATTCTAAATTTAATATACTTTGAGGTAAGTTACCACCAATTGTAGCACTTATTAAGATCTAGTATTTTTTTATGACTCCCGATGCTCATATATAGTAATATATGAAAGGTAATTAAAAATTACCTAATAAATAGACCCATTTAATATATGATTATCAAGATCTTACAAAGATCAGAGACAATGAGGACACTTTAGGCCCTAGATTCTCCATCCACTGCTATATTTTGACTGCCTAGTTGGTCTAGCACTTAACCATCTTAAGAAACAGAGTTTGTGGGTACTATTCCCACTGGAGGTCATTACACTCTTGAATTTATATGAATGGCCTTAGTCTGGGTGTATTTTCATGACTGTGATATTCTGGCCTAGTAACCATCAGTCTATCTATAGGTTACTATAGTACAGGGTATCCTAGTTAGGGACTAGGACAATAGATTGTGTGGTGTGGAAGTTATTTAAAATGATACCCCCGAGCTGCGACTTGTCGCTTACCTATGAACATCTTGAGTGAATAACAGAAAAGGTACCCGAAAGTGGTCTGCGTGCACACAATGACTAATGAATGTTGAGGAAACAAAAGTGATCTGTCAGGATTGTGGCAAGTGGCAGTCCTTGGTCTCTGCCTACCCCTCTGGGATACAGGCGTGAGTTCATGTTTGTAGGTGTATGTAGTGAATAGCACTTTGATGGGAATAGCAGTGAAGCAAAATCCTAAAGCAACTGCAGAAACTAAAATAAACTGTACTATCTATTAACGGATTATCTTCACAGAAAGAAGTAAGAAACAGAGGAGAACTTTGACAGATTTCCAGAATACACTCAGCAGAGCTTCAAAAATGTTGTTTGCAACACAGTATCTCATCTCCCTTATCAATCAATATGATATAAACAGTTCGCCCCAGAGGAATCTGTGTAGTGTCCTCCAGAGAGCACGGACCACATGCTGTGGCCTTTGCATCTACGTAATGAGATTATTTATACAGCGTCCAGTAGCTCACACTAGATAAGTGAAACGACCACTCGGACGCTGCAGTGCCTGGGACATTGTTTCAGATGGAGTAGGCTTGCCCACCACCTATACCATCCTGACAGACGACATAGGGAGATTAAATTGGCGAAATAGAAGAACCTGACATTAGACATAATTCATGAACTAGACAACAGCATCTAGAGTACCTACACTGATTGACGAGACTAAAGCTAATGTTTAAAAGGCTGGATCACATCGTATTTCATTAAATAAACGATCAGTTGCCTGAGGAAACGGTGGTGAATGTCAGCAGCGAGCGCTACACCCCTGCACTTCTATACAGTTTAATTAATCATTACCCGTCGAAATTAGCCGCGTCCGTTTCTTCCAATGAAGCAGAATCACAATAACTTTCCAGTTTCTCTCACTAGTAAGCAACTAAGTACTGAAAACACCACGAACTCGATAGCGAATTTTTGTTTGTTGACAAGTTTGACAACTGACTCTAATGCTTCGGTCACACACAGCGATTAGTGTGTGCCTACACGCCGCGAGTATTCGCTGTGTGTGACCGGCTAATCGCTGGCGAGTAGATTCATTCGCCGCGAGTTGAAGTCGCCGCGACGAAAATTGAGCATGTTCAATTTTATTAGCTGCGAATGCGAACTGAAAGTCGAAATTCTCGTGTAGAAGTCGCTAATATGTATGATAATATTATGTATGAAAAGTAATCGCAGGGAGTGCATTCGCCCCCGTAAGCAAAAATCGCTCATGGAAACATTAATCTGTGGCATAATTGAAATGGTACTTTTGATACTTCTAGTGTAGCGACAGTCGCAGAAAGATAATCCGGAATTTTTGGACAATCTATCTATTAGCCCTGATCGACGACGGCCGAGCATATTTTATTAATATTTTTGCTTCTTCAACTTCAACTTGCTACGAACACTTAAAAAAGAAAGAGAAACAATTATTGCAACAACAGACAACACATATTAATTAAAACTTACTAGGAATAAACATACTTGATACTAGGAATAAACATAAATTGTCATTTCCACGTTTCAGACTTGCAAAAGTTAATACATCCTTTATGGGGCACTGTGTACGGTTCTATAATAAGATTCCTCAAGATATATTAGAGTTACCACCGACGCGGTTTAAAAAATGTATTAAGCATACTCTGTGCAAAAAAGCCTATTATAACATTAAGGATTATTTGAAAGACAAGGATGTCTGGTATGGTATTTAAATAATGTTAACAGGAACGATTGTATCTAGGGTAGTGTAACTTTAAATTGAAAACTCTGTTAATTAAGCAAACCTGTTTTGAAAAGAATAAATGTGGGATTTCTTTGTTAGCTTATTCTCCGCATAATCTATTAATTGTGAACCTAACAGCTTTGACTTTCATTAAGTAAATATTTTGTTTTTATAGTGAATAAAAATTTTCGACTTTGACTTTAATACAAAACAAAATATGCACAATAAAAATAATTTTAATACTTTACAAACTTTGTCGCGGCGTGTCTCTGCTGCCGCAAATGGCAGCAGACTCAGCATAGTGCTGAGGGTGTGAACCCTCAGCGCTGATTTTCGGTCAGTCCCGACAGCTCTAAGTGCTTTAAAGTGCAGTGTGGCCTGTTGCTAACTAATAAATAAAACAAATTGTTTTAGACCTTAGCATCTACGTACAGTGCTATCAACTTAAGCTGAGAATTGCATTTGTGTGAGTGCACACCGATAGTGTAGAGTGGCAATCGGCTTGTGGCGCGGCGCGTCCCGCGCATGGTTTAAACCGGTTTATACTAGTTTATAGCAAGCGGCCTGAGGCGCGGCGCGTCCGCCACGCGCCGCTTCCCTGCTACTTTTGGCGATCACTCACACAAATGCAATTCTCAGCTTAAGTTGATAGCACTGTAGTGATATGAATTATACAGCGTCCAGTGGCACCTTTACTCACAATAGATGGGTTAAGGGACTACTCGGACGCTGCAGTGCCTGGAACATTGTATTTTAGATGAAGTAGGCTTGCCCAGCACCTATACCATCCTGACAGCTTAGTCGACCAGGATGGTAGGTATAGGTGCAACAATTTTATAACATAATAAATAGATTCAACATAATAACAATCAATACATTGACATTTATATTAGAAGTAGTACATTTTAACTTATAAGGAAACTTATAAGGAAACTGACGTGCCCCCGCTAAGTCGACGAAAAAAGTGGCACGGCTGTACCATCCTATTCTCGAAGCAGTTCAGGGCATTTTCGACCCCATATTTAATAACTTTGTTGTGGATAAAACTGGAAGCCTGAAATCAGTAATCAAGCTGGCGTTGCATCAACACGGTATATTTAAATTTTCACTTAATTTGAACCATTACTTTAAGAATTCTAATAAGTCAAAGTTCTTAATTTTGTCACTCACTGACTGACCGATCATCAAAGCTATAAGGCACTTCTAGCAGACGTAGAAGCTTCTTTAGAACACAATTATTGTTTTGTGTATAAAGGAAAAACTAAAATGTTTTGCAATTTCGGTCGTTTTCTAGATACATCAGCTGCATAAATAACTTTGTATTCCCATATAAATATATAGGATTACCATGTTACATTTGCAGTGAATGAATCAGTATCCCTTACGACAGGTACAGTAAAAAGTTTTGAGATTCACGTTACCAAGTCGGTTAATTTATTCAATAAATGGATTGACTTGGCCAGTCTCCACCTTCATGCGCCTGCTTGGCTTCTCACAACGTGTCTTGATTAATTATCCGCGTGTTTGTGTGCGTACCCCACTACTAATTAAAAAAAAAAACACAAATAGAAAAAAAATGTCAATGTGACAGATCTGACAGGTTGCAGGTTGGCGTTTTACCGCAATCACGTTTACAAAATTTATCGCCCTTTTAATTCGATTAATTCTCTAAAAGTGGTGTAAATATTTAGATTTAAGTGATCATTGTGTCTTTCTGGTCTCGGTAAAATATTCCAAAATGGATCTCCACAGGCCTGTGGACCCAAACAAGGTTATTTACATTCCTTTTATTGAAACCGTAAAAAACTTCGTTTTCGTCATATTTTCGTTCTAACATCAACTTTTTTCTTGACAGACTTACGAAGAACTTACGTCTGAAGAAAAATTAAGGTTCGTATATCCTTCAGCGATATAGGCGAAGAGCAAAAAGATCCATTATCTATAACCTGTTGTTACCTATTCTCGCCATTATGATTACTCATAAACCCATGGTTTAACCGGCTGTTGGTTTCCTAACGTTGCCACTTTTTTTCTAATCAATATTCTAGTTTAAAAAAACCCGTCCGAAAACCCCTAAGGTATTCAAAGAATATTTCCTCCTTATTTCAAATCTCAAGGACTATTTTAGTATTAAATGTGTTGTGTTTCATTCAAATTACTTTTTAAAAAAGCTTAAAAGTAAGTATTTATGTATTATTATTTTAATGATCATCTTATAATAAGAACTTCGAACAAACATTCAAACACACAAACTTTCACATTTTAAAATTAGTGGAACTTAGTAAAGTTTCTACCATGAATAAAGCAAGTATTGCTCTCCATGTGCAACATATGTTTTGGTCAAGTATTGTTAACATAATTATATTCTTTTTGTTGTACTAACCCATGCTAAGAACAATTTTAAAAACCTATTTAAAGGCTAAAAATTCCACCCATGCCCACAGGTTTTTAAAATTGTCCTCAGCACAGGTTAGTGCAACAAAAAGAATATAATCATGTAGGTACAGCGATATTATTCCGATATAAAAACCTAACTGCAAAGTGGGTTACTCGGGGCTGCAAGTGATGTAAATCGCTTCGGTCAGATGTCGCTGCCTGTTCGTAATACAGAGAAGTTTATAAAGAGGCTCGAAACTTCATTGATGCTTGCACTTGTCCATTAGCTCTGTTAGGAGAGCACTGGCACGGTGAGCCAGAGTTCGCTGGTTCAAGTCCCGGCGTGGGTGGAATTTTTAGCCTCTAAATAGGTTTTTAAAATTGTTAACATAAATAAATAAAAATCTATTGTCACATGTATGATGGAGCATCACTTGAGAATGGCTCAACCAATTTGGCTGCATAATTTTTTGTTGTGTTGTAATTGTCAGGACAAGGGTTGTATGAAAGAATTCTATTGGAAAATCCACATTAGTAAATTGCACCCCTGTAAAGCAGGGTGTGTTGCTAGTTTTCAATAATTAATGGATTTTATTTTGATAAATCGATAGTGTTATATCAGGTAAGAAATTAAAATATAGTGAAATATAAGGCTAATAATTATAGATTTCTGCTTTTATACTAATTTTGTATGTAAGGGGTAGTCCTAGAAACTACTGATCCGATTTAATAAATTCTTTCACCAGTATTTAGAATGGACGTTCAGGATGAACATTGGCTATAGGCTTATCTATTACCAAACAAACAAAGTCACAGGCATTGCTAGTACTAGGACATAGGGCTCCAAAACAGACTTCCACAGTAGCCGATTTTGCGCCTAAATTTGAACATACAGTAGAATGTCGATTATCCAAACTAATTGGGGGACGTGGGTGTTCAGAAAACTGGTTTATTGGGATAATCGAACTACGTACCTACTTTTATTTACCTATTTACCAAGAAAGACGTATTTATAATAGTTTTACCTATTTTTAACCCTACAGCGCATAGTGTCCCACATATGGCACATACCAAAAAAAAATCTATATCTTGTAACTAAATATTAGTGATGCCATCTACTGTTGAGTAGATTTACTACGATATATTAGAGTGTTGAATGTAGTACCATGGATTTTCGTTAGATGTCTCCAAATAAAGATTTTATCATTTTTCTTCAAATGGGAAGGTATTTTAAATCTGGTTAAAGAGCGGTGTGAAAAAAATCGAAAAATATATATAAAATCGAATATTATAAGGCCGAAACAATTAGTAGAGGTAAGTTCATGTGTATATTTGTTATTTTAGTGGTCATCTTGTAATTTCATTGATAAATGGTACATAAAATCACCACATTTTTGTATGTGACGGATATGGCACACCAGGCAATCAGTGTCCTCAAAATTCTCGTATTGTTGACAGATGAGGCGTAGGAAAAGTTTGAGTACTGCGGATATTCAACACCTTCTTGAAATTCTCTCCGGTAGTGAAGATGAGCAGGAGCTGACTGGTGAGGATAATGATGATGACTTGACCAGAATCCAGGATTTGGTGATGAATGAAGTGGAGGCGTGTCCTCAAGTACTACGGGATGATTACATATATGAAAACGTGAGCATACTTAGTCCACAGTCAAGTAGTAGTATGTTAGTTATGACTAACTCAGACTATGTCACGCCAAAGCCTAGTACTTCCGGTCAAGTAAATCCCAGATCCCAACGAGTTGCATGTCGAGCTCTGCCAACACCTATTTCTGCCTTCGTCCCACTTACCGCACCACCTGTCAAGCCAAAGCCAAAGAAAAGAGAATATATGTGGAGGAAGATGGAGTTTCATCAACCTGATACCAAATTTACAGGAGTTGACATGTTAGTACAACTATATACTGATTTTGAAACATCTTTACAGTATTTTTTGAAGACGATTTGCTCGATCACATTGCTGAAAAGTCTACTAAATATAGTATTCAAAAGGATCTTTCAAAGCTGTACAAGCGTGCAAGGAAGTGATTCATGAGATTATTCTACCACTTGCTAGATGTGATACTGATAAACAGCTTGCTTCTATATAAAAGAGTAGAGATGCAGAGACAAAACACAACTAAGATGAAACTATGACAATTTCGGCTGGAAGTGGCCAAATCTCTGTGTTTGTGAAGACCATCAATGAGAAAAAAGAAAGATGACCATCCTCATTTCGTAACTGATATGCTTGACGAAAGAAAGAAGAAAAAACCAAACCAAGTAAACCAAGTTACCACCACCTAAAGATATCCGGATAGATGGAATTGATCACTTTCCTATTTGGTCAAATGCTAGGCAGCGTTGTAAGTTACCTGCTTGTAATGGGAAATCTTTTGTAACTTGCCAGAAATGCAACTTGGCACTTTGCATCAATAAGGACAAGAACTGTTTTTTGTCATTCCACAAATAGTTCTGCATTATTTGTATTTTCTTCTATATTATGTTCCTATTTTTCAATAATAGTTCCTATTTTTATAAGTACAAATACTTTGATTGTAAAGTTTCTAGGCTAAATTAAACAAAGACTTTATTAACTTATAAGAAATGTCTAATTTTCATGAATAAAGATTGATTATAACTACTTTAGTGTATTCTTACCTGTTCTTAATACTTAGTACAGATTTACATTACAGTGCATGATGTGACATATGTGGGTCATACACAAAAATATACATAAGTATGTATCTATTGAGTTGCGATTTTTTTAAATATTTTTCCGACTAATAGCTCTATATTTGCAAGCTTATACATTTTTTTGAGGTCAAAATAAAAAATCAAGCACTGTAGGGTTAAAAGTAGACAGACCATAATAAAATACATATATCTGAAAAAGCAAACCCACCCGCTCACAAGCAGCTGGGTCACACACTTTTTTGAGCTTGTAAATGCTTCGGAAGCAGCAGGTATGTCTACATCTTCATTATCTGACTCACTAGTTTATCAATTACTGTTGGCGTCAGTCACTCACGAGGTCTACTATACATATCACTACCCTGCATTATCTCAATCATCGACATTCATCCATTGTTGAACCTCTGCTTCCGCACTAGTAACGGGGAAAAACAGGCCTTCAGGTTCGTAGCCAGTTTGGTTTATCGGTTGTTCAGATGACCGACGTTTTACTGTATCCTTAATAATATTATAAACGCGAAACTTTGTATGTATAGATAGGTGTTTGTTACTCTTTCACGCAAATACGGCTGAACGGATCCGGATGAAATTTTGCACAGAGATAGATTATAAGGTCGTCAAAATATAAGAAGCCCGTTTTGACAGCTACAAAAACCATAGAATCTAACCTAGTTTGAGATCAAAAACATTAAAAATCTAAACTATGAGTAACTTTTCGCACTACAAAATCTGTTTTTTCTTTCGAGCGTCACTGGGATACAGGAGTGGGTTTATGTTATGTTAAATCCAAAGTAAAATGCATTTTTGTGTAGCTGTCAAAACGGGCTTCTTCCATTTCGACGACTATAGTCTGGATTAGCACATAGGCTATTTTTATCCCGGAAAAATACACATCAAAATTACCACGCGAACAAAGTCGCAGGCAACAGCTAGTTAAAAATATTTGTTTCTAGAATAATAAGAAGATGATTCAAATGCTTGGTATTATTCCAGGTTCGACCACCAGAAGCTGCACGAACTGCACAAGGGCCATGAGTCGATGCACACCACCATGATCATGATCCTGATAGTCACACTCATTGTGGCGCAGTTCATCATTGTGGAGTGGAAGAAGAGACACTATAGGTCCTATGCAGTAAGTTCTCTTTCAAATCATATGGGTGGTGCTTAATTAACTGTTATAAACCAAGTTATCCCCCGGTTTCTCGTACACTAACAAGCTGTTAATCTACTGTTAACAGCTGTCAGTGGTTTTTTTTGTATGCAGTTTGGTCAATTGACAGCTGTTAACAGTAGAATAACAGCGTGTTAGTGTACGAGAAACTGGGGGTATGATTCTCATATCTGTTGTAGTGGTGTATACACTATATTTTACCTTTAAATATGTAATATACGTGTGTTTTATATGAGAATCATCTCTTGATTTATGAGCTATGGTGAGCTTTGATTTATAATACTCTATCACAACAAATGCAAATAAATATGGTAAATTATGCAACTAAGGGAATAAAAAATAATTAGTAACATTTAAACCAGTTGAGGGGTGATTTTACTCCTCATAAAGAACAACTTTTATTCTACAAGTTTACTTAATTCGCGAAAAAATATTGTTCATGTTCAATATAAAACTTCAGTTGTTAATGAAAAATAAAAAATGAGAAAACTTATTTAATAAAAGTTTGAAAAATAAAAGTGGTCCAACTGCTGTCAGTTGGTCATAAATCAACATATTGTGTGTTATTGTAACATATCAACGTTTCCCAATGGTAACTTTGTCGAAAATACGTAAAAGAAAAAAAAAATTGCTAACTTTTCGCAATTTTTTGCATATTTACAAAGTTTAATCCGAATCCGTATTTCGGTACCTAAAACCAAACCACGTTTATATGGAACACCTTGTTGATAAAATCGATTTTCCTATCTTCCAGTCCTTCACAATGGTAGCGATGTGGTCGATACCAGTGCTCATGAGTGTGAAGAACCACTGGTGGCGGTTCATCGTGGTCTGGTCCATCTTCACTCTCGTCACTGCCCTCGTCATACGGAAGTGCGCGCTGAAGCCTATATCTGTCACTACGCCCAGGTGATAAACTTCTAAGTTCACTTTCCTTGAAACTATTTTTACCAAAATCTGGTTGGTATATAATAGTGAAAAAATATCCGTCCTTGAAAATATTTCTGATAGATATTTTCAGAAATATGCCTCAGAAATACATTCTAATCGAAATTTCACTTTAAAAACCAGCCAAGTGAGAGTCGGACTCGCGCACGAAGGGTTCCGTACCATTATCCATACAACATTAGACAGTAAGATCGAGAAAAAACGGCAAAAATCATAAACATAAACATTTTAAACATAAACATTTACATACAGGCACATACATTGCTTCTGGCCCCACACTAGGATACCCTGTGTCGTGGGAATCAGAAACAACAACATCACAAACATGTAAACATCCAAGACCTGGGGTTTTTTTTTTGTCCTCAGCCGGGATTCGAACCCGGGACCTGTCGCATGGCATGCAGATGCACTACCGCTGCGCCACGAGGTCGTCAAATCACGTTTGCTGTCCCCCTTAAATACCTATTTATTTATTTAAAACGTATAAAAACGGACAAAAAAAACTGGAATAACAGAGTTTACATATCTTCTAAAACCTAGTACTAGGATGCATTGAACTGGCTTCAATTCGACACATCTTTGTCATCTTTGTCAAGTGAACATAGAATTAAATATTTTGTGAATATTTGAAGCGTCTACCTGTTGCCGTTATTAATATCGAGCAAAAAACGCCAAAAAAATTACGTTTGTTGTATGGGAGCCCCCCTTAAATATATATATTCTATTCTGTTTTTAGTATTTGTTGTTATAGTGGCAACAGAAATACATCATCTGTAAAAATTTCAACTGCCTAGCTATCACAGTTCATGAGATACAGCCTGGTGACAGACAGACAGACGGACAGTGAAGTCTTAGTTTGGCACCCTTCGGGTTCGGAACCCTAAAAATGACAAAGTCTGCTCTTTACAATAACTATTTACCTATGCAATTTAATGTTATTAAACTTCATTGATAAGTTTAAGGGTGATTGATTTATATTTTCAATTATTTCAATTTTATATTGTCTAAGATATTGGCGGCTTAAAATTTTATGAAAGAAGATCACATCCGTTGTAAAATGTCTTAAGGGGATGCAATGGGTTAATTAGAGCTACCAATGAAAAAAAAAATTATATCTTCTTTTACAGAACGTATTTGTAAAAAGTGTCAGTACAATCTCTCAATCATGTTCACAGTGATTCTTAGGACCCACGACAAAGAACCTAGGATCACGAACCTGGGACTAGATAGCATTTATGCCAAAGCGGCCGTTTTTGTCGTTAAAGCTATCAAGTCCTAGGTTCTTTGCCTTAGGTTCACGGCGATGGGTTCTAAAAATCACTATTAACATGATTGAAATATTGTAAGGATACTTTTTGCAAATTCGATCTGTAAGTGCTGCAAAATAGTTATTTGTTATGCAAGGCTGCAAAGTTAATTTTTGGCGCGAGTACCTTGTATTGAAACCTGAGCAAGCGAAGGATTCTAGGATTGAGCCACGAGCGAAGCGAGTAGTTCAAATATAGAATCCTGAGCGTAGCGAGGGTTTCAAAGGTACGAGACGCTAAATAACTTTGCTGCCGAGTGCAACACACAACTTTTCACCTCACTAAAGCGAGGAAAATTTTAGGTGCAAGAAAAATAGTTTTAATAAATATTAAATTACTGTTAATTTATATCTTCGTCGCTGCTAGCTTCGCTCATATTTTATGATTTCTTTCGATTTTATCAAAAAACAAACCAAAATAATGGAAGTAAAGTGAATTCAATAAAGAGAAGAAAATTTTAAAGTTTTTTTTTTAAATCAAATTTTCTTGCCGGCCAGTGCGATTCTTTAAATGAGGCTGGCGCACTCAGAACACAAAAAGAAGCTGGCGCATGACATGAAATAAGTATTTGCATTTCAATCATCAATGGACTGGCTGCAGAGAATATAAACTATTACGAAACCAATGAGGTTCTATATATATGTAATTTATTGTACGAAACCTTTATTGAATAACATTTTTGACATTAACAAGTTTGTTAAGAATTACTTCATGACGAGAGATACTGTGTACCTCTCTAAAAACAGTCGACGTAAGTTAGCCAGTCTATTGGCTTATAATATTTTTGACTCAGTTGTTATAGGAATTATAACACAAACCAATGAAAACGACAACCGTGTTACTAGTATTAGTAATAATTTAGGAGCGGGCTCAAACACAGAATCGATGGATTTAAACGGCCATCGCAGACAAAGGAAAACCCTAAGTTAGGTCTAAATTTAGTTGCACAAAACATACAGGGTTTTTCCGGCAAAGACAATTTAATTGAACTATTTTTAAAGGATTTTAATGTAGATATTTTGTGTTTAACAGAGCACTGGCTGAAACAACCTGAAATGTCTTTCACTTTAAAAGACTATTTAGCAGTAAGTACTTTTAACCGACAGCACGCAATAAGAGGAGGTTCAATGATATTTGTAAAAAGTAGTTTAAAAATGAAAGAAAGAAAAGACATTGTCAGTCTATCTGTTGAACGCTTAATTGAGATCTCGTGTGTGGAATTGGATAGGTACATAGTTATGTGTGTTTATAGGCCGCCACAATCGAATTATAATGAATTTGAATTAGTTATGGAAGACGCCTTAAAACGCCTATTTACTAGCAATAAGAGCATAGTAGTATGTGGTGACTTCAATATAGATTTGTTAGTTGATAGTTCACTTAGAACTAAACTCACTAGTCTGTTCAGGTCATTTAATTTACATTATTTATTTACTGAACCCACTAGGACAACAGCTACTAGCGCCACTTGCATAGATAACGTTTTTTGTAATTGTCAATTTATAGAAAAAAAGGTCATACATAATTTACAGTCCGATCATAGCGGGTTATGGGCAGTTCTACCGTCAGTACTAGAAGAACCTTGTAATGAAGTAATTTGTAGACCAATAACAGAAAAAAAAATTGAATTATTTAAAAGAAAATTAGGCACACAGTTAGATTCATTAAATTTTGATAGCACTGATCCGAATACATTATATGAAGTGCTGTTTTCGACCATATCAAAACAATTTGAACAGATATTTAACGTAAAAAAAATTACAGGGTTAAATCGCGGTTTTTCAGAATGGGCAACGCCAGGTTTACATAGAAGTAGGAAAAGGCTTTATGAATTGTATGAAGAGAAACAATTTAATCACGATCCGACGTTCAGAGAGTATGTTAAAAAATATTCAAAAACGTTTAGGCAAACTTGTTTAGCAGCCAAATCCATTAGCATAAGTAAACAAATTATGGCGTCAACTAATAAAATCAAAACAGTCTGGCAAGTAATTAGCAAAGAGACAGGCAAAACGAGGCCTAGGGACCAGATATTTGCTTTAAAGGTAGAAGGGAATTTAGTCAATTCAAGGGAAGACATAGCAGAAATATTTGAAAATTTCTTTAAAAACATACCCCTCAAAATAACGGCTAGCTTAAATTCTTCCCCTCAATCAGCCGAAACTTTACTTCTGGAAAGTATAAATACATGCAAAGCTGACTTCCAATTCACCCATATAAGTCCCTTTGCTATTGTCAAAATATTTAAAGAGTTAAACTTAAAAAAAACCGAAGATTTGTGGGGATTATCGGTTAAACTTATATCCACGGTTATCCATATTCTAGCACCTTACCTTGCTACAATTTTCAATAAATGCATTGACCAGGGAACCTTTCCTAATCTATTAAAGTTAAGTAAAATAGTACCCTTATTTAAATCTGGCGATAGTGAAGATCCCAATAATTTCAGACCAATAGCAATATTGCCGGTCCTAAGTAAAGTTTTTGAGAAAGTAATTTTGCATCAATTGCAGACTCATTTTAGTATGAATCAGCTATTTCATAAGAAACAGTTTGGATTTACGAAGGGCCGCTCAACGACGGACGCAGGCATATCATTAATAAAGCACATCTTTGATGCGTGGGAGGAGGCGCAGGATGCCATCGGGGTGTTCTGTGACCTGTCCAAGGCGTTCGATTGCGTCGACCACGAAACGCTCCTTATAAAATTACACCGATATGGTTTAAGTAATAAATCGCTAGCTCTTCTTCGATCTTACTTAACAGACAGAACCCTAAAAGTAGATATCAATAGAGTTAAATCCTCAGGATCTAATGTAAAAGTAGGAGTTCCTAGGACCTTTCCTTTTTTTGGTTTACGTAAATGATTTGCCCTACCTAGTAGAAAAACTATCGCAGATAGTACTGTTTGCTGATGATACTTCCTTAATTTTTAAAGTAAAGAGAGGTTTAGGTAATGTTGACGATGTAAACAATGCTCTATCTACAGTTCTAAACTGGTTCACGGTGAACAATTTGATGTTAAATGCGAAAAAGACAAAATGTGTCAAGTTCTCCTTGCCCAATGTTAAAAATGTTGACACGTGTCTAAAAATATCTGGTGAGAAATTAGAGCTGGTAGAGTCCACACTATTTTTAGGCATAACAATAGACTCAAAACTGCAATGGGGTCCGCATATTGAAAAACTATCGGGTAGGTTGAGTTCAGCTGCATTTGCAGTTAGAAAAATTAGGCAACTTACAGATATATCGACTGCGAGGCTGGTCTATTTTAGTTATTTTCACAGTATTATGTCATATGGGCTGTTATTATGGGGACGGGCAGCAGATATAGAAACAATATTTATTTTGCAAAAAAGAGCAGTAAGAGCAATTTACAACTTAAGCAGTAGGGAATCGCTAAGGGAGCGTTTCAAAGAAATAGGAATTCTTACACTGGCTTGCCAATATATATTCGATAATATAATGTATGTCCGTAAAAATATAACAATGTTCAAATTAAATAGGGACGTCCATAACGTAAACACTAGAAATAGAAATAAGCTTGCTTATTCTAAATTTCGTTTAGCCAAGGTAAATACATCGTTCGTAGGCTATTGCGTTCGTTTTTACAACAGAATTCCAGAACATGTTCTATCCTTGTCTGAAAATAAATTTAAAACATTCATTAAAAAATCGCTATGTAAAAAAGCCTATTATAGAATAGACGAGTATATGAACGATATAAGCCCTTGGTAGTAAGCAAATTCCACTGCGATTTCATTGTTATTTAATTATTAATATTATAATTTATTTAATTTTAAAAACGTGTACTGACGACGTGATTGCACATTAATAACTATAGTACACATTTTATAGCTGACAAGAACTCAATCTGCAGGTTTGCTAAAGGTCATTCGAATGGTGGCGTGGTGGCCGGGTCACCTATCTCCCTCTAAAATGGTTGAGACTGGTGATGGCTGACCCCTGCGTTATGCTCGTGAACGGGTGCTGTTCGTGTGTCTGGCCGCAGCATTACTGTTTTTCCTACTTTTGTAAGAAGTGTTATTTTGGCTTTTAAAGTTATTAGTGGCTATCACGGAATCATATCATATAGGCTTTGATGTATAAGTTTAAGATGATTTGAGAAAAGATGGTCAGAGTGGAGTTTTTTTTCCCGCTGCCTTTTTCTCCACTACAAATACGGCCCGAAGGCAGCGGCTAACATAGTAACATAGTACATTGACATTCAGCAAACAGAATGTAAATTCTTTACGTTGAAATAAATTATTGATTTCTGATTTCTGATTTCTTTTGAATAAAAATATTCGAATTTTAAAAACACTTTCCACGCTAGCGGATAAAGTGCGATTTTGCACGCAGATTTCGAATGATAAACAGAGCTTTTACGAGCTAGTGAGGTGAAATATCTTTTAACAGTCCATTGTACACTTTCTATTCATTGTGAGTGCAATATCGGCTGGACTCCAGACAAAACCAGCAAACTCCAAGTGACTCATCGAACCGAAAGAAAATCTAACCTTACTAATCTTTACTTCCAGGCTAGTCTACAAATGGTTCTACCTCATATACAAGCTAAGCTGTTGCCTAGGCGTTCTGGGTTACGTGCTAATGATGCTGACATTCCTTGGAGTGAATTTAATATTTGGGCAGAAACCGCAGGCCTGGATGGATGTGTCGCTTATGATGCTGTTCTATGGACTGTATTTCGGAGTGCTCGGAAGGGATGTGGCGGAGTACTGTACGGACAAGATGGCTGCTTCAATAGGGGTAAGGATTATTCTGACTCATTAGTAAGGATTGTTTAAAGTTGTAAAGGAGAAGCCGCTACTCGTCGTCACCAATTTTGCTCAAATTTGGTTTTCATAACCATGAGGGAGGCCTATGTCCGGCTGATGGTGATGGTGATTGCGACGTAAGCAGGGCTTAGCTAGAAATGGGATATCCGAAGTTGGAACTCCAGCCCCCATATTCATCATCATCATCATCAGCCACTCGACGCCCCCTGTAGGACATAGGCCTCCTTCGTGGTAACCCCTCATGGTTATGAAAACCACGAAGGAGGCCGCCATATTACGCGCACCAAATCCGGAACGATTTCAATCGTCTAACTAAACGTCCATACTTATTGCTATCGCAAACGATAATTGTGCGCATAATTGGCCCCCGTTGCCCAGGCATTTAGAAAAGCGGCTCGACGCGCGATGAATATCACCCCGACAAATGTAAATCATTGAATGTAAAACAAAGAAAGTTTGAATATTTTTGGTATCTCAAAGGGGTAGGCAGAGACCAGGCTTTGCCATTTGAATAATTAATCTAAATCTCGTGTCACAGTGCTAGTTATCGAACTCCTCCGAAACGGCTTCACCGATTTTTATGATGTTTTGTGTATATTTGGTAGATCTGAGAATAGGTCGTAGGGTAATTATAGGCAAATCTGGGTGGTTTGAAAGCCGCGGTCATGTAGTTAGTTATCAAAATGCCATGTAGTTAGACTATTACTTTTAAGTATAAACGCAAAGTAAAAAAAAATTGAGTTGAGAAATCTTGTTTCAAAAAGTTCGCGAGCAATGGGGAACTTGCGTCAAACTTAGATTGAAATGGTATTGCTTTTGTAACACATAAGACATACAAAAGCTCAAGATTAAAAAAACACCATAATAATTTTTTTTTGGGCTTTTTGGTGTCCCAAAAAATGCGAAAAATCAGGTTACTCTAATAGTAAAAACATAAGATGAGATTTCGTTTTTTCATTGAATTCTAAACGTTTTCTAAAAAACTAGCCAAGTGCGCGTAGGGTTCCGTAGAAAGAGGGGGTTTTATCTGCTTTACAAAACTAACAGCTTCATCGGTCGCCTATTACTCGTTAACGTGTAAAGCCTACTTAGTCGTGATAGATTTCCCTTTAACTTCATTATATGTGCTACTACCCTGACTTTTTTCACGTTTCTACAATCAACCAGGAGAGGGGGGGAGGGATTGAGGAGGAATTGAGGAGTTGCATCCCTAATTTAGATGTAGGGTTTTTTTTTCTCGTCTACACCATTGTGTGTATCGTTGGATTGGTCGTTTAAGAATATTGTGGGAAGATCACTTTTATTTAGGGTTCCGTTTGCGAAATATTATGCTTTAAAACGCAAATTTTTGTTCGAGTAGGGCGTCCCCCCGCTCTCCCGGATAAACGGTTGATTGTAGAAACGTAAAAAAATCAGTGTATAATGCACGTAATATAATGAACTTAAAAGGAAAACCCGTAATTTAGTTTTGCCCGTTTCATCGTTTTGCCGGCGTGATTAATGTGTATGTCTATGATAAACTTCAGCTTTCTCGTACTAACCGTCTCTGAGCTAGACGGGCAAACGGACAGACAGACAGACAGACAGAAGGACGGACATGGCGAAACTATAGATTCCTTGTCGACTACGGAACCCTAAAAAGGGTGTATATGCATAAAAACATTATTATACGAGATAACTCAAATATTGATAAACGCTCCATACGTTATACAAAGGCGTTACGTTCAAGTTGTGACGCCATAGTTTGAGTAAGTTTTTTTTTCGCGTTTTTGTACCGCGTGACTAGAATGACCTTTCGACAGGTCTCATTATCAAAAGTGTTCGTCGTAGTGAAAAGAAATACCGTGTTCATTTATCTTTTAACATGGCCTTTCCGTTCTGTTTATATTAAAACATTTTTTTTATGCAAGTTCTCCATTAGTACAGCCTCTCCGTCTACCAGAACAATGACTCGCGGCGCCTTAATTTTGCTATGGCTCTCAAACCATATGCTGAGGTGGAGCCCCTTTTTTATCGTCACGGAGGCACCTGAGGCGTTTGGAGTCCGAGGTGGCTGGCTCGGTGCCATACATTACTGTATAGTACCCGGCTGCCTTTGACTCTATATGCCTCACATGTTCTCTTCACGATTGTTTTGTTTTATCTCTGTTTTGTTGACGTTCGTGTCTTTTGTTTGTGTACCTATATGTTTACTTTGTGTTTCTGTGACAATTTATCTAAATATCCTCTTTCTTTCTTATGAGTCGTAAGTAAAAGTCTCGCTTCCACAGTACTACACCAAAGAGGGCATCCCGACGCGGCAGCTCGAGAGTAATGTGTGCGCCGTTTGCGGGAACAAACTTCTAGTCGACGTCAACGAGGAAGGAGTCTTAGGTGAGTCTAGTAGTTAGGTAGACATTCATCATCATCATCATCATCCATCAGCCATTTGACGCCCACTGCAGAACGTAGGCCTCCTTCGTGGTTTTCATAACCATGAGGGGTTTTGCCATAATCGCCACGCTCGGCAGGCGGGTTGGCGATCGCAGTATGCGGTTGGAATCTCAGGAACACGCTGCTGCCCGTCTCCTGGTAATTGATTTTCTTAGTCGCCTTCTACGATATCCACGGGAGGAAATGGAGTGACGCTATTCTTAATCCGGCGCCACACGAAAAGACATACAGTTGTATGCTTTAGTTTTAAGTTCTGTTAGGCTGTAAGTCGCATTTAAGGGGGAGGGTGTAGTGAAGGGTAACCTAGGAATATTTACTGTGTGATTAGATGTATCCACCGCCAAATTCTCTTCCAGTAAACGGCTTTCAGACGTGTGACAAACAGACGTGTTTCTTTGCATTTCTAGGTCTATACGTAAGTGTAGGTTTCTAGTTTTCATTTATTTGCAACGAGATGGAAATAAAAATGGCGATGGGCGGCGCATTCGGTTAGGCGGGAAGGCGGCCGATGGACTAAGTTGGCCAAGAACGGGTCAGACCACCAGACGACATTCTGAAAGCGGCTGGGAGACATGGGACCAGTAAAGGACCGGACGGGTTGGCGCCAAAGAGAAGAGAGTCGCATACCTCAGAGCTTGAAAGTGCGAATCCGCGTTGGGCACGCGTGGTAGTTAAGCCCTTCCTCTCACGCCTTTCACGCCTGTATCCCGGAGGGGTAGGGAGAGACCAGGTTTGGCCACTGGCCTCGAACCTGAGAGGTTTACTCTTGTTTCAAAATTCGGTTTGGTTTACCTCGCCCCCCCTTAAATGTTGCAGAGAACACATACAAGCTGTCGTGCGGGCACGTGTTCCACGAGTTCTGCATCCGCGGCTGGTGCATTGTGGGGAAGAAGCAGACGTGCCCCTATTGCAAGGAGAAGCAGGACTTGAAGCGGATGTTCACCAACCCGTATCCTTTTTAGGGTTCCTTACTCAAAGGGCAAGGGTAAGGCTATTACTAAGACTACATCCGTCCGTCCGTCCTTCCGTCACCAGGCTGTATCTCATGAACCGTGATAGTTAGACAGTTGAAATGTTCACAGATGAGGTATTTCTGTTACCGCTACTACTAAAAACAGCATTTACTAAAAACAGAATAAAATTAATGTGTAAGGCGGGCTCCCATACAACGAACGTGATTTTTTTGGCGTTTCTTGCTCGATATTAATAACGGCCACAGGAAGACGCTTGAAATATTCAAATCTTGTATAGATGATAGTGCGGAACCCTTCGTGCGCGAGTCCGACTCGCACTTGGACGGTTTTTTTTTAAGATTCTTTATTAAACGACTGCGGCGGAGACACAACCACACACACGCACATAAACTCACCCCAGTGACTCGGAGTCTCGAGATAAGACTCCTTTTTATCGCGTGCAAATTTCCTTAACACCCGCTCTCAGTTGGGACGGGCCGCACATCCTCTACGGACAGCTACTGGACTGGATCCGGTGGCTGGTAGCTTGGCAGCCCCTCGTGCTGTTTTTGGCGCAGGGCGTCAATTGGCTGTTTGGCCTCGAGTGAAGACGCAGCCTCGGGTGGGACGCGGAGGGGGGGCGGCCTCACGTGGAGACGCGGACTCGGGTGGGGACGTAGACTCTGGTGGGGATGTGGTTTCGAATGGGGACGGAGAGTGGTGGGTTACGGACTCTGATGGGGATGTGGCCTCGAATGGGGACGTGGACTTTATTGGGGACGTGATCACTGGTGGGGTACGGACTCGAGCTGGGACGTGGCCTCGTATGGAGACGTGCCCTTGGTGGGGTACATACTTACTCTACTAGGGACGCGACCTTAAGTACTCGGCTTCAAGTTACGAAATGGAGAGGGGTTGTGGTCTCGCGCGGGAACGCGGCCTTTAGTGGGGACATCGTGATCTTCATAAGATATTGGAATAACAAAGAACTATTCCATGTTCCTATTTTGACCGCGAATGATTTTTTTTGTGGCAGTTCGTTTTTTTATGTGATATTGTACGCAGCGCGACGATTCGACTTGATTCGAGCTTGTTTGATCTTCAGTATTTTGTTGTCATGAAAAGTACATTATTTTTAGTAATCTAATTTATAGGAGATGCCTTTATTCTTGTCTGGTGTACGTTGATACCATACATTACATTATATTAATTTTGTTGCACTAACCCGCGCTGAGGACAATTTTAAAAACCTATTTAGAGGCTAAAAATTCCACCCATGCCGGGACTTGAACCCATGCAAGTCCCGGCATGTGTGGAATTTTTAGCCTCTAAATAGGTTTATAAAACCTTACGTCGTGTGAATTAAAAAAACCCAAACTTGAGTAGATAAAATTATTAAATACAATTTTAGGTTACTTCAAAATAAATCCTGCACTCCGTTAAGTTTAAAAATTTACGAAAAACAGGCGTGGTTATTTGAATTTATGCTTGTGTTGCATTATTCCAATTTGTTTATTTGGCTTCGTGTCATTGATAAGAGCGTACGAGTATCTGCAAAGGTTCATTTACACGGATCCAGTGGCACTTGATTACCGTGCTGTATCGTGTAAGTAATAAAACTGGATTGTAGCCGGTATTTATAACGGTATTTAACCGGTATTTATCCAAAAATGCCAGTATTTTTTTGTACCTAAGTATAGTTGTCGTAGATTTGTTCACCATTCAGCAAAGATCTCATTCACTCCGATCAAATATGCCCAAACTCGAACGGCCTGCTGCTAAAAACAAATTAAAAATGTACTTAGTTTTGGATAAATGCTGAGGAGAAATAGGTTGTCATGGGTTAAGTACATATTTACTCTTGGGCCGATAAATACTGAGTACGAACCCCATATCTAGGCTTTTTCACCACCTTCACCTCTATCCTTGACTGCTACCGCCTACCGCCTCAGTTTGTTACTCTTTAACATGTTTATTATAAGCAATAAATAGTGAAAGGATCAAATCACATTTCTTCATCATCATCAGCCATTTGACGCCCACTGCAGGACATAGGCCTCTTAGCTTCCCGGTGTCGTGCCGCTCGCATCCAGCGACTCCCCGCCACCGTAACCGGGTCGTCAGACCATCCGGTGGGGGGCCTGCCCACGCTGCGTCGTTCGGTCCGCGGTCGCCAGGTCAGAACTTTTCCGCCCCAACGGCCATCAGTTCTCCGAGCTATGTGCCCCGCCCACAGCCATACAGCACATTTCTTAAACTTTTGTAAATATTCGTTCTTCAGTTTCGCTTGTCGCTTTAATACATTGTATAGCTAATCTAATCATTATGAGGACGAGGGGCATGAAAAGCGTACAGACTGGATCAGTTTTTGCTGCGTATAGGCTAACAGAAAGAACCCGAGCGAAAGCTTTCGCCGATCGGTCCAGCACACCGCCGAAGGGGGTCTTCGAATGCGTTCGGTGCACTCTCACCTCCATAGAAAGAAGACTAGTCGACATTTATTCAAGTAACATGTAGGAACACAAGGTAAACATGTAGGTGAACAAACAAAATACGCGAAAGTGAACAAAACAAAAATAAGTGAACAAAATACACGAAGGTGAACAAAACAAAAATAAAAACAAAACAGTCCAGTAGTACAGTCGTCAGCACCTTTCCAGTTTTGTTGCAAAGTCGTCCTTAACGTACCGGATTAGGGCGCAGATCTGCCGTCCACAAGCTAAAACGCCGTTATCTCCAAAAATGAACTTTCGAGTTATGCGCAAAAAACGTGGGAAATAATAAAAATTAATGCTACTTGACATAACTTAACATAATTTGACTACACTTGAGGTATCAAAAGATACTTTAAAATAGCTTTAATTAGTAACGATAAATTCAGCTTGAAATATATATATATTTTGGCGTTATTAAACACATGAGCGGTGGTAGCCTAGTGGTTAGAACATCGGACTCGGAAGCGAGATCCCCAGGTTCGATTCCCAGTGCGGGCATGTACCTATGACTTTGTTTTCTAAGTTAAGTACATTTGTGAAGTTGTAGTAGCAATACCACTCGCTAACTGTGAAGGAAAACATCGTGAGGAAACCTGAGTGTCTGAGCTATTCACATACCTGAGCGCTTGAAATCGCCAATCCGCGGTGGGCACGCGTGGTGATTAAGCCCATACTCTCTCCCTGAGAGAAGGCCTGTGCCCTACAGTGGGACCTATACTCGTATAGGCTGCTTATGATTATGATGATTGAACACAATTATTATTTAATTATTAAACTAACGTAACGGCATTTTTCAGTTTTGTATCTCTGGAAGTATAAAAGCTATGAAAAATTGGGTTGGAGGGATTGATAGAGATTTTCCTCCTGATTAAGATGTCATCAAAAAGTCAAACTCGACTGGATGGTCGATAAAGGCATTTTAGCTTGTGGACGGCAGAGATATGTAAAGATTGCCTCCGGGAGCTTTTGTCCGGCAGTGTCGAGCAGCACATCCGTACCGACACGATCCCGGTCTGTTCCGGACGCTTCGGAATCAGACTTATTAATCATTGCAAAAAGTGTAACTATTAGGCACCGCATAAATTATCCTTAACCGACGCAAATGCCTATGGTGATGATGATGTAAAGGTGGATTTCATGCAAGTATAAATAAATATAAAGCACACACCCTACACAAGTGTGATTGAACTATTCTTATTTAAAAAAAATATTCCTTAAAACGCTCCTCGGAAACAGTTTAAATAGTCAGTAGTAGAAGGAAAGACGTACCCACAGATTGTTTAAACTGCCTCTGAGGAGTGTTTTAAGGCTTCGTGTTTTTATAAATAAGCTTAGTTCAATTATACTTGTGTAGTGTGTGTGTGTGTGTGTGTGTGTGTGTGTGTGTGTGAGCGTGCGTGCGTGCGTGCGTGCGTGCGTGCGTGCGTGCGTGCGTGCGTGCGTGCGTGCGTGCGTGCGTGCGTGCGTGCGGGCGGGCTTCGGGCGGGCGGGCGTGCGTGCGTGCGTGCGTGCGTGCGTGCGTGCGTATGTGTGTGTGTGTTTTATATTTATTTACAGGAATCTTGTTTTTATAAATAACGCCTTGAAATTTTAGCGCCCTAAAACGCGCGTTTCGGGCTGTCATGCTGCCTGCGCTACCGACATTAGGCGACAAGCTACGCGTCCGCTTTATCACGTGCGAAGGGTAAACGCGACGCGACGATCTCCCCGCTTTGACCATACATGAAATACCTAGTTTATCTTCAACAACGATTAATATAATTTAGTCCTTTAGTTTTAGGTACTTATTATTTCTATTATAATCCGCGGTCAAATGGGATTGAAGCCTGTCGAAGTGAAATCGATATTTGTATCTCGTGAGGCAATAATGCATAGCCAGTAATTCGCATCCAAATAATGTCTTACTTGGATGTGAATTATGTAGGTACGGTCCATATGCAGATATTATAGGTACGGCCAATACACAGATATTGGCCATAACCACATCGTTAGCCGCATATGAATTTATCTAGGCGCACTCAAAAGTCGCTTATAAAAACCGATTCGAGCCTGTTTCGACCCTCCAATGTTACAGGACTGGAAATTTGCGGAGATTAAGGCTACTGTGGTGGTAGTGGGTGGTGTGAAGGGGTGGTAGTCTAGTGGGTAGAACATTGGACTCGGAAGCGGGAGACCCAGGTTCGATTTCCAGTGCGGTCATGTACCTATGACTTTGTCTTCTAAGTTATGTACATTTGTGAAGTTATTGTAGCAGTACCACTCACTAACGGTGAAGGAAAACATTGTGAGGAAACCTGGGTGTCTGAGCTATTCACATACCTAAGCGCTTGAAATCGCTAATCCGCATTGGGCACGCGTGGTGATTAAGCCCATTCTCTCTGAGAGAAGGCCTGTGCCCTACAGTGGGACGTATATAGGCTGCTTATGTGTGAAGGCTACTGTAATGTCTCATGCTATATCGCTCGCACAATCTTAAGATTTTTAGTGATTGTAAAAACATTGTGTACTTTTGATAAATGTTGTCTGATGGTTTAATAAAATTACGGGCAATTTAAATACATTTTTGTTTTCCTATATAGGTGTTTATAAAGAAGAGTTGTTTCCAAAAACATAAATTTTAGTTTAAAATGGTGTCAGTCAAAAATTATTTACAAAATAAGAAAAAAAGATGTCGTCCGTAATTGTAGTATCTATTAAACCCTCAGACCAGATTTATCAAAAGTATACATTTTTTTTTACAATCACAAAAAAATGTTGGATTGTGCAAGCAATACAGCATGTCAGGTGTAAGAGCAACCAAAGAAGCAGTAAGATTACCGATTTATCAGTGAGTGAGACAGTGAGCGTCAAAACTTGTGATGCACCCTCACATCTCGGAAACTACTCCAGCCGGATGCATGAAATTTGCGACAGTGTATCAGTTCGGTCATCCTCATCATCATTCAGCCACTAGAAGTCCACTGCTGGACATAGGCCTCCTCCATGGATCTTCAAAAAGACCGATTGGAAAAGGCTTGCATCCAGCGTCTTCCTGCCACTTGGATGAGGTCTTCTGTCCATCTTGTGGCTGCTGGTCCTACGCTGCGCTTGCCGATACGATCAATTCGGTATGTGACCTTAATCCCTCTGCAAATTTTGAGGCCTAGAGGGGGATTGAAAAGAACCTGTTCGTACAAATATAGTATGGGCCAGCCGCAAACTGTGCCTAGATAATTCACGTCCGTTGTACACTGATATTCGCCGCACAGCTTTCGCTATGTTTTATTTGAATGCGAATTTGTGGCTGTGCATTACACACTGCCTGCCGAAATTAAAAGTTGAATTCACTTCGACATAGTTCAATGGCATTTTGATGGCGCGCGGATTATAGGGAGTGTGGTTTAGTTAAATTACTTTGTATTTTTTATTTCGAATTTATTCGATCGCCCAAAGAGAGTTCGTATTTTTTCATTGTGGATTGTTGTAACATTCCTGTGATTAATTCTTCGATGTACTTCCCAGTGAACAGGTGAAACTGATGGGTTAGTTCATCTAGTTATACTATTAATTTACAATAGGTAACGTTTAATTTATAGCTGTTTATGTGTAGATATAACTATATGGACAAACCTCTTATTTTTTTCGAGTCCAATAAGTTATATTGAGCAGTATAACAACTAGGACGTTTTTCATCCATCCTGTAATATTGTATAACTAGATGGACTAACCCACACTGATATAGGTACCTATGTATGTAACAAATATATGTTAAGGCTTGAGATAAAATATATTGCCATCCAACAGTCTATTATGTACGACTTTACCGCGTTGTGTTTTACTATTGAGTGTTGAAAATACAACTTACCTAAACAACTTAATGAGTTGCTAATAGAAACAGACATGTAAGTACTATGTAAATAGTATAAATAATTATTACTTATAATTTAGTGTGTTCATAAAAGATACAGTTTGATTATTGATTTGTACAAATGAAATACAAGACATGTTCGATAATTTTGGCATTGTTAATTCTGTTTTGCTACTCATTCTACATTGCTTGCTGGCAGCGGATGGACGAGGGTGGTCGAGGACAGACAGACGTGGCGTACGAAATTGATTGATTGATTCATTTAACAGCGTGGGTCTAACCAGATACCTTAATAAAAGCATGACAGGAAAAGAACACGCTGTGTAGACTCTTGTGAGCTGCGGTGTTAAGGAAACCTCCTTTTCGCTTTCGAAAACCTACCGTGTTGTTGTTTTTATGGTTCCGTACCCGAAGGGTACCAAACGGGACCCTATTGCTAAGACTTCACTGTCCGTCTGTCTGTCTGTCTGTCTGTCACCAGGCTGTATCTCATGAACTGTGATAGCTAGGCAGTTGAAATTTTTACAGATGATGTATTTATGTTGCCGCTATAAAAACAGAATAAAATATTTTTTTAGGGGGGGCTCCCATACAACAAACGTAGTTTTGTTTTTTGCTCGATATTAGTAACGGAAACAGGTAGACGCTTGAAATATGCGCAGAATCTTTAATTCTATATTCGCGTCAAAAAAAAATATTAAAATAAAAGAAATATTTAATGGAGGCTCCCATACAAAAACGTGTTTTTTTGCCGTTTTTTCTCTGGATCTTTGTGTCTTATGTTGTATAGATAATGGTACGTAACACTTCATGCGCGAGTCCGACTCGCACTTTTCCGGTTTTTATTCGTAGTATATGGAGAAAACGGCCTAGAAGCAGCAGTTTGAAATAAATTGAAAAAAAAAATCGATAAGTTTTCGTACTACTTTGCAAACCTATTTGCTCAATTCCGCATTAATTTCTCTTCACAGCGTAAGAAGAATAAATTCCCTATTCAAACATCCGTCAGAAATGTTCTCGCTTTGGCATCAAACAAAAATGCAAACTGTCCAGGAAACAATGTAATCACGAAAAATTTCACACAAAATTGCACAGTTTTTGCTATTAAATTGGAAAAAGTTTCTCAGAAGTTCAGGCGTCAACCAGATTGTCCAGTCACATGAGGATGTGCTCAATGCGATGCTGCGGGGGCTTGAAGCATCTCAACAATGGCATGGCCGTCGGTAACGGGAGGAAGGTGGCCTGTATCGGAGGTGAGAGCTTTCTTCTGTAGGCCTGAAACTCACATAAAAAACGTGGGGCGAGGGCGCGGAAGAGACGCGTCGTCTTTCCAATTCTTTTTCATACAAAATGTACCGAAGAGCACGGCACGGAGCCCACACAGAAGAGACGGGGCGAGGGCAACGCGTCGCGTCTTTTTCGCGCCCTCGCCCCACGTCCCTTCTGTGTGCCCAGGGCCCTAGCTCATTTCATCGAGTCCGCACGGACAAACATAAAGTTTGAAGTGTCAATGTGTGCGTAAAGGCAGTTCGTCTTATTGACCTTACAGTCCAGCTCATGCTGAGTGGCTAATGTATTGCTGCGTGTCAAAATATGTATGTTTGATTGTGATATCGCTTCATCGTGTTTAGTATTAGCATGTGGTCGCAGACGTGGAAAAGTCTGCGCATATGGTGTTGAGTGTTGTTAGGTATAACACTGTTAATTAAAGAAAGCGACTGAAAAAGTATTGGCCTCCCGCTCATACAATATTGCCGTCTACATTATGCATGATAATAGCAAATATTTAATCGGTCCCTCTTAAATTAATCATGCTATATCCTTACTATTCTGATAGCTAGATAATCTGCTACTGTGACGAGGGGCGCGGGTTCGAATCCAGCTCTCAATTGTTTCCACGTGAAGCTATTTTCCCTGTAGCTCATTTATGATCGCGCAGGCTGAGGCGAACTTTGTAGGCATTTCGGTCTTATTTGTAAAAAAGGCGATTCCTTCAGTCTTTGTAGATATTTCACAAAGAAAAGATGTAACCACAGATTAAATAAACTGCTTCTGAGGAGTGCTTTAAGGGAATATGTTTTTGTAAATAAGATTGTAAGTCTTATTTATAAAAAAACAATTCTTGAAAAAACACAAAAGCACTTTAAAAGTAAAAAAGATTTATTTCAATAGTCTATGGTAAAGGGAAAGACTAGACTAGACTGTTTAAACAGCATTTGAGGAGTGTTTTAGAGGAATCTTGTTTTTTGAAATACCTACCACCGTCAGCTTTCTATTTATTGTTACCAATTGTTACTAACAAAACATTGGATCATATTTTTGTCCGTAAATAAATAATCTAATAATAATGCAGCCTATATATCTACGTCCCGCTATAGGGCACAGGCCTTCTCTCAGAGAGAGAGTATGGGCTTGGTCACGACGCGTGCCCATCGCGAATGGGCCTTTTTAAGTGCTGATTCCGTTTCCTCACGATGTTTTTCTTCACCGCTAGCGAGCGGTATTGCCACTACAAATTCACCTGAGGGCCAGTTTCTGAATTGAGAATTTCGCTAAGTAAATATAGTTAACTGTAGCGCTCTCTTTTATTTTCTATGAAAAGAGCGTGACAGAACGTTACTTAAGTATTAAATTTACAGTGAAATTCTCAATTCAGAAACGGGCCCTGATGTACGTAACTTACCTCCAGTTTCTCGAACACTAACACGCTGTTAATCTACTGTTAACATACACACAAAAAAACCACTGACAGCTGTTGACAGTAAATTAACAGCTTGTTAAAATTAGTTAGAATTAGTAAATGCGCCGTAAACGAATAAGTAGTAGTAGTAGTAGAAGTAGTGTAGTAGTGAGTTCAAACTGTAAACAAATAATAATTTTTAACTACCCTCGTTTTCAGCCTACCAACGCCGCGGAAAAAACGACAGGCACGGCGGCTGCAAGGACATTGACCAGCTTAAGGACAAGAAGCTCTCGCCCTGGCCCCGGCAAGATGGCCAGGTGACCGTGAACTGGCAGTGTGGGCTGCCCACCGACTGCCCAGCCCAGCAGCCGCCGCCGCCCAATTATGACCCGTACAAGATCAAGGTGCCCAATGTCCTGGTGCCGCCGATGCCGCCCTGCAGTGCCAAGGTACGTCGTCAGGGTCCTGTTTCATTAAGAAGTACCATTAATGGTTTACTATGACAATTCGATGCACATTGCAAAGTCGATTAACCCACAGATCGGCAAGCAGGAAGACTCGGCTAGGAATTGCACATAGAATTCATAATTCAATGGAACGGGGTCCCGAAGGGATTTTTTTATGGAAAAAACAACAAAGAGCAAAGCCAAAAGAATAGTTAAAGTTCTACAATTGACGAGTTCAAACGATTAAATTTATATTCTTTTTGTTGCACTAATCCGTGCTGAGGACAATTTTAAAAACCTATTTAGAGGCTGAAAATTCCGCCCATGCCGGTACTTGAACCCGCGACCTCTGGCTAACCATGCCAGTGCTCTCCCAACTGAGCTAATGGGCAAGTGCTAATCTAAACTCCCGCCTGTATCTCGGAGGGGTAGGCAGAGCCCCCGTATGCTTGACGCTGATTAGCGCCAACTTGCGTTAGTGTTGCTTGAGTTTATTTAGTCTTTTATTCAAAATATGCCTTTAGTTTTAGGTACGATAAACTAACGTCTGTGTCTCGGGGAGGCAGAGACCAGGGTTTTCCATTAGCTTAAGATTTTACGATAGCTTCATTATCATTCCCTACGAATAAAAAAGCCATTGAAGTATTTCTTCCTACAAAATTCTCTCTCAAAAACGGCCCCCGTCGTCTCGATTAGTCTGCACCAACGGAATGAGCGCAAGATGTGCTGTAGAGTAAATCGTTCTGTGATTGGTTCATTCTGTGCGCTATGCGTGACGACGTGAACTTTGATTGGGCGATAGTAAATGATGTGTAACTTATGAATGCTTGGCTCACTTCTGAGCCATGTCTATAAGCTGTTCTTAAGCGTCATTACGAATCGTCTCGCACGCACGCTCGTTGACATCCAGCCCCCAGAACAAGCCGGTTTCCAAAAAGGCTTCAGTACGTTGGACCACATACATACGCTGGGGCAGATTATACAGAAGACTAAGGAGTATAATCTACCACTGTGCTTAGCGTTTGTGGACTACGAAAAAGCCTTCGATTCGATCGAGATATGGGGGGTACCTGAAACTCTCCAACGGTGCCAAATTGACTATCGCTACATTGAAGTGCTGAAGTGTTTTTACAAAAACGATAATTTCAGTCCGACTACAGGATCAGAATACGAATCCTATTCATTTGCAGCGCGGAGTGACACAGGGAGATGTAATATTCCCGAAACTGTTTATAGCTGCTCTTATTATTATTATTAAATCCTTTATTGCATTTAAAACAGGCAGTTTTGCACATAGGCGAGCTTAATGCTACTTAGCATTATCTACCAGCTAACCTAAGACGTATTCAAACTTCTGGACTGCGAAGGATCTGGCATCGACATAAATGGCGAGTACATCACTCACCTTCGATTCGCCGACGACATAGTGAATATGGCTGAGATCCTGGAAGATTTTATTCAACGGTCAATGATCTGAACAGAACTTCTAACAGAGTTGGTCTTAAAATGAACATGGACAAGACTAAGATAATGTCGAACTCCCAAGTAGCACCCGCTCCTATCAAAGTTGTCGACTACAATGTGCACCTGGGACAAACAGTCCAGGGCCTAGATTCTGTTAATGCATTGTAGTAACATGACAACTGCATGAACATGGCGGTTTTCATTTCATGGCTGCTTTAAGTCTACGCGGGCACACCCATCAAACCTTCTAGGCGTCAATGGTACGAAAAAACACGTCACGTGACCCGACAGTGTACCTGTCATTATACTACAATGCACTAACAGAATCGAGGCCCAGTTAGGTAAGTCCAACGTTGAATCCAACTCGGATAGTCAGCGTTCGGGAAACTAAAACACATTTTCGCGTCCAAAATACCTCAGTGTCTCAAGACAAAGGTGTATAACCAATGTGTGTTGCCAGTGACGACTTATGGATGTGAGACCTGGTCGCTGACTATGAGCCTCATAAGAAGGCTCAAGGTCGCACACCGCGCAATGGAGAGAGCTATGTTAGGAGTTTTCACTGTGTGACCGAATCAGGAATGAGGAAATCCGCAGAAGAACCCGAGCTACTAATATAGCTCGAAGAATTGCTCAGTCGAAGTGGCAGTGGGCGGGGCACATAGCTCGCAGAACTGATGGCCGTTGGGGCGAAAAAGTTCTGACCTGGCGACCGCGGACCGGACAACGCAGCGTGGGCCGGCCCCCCACCGGATGGTCTGACGACCTGGTTACGGTGGTGGGGAGTCGCTGGATGCGGGCGGTCGACACCGGGAAGCTTGGAAAACCGCGATGGAAGCCTAGGGCTTCAAATGGCTGATGATGACTTAGGTAAGTAATTACGATTGCTTACCTAAGGAAAGTATTTACAATTACGCCACGTTAAAATTATCTAGTAAATCCAATCACACTTAGACCCGTCAAATGTAGAACTGTGGGTATCGGTGTCGCGAGTGAGTCGTGGATAAACAGTTCACGTCACACAAATTAAATTAGGTAATTCCGCGTTTCCCCGGTTGTAAAGGACATTTTTTAAGTACAATCAAAGCAAGGCATTGATAATAAGGATATTTCCGTTGAAAACCTCTTTTTTAAGGTTTCGAAATGTAGGTGTCTATTAGGTATGCCTATTAGGTACCTAGACACTGAAGGTATGTTTCCGATTCGACTGCGGCGACCCGGCGCCGGCGAGCGGGCCCTAGAGTCCAGTCTATCTAGTCTTGAACATAATTGTTCAGTAGAATGTTATTAGCACTACAATAGTTGGTATTTGCCTCTGTTTCGTAGTCTACTAAGCAATAACAGTACAATGTCATTCCAGTGGTGTAACCCGTGCAACTCAAATAGACATCGAATTAAATTGCGTGGTTTATACCATTGGAGCGGCGGTGGTAGCCTAGTGGGTAGAACATTGCACTCGGAAGCGGGAAACCCAGGTTCGATTCCCAGTGCTGGCATGTATCTATGACTTTGTTTTCTAAGTTGTGAAGTTATGGTTAAACAAATGTACATCATTTGTGAAGTTATGGTACCAATACCACTCGCTAACTGTGAAGGAAAACATCGTGAGGAAACCTGAGTGTCTGAGCTATTATTCACATACCTACGTATATAGGCTGCGTATGATACCATTGGATATTGATTGGTTAGTAGACTACCAATTGTATCAACGAAACAACCACTGAACAAATATGCATTTAAGAGACTGCCCCCCTGTGTCGCATCGCCTGCATCGGAAATCTCTCAATTAAAGTTCCTACAAAGCAGGGTGGTACCAGGGGCGGGCAAGTTCCTTAAATGCATAGTTATTAGATAGTTAATAGGGTCATCTTAGTACGGTGATGGTTATTCCATTGATACTCTTGGTAGTCCAGTTACCGATCGCATTCCAATGGTATAATCCGTGCAACTTAACTGGCCCCTCGATTCGATCTTCTTCTTCGAGAGATGCCTATTCAATTTGCGCGGGACATACCATTGAATTAACATTGTACTGCTACAGCTTTGTAGACTAACAAACAGAGGCAAATAACAACGACTGTCGTTCTTATATCATTGTATTAAAAAACTATGTGTGTATTGGACTATAGGCCATATCGTGAGACCTTTAGAAAGAAAGAAACAAAGGCATTTATTATACCAACAAGACACATCACAGAAACAAAATAATAAACAAATGAGTTACATAAATGTACAACAACAGAAAGAAAACTAAATACACCACAGACAAAAAAAAAACAAGGCCATAGATGTAGCCTGTGGTGTGTCTTTACAATGTTCCCCTCAAAACGGAACCCAGCGACATATCAAAAATCCCATTCGGACTCGACATTGAAGTGCGTTAGACGAAATCGGAGCCTCTTGACGCGCGGTAAACGTAAAAAGTCTGCTGAAAATCCAGCGTGTGCTTTCTTCACCAGTGGATGGGCGTGTGTCTGGCCGGCGGTTACCAGCAGGGGAACACCGGTCATAACCCCTGGTCCGCGGGCCCGGGTTATCAACCCGAACCCCACGCCAAAGAAGAAAAAGAAGAGAAGGAAGAGGAAGACCACAGTTTCTTCGGCATACTCAAGAAATGGTTCAGAGGAAAGGGTGCCAAGACTGAGGCCAAAGGAGGCCGCGACTCCACCCTCATGAAGCGGGTCCACGACCTTTGGATTTACATCCGATAGAGCTCCTTAGGTAAGACGTAAGCTTACGACAATTCCGAACTTTGCAAATTACGAAAACTGTTACAAATAAATGCCCCTCCCGCAATCTACGCTGTTTCATTTCACTCACCGCCGTTTCTCTATTTCGTCCAACGCACTCATCCGGCCCGTATACGCGATCGGGCGGCCGAGCCGTCTTATTGTGTGTAGGGTTGCCAGACACAACAATACAAAACCCGAACTCAGGAATATATTAGCCCCTTAACCCTGAAAGCCTGACACACTGCTTTTTAATAAAAAAAAAATCTATGCGAGTCAGTCTTTCGACGATAATCCTAACAAAAGCCAGACAGGCCGGTCTTGTATATATTGGAAACGCGCGACTGTAAAAGCCAGACATCTGGCAACCCTAACTGTAAGGTTGCATGGAAGTATCGGTGCGGTCGCTCGTAGCAGTCTACGAATAAGCTCCGCGAAGGGTCCGCTGAACCTAAAATAAGTGTGTACCAACGAAGCGTCTTCAGTGTGTACTAACCTTTCTCAACAGGATTGCACATACGAGGACGCGCGGGAGATATTAGACCCGGCGACGAGCAGGCAAAAAGTTAAGGATCTGTTCTGCAACTCGCCTATTGTGCACCCGGACTATTGGAAGCCGAAAGAGAGGAGGCTTCCTGAACCACCCAACTCGCCGATCCCGCCCAGACTGGGGTATCACGGCCGGACGAAGTACCTTTATGCCTTCCACGAGCCTTGGAAGCCTCTCGACCGATGCGCCCTGCTGGCTCAGGCCGAAATCGATGACACCAAAGTGGAAACGCCCGAGGCGGAAGACCGCGAAGTGAAAAGCTAGGCTCTGATTTCTGAATGCTTAAAAAAAATTGTTCCCGCTAGTTATTATTTGCAAAATGGAATAGAATGTCGCTTGGTACTGTTGTAGATTAAATAGCTATTTAATTATGTTGGCTTTGTTTTGTGATAGTTCGCGATTTTCGTTGTATTGACCTCCGGTTACTCGTACGCTAGTGATCTGTTAAGGCGCCATTAGTTTATTACGTAAGACTATTTTTGGTAGTTTTTTACCCCCTTCCCCCTACATAAGAAAAAATAAGAGTAGGCTGATCCCCTCAACCCTGTTTAATATTAATTACGTGAAAATCTAAGGAAAAAATGGAAAAATTAACGTGGATCCGTTGCCCTCCTATAGGCATCTGAGTACACCTCGGGATAATTGAAACTTCGTAAGAACTGTACTCTCTCCCACCCCATTGTTAGAAAAAATAAGACAAGGCCAGCGCCCTTCCTCTATAAAACGTCTTACTAAATAGCAGGGTTTCTCAATCTTTTAGCTTCGTTTACCCCTATTTAATTTGCCAAAGGAATGCGGACCCCTTATTAAAAGTAAAAAAACTACATTAAAGAAAAAACCGTGTAATAATAAGATATGCATGATAATGTTACGCATTATGGGACATTTACCCCAATCAGACTTATCGTAAATCTTATCGCGAACGTCCCACGTCTTACGTACTAAATGAATGGCCCCTATTCTACAATAAGCAACTGTCAGCTGTTTTTACCCGACTGCGGCGAAGCCCAAAGGGAGGTTAATGTGTCTGTTTGCTCGTATGTATGTACCTACTTATGTATGTATGTATGTATGTCCGATTCTATGTTCCCTCATAACTTCTTAACCAATGGTCAGATTTTGACAAGTAAGATCTCAATCGATTCGTCGTGTTTGCGCGAGAGTCATACATCATCGGCTATGTATATAAAGTCACTATAAATCAAACAAAAAAAAAATTAATAACACCGAAAATAAAAAAAAACTGAAATAAAAAATAACCAACAATTCGACTGCTGAGCATTAACTACTCAAAAGTGCGATTCGTCAAAACACCCTTTTTGTCAAAGGCCTTTGCACGGTGATTCCGCCAAAGGGCAAAATTTTAACAAGTATTCGGGGATAGGAGCCTTTGACTTTTTTTATTTATCTTATTAATTATTTTCTTAATATTTTCATATCTTTACTGATATTCGGATATATATACCGAATCGCGACTTTGACAAAGCTCACCTTTGCCCAAAAGCACCTTTGACGAAAACATTTTGACGAATCGCGAATTTGGCAAACCACATGTTTGAGCAAACGAGTCCTTGACAAAAGACGTTTTTTGACGAATCGCACCTTTGACCATAGGCGGAAAACCCTGCGGGAGATAGAGCATGTTAGTGAACTTAGCATATCATTTTCCAGCATATCAAAAATAAAAATTTCAACCATTCTGACGTGATATGCTGGCACTATTACTTGAGTTCTAGTTCTAAATTGAAATGTATGGTGCAGATCTGACACAGATCTATAAAAAAACGAAAGAGTTCTGTGTTATGAGCCTGCTAAACCTATTAAAAAAAATGTTATTGTATTTTTCAATTTTCAACCATTCTGACGTGTTATCCTGGCACTATTACATCATTTCTAGTTCTGAATTGAGATGTTTGGTTTAGGTTTAATACATATCTATGAAAAACGAAAGTGTCCTTTATTATGAGCCTGCTAAACCTATAAAAAAATTGTGGTATTTTTCAATTTTCAACCATTCTGACGTGATATGCTGGCACTATTACGTGAGTTCTAGTTCTAAATTGAGATGTGTGGTGCAGATCTGATACAGATCTATGAAATACGAAAGAGTTCTGTATTATGAGCCTGCTAAACGTATTAAAAAAAAATATTGTTGTATTTTTCAATTATCAACCATTCTGACGTGATATGCTGGCACTATTATGTGAGTTCTAGTTCTAAATTGAAATGTGTGGTGCAGATCTGATACAGATCTATGAAATACGAAAGAGTTTCTGTATTATGAGCCTGCTAAACCTATTAAAAAAATATATTGTTGTATTTTTCAATTTTCAACCATTCTGACGTGATATGCTGGCACTATTACATCATTTCTAGTTCTAAAATGAGATGTTCTATGATCTATGAAATACGAAAGTGTCCTTTATTATGAGCCTGCTAAACCTATAAAAAAAATTGTGGTATTTTTCAATTTTCAACCATTCTGACGTGATATGCTGGCACTATTACGTGAGTTCTAGTTTTAAATTGAGATGTGTGGTGCAGATCTGATACAGATCTATGAAATACGAAAGAGTTCTGTATTATGAGCCTGCTAAACCTATTAAAAAAAAATTGTTGTATTTTTCAATTATCAACCATTCTGACGTGATATGCTGGGACTATTATGTGAGTTCTAGTTCTAAATTGAAATGTGTGGTGCAGATCTGATACAGATCTATGAAATACGAAAGAGTTTCTGTATTATGAGCCTGCTAAACCTATTAAAAAAATATATTGTTGTATTTTTCAATTTTCAACCATTCTGACGTGATATGCTGGCACTATTACATCATTTCTAGTTCTAAAATGAGATGTTCTATGATCTATGAAATACGAAAGTGTCCTTTATTATGAGCCTGCTAAACCTATAAAAAAAATTGTGGTATTTTTAAATTTTCAACCATTCTGACGTGATATGCTGGCACTATTACGCGAGTTCTAGTTCTAAATTGAGATGTGTGGTGCAGATCTGATACAGATCTATGAAATACGAAAGAGTTCTGTATTATGAGCCTGCTAAACCTATTAAAAAAAATATTGTTGTATTTTTCAATTTTCAACCATTCTGACGTGATATGCTGGCACTATTATGTGAGTTCTAGTTCTTAATTTAGTTTAAGGTTTCAGTTTTGATACAGAACCATCAAAAACGAAATAGTTCTGTGTCCTGAGTTTGTCAAAATAATTTGAATTTATAAATTTGGTATTTTTCGACTTTTTAAAGTTTTGTACGGGATCTGCTGTTATTTGAATTTAAAGGCAGAACTATTCTTGAAAAGTATCAGGAACTGTATAGCATAGGTGTATGCGATGAGAACTTACATAAGTTTTCGATTTGCTGCGAAATTGTCAGTTGATTTTTTTGGGGTAAAATCGCCAGAACTATTTCTAAAAAGTATCAGGAACTGTAGAACTCAGCTGCATGCTATAAGAACTTACTTTTTTTTTCGATTTTCTGAGAAGTGATATGCTACGGGAAGATAGCATATCATTTTTTCAATTGATTTTTTTCAATGTGAAAACGCCAGAACTATTTCTAGGAACTATAGAACTCTGCTGCATGCGACAAGAACTCTCATTTATTTTTGATATGCTGGAAAATTATATACTAAGTTCACTAACATAGATAGAGCTTTAATTCGCTAAGAAAGAGTGGACAGTCAATTTGACCCGTCTCAAGTCGTAGCAGTAGGGGTCAATTTGATAAAACACATCGCCTACTTTTAATAACACTTATGCGGGGTTATAAAAATGCGGTTTCTCTAAAACACTCCTCAAATGCAGTTTAGACAGTCTTTAGGTAGTTAGTGGTAAAAGGAAAGACCAATTTCCATTTGAAGAGTATTTTAAGAAACAATCTCTTCTAGAAGGTCCTGTTTTGTATGTAGAAGCTAAGACCATGTTCACAGCTTTTCTTCGTTCAGTTTCGTGAATTGGCAGTTAACCGCTTTACCCCGTAGCCGGCAATAGACTGCGTGAAGATGAAGGGTCCTTGCTCGGCGAAGCCGCCCCCGGCCGGCCCCCCCTGCCCCCCTCCGCCGCCCAAGCCCTTCCCCTGGATCTACGCATGGGCTACTGCCCTGTTTCTCACCACTTTTGGCGCGGTAAGTGCTTTTGTCCTGTTTTCCACCCTTTGTTAGGTATAAGCACATTACAGTCTGATTTATAAAAAAAAGTCTATTGCACTAAAACACACTTAAAGACGAAGTTAAAGCCGGTTTAAAAGAGGAAATCCTGCCATAAACTGGCTTAAGTGTTTTCGTTGTTATTGTACCTAAAAATAATTTACTTATCTAATCGGCAACCTTTCCATCACAAGGTTGTCTGGAAGAAATTGCTGTTAGCAATAAGGCCGCCCATTGTACTTTTTCATTGTAACTTTCATATTTTATGTCTCATTTCTTGTGTGCAATAAAGAATATTCTTATCTTATCTTACTTATCTAATCTGCAAGTAGCCTAGCTACCTATATCACAGAGAATCCTAGTTTGGGAGCTAGCAACCTTTAATTTGTAATATCAATCAAATCAAATAATTTTTTTTAATTCAAAGTAGCACAGAAACTAGAAGTTAAACTAGGTGTCCATTTCAAAATCTAGATCATTTTGGAGAAAAAATGGTCAAAAAAACTCCAAACTTAGTATTTTCAAGTCCTTAATTAACAGAGTTTATATACATATTCTAAAACCTGGAACTCATGCATTGAACCGGCTTTAATTCCAGACATCATTGTCATCTAAATAATCTTTAATGTTATATAGTAACTTTTTTGGCACAAAGTGTGCTTTACACATTTCTTGAACCGCGTTTCTGGCAAGAATTGTTTTACAAGAAAGATTTTTCATTTAATTTTATCGTATTAGATCGGTTGGTTAGTCCGGACTCAGAGGTTCGTTGAAGCAATACAAGGGACTGTTTAGCATTAGTTCGGAACTTTAAGTTTTTCAGCGACGGAAAGGTCTTACCTGCTACTTTGGTACTCAGTCCGGTGACCGGAGTGATGAGAAATTTCCCTTCCAGTAGTTCGGCGATGGAATTCGGTTGTTTAGGTCGGTGACGGAACTCTGGTCACTGGCACTATGGTGTATGGTCGTGGACGATCGAATCTCGAGTCTGAAGTGGCGGTGGGCTGGGCACCTGGCGAGGCTGGAAGACGGCAGGTGTACCAGTCAGTCAGTCAGTAGTCAGTCGCTACACCAGCAGGGGTGCCGACCCGAGCACCTCGTACGATCATGGATCAAGGGCCCCGTGGATCCAAATGGCGAGAGACCGCGAAGGGTGGCGTGATGGGGAAAAGGCCTATACCCTAGGCTGGGTTGGGCTGATGATGATGATGATGATATGCACACTGTTCGCTTAATTTCAGATATACAAGTTATTTCTTTTAAAAGAGCGATGGGACAAATCGGACGAGGAAAAACCCGTTTGTAAGTACTTACACCTAAACCTAACGTAAACTCACGCCTATATCCCAGCGGTGTAGGCAGACACCGGTCTGCCACTTGCCACGATCCTGACAGATCCCTTTCACCTCATTGCATGCACGCACGCCGGTTTCGGGTACTTTTATATCGCCCTTTGCTAATACGTCCCCTATTTGTGTCTATACGTATTTATTTTCGCTGTAAATAGGCTGGGGCTTAGGATTTTTGCGGTTTATTTTGTACGCGTGTCAGTTTTTTAAAGCTCCTCCGACTCTCCAAGGTTTGCTGGAAGAAATCTCTTACAGAGCTAGGCTTCCCCTTGTACATTTTATTTCTTATGTTAAACGTTTCATGTGCAATCAAGCACAACTCTAGGGTCGGCGGGCTAACAACATTTTTTGAGGCAGCGAAAAATACCTATCTTAAAATAATTGCACTAACATTTTCAGGTATTTATCTTTATTACATTAACGAAAGCTGTCATGATAGCTCTCCGTGAATGTAATAAAGATAAATAAGTAGGTACCTGAAAAAATGTAATAAAAAAAAAAAATAAGTGGTTTTAATTACTTAGGCGACTAAGAAAATCAATTACCAGGAGACGGGCACCAGCGTTTTCTTGAGATTTCAACCGCATACTGCGATCGCCAACCCGCCTGCCAAGCGTGGCGATTACGGCACAATCCCTCATGGTTATGAAAACCACGAAGGAGGCCTATGTCCTGCGGTGGGCATCAAATGGCTGATGATGAATTACTTATGTTGTATAGAACATTGACGATGACCTGTCCGCAGGGCGCCCGCGGCCGAAGGTAAAGAAGCCCTACCACTGCGAGGACCTGCCGCCCTGTGTGCAGTATCTCATCGTGGGCTCCGGCGTGGCCGCCTGGTCCGCCTACAAGGCGATCATGCAGCACGACCCGGTCGCCAAGGTAAGGCCTGCGACCTGCGAACAAAAAAGACCATAGAAGTATTTCTTCCTACAAAATTCTCTGTCAAAATCGGCCCCCGTCCTCTGAATTAGTCTGGACCAATGAAATGAGCGCAAGACGTGCTGTAGAGTAAATCACTCTGTGATTGATTCATTCTGTGCGCCATGCGTGTCGACGTGAGCGTTGATTGGGCGATAGTAAAATGACAGCGTAACTTATGATTGGTTTTATACAAAAACGTCAAACCATTGACTTCATGATGTATAACCCGTCGAAATATCAAGGTACCTCGCAAGATGGCGGTCTGACGGTGGCAGGCGCATAGATATTTTGCCGGGTGATACTGAACTTGCTCCGATTGGTGACACATCTACAAGCCCAACCGCCTTCCCCGCCTTGAACGTGGGGTCATTTTTGGCGCTAGTTAGACATCTATGTTTTTATCTATCACTGCCTGAGACACACAGAAAGGACGTGGAGCGAGGGCGCGGAATAACGCATCGTCTTTCCAATTCTACTTCATACAAATTGTACTGAAGGGGACGGGACGAAGCTCACACAGAAGAGACTGGGCGAGGGCGCCAACTCTATACAATACAAAGCGTCGCGTCTTTTCCGCGCCCTCGCCTCACGTCCCCTCTGTGTGACTTCGGTCCCTTACTCTAATTCACAGGTATTCTTCGTGACGAAAGAGGACAGCACGCCGTACATCCGGCAGCCGATGTCCAAGCAAATGTGGTTCAACCAGGACCCGCCCGACCTCGAGAACCTCTACTACCTTCAAGACATGCGGAGATACTCGTGAGTGCTTTCTGAAGCTTCGGTCACACACAGCGATTAATCGCTGCGAGTGCCTACTCGCCGCGAGTATTCGTGACAGGCTATTCGCTGCGAGTAGATCACTCGCTCAGGCGCCGCGACTAGAATTGAGCATGTTCAGTTTTACTCGCTGCGAGTGCACACTGACAGTCGAAATTCTCGTGTAGAACTCGCTGTGTGTGACAGGCTGGCAGCGAATTGTCGCCGCGAATAATGACATCCACACAACAATATGACACTGTTAACTAAAGAAAGGGACTGGATAACTATTTCCCTCTCGCCTATTATTTATTGCCCATTATCGCCGTCGGTGTACCGGTTCTACCCCAAGTCGGCAGTAAAATTAAATTGAATTGACCGTTCCCCCTTCCAGGATGTACCTGGCGAAGAGCCCCTACTTCATGGATCCTGTCAATTTCTACCCTATGTCAGAAATAAAATTGAATTGAATTTTGAGGAAGCGAAAGTGATCTGTCAGGATCGTAGCAAGTGGCAGTCCCTGGTCTCTGCCTACCCCTCATGTTTATGTTGAATTGACCGTTCCCCCTTCCAGGATGTACCTGGCGAAGTGCCCCTACTTCATGGATCCCGTCAATTTCTACCCTAAGTCAGAAATAAAATTGAATTGAATTTTGAGGAAGCGAAAGTGATCTGTCAGGATCGTAGCAAGTGGCAGTCCCAGGTCTCTGCCTACCCCTCATGTTTATGTTGAATTGACCGTTCCCCCTTCCAGGATGTACCTGGCGAAGTGCCCCTACTTCATGGATCCCGTCAAGTTCTATCGCAAGTCGTCGGGGCCGGCCGTGTCGCTAGCGGCCGGCTGGTGCGTGCAGCGTGTCGACGCTGACGACCACCGCGTCTGGATCAAGACCATGTGCGGGGAGCAGCCGATGTACTACGAGCGCTGTTTGCTGGCCCCAGGTTAGGAGTTACGCTGCGTGATCGAATCAGGAATGAGGAGATCCGCAGAAGAACCCGAGTTACTGATATAGCTCGAAAATCGCTCGCTTGAAGTGGCAGTGGGCGGGGCACATAGCTCGGAGAACCGATGGCCGTTGGGGCGGAAAAGTTCTGACCTGGTGACCGCGGTGGGGAGTCTGGATGCGGGCGGCACAACACCGGGAAGCTTGGAAAACCATGAGGGAGGCCTATGTCCTGCAGTGAGCGTCAAATGGCTGATGATGATGATGATAAGGTACGTGGTGGCGCCAGGCAGTTGCCAAAATACGGTGCTTTGGGCAATTGACGTATTCCACGATATGTTATTCATATTCATTTATTCAGTTTGGGTAACAACATCGACAAATAGTAATGATAATAATAATACAAGATCTAAGCAGATGCTTAGCTTCAATAACTCAACAATAGCTTAATAATAAAATTAGTCTCATAACAAATAAATTTAAATCAATCAAAAATTAAAATATTAATCACCATTATCATCATCATTCAGCCACAAGAAGTCCACTGCTGGACATAGGCCTCCCATGGAGGATTTCGAAAGAGGATAAAATATTAATAATCATAGATAATAAATTAATGTCAATTCGGTTGTTCGTCCAGATATTCCTCAACAGAATAGTAAGCCTTTACACATAGATATTTTTTTAGTTTATTTGAGAATATGTGATTGCTCGGCGACTCCCTTATGTCCACGGGAATTTTGTTATAAATACGCGGACCCATGGCCTCTAGTGATTTGCCAGTCTTAGACAGACGATGTGTAACAGTCGTCAGGTCATGCTGTCTTCGGATTCTACACCTACTAGTAGTCACCACTGGGTTAAAACGTGTTAAACCTAACGCACCATTGAGTTAGGTGTGCTCAGGAACTGTGAGCACACCTAACTCAATGAACAATTGTTTGGCTGGTTCATCAGGAGTTACCTTAATCATTCTTCGAACCATTCTTTTTTGAATGATGAAGGGTCTGTCTCGATCTGCAGCTAGTCCCCAAAGGTCTATCCCGTACATAAGTATTGGCTGAAAGTAGCCATAGTAAGCTATAAGCAAATTTTCCTTAGATAAGGTAGGTGCTACTCTGGTGATACAATAGTAGGCTCTATTGAGCTTACAACATACTTGAGATACTTACCCTCAAGTATGTTGTAAGCTCAATAGAGCCTACTATTCTTGGCTTGAGCCTACTGCTTGAGAAAAAAGTAACGCGGACACACTAGACTGCATAGTACAACTGTGCCGAAATCCAATCCAATATAATATACCTACTACATACTACGAGCGCTGTTTGCTCGCGCCAGGTACGTGGTGGCGCCAGGCACTTACCAAAAATCAGCGCTTTGCGCAATTAACGTATTACCCGATGCCTTACCAATGAAATGACCTTGAAAATAACAATGGCTTTCGATTGTTATTTTCCAGGTCAGAACACAGGAGGTTAAGAAAAAATTCGCGGTCACTCTCGGCTGCATAGTAAAACGTGGTAAAACTATGCAGAAATTAAATGTATTATTATCGTTAATACGTTTATTGCACATAAGCAATTATTACAATGGCAATGCGGCGGACTTAGTGCAACGAGCATTATAATATAGGTACTACATTTTTGCTCGCGCCAGGTTTGTAGGAACTAATTTGAGTTTTTTCTGCTGCTGAGTTTGATTATTTTAGTGCTCAATTTTGAATTTTCTTCACTAGTTTATTTAATTTTGAATTAAACAAATATTTGGCGAATTCAACATTTTATGAATTCAACATTGTGAGCCGGAAGGAATGGATGGACTAGCCGCTAATCGCACCTGTGTTCCACCAGGCGTCAAACCCAAGCAGCTGTGCATCTTCAAATCCGCCCCGAAGGCTGTCCGCGAGAAGATATTCACCCTGCGTACCCTCCGAGACCTGGAGGCGGCCTTCCGCAGCGTGCAGCAAGCTCGGAGCGTGGTGGTCGTCGGCGGCGGGGTCCTGGGCACTGAGCTCGCTTATCACATCGGACGGATGCGTGAGTGAAGCTTTCTTTTCTTCAGGGTGCCAGACGGGACCCTATTACTGAGACTTCATTGTCTGTTTGTCTGTCTGTCTGTCACCAGGCTTTATCTCATGAACCGTGATTGCTAGGCAGTTGAAATTTTCGCCAACCCGCCTGCCAGGCGTGGCGATTATGGCAATACCCCTCATGGTTATGAGAACCACGAAGGAGGCCTATGTCCTGCAGTAGGCGTCAAATGGCTGATGATGATGATGAAATTTTCACCGATGATGTATTTCTGTTGTCGATATAACAACAGATACTAAAAACAGAATAAAATATATATTTAAGGGGGCTCCCATACAACAAACGTTGTCTAAAGACAACGCTCGCCGTCTAGCGGCCATCTATGTAAACTTTACAGCGCCAATGTCATGTCGTTAAATGTCGATGTTAAACGCTTCTTGTTGGTTTCTATAGATGGCTCTGTTCTCAAATTAGATCTTTGTCTAATGTAATGACCATTGAGGCCGACTCGCACTTGGCCGGTTTTTTAACTTATTGACTTCCGTTTGTATCGCAGAGTTTTGAATTCTATAAATTATTCGCCAAACTGCGTAGCAGTTGTTGGCGAATTAATCGCACTCTTTTAACATTTTTTAAAACAAGCACTAGTTAACAATAAAATTAATTTTAAAGTTTCAAAGTATAGCCGACAGCGGTTCCAACCCTACATGCATGCTCTGTATTAGGTCTTAGATAGATAGAATATCTTTATTGTATGTACACCAGGAATAACATACGAGAAATTAACAGAATTTAATTTTGGTAAAGTACAATTTGTTTGTTTGTCTGTTTGTTACACTTTATTGCACAAAATACAAAATTTAGCACTTAAAAAAACATGAATGTCTTAGACTATGAGCAAGGGCGGCCTTATTACTAAAAGGTTGTCTGGAAGAGATCGCTCTAAGCTATAAGACCGCCAATTGTATACCACTACTTAGATATAATAAACTATTTGTAATATATTTCACCTGGTTGTGCAATGAAGGTTTCTCTATCTATCTGAAAGTAATTTCTTCCAGACAACCATTGACGGAAAAAAAAGAGAAGCTAAATGACGTGTAGTCGGTGCAACTAAACAATACTAAGCAAGATATTAAGATATATATTTAATACACATACATAAACGGTACATAAATATGAAATAAATATAGAATAACCTTCCCTGGATGTCGTAGAAGGCGACTAAGGAAATAAATTACCAGGAAACGGGCAGCAGCGTCTTCTTGAGATTCCAGCAGCATACTGCGAGCGCCAACCCGCTTGCCAAGCGTGGCGATTATGGCAAAACCCCTCATGGTTATGAAAACCATGAGGGAGGCCTATGTCCTGCAGTGGGCGTCAAATGGCTGATGATGATGATGATAGAATAACCATACATAAATAAAAATTGTCGTATGCAGGGAGGAGATGAACGAAAAATACACCTACCTAGGGGAACGGAACGTGCCGTATGAGCGTAAACATCACTGTATCCACTCACGAGTTGTTATTAATTATTTCCGAAGAAGTACGAGTCTATTTACCTTCATGTTTGTTTTATTACGTTGAGTGAAGTGCGAATCATAAGTGCAACCCAAATTTTGCCGGGAAAGGTAGAGGACTGTGAGTAAAATTGCAAAATTTCTAACTCGCTTACTCACATTCTCCGAGGGCATAACCAACAACCGCCTTTGTTAGAAAGAGAGGATAGGTTTAAAACGTCAATTTATGTGACATTGACAAGTAGCTGCCACCCGAACAACCAATCACAACTATTGATTAGTTGTCAAAGCCCACTACGTTCCTTTTCACGCAGAACTTTTGGAATCGACAATTATTATTATACGATGGCATCAATAGATACAGACTGCAATGCGTGTAAAAAGAAAATTACGAGCCTAAATTACATGGAATGCTCAAAATGCAAACACATCTACGATCTCGATTGTGTCAACATCACAATGCAGGCCTTTGACAAGTTGTCGGAAAACAATAAAAGCACTTGGACATGTCCAGAATGCAAAATTGTCGTCCTCAGGACCGATCAAACTCCGGTGCGGCAGGCACTGAATGATACCTACATATCAAGCTGCAACGTTACCCTAATACGTGGTAGCTCACGCACAATAACTTCAACACCTCAAACTGATTCTGTGGAAAGCTCGCTCTTTGAGGAGCTGCAGAAGATTCGACGTGAATTACGAGACCTCAAATACTCTAATGAAGAAATAAAGTTGCTTCGAAATGACATTCTCGACTTGAAGCTACAACTGTCTTCATCTCTGGAGGAGCAACGCACCAGGTATGAGCAAGTGCTGAAAGAAAAGGATATTCAGATCGTCAATCTCCAGCAGGAAGTAGAAGAGATGAAGAATTCATTTACGTCACAGGAGCAAGATCTTCTCAGGAATGACATTGAGATTCTGGGCGTCCCTGAGGAATCTAATGAGAACCTGCACCACATCTTGATGGTAACGGCTCAGAAGTTGGGCGTTCAACTAGGCGATTGCGAAATAAATGACGTCACTCGAGTTGGCTCAAAACGTCGGGTTACCGGCCTGGATCCATCAGGGAATAAGGTAACTTCAGCCAACCTTTCACGCCCGATAGTTGCAAAACTTGTAAGAAAGACAAAGCGCGATGAAATTATAAGGGCCGCCAAATCGAGGAGAAACTTGGACTCCGAAAACTTAGCCACAGGACCAGCCAAGCCTATATACGTAAACGAGCGCCTATCTAGCCATAACAGAAATCTGTTTTTTCTCGCAAAACAACGGGCTAAACTACACAACCTCAAATTTGTCTGGCATCGTCGAGGAACGGTCCATGTCAGACAAACGGAAGGAAAACCTGCAATCTCCATTACGACGGTGGCTGACTTGGACACTAAGATCGGGCCTGCTCCGGATGCTGAGGGGGCTTTTCCCAGAACCGTCTCGAATAAATAATACTTGTATAAAATTTCACAGGGATACACAACACACTCATCAACACACACTCCACAACTCTTTACACTACACACACACATACATAAGTCATGCACTGGTACTCACCTGCCACATCTATGTTTTCCTGATATTCCTACCAAAACCGTCAATTTCGTATATTCTTACAGGTGTCTACAATAATTATTACACTGTATTTGCTGAGGCTATGCGACCACTTTGTCTGCTCAAATACCCTGATAACTCACAAAGCGATCTTCCCACACATGGTATAATCCAATCTCATCACTCAACCGGTAACCATGATGATGGTTAGTACGGCCCCAGGTGATGAAGTTGACTCCCTTCTGCCAATAGAATGTCATGTGTTGGACGCTGCGGAATTATGCAGAGAGGTTGCTGCTTTCAGGAATGCAAATAATTTATCTGTGCTATCTTTGAATATAAGAAGTCTAAACCACAACATTGAGGCTTTCACCGCGACACTAGATCGCATTGGAATCTCATTTGACGTTCTAGTTTTAACCGAATGTTGGCTAAATGGCTCAGACATTAGGAGCATTCCCGGCTACGTATCGTACTCTACAACAAAATTCACAAACAAGGCAGGAGGTGTGGCAGTATATGTTAATCAGCACTGCAATGTTACTGTACACGAACCTGATATAGAACAAGCCCAGGGCCTCGTCCTATCGCTTCCGAATTTGACGACAATAATAGCAATATATAGATCTCCTTCCTTTTGTAATCCCCAAAATTTCCTCACGTCTCTACAGCAAGTCATAGCTTCCATAAAAAATAATAAAAACGTCTTGTTGGTAGGTGACATCAACATTGATATCCTCGGTAACACGGTTCACAGTTCTGATTATTTGTGTCTTTTAGCAGAATTAGGATTTCTTCCCGCTATCAACACACGCACACGCAAGAATGCCTGCCTTGACCATATCTTTGTTCGATCTAAATCTAAGTGTGAAGCTATTGTCTGCAATGCCTCGATCACCGATCACGACTTAATAATGTGTTCTTTAGAGTCTCTTCAAGGTAAAAACAAATCTATTAGTAAAATACGCCAAATTGCAGACTATTCGGCGATTGCAGAAAACCTAAAAACCGCAGACTGGAAACCGGTTCTCGATTCGATTGATACAGAAAAGGCAGCATCACTTTTTAGCGAAAGGGTTTCTGATGTTGTTACCAGACACACAAGAACTGCAAAGGCATCCTGCTCAAAGCACTTGCTTAAACCATGGATCACGCCAGGTCTACTCAGGTGTTTAAGACACAGGGACCGGCTTCACCTTAAGTCGCGAAAAAACCCAAATAATCCCTGATTATACCTTTAACACACATTTTCAACCTAAGCCTATCCTCAGGGGTATTCCCCAGCTGCTGGAAAACTGCCGTAGTTTCCCCAATTCACAAATCTGGCGACAAAACTTCACCAAACAACTATCGCCCAATATCACTGTTAAGCGTTTTTTCGAAACTCTTGGAAAAAATTGTAAATAAGAGACTCACGGACTTTCTTGAGTCAAAAATGTTGCTCGCTACCAGTCAGTTTGGTTTCAGACGGGAAAGGTCTACTGAGGACGCCGTGTCTGCTCTTTTACACACTGTTTCTTCCCAACTTGATAGTGGAAAATGTTCCGTCGGTGTCTTCCTAGACCTCGCGAAGGCGTTCGACACGGTCTCAATCCCGCTTTTACTAGAAAAACTATCCAGAATGGGAGTTGGAGGTGTAGCCAATCAATGGTTCTCCAGCTACCTTTCTAATCGTAAACAGCTCACAAGAATAGGGGATCAATGCAGCGCCACCGGGGAAATAATATTTGGGGTGCCCCAAGGTAGTATCCTGGGGCCAACCCTCTTCATATCTTACCTGAACGACGTTGGCCAGTCACTTGATAAGTCGCTCAATTCCAACATCTTTTGTTACGCAGATGACACTGCTCTTATCTTTAATGATTCATCGTGGAAGACCGTACTTGCAAAGACAGAGACCGGTATGGCTGAGATAGGAGCATGGCTTAAAAATAATCTCCTGTCCTTGAATTCTGACAAGACTAAATTTATTTGCTTTCACAAAACCAAAGCGTCAGAACCCAAACAAGTCGATTCTATCAAGTTACATAGCTGTTCCTCAACCGCCAACTATCACAATTGTTCATGCACCAGCAGTATCAAGAGAGTTGAGTCCATTAGGTACCTAGGTGTAATTCTCGACGAGAACCTTACCTTCAACGCCCACATTTCTGCCGTGACTAGTCGCACCAGGAAACTTATTTATATTATGAAACAGATACGTGATGTAACTGACAAAACAACTCATAATCTCGTATATACTACACTGTGTGAGTCAGTGATAGGATATTGTATCTCTTGTTGGGGTGGTTCAGCTAAGTCACATATCTTGCAACTCGAGAGAGCACAGCGTGCTGTTTTGAAGGTTCTTCACAGAAAACCTTTCCGCTACCCCACTCATTCTCTCCTCTTGGAATGTGAAGTGCTGACAGTTCGTCAATTGTTCATCATGAAGTCTGTTCTCGCAGCGTATAAATCCTTCCTGTCATCACCTAAATCACTACTCACTCACACAAAACGAGTCACTCGGTTGCCTGTCCCTGCCACGAGAACCAGGTTTGCCCAACGTTTTTCTTCCTTTTTACAGCCCTTCTTACTCAATAAACTTATTAAAATGTGTCCCATTATTAACCTCACGGTCAGAGAGGCCAAGCTAAACATAAGAGAGTTTCTACTGAATTTAAACTATAACTCTACAGAATTGCTCCTTGAAATTATTTCTTGACTCACACTTTACTCACGCACTTACACACACCATCTCACAAACCAAACCTACACCACACTGAATCACATTACACCACACATACATCACTCACTCAACCAATCCCTCAGAAATGCTAATTACTACCTAATTCTGATCTGAATCAAATTCACATTTATTAAAATTCTGATTTGAAATAAATCGAATTATAATTAAATTGAAATTAAATTAATATATAATTTAATATAATTGAATAGAATTAAATTAAATGGTAGAATAAGTAATTTTTCATAAATTCATATCTTTTTAAAAAAAAAATGTTATGCCAATATTATTATTAAGTTGATTGATGCAACTGCAATCAATATTATTGTAATAGTGTTTTTCATACGCCATGTCAAAATGTTATGATATTTTCTTTCCTTCGGTCACCACTATACAGGTTTTAAGCCTAGTGTGGAGACCACTGCAATGCTAGTATGTGCTCTCATGTTTTGAATAAACAATTTCAATTTCAATTTCACATACTACTAGGAAGAGATTTCACCAGAAAAAAACTTAAAATTATTATTACAAGTGACTATGCAACTCAATGCAAAGGCCGATTTGCAGTCCACTATAGCTCATTTAAAACTATTATCTTAAACACATTAGCAGCTACGCACCGCTTTGATGGTCGTGAAATAAACATTTTGTTTTTGTAATGATTTTTTTTTTTTATTTGAGCTCACAGTTCTGAATCATACTTATCCGACGAGAACTGTTTCAAAGACTGAATTACGGCTTTACTTTTACATACATACATACATAAACTCACGCCTGTATCCCAGGGACTGCCACTTGCCACGATCCTGGCAGATCACTTCCGCTTCGTCAACATTCATTAGTCGTTGCACGCACGCACGCCGGTTTCGGGTACTTTCAAGCTTTCTCCTTCATCAATAATCACTTCCACACAATATCCGAAGTGTGAAATGTGTAATTTGACAGTCGGAGTAGGGCTGTTCTTACGTGGGGCACTATGTCTTGCTCGCACGGTTTAATCATTGTTATACAAGAGTAAAGCTTTAATATGGGGTCTGAGGGTTTGATAGACAATAAAATTGCGAACATTCAAGGCATATATCTATACTAATAATAAATCTGTAAGGGTCGGTCATGGAGTAAGTTAGTTTGTTTTCAGAGATATTGTGTTTATAGGCTCAATATATGATACTGAAACTAATTTCACGATTTTTAGAATTTTTTTCTGTATGTGTGTATGTATGTATGTTCCTCCATAACTCTTAAACCAATTATCCGAATTTGATGAAATTTGGTATAAAAACATATAGACATCTGGGACACAGGATAGGCTATTTAAATTCTAGCTCCAGTTATGATAAGACGTGGCCCCTATACAAATGCTGCTTCGTAAAAATCGAAATGTACGCGAACGGAGTCGCGGGCACAGCTAGTATATTATATGCCAGCGCTCTCCCAACTGAGCTAATGGGCAAGTGCAAGCATCGGCGAAATTTCGAACCTCTTTACAAACTTTTCTCTGTATTACGTACAGGCAGCGCTGGGAGAGCGCTGGCACGGTTAGCCAAAGGTCGCGGGTTCACGTCCCGGCATTGGTGAAATTCTTAGCCTCTAAATAGGTTTTTAAAACACGATTACTTATCCCGAACTTTCACGCCGCAGACTTCACGCTACAAACGACTTAGTGACGTAACGATGTGATCGCATCAAGGATGCTTAATTTGATTGCGTATTTATTCTACCATTCCTTTGTTATATAAGCACTCAATATTTCATACTGTACATATATGTATGTATATATATGTCTTTATATATGTATTTACGTGTATAATATACACGTAAATACATATATGTATATCGATGTTTATTATGTTACCTATATGGTTTTATTTATTAGTTAGTAGCAGGCCACGCTCCGCTCTAGAGCACTTGGGGCTATCGGTACTGACTGAAAATCAGCGCCGAGGGTTCACACCCTCAGCACTATGCTGAGTCAGTTGCCATTTGCAGCAGCAGAGACACGCCGCGACAATTTGTGAAAAGTGTTCCTGTTATTTTTTGTTGTCCATGTTTTGTTTTGTTTTAAGTTTTAATTAATGTGTGTTGTTGGTTGCTGCAATAAATGTTTCTCTTTCTTTCTTTCTTTCTTTCTTTCTTTCTTTCTTTCTTTCTTTCTTTCTTTCTTTCTTTCTTTCTCTTTCTTTCTTTCTTTCTTTCTTTCTTTCTTTCTTTCTTTCTGAGCTATATGTAAGTTATGTACTTACCAGGGTTCAAAACAATTTGGTGCAATGATTGACGTGAAATAATGTCCTATGTGATATTTGGTATGATCAGACATGATATGCATATGCATCACCCACGATACTTGCTTCGAATATAATTATTTGTTGGTTACAGCGCGCGAGATCGAGAGGACTGATCTGGATTCGCCGCCTGTACAAGTGACACATATCATCAAGGTTAGCACACTACGTGGGTATGTTGGATTAAGGGCGCTTATACAGAGCGTTGGTAGCCTAGTGGGTAGAACATTGGACTCGGAAGCGAGAGACCCAGGTTCCATCCCCAGTGCGGGCATGTACCTATGACTTTGTTTTCTAAGTTATGTACATTTGTGAAGTTATAGTAGCAATACCACACGTTAAGAGTGAAGGAAAATATCGTGAGGAAACCTGAGTGTCTGAGCTATTCACATACCTCAGCGCTTGAAATCGCCAATCCGCGGTGGGCACGCGTGGTGATTGAGCCCATACTATCTCCCTGAGAGAAGGCCTGTGCCCTACAGTGGGACGTATATAGGCTGATTATGCTATACAGGGGCGGCACGCGTGTGCCAACTGCAGCCGTTAACTTGCGTCGTGCCGCCAGTGTATAAGCGCCCTAATGGCTTGACCACATTAAGGAGACGCTTAATGGCCATAAACGCATTAATTGAGGCGGAAAATTTACTTCAATTTATTTAAATTTTAATTTACGCGATAATTCTGTTGGCTACACTGGTGTTCAATGTCTAATGGCAATAAATTAGGCGTAAAATTTTAAAAAATCTTAATGTGTGACTTCTGTGAATTCAACATGGACGTCGTAGGAAATGACTTCAAGGGATTTAATTAAAATTTAAAAAGAAAAACAACAAACAACCTCCTAACTCCACACCACAGATAAAAAGCAAAATCAAATCAACTCTACACGTTCTCGAATGACGGCGTTAATTCAGCCACACTAACGTTCAACGCCCAACAACGCGATAATTAATGCCATTTCTCGTTAATGTAGCCAGGAATCCATGCCACGAATAAAAAATAACCATAGAAGTATTTCTTCCTACAAAATTCACACTCAAAAACGGCCCGAATCCTCTCGATTAGTTTTTACCAATGAAATGAGCGCAAGATGTGCTGCAGAATAAATCACTCTGTGATTGGTTCATTCGTGCGCCATGCGTGACGTGATCGTTGACTGCGCGATAGATAGATAGATAGATAGATAGAATAGATAAGATAGATAGTAAGTGACAGCGAAACAGATGATTGGTTTTATACAAAAACGTCAAACAACTTACTTCATTGATGTAGGTGTAACCCGCCGAAATATCTAAGTACCTCGCAAGATGGCGGTCTGACGGTGGCAGGTGCATAGATATTTTTTGCCGGGTGATACTGAACTCGCTCCGATTGGTAACACAATTGACAAGCCTCGCCCGCCTTCCCACAATTGAACGTGGGGTAATTTTTTTTGCGCTAGTTAGACGTCTATGTTTTTAACTATCACTGAATCCATGACCCTAGCGACGCCAATAAAAAAATCCTCTTAAAAATCGTTTTTAAAATTAGTGCCAAGCTCTTCTCGCAATCATCATCATCAACCCATTATGTCCCCACCGAGGGGCACGGGTCTCTTCCCTGAGGAAGGTATAGGCCATACTCCACCACGGGGTACCAAGTCCGGATTGGTGGAGGCTTGTAGACTAGTGGCTCGTCTACCGTCAGAAGTTGTCAAGCCGCCCTAAGGCCTCTGACTTGGCTTGCAATCATCAATCATGTTCATAGTTATTTTTAGGACCCTTGGCCCAGAACCTAAGGCAAATAACTTATAACTAGATAGCATTAATGCCAAAAATTGTCCTAGAATTGTACGTCCTAGGCGGTCATACCTCGACCAAATAGGGGAAGTATTAGCAAAGGGCAAGATAGAAGTACCCGAAACCGGCGTGCGTGCAAGCAACGACTAATGAATGTTGAGGAACCGAAAGTGATCTGTTAGGATCGTGGCAAGAGGTAATCCCTGGTATCTGCGGTCCCCTCTAGGATACAAAGAGAGGAAAGGCTTTTTTTATGGACGGGGCCAAATTGGCTCTCTTACCCCAAACCTGTTATACTTGTATTTCAGGACAAGGGCGTCCTATCGGGCGTGATACCGGAGTACCTGGGCGAGTGGGCGGCGGAGCGGGTCAAGTGCGAGAACGTCAAGCTGGTGCCCAACGGTGGGTCTCGTTTCTTCTCACATCACTCGGTCTACAGACCGGGTTTTACATTACATTACATAAACAGTGGCGGTGGTAGCCTAGTGCTGAGTTTCATAAAATTACAATTCATAGTTTGTTATGATAAATCGATGTACAATGCAAAGTCGATTGACATACAGACTAATAAGTAGACTGTGCTGCGCAATGTACATTGAATTGTCACAATAAACTGCGAATTGTAATTTTATGTAACTCGGTCCTGGTTGGTGCATTAGTTTTACAGGGCCTCACTGTATACGTGTTGGATTTAAAGTTAAGTCTTAAAAACCTATTTAGAGGCTAAAAATTCCACCCATGCCGGGACTTGAACCCGCGACCTCTCGCTGACCGTGAATTTTTTGCCTCTAAATAGGTTTTTAAAATTGTCCTCAGCACGGGTTAGTGCAATAAAAACAATATAAGTTAAGTCTTATTTACATAAAGTCGATTCCCTCTAAGAAACTCTTATAATAATATAATAATGAAAATTGTTTATTAAAAATCAAAGTATTACAGATATGAACAATTGCAAATCCCACACTAGGTACAGCCTGTGTCGTGGGAGTCGGGTAGGATACGCAGAATCATAAATCAAATCAAATCAAATCAAATTTTTTTTATTCAAAGTAGCACAGAAACTGCGACTTAATGAACGTTACAAGTTAAACTAGGTGTCCATTTCAAAATCTAGATCATTTTGGAGAAAAAATGGACAAAAAAACTCCAAACTTAGTCTTTTCAAGTCCTTAATTTACAGGATTTATATAAATGTTCTAAAACTCATGCATTGAACTGGCTTTAATTCCAGACATCATTGTCATCTAAATAATCTTTAATGTTATAGTAGCTTTTTTGGCACAAAGTGTGCTTCACACATTTTTTGAACCGCGTTTCTGGCAAGCTTATTATATCCTCGGGGATCTTATTGTAGAAACGTATACAATGCCCCATAAAGGATGTATTAACCTTTGCCAGCCTAAATTTTGGGAACGAAAGTTTATGTCTATTTCTAGTATTTACATTGTGTTGGCTACCTACAGTTTTAAAGTCACTGATATTTTTCCTAACGTACATAATATTTTCATAGATATATTGACTAGCAACTGTTAGGATGTTAGTTTCTTTAAAGAAATCTCTTAACGAATCTCTATTGCCTAGCTTATATATGAATCTGATCGCTCTCTTCTGCAGGACGAAGATGGTCTCAATGTCTGCTGCCCTACCCCACAGTAGTATACCATAGGACATAATACTATGGAAGTAACTAAAATAAACAAGCCTAGCAGTTGCGACATCAGTTAGTTCCCGGATTCTTTTAACTGCGTATGCTGCAGAACTGAGCCTATTTGCCAATTTTCCTATATGAGGACCCCATTGAAGCTTTGCATCAATTGTGATACCCAGAAATACAGTTTCTTCTACAAGGTCTAGTTTATCATTCCCCAATATAACATTGCTGTCAACCATTTTGACATTTGGTAGTGTGAATTTTATACATTTTGTCTTTTTTGAATTTAATAATAAGTTATTAGAAGTAAACCAATATAGTACCTTAGAGAGAGCATTATTTGTATCCGCAAGGTCATTTTCTTGTCTCTTAATCTTAAAAATAAGTGACGTGTCATCTGCAAACAATACTATCTCTGACATGTTTTGAACCATGAACGGCAAATCATTTACATATACGAGGAAAAGGAACGGCCCCAAAATAGATCCCTGTGGCACTCCCATCTTAACCTCCCACCCTGATGATTTAGTCCATAATTAGCACCGTTCGACAAAACGAAAGAATTTCGGTTATCGAGTCATAGATGTAAACAAGAACAGTATGACGCAGTTAAAGCCGGTTTATGAGAGGAAACCTGCTTTTTTTAATAATAAACTCCCTTTTAATTCTCAAACAACATGCCGTATCTCCATGAAACTTTACCAATACGTTTAGAGGGCACACATCGAGGCTTGGTCGTGCTTAGAATAGGAAATATCATCATCATCATCCATTTGACACCCACTGCAGGACACAGGCCTCCTTCGTGGTTTTCATAACCATGAAGGGTTTTGCCACCATGAAGGGGTTTTGCCCTTGCCACAGAAAGTATTCTTATCAAAAACCAGGTTTTGTATTTTCTATGAAAAGTCTTATGAGAATATAATTGTCTTTTTATAATGTTATTCTCAGTTGTAAGCACGAGCAAACCTCAATTTGTGTTCTCTAAATATATTGGTAAAGTTTCATTGCTCTCCGGCGTGTAGTTTTTAAATAAAAACAACTACTTTTCTATGAGAATTGCTCCTGAGGGCCCGCCTTACGCTGAAACTCCGTCTTAAGAGTGTTTTAGAGGAATCGACTTTTTATAAATAACACTAACGGCCTTATCTATAGAAACACGATTGCTCTAAAGCACTCCTCAGAGGCAGTTTATTTAATCAGTGGTTTCGTCTTTTCCTTGTAAAATCGCCGCCACAGACTATTTTAATCGACGTCCCACGAGTGTTTTGGGGAATCTTGTTTTTATAAATAAGACCGTAAATATTTTATAAGCTTATGTATAATTTCAGCCCAAGTATACGACGCGTTTGAGACGCCGGACGGGCGGTTAGAACTCACACTGTCGAATGGAACCTCCGTGATCACAGACTATGTACGTATCACACCAAATATATGCGGAGTTATTTATTATTTAATACTTTTATTGCACTTAAGCTAATGTGAGCGGTGGTAGCCTAGTGGGTAGAACATTGGACTCGGAAGCGACCCAGGTTCGATGCTCAGTGCGGGCATGTACCAATGACTTTGTTTTCTAAGTTATGTACATTTGTGAAGTTATAGTAGCAATATCACTCGCTAACTGTGAAGGAAAACATCGTGAGGAAACCTGAGTGTCTGAGCTATTGACATACCTCAGCGCTTGAAATCGCCAATCCGCGGTGAGCACGCGTGTTGATTAAGCCCATACTCTCCCTGAGAGAAGGCCTGTGCCCTATGATGGGACTAGCCTGCTTATGTAATGTACAATACGGTGGACTTAATGCCATAAGCATTTTCTACCGGTCAACCGCAGGAGGTAGAAGAAAGATTGGTAGGCGTATTGTATGAAATCAGGCGTTACTTTGCGGAAATCCATAATAGCATTGAAATGTGAAAATTACTTTGCTAAATTCCTCCAAAATCCGACAAGCACCATGCGGTTAGTTAATGCACCGCCCTCCCTCCCACTTTTTCATTGATTTTATGGTAAATAAAATAATTACAGATGTTCGTGGCCATCGGCACTCAAGTCCGCGACGAGCTGGCTGCGCCCTCAGAACTCGAGTTGGACGAAATAAACGGCGGCTTCATAGTCAACACGGAGATGGAGGCGCGGACGCATCTCTACGTTGTGAGTCTGTTACGCCATCTAGTAGTGTTCTCTCTGTAACAATGCAAAGCGCCATCTATCATCCCTTTGGCGGACTAAATGTGCACCCTTGCGGCTACAACGGCCACTGTCTTCGCGGACATTATGGGGCTTCAGTTTTTAGGAATCAAAGACCGAACTCGCTTGACCGAGTTTAATTAAATAATTTGGTAATAATTTTGACGGAGATACAATTTTTATGCTGTTTCCAAATAGAAGAAAAAATTGTGAATGATTGCAGGTAGGATTACATTATTTAGCTTTAGAAAACGCCTAGCATTTTGATCTGCGAATCGACGTGGGTCTCAGGAGTCTTGTTGCGATGAAGATAGCAGTAGGCGTTTGAACAGCCACCTAACCGAATAGTTCCGGCAAGAGGTCATAGATGGCGCTGATTACGACGTAATCTAATCGGTATAAAACTACTAATGCAGAAATACACGCCTTCTGCTATCTGTTAAAGGCCTCTCTTTTCTTTATCTCCCCAATAGAGAAGAACAGAGTCCAGTACATAGCTCAGGGCCGTGTTACCCATAGTTATGCGCTAAGAAATCCATGCCTGCCCCATTGTTCACTAGTAAACGAGTTGTGATCTGTAAAACCTTGGTTTATCGTCGAGCCGCGTTTTAGAAAACTAAAGAAGAGGTTTGGCCCTTGCATCTACGTAATGAGATTATTTATAGGCACCTTCACTCACGCTAGGTGGGTGAAGGGACCACTCGAACGCTGCAGTGCCTGGCACATTGTTTTTAAAGTCAAATTAAAAAATTTTATTCACTGTAAAAACAAAATGTTTACTTAATGAACGTCAAAGCTGTTAGTGTCACAATTAATATTGTTTCACCATTTAGATGGAGTAGGCTTGCCTAACACTTATACCATCCTGACAGCTTAGTCGGCCTAGCGCACAGGAAAGACAAGTCAATACGTGCGGAGCCAACCAAGCCACGGGTATCCTCACGATGTTTTCCTTCGCAGTTAGCGTGCGGTTTTACTCCTACAATTTCGCACATGTATAGCCACGGGCCCCCTCAGGGCGGGGGACCGTGGCATTTTGCCAGTCCTGCCACCCTATAGTTACGCCACTGATCGAATTATCACAGTATACCGTGATTGTAGTTCCATGAAATAGGGCCCAGCAAGACGCTGCTCTTGCCGAATGTCTACAAAAAGGAACCGTGTGACGTCATCGGCAGGCCGGCGACGCGGCGTCCTTTTTCACGCAGTGGAAGCGGCGGCGCCTGCGCTGCGAGCATTACGACAACGCGGAGCAGGCGGGCGCCATCGCGGGCGCCAATATGACCGGCTACTGGACGCCCTGCAACATGGAGCCGCATTACTGGCTGAAGCTGGAGCACGATCTTGAGATGGAGGTTAGTCCTAGCATTTTTTTTTTATTTATAACGTTAAGGGGCGGCAGAGTAGTGGCGGAAATAGGGGTGGCTGCGCTTTAAGCATTACCATGCGGAACAGATGGGCGCCATCGGCATTACCATGTGAAACAGACGGGCGCCATCGGCATTACCATGTGAAACAGACGGGCGCCATCGGCATTACCATGTGAAACAGACGGGCGCCATCGGCATTACCATGCGGAACGTACGGGCGCCATCGGCATTACCATGCGAAACGTACGGGCGCCATCGGCATTACCATGCGGAACGTACGGGCGCCATCGGCATTACCATGCGAAACGTACGGGCGCCATCGGCATTACCATGCGGAACGTACGGGCGCCATCGGCATTACCATGCGAAACGTACGGGCGCCATCAGCATTACCATGCGGAACGTACGGGCGCCATCGGCATTACCATGCGAAACGTACGGGCGCCATCGGCATTACCATGCGGAACGTACGGGCGCCATCGGCATTACCATGCGAAACGTACGGGCGCCATCGGCATTACCATGCGAAACGTACGGGCGCCATCGGCATTACCATGCGGACGGACAGGCCGACTAGTGTCTGAGGTATTAACATATCTCAGCGCTTGCTACGTACAATGGCCCAACTATGAGGCTAAGTGCGGAAATCTCAGGTCTAACTAGAACTAGAACTCCTCAACCAATGGTCGGAGTTTAACACGTGAGAACTCAATCGATTCGTCGTTTCTATACTCCATTCCACGAAACGAGCTCCCAAAGAAAATCGTCCATGTGCGCCCATTGGTTAATGCGCGTGACCTTCAATAGCCATTGCATTAAGTAAACCTTCTGTATCTAAATGTAAAAAAATGCTTTCTTATCTCCTTCACAAATAAGCGACATAAAATTGTACAAGATTATTGTTTGGAAGGACAGCAACTTGAACGTACAGACTGTCAATTATGTCTAGACATTAAATAAAAAGGAACTATTGCAGTTTCTTCTTATGGCAACATTGAATTTGTCTATGTCAATGTCAAACCGACAGATTTGTTTGTTGTTCCGAGGTATTTTGTGATCTTACGACATTATCATACGCAAATATAACGTTTTCAAGCTGAGAAATGGGAAAAAATGTAAGGAGTGTTGAAAAAAAAGTTATACACAATGTTTTTAAGTGGTGTCTGGCTGAATTTCAAGCTAATACACTTCTAAGTGATTTGAATGATGTTTACGGACGAGTTGCTGTTATGACAGGTATTTAATTACTGTGATTGTATAAATAAAACATAGGACATCCCATTAAAGACATTACATATCTCGATTTACTAAATATCAGCTATTTTCCAAATATTTTGTTGTAGTTTTAGAGGTTGTGTTTACTTATTGCTATATACTTTGTTGAGGTACGTAATAGCGCGACTGCATGATTTTGATCATTTTGTCTCCAGGCGATGTCTATTGTAATAAAAAATAATAATATAAACTCACGCCCGTTATCCCCGAGGGGGTAGGCAGAGACACCAATCACTATAACTGGGCCCACGTTTTGCCGAGTTTATTAGGTCTCAACGTGACAAGTGGCAAGCCTGTCGCCCTTATGTCTATTGTATTGTATTTAATTTATTTTCAGGAAGATCTGAAAGCACGGTGCGACGCATTGTCAATGAAAGTGAAAAAAATGATGGCATTTTTTCTACACCGAAGCATAAGAAAGGCCGGCCTCCTATGGAAGTGGATGACTTCACTTTGTGTGCCATTAGGCAAAAAGTGCAATTCTTTTATACAGTTCGTAAAGAAGCACCAACACTAAGGAAGTTGCTGCATGTTGTAAGACAAGATCTGGATCTTCAATGTAGCCATGAAACATTGAGAAAAATTTTGAAATCTTTAGGATTTTCTTATAAAAAATGTAAAACAAATAGAGAAAAGCTCATTGAAAAAACAAATGTGGCAGCTAAAAGGCAACAATACCTGGATAAAATTATTAAAAACAGATCTTTACCGGAGGAGCTCCAAAAAAATATAATTTACTTGGATGAGAGCTACATCCATTCATCTTACAAAATAAAAAAATGTTGGCAATCACTCGAAGTAGAAGGGATTCATACCGATATCAATAAAGGAAAAAGATGGATAATAATGTGGCGAGCACATGTCAACTCTGCGCGCGCACTATAAACTCCAACATTCCTGCATCGCGCAAGCAAAATGTTTCACATGACATACCATAAATATAACGTCCGACGAACATCAGTCGGACCGGCCGTCCCCAGGCATATGATCTGCCTGGCGGGAAATTTCCCTTTATAGTGGAAGAGCACGATCACCCGCTCTTCCCTATAGTGGTGACCCTCGACAGAACATTGTCAACCTTCCTTCGCTCTCGCAGCACCCCACATACAACCAGTCTCAAAGCAAGGCCAGCATCCTCTTCCTTCTCACCTCATCAGTTCCACTACAGTCAACGCACCGACTACTGGTACTGATGGTGATCTCCCCCAACCCCTCGGCACGGCAGCCACACAGCAACAGCGCACGTTGCCAGTGGTACAGCAGCCTTCACCGGTTCCTACCACATGCGCGGACCCCATGGTACTGTCGCCGGTGAAGTGACTGTTAGCCGCCGAAAACCCTCAACCGCTAGTCGACTCACTGACTCAGCGCCTCCTGGCACTTGCAGGCTTTAGAGCACAGACTTCGATTCCTATCAGACCTAGCTATGCGTAGCTACGGTCTTGAAGGGGAGTGATGTGGCGAGCACATGTCAACTCTGCGCGCGCACTATAAACTCCAACATTCCTACATCGCGCAAGCAAAATGTTTCATATGACATACCATAAATATAATGTCCGACGAACATCAGTCGGACCGGCCGTCCCCAGGCATACGATCTGCCTGGCGGGAAATTTCCCTTTATAGTGGAAGAGCACGATCACCCGCTCTTCCCTATAAATAATTCATGCTGGTAGTGAAAACGGATTTGTTCCTAATACTCTTTTGATATTTAGCGGACATAATAAAATGGAAGACTACCATTCTGAAATGAATGCTACAAATTTTACAAAATGGGTAACTGAACGGCTTATCCCGAACCTACCGGAGCCTTCTATTATTGTTATGGATAATGCTTCCTACCATAGTGTTGTTAAAAATAAAGCTCCGACTTCTGCCTCTAGAGTTGATGATATAAAACTCTGGCTTCTGGAAAACAATATGGAGTTTGATCCAGCGCTAAGGAAGCCATCACTACTGATGCTAGTAAAAAAGTACAAACCTGCGCCTGTCTATCTTATAGACGAACTACTGGGTATGCATGGTCATGAAGTAGTAAGGCTTCCACCCTATCATTGTGACTTGAACCCAATAGAGCTAATATGGGGTATAGCTAAACAAAAAGTTGCTAAAAAAATGTGGGCACAGTTGACATTAAAAAAGCAGCTGAAGAAGTTTTTGACAGCATTGATGCTGAAACATGGAAAAATTGCGTTGGCCATGTCAAAAATATAGAACAAACTTATTATGAACACTCTATCAAGATATAGAAAGACTGGTAATTTCTGTAGGGGAAAGCAGTGATTCCGAATCAGATGAAGACTCTGATACTGTGCAAGAGCACCTTGCCTGCAAGGATGTGGGTGAAGCTGGACCAAGTTATCAAGCATCATCCGGAACATCGGGCGTGGAGTATTTAGATGTTGAGTTCCTCGATTCAGAATCAGAATAAGTTACCGGTGTGTGGCGAGCACATGTCGACTCTGCGCGCGCACTATAAACTCCAACATTCCTGCATCGCGCAAGCAAATATAACGTCCGACGAACATCAGTCGGACCGGCCGTCCCCAGACATACGATCTGCCTGGCGGGAAATTTCCCTTTATAGTGGAAGAGCACGATCACCCGCTCTTCCCTATAGGTGTAATGATATGATTTATATATGCAAATTATTTGTTTCATTCTGTTGAAATAGTATAAAAAGTATTTTCATACTTTTTCTTTTATTGATTACTACATCAAATACCAGTTTCAGAGCATTTTGTCGTGATCTCCACCTCCTCCACAAAAATTGTCAAGTTGAGCAAGTATCATTTTTTTCGGTCGTAGTATTAGTGTTGCCTCCTAAGCAATTGTGGCGCCATAAATTTTTTTCTAGATATAATTGACAAGCTTTAAATCCGTAATTCGTGATCTAGGCATCGTATTTGACGACAAATTAACATTTAGAAATCATATTCAGCATATCTCCGCTAAAGCACTCAGTCTATTAGGTTTTATTACGAGGTCCACTAAAGGATTTAAAAATCCCCAAAGTTGCCTTATTATCATCTACAACAGCCTAGTAAAAAGTGTGCTCGAATATGGCTCTGTTGTATGGTCCCCTTACTATCAAGTACATTCTGATACCATCGAAAGAGTTCAAAGGAAAGCTCTTAAGCTAGGTTAAGATGGGAGTGCCACAGCGATCTATTTTGGGGCCGTTCCTTTTCCTCGTATATGTAAATAATTTGCCGTTCATGGTTCAAATCATGTCAGAGATAGTATTGTTTGCAGATGACACGTCACTTATTTTTAAAATTAAGAGACAAGAAAATGACCTTGCGGATACAATAATGCTCTCTCTAAGGTACTATATTGGTTTACTTCTAATAACTTATTATTAAATTCAAAAAAGACAAAATGTATAAAATTTACACTACCAAATGTCAAAATGGTACAGCAATGTTATATAAACTAGACCTTATAGAAGAAACTGTATTTCTGGGTATCACAATTGATGCAAAGCTTCAATGGGGTCCTCATATAGGAAAATTGGCAAATAGGCTCAGTTGTGCAGCATACGCAGTTAAAAGAATCCGGGAACTAACTGATGTCGCAACTGTTAGGCTTGTTTATTTTAGTTACTTCCATAGTATTATGTCCTATTATGGTATACTACTGTGGGGTCGGGCAGCAGACATTGAGACCATCTTCGTCCTGCAGAAGAGAACGATCAGATTCATATATAAGCTAGGCAGTAGAGATTCGTTAAGAGGTTTCTTTAAAGAAACTAACATCCTAACAGTTGCTAGTCAGTATATCTATGAATATATTATGTACGTTAGGAAAAATATCAGTATGTAACTTTAAAACTGTAGGTAGCCAACACAATGTAAATACTAGAAATAGACATAAACTTTCGTCCCCAAAATTTAGGCGGGCAAAGGTTAATACATCCTTTATGGGGCATTGTATACGTTTCTACAATAAGATCCCTGAGGATATAAAGCACACTTTGTGCAAAAAAGCTACTATAACATTAAAGATTATTTAGAAGACAATGATGTCTGGAATTAAAGCCAGTTCAATGCATGAGTTCGAGGTTTTAGAATATTTATATCAATTCTGTAAATTAAGGAATTGAAAAGACTAATTTTGGAGTTTTTTTGTCCATTTTTTCTCCGAAATGATCTAGATTTTGAAATGGACGCCTAGTTTAACTTGTAACGTTCATTAAGTCGCAGTTTCTATGCTACTTTGAATAAAAAATTTTGATTTTGATTTTTGATTTTTTTATTTTGCTACTTAGCTACTTTGTTATCGTTGTGGCTATGGTCGCAATGTACCAAACTACGAAGACCGCCTTAGCATGACTTGTTTATCTGATCGACGTAAGCAACAGGATCTTGTATACTTACCTCACAAAATTATTAACTGCACTCTTGATTCCCCTGGTTTAGTTTTTTCTATAAATTTCAATATTCGTATTAACCCACGACACCCAGTACCATTTAGCCTTCTTGTATTTAAAAATAACACCTCCTTTAATAATCCAGTGATACGCATTTGTCGCCTCTTTAATTCTGTTTCTGTAATTTGTAAAGATCTTTTGTAAAGATCTGGATTTATATAATGATAGCCTCACATCATTCAGAAGTAAATGCCGAAAGGCCATCTTCTCAACATGATCTCATTGAAATGTGTCTTTGTTATTTTAACTCTTAAAACATTGATATATAATTGTTTATGTTTTTACCCTTAATAAGGCGCGAGCCAGTAGGCTAGTTAGAGAAAAAGTTGAAATTGATTTAGGGTAAGTTGATACTCTAGAATATGAAAAAATATAAAAAGGGGGGGTTTTCATGGGGGGAGTAGCTTTTTTTTGGGTGGGAAATAATATCCCTTTGCCCGATTAGGTTTACGCATTAGGTTTTTGGGTGGGAAATAATATCCCTTTGCCTGATTAGGTTTTGTACATTTAGCCTCAGTTTCAGTATTTCCATATACAAGCACTAGCCCGTGGTTTGGTTTACATTTCTTGTAAAATTATTAAAATTTGTGTAAACTAGAAGATTAAAACAATTTAGAATAATAAAAATGTTTTATTACGCTTATAAAACTAGGAAAAAATGAAGAGATAAAAATGTGAAACATTAGAACGAATAAATAGAAGAAATAAACAGGTGAGATGAATAATAAATGCAAGTGCTTGCCACCAACAAAAAAATTGTGTCTGACAACTATTGGCAAAAACATAACACCAAATAAATGCAAACGAAGTCGGGTGCAGTAGCTAGTTAGCAATAAAAAAAAACCTTGAACTTATCGGGCAAGGGGAAATAATTTCCCACCTATAAATTTGCAATTTTTGAGTTTATGGTTACATTAAATTGCCTTTGAAAACACACATAAAACACCATCAGAATAGACCTTTTACCAGAGCAATCAAATTGTTCTTACAGGATTTTTTGTAGAACAAAAACTTGTTTTTTCTTCGGACTGTCAGAAAAATCACCGCTTTGTTTACTCAAAATTCTCCCACCGACTCTTTGACATAAAAAAAATAAGTCAAAGGTTGCCAATAAGCAAAAAGTTTTGCCAGGAAAAGAAAAAAAAGTCCTAATAATCTGTGGTAAGTGGTTCATTCGTTCACTGCAAATGATTTGTAGACAATATTTTACTTTAAAAAAAAAACGTCGTGGTGGGAAATAATTTCCCCTTGCCTTATTAAGGGTTAAATTTTGTTTATTGTAGGATATATTTTAAATAATATGTAGTAATGTGTAGTTTTTAAGTTTTGTTTTTATGCCTAAACGAACGTGTGCGTGTGTTTTGGGAGGCAGTCAAGCTCTGAACCATAAACTTGTAATTTTATATTTTCTCTTGATTGTCACCTGTTTTACTCGCTTAATAAATAAAATAAAATTAACCTACCCTATGAAGCGGACCGTCTTCGCTTATTGTTTCGCTTAGCCGCGCGCATTGACCAATGAGATACGAGTATTTAGTTCCCTAGGAGTTCGAGTCCTGGAACGGAGTATACTAAGCATTAGCTAAACATTACTTAGCTACTAAGCAGGAGAAGGCATTAACTGCTAAGCAGGCGGGTCCCAAATTCAACAATGTAACTCCTTGCAAGGTGCCTAGGTTGGTCCCGCCCGCTAGTTAATGCTCAGCAGTCGGGTTGTTGGTTATTTTTAACCCCCGACGCAACGCAAAGAGGGGTGTTATAAGTTTGAAGCCTATGTATGTGTGTCTGTACGTTCCGTCGTAGCGTCTAAACGGATCCAGCGATTTCGATGCGGTTTTTTTTAATTGAAAGCTAGGATTGATCGAGATGGTTCTTAGCCATTTTTGATCCACTCAGCCGTTTATGGACATGGTCAACTGCCTGACAAAACAGTAAGACATATAGGGATGGTGCTTTGACTAAAACGTGCGATACAAAAAACAAAATGGCGGAAAAAATGGCCGTTTTATTTTTTTAAGAGTTAGTTTTTTGTGTCGGGGGTTTTCAATTGATTTTCAATCAATATTTAATTGACTTTTTTTTATTTCTGTTTTTTTATTATATTGTGTAAACGGTGCCTTGCACTCCTTAGGGAGTCTCCAAAAGAGCTAGATCGGCTATTCATAATGGAGTGCTGGTCCCAACACTTATGTATGCTAGCGACACTTGGGTATGCAAAAGAAGCAAGGAAGTAGGATTGATGCAGTAGAAATGAGTTCCTTGAGAAGTATGTCTGGTGTTACTTTGAATGACAGGATACGCGATAGTTTGATTAGAGATCGCTGTGGACTGAAAGAGGATGTAGTGACTAGAATTGAGAAAGGAATGTTGCGTTGGTTTGGACATGTGGAGAGGATGAAGGAAGAAAGATTTACAAAACAAATATATCGAGCGAATGTGGATGGAAGGGCCGGTAAGGACGACGCAGGTGGACATACTTCGACCAAATAGGGGTTGTATTAGCAAAGGGCAAGATAAACAGTACCCGAAACCGGCGTGCGTGCATGCAACGACGAATGAATGTTGAGAAAGCGAAAGTGATCTGTCAGGATCGTCGCAAGTGGCAGTCCCTGGCCTCTGCCTACCCCTCTGGGATACAGGCGTGAATTTATGTATGTATGTATGCATTATAAATTAGCGGTGGTAGCTTAGTGGGTAGAACGTTGGACTCGGAAGCGAGAGACCCAGGTTCGATTCCCAGTGCAGGCATGTAACTTTGTTTTCTTAAGTTATGTACATTTGTGAAGTTATACTAGCAATACCACTCGCTAACGGTGAAGGAAAAACATCGTGAGGAAACCTGATTGTCCGAGCTATTCACATACCTCAGCGCCAATCCGCGGTGGGCACGCGTGGTGTTTAAGCCCGTACTCTCTCTCCCTGAGAGAAGGCCTGTGCCCTACGGTGGGACGTATATAGGCTGCTTATGATGACAGGTGGTGGGCGAAGTGGGAGCCTGCATGCCGACCGTGGCGCTCTTCAAGCAGTGCTCGCCGGAAGAGCTCAAAGAAGACAAGAACGAGATTGAGGATGCAGACAGGCCATGCTACAAGAAGTGAGTTTACACCGTGAATTTTGGGTATTTGAAGGCCATCGCAGAATGAACATGCCTTAACGATAGCTTGGTATGGTTTTAAAAAGAAACAGGCACCTTCCAAAACCACCTCTTTGATGCTGACAATGAATGAAAATTGATCGTTGGTACTGACGGGAGACCAGCGCTGGAGCGCTCCGCCTCTCCAGCGTATGCCGCGTCAGAGCCCCTTTGCATTTTATTTTATTTTATTTTATTTATTTTATTTTATTAAGGATATCAACAGCGAAAACAAATAATGTGATTACAATAATAAAGAAACAGTTCACAAGGCCAATAACAGACATCCACAAATAGGCAGTTCATAATTACTAGAAATATAGCACGATAGCGCTCAGCAATATAAAAATACATGCATTTTTTTTTATTAATAAAACAAATATATCTTATTACAATTTAAAACTAATCAAGATGCAATATAAAAAAACATGCATTTTTTTTTTGTAATTATTAAAATAAATATATCTTATTACAATTTAAAACTAATCAAGATTCAAGATTTGCCCATTATGTGTGTGTGCGTGTGTGTGTGTGTGTGTGTGCGTGCGTGCGTGCGTGCGTGCGTGCGTGCGTGCGTGCGTGCGTGCGTGCGTGGTTGCGTGCGTGCGTGCGTGCGTGCGTGCGTGCGTGCGTGCGTGCGTGCGTGCGTGTGTGTGTGTGTGTGTGTGTGTGATGAATGAGTGCATTTGCCGCACCCACAAATTGTTACCTTGTACTTTATGTAGATTTGCCTGCACTCACTTTTGTTGTTGTTTTTGTCTATGCCGTTGCTGTAAAATTTTACTTAGTTGTGTCATTTCAATTTAGGTTTTTTTTTTTTATTGTTTCATAACCGTTGCATAAATGGCGCTGAACTTGGTAAGTTACTGAAAGGAACGTAACTTAGAAAATAAAGTCATAGGTACATGCCCGCATTGGGAATGGAACCTGCGTCTCTCGCTTCCGAGTCCAATGTTCTACCCACTAGGCTACCACCGCTACTGTTCACGTTGTCGCAATATCCATTGACGTCCATTCCGGAACGGCTACCATAGATGCGAATACGTGTGGTGTGAGCAATCTGTGGTGCGTTCCGATTTGCCCACGATCGCTCACGGTCGCAAATCGGAACGCACGGCTAGTAACGTAGTCAGTACAGCGCCATCTCTGGCGCCATCTCTCAGAACTCTGTAGTTCTTGAGAACAGCCATTCTTTTTTTTTTTTATTAGATTTTTTTTTTTAATTGGAGGTTTTCTTTTTGACTATTAAAGTCAAATAGAAACCTCCCATTGACGTTCTATATGTGTATGTATGCAGATGCAAATGTGGACTTACTTATTCACTTCGTTCACCAGTTCAGCCGAGTATAAGGCGCGGTACAAGCGCGGCATCCTGTTCTACCTGCGAGACGAGACCGTCGTCGGCATCATATTCTGGAACCTGCAGCCCATCGAAGACCGGCGCGACGTGGCGCAGGAGGTGCGGCGACAAACCATAGGCTGTGCCTGGCCATAGTTCACAACACAACAAGGATAAACTTTATTTGATAACATTGCAAAGAATTACATACAGTAGGTATATAATTGATTTACTAAATCACAGAACACATTTTAGCAAAATACCTGTAAGTACCTACATGAAACGATCACTTGCCCTGGTCCCAAACTAGGATACCCTGTGCTGTGGTAACCAGGCAAGGACATCACAAACATGGAAATACACCCAGACTGAGGCCATTTGTACGAATCTACCATTTGTACGGTCGTGGTTTCAATTCCCATTGAGAATTGAACCTACGACCTCTATTTTGGTTGTAAGTGCCTTAACGGCTAGTCCAACGACCACTGCAGGACATAGGCCTCCTTCGTGGTTTTCATAACCATGAACGGTTTTGCTATAATCGCCACGCTTGGCAGGCGGGTTGGCGATCCCAGTATGCTGTCGGAATCTCAGGAAGACGCTGCTGCCCGCCTCCTGGTAATTGATTTCCTTAGTCCCCTTCTACGATCTACGGAAGGAAATGGAGTGACGCTATTTCTTAATCTTAATCCGGCGCCACACGGAACAATGTTAATGTTAATATTCATTACAAGTCAATGTTGAATTTTATTATTATCATATACAAAAGCGGGCTTATCTACGTTTCTCTTTGTGTTCCTTCATAAAACACTCATCAAGTACCGACTCTCCCCAGATTTTGCGCGCGAAACCTTCATACAAGGACATCAACATGCTGGCCGATCTCCTGGGCTTCCACGAGGCGGGGTGCGTCGTCAAGCTCGACGCCCACGTCGAGAAGGAGCCAGTTTGCTTCACCAAGTGAGTCTGATCCCGGTATCTCGTCATCACGGTGCTCGGTGAGGTGCAGTAGTTCTAGGGGAGATATGACGATCTGTCAAAGAAGATAGATATGTTTTTTTTTATGGTACAAAGGAAAAAAACTATTATTACTGCTCAAAGCAATTAGGGGAATGAGATTCCAAAGTAGAGTGAAACTTTTTGATTAGGTTTTTCATTATAACTGGCTGCTAAATATTACAGTGGCAACCTTTAGGCCGGCTACATACAGTAGGAATTATTCCGCTTCGAAATTTCGATCCGGGATTCGGGAAGCAAACTTATCAATTCATACAAACTTATGGACCAACGACATACATACGGCAGTTTTTCGTTCGAAATTTTGTGCCGTATGTGTATGTTTTGAATTTACTGCGTTCGTAATCCCCGCATCGAATTCCGTTTCGGAATTCCGATTGTATGTGGTCGGCCTAGCGAAAAAAAAAAATCTGAAAACAAAAGGACATCAGCCATTTTTTTTACCAGTTCTTAATATGGGGGACAAGAGTCTCATCATCATCAGCCATTGGACGCCCACTGCAGGACATAGGCCGCCTTCGTAGTTTTCATAACCATGAGGAGTTTTGCCATAATCGCCACGCTCGGCAGGCGGGTTGGCGATCGCAGTATGCGGTTGGAATCTTAGGAAGACGCTGCTGCCCGTCTCCTGGGAATTGATTTCCTTGGTAGCCTTCTGCGACATCCACGGAAGGAAATCATCATCATCATCATTCAGCCACAAGAAGTCCACTGCTGGACATAGGTCTCCTCCATGGATTTCCAAAAAGACCGGTTGGAAGCGGCCTGCATCCAGCGCCTTCCTGCCACTTGGATGAGGTCATCTGTCCATCTTGTGGCTGGTCGTCCTACGCTGCGCTTGCCGATATGTGGTCTCCACTTGGTGGAAGGACGCTATTCTTAATCCGGCACCAGACGGAACCCTATACAGGGTGGAAACTTTCAGTGGGCCAGTAAGGGGAAGCACCTTATCCGTTGCAGCTTCACGAAAATGGTCTTAGGAGACTGTCCATAATTTTTCATGAAATTTTCATCCCCATTCAAAGATTTTCAAAAATCTTTGAATGCAGTGGCCGTCAAATGGCTGATGATGATGATGATGATGATGATAGGGTACATAAAAAAGACTGGTATATAGTTGTAACAGTTTTATACGGTGTTAAATATCTGGACGCCGGGCGTTGTGAAAATCGGCCCTGAATCAACTAATTTAGTTACTTACCTAGTTGTCTTTTGTTACAGTTTGAAAGCATGGTGAATGGACTCCGGATCCGAGGGTGTATTGCAGTTCTCTGTCAAAGAAATCAGGGTTTCGATTCGAAATTCTTCAAGGGCTCCATGCTACATTAGCGCCACCAACGGACAAAAATAATATCTTTTTTGCGGATTGTTATTGTAAAAAGTGTCAGACCAATTTCTCAATCACGTTAATAGTAATTTTTAGAACCCACGACCGACATTTATGCCAAAAACGGCCGTTGCTTGCGTTTAATGCCCTGTTCCTATATTCATGAACGACTCCTTTAGCTTACGGATGGTTATTAAAGGGTTTCGAATAACGTACCGTACGATAAATGTATGGAGATAACAATTCGTAAAGTTCCTAACAATTTTTTAAACGTCACCCAGCTATTCAAGTTACGGGACGCTGTTAAGGATAAGTTACCGATTACCAATAACGATTCGTTAAATATAGGAACCGGGCATAAGACTGTTCGTACGTGGAGTATGCTATCTCGCTCACGCAATTTAACATTTTTTGTGATTGTAATAAAATGAGTATACTTTTGATGAATGGGGCCTGAGGGTTTGGATAGTTAAATTGTGGATATTTCATGCATATTTTTCTTATCCTGTACAAAGTTTTTGGTTGAGAAAATTTGATTCCTAGAGATTGATTGAGAAATTAATGCACTTTTCTTTATTAAAAACTGGGTATAGGAAAAGAAAGATATGTTCTAAATTTAAATAAAATTTAATAATACATCAAAGCCTCGGACGACATTTATCAAAAGTTTACTCATATTATTACAATATTAAAACTGTTAAATTTTGCGAGCGAGTACAGCATGCTCCACGTACGAGCAGCCTTAATGCGTTAGTCTAGCCCACATAATAAAAAAAAGAGTAGAAGTCGTAAGTGGGCGGTGCCCGCGTACCTCACATTAGCAATGTATTGCCTATGCGCAGTCTTTGACAGTTTTTCTCACCTCAGTTGCCGTGCGCTTCTAGTAAAGTAAACAATTGTATAAACTCTCTACTAAAATGCCTTAATGTGCTGTGTTAGTGGGCAAAAATAAAAGTTGGGGACCACAATGTACCGATCATGCCGTAACATTTCATCGGTAAATAGTATTTCATTGTCTTTTTAATTAAATTTGTAATGAAATGAACAAGGAATCCAATCTGTAAGTGAGAAAGTGAAACCACCTTTATTTACTGCACTGTAAAGCTCAATTTTCATTGAAGTTTGTGTACTTTTTCTAGAAATTTCTGTCAACATTTGAATGCTTCTCAATTAGAGATGGGACACATGATAAAAATCTATCGATAATTATATATGACTTAGCAGTCATAGATAATTATCTGTGCTTAGAGTACTTACGTCTAATGAGCCGTTTTCATTACAAATTCACAAAGCAATTCATAGATGGCGCTTACAGGCGTGACCATAGAAGAACCGGAATACGGCTGTCAAAATTAATCTGCGCTAAGCAAAATTTGACAGACGTATTCCGGTTCTTCTATGGCCACGCCTGTAAGCGCCATCTATGAATTGCTTTATGAATTTGTAATGAAAACGGCTCATTAGGTACTTTGGGAAAATAATTGTTGTTATTTTATACCTACTTCGGAAGACATGAGCACAGCTAGATTCGCGATATAGTTCCTCCTCACCAACTTGTCAGGGAATAAAAAATAAGACTATCAATGTAATTTTAATCTTTCATTATATTGCAAAACGAGAAGATCTAAATCGACTCGTATTGTTTTTTTTACATCTGTTCGGAAGAAAAACGGCTAAAGAAAATAATCTTCGTCATTTATCTAAAATGACGAAGATTATTTTCTTTAGCCGTTTACGTGCATTAGATTTTTGTTTTGTTTTTATGTTTTTTTTATTTTGTTATCTAATTTATCTAATTTTCTTCATAAAACTATAAATCTAATTATCTAATTTATTTTGAAGCTTTGATCACTTAAGCAAACATGTTAGCTCCATCAAGACTATTCACTTATGTAGCTACTACTAAAACTATAACTAAAATGGATAAACTTTGAATCTTGTATTTGCGGTGAGGCAGCGGTATACTGCGGACTTAGGTATACTGTAACACAAAAAATGATCACACATAGTTTATATTTGCATAAAATAAAATATGAAAAATGTTTCAACATTGTTATTTATTTGTTAAAATACATTGTTTTTTAATTTTGATTTTTTTAGCACCACACAAATGGGGGTCAAATCTTTACGTCTCGGAACTAAGTGACCGGATGTTCCTATTTTCTTAGTATTGTTATGTTGGCTATGTAATCTTTTTATTTCTAACACTTTATTTCTAATAGTTTAGGTCGAATGAGGCGGTATAATATTTACGGAAAACAAATAAAAATGGGCCGAGTCACATTTTTTTTAACTCGAGTATAGCTCGAGTTTTCAAATAAGAGCTGAACTCGAGTCAGCGTTGTCTCATTGCGCACACCGCCGCCAAGTTGCGCGAGTTGGTTGAACTGACACACCAACGCGGTGGCGGTGACCGTCCATATAAATAGTACTGCAGTAAATGGAGTATGTAAGGACCGCCACCGCATTGGTTTGTTTCATCCTTTATGTAGGCACAGCCACGTTGATACTGTAGCTCGAGTTGCATGTTGTATCGTTCTCACTCTGACACACAGCTCGGTCGCATAGTACTGACTCACTCAGCCACACTCGCGAGTCGGCTCGCTCGCGCACCCCCGCCGAGTAAACTCGCTGGCAGCCCAACTCGAGTAAATTGAGTCGACTCGCCCATCGCTAAATAAAACTGCGTTTGCAAGATGGGGAGCGATCACAAAGATTTCGTTCTTTGTCATAAAAATCACAAAACGTAAAAACGTAGGCTAATTAATACGGCAAAACAACGTTTGCCGGGTCAGCTAGTAAAAAATAAACTCTGTACACGATATGTTTGCTGGGCCTCGTTTCGACAATAGTAGATTGTTAATCGAGGGCTGAAAGGCATCCACTCCTGACGAGAGGTTTTCGTCCTCAATAGTTCAATAGTTCGAGGCAGAAATGGGTGCTATCACCCGAGTAAAACACTCTACTTTTCATTACGAATACGAGGAAAGTAAACACAAGCCAGTTAAAATAAAAATTATTTTATTAAAAAACAAAGTCACTTGAAATTAATATTAACGTTTGTACAGTTATTGAGCGTTAGAGAAATATTTTTTCCGATAGAGATTTCACCCTTTTCTTGGTCCGCCACTTTATGAAATGATTATACGATTTCATATATCGTTCCTTAGATATCGTTGGCAAAAGGTTTTCTACGACAGCTTGAGCCTCTTCTCTTATAAAATCAGGTGTTAATTCAATTTCAGAACCGCTAGAACTCATTTTGTTATATTAAACTCAATTTTGAATATCACAAACACAGTCTAATGGAACTTCCATAGAAAAAATTGCACTTTTTTATTTAAGGTTTCCCGCCAGTTTACTTTTTTTTTTTGTTCTATTTTTTCCTTTATGGAAAAGGTTAAGAGGTTAAGCCCATACCGCCTGGTCTAATTTTAATTTCTTTTCTCCTCTTCATATCATCTTGTCTTTCCGTAGGTATTTTCTTCAATCTTTATTGTATATTCGAGGCACAAAGCCTTGTCTGACGTATTTATTCTTTAACTTCATAATCCAGTATGTTTAGGTCAGAGTTTCTCAAAGTTATGGCTTCACGTACCCCTGTTGAAGTTTCTAAATGACAGCGAACCACTAACCCCCCCCACAATGCGTAAGTAACTGTTGCCAACTCTTGTTTTAGTATAGTAGTAGATGAACTATAAAAATTGGTAGAAATTAGAAGATTTGAAAAACGAAAATCGGTCTATCCTATAAATATCCTATATAGTTCAGAAGATTTGTAAGAATTTGTACGAAAAATCCCTTTGTCAAAATCCATTACGTAAATCTTGTCGCGAACCCCCTACCGTCGGATGGCGAACCCCTAGGGGTTCGCATACCCCACTTTGAGAAACTCTGGTTTAGGTCAATCCGTGTTGTCAAATCAGGTACCGTAAAATGTTGTAACATTGCCTTCACTACACAACTTTGCCTATATTCGATTTTAGTAAATTATTTCCACATTATGTTTGTTTTCTTTAGTCTATGACACTACTCTGTGATGCATGACGAAGTATATGGTAACACCGATTACTTTTTTTCTAAAGAAATTAAAAAGGTATGTAGAGTGCGACAAACTTATCTGACCCGGTGAAGGCGTCACTTTTCTCATAGTAAACTTGACGTTTCCATACTATATTTGACACCTCCACCGGGTCAGATAACTTTGTAGCACTATAACTGTCAGCAGGACTCCATTTGGCCACAGACGATAAAGAGATACATTTGGCAGGCAAAGTGAACGTATTTTTACCGCTCGTCCCGAAAATTCTTAGGTAAGTACTAAAAGCTTTATTTTAATACTTATTATGTGTTATAGCAAAAGAATAATGCTATTTTCTTCTATTCTACTTATTTAAACTATTATATAGCATAGTTAAGACTTAAATCAAGAGGTAGGCAATGTTAGGCTAGTTTATACGAAATTAATACGCAACATTGCCTTGGGTTAGGGCTGTCACTTCATAATTTTGAAAATTAATCTCGGGTATGTCAGAAAATAAAACAATACTGAACAATGAGGGAAAGTATAATCTATTCCTCGCGCAAGCCAGCCTGTTAAGGTACTTTCCCTCCGTAAGCAATAGCCATGGCACGCTCTTTGTAAGTACCTACATATAGGTACCTACTTACCTACCTTATCTTTAAAACTTGTCTGGCGTAAGGTAAGTTTTAAAGATAAAAAATTCCAACTCATTAGGTAATTTAAAACGTTATTATTAATTAAAGTATATTGTAAGTAGTGTATAATTGGGGCTTCTGGATCACTCGCTCTCGCTGCGCTCGAGCGAGTGCATCCAGAATGCCCCAATTCACCCTACATGAGCTGTCCTTTCGCCTGCATGATCAGTTACGAATTGAACTGAACCGATCTAACAAAAACTACACAGTTTCATCAACCTAACTCTCAACATGTAACAGTGGCTCAAAAAGTATCGGTTAATCTAGTCCTAAAGTTGCTGATAACCGACCCGCTGCACGGCGAAATTAAATGAGTCAACTAAAGCTGCACACATCGAAGTATGAGAATAGCGGCGCGCGGCATATTCGGTCGGAGACTGCTATCCGCACCGCGCGGCTGTGAACCAGGCTCATAGAGCGCAAGCATGTTGTGTGTGTAGATATGCGGTAGACTTTGTCCGCCCGCTCTTGATGGTTATACAATAGCTAGCCGCTTTCGAGCGAATGAATGCTCCAATCCAAGAGCTTACATTGCATGCATTAACAGCTATGATTGGACTGAGGCAACTGCTCAGTTTTATCAGTCCAAAACCATCCACGGACTGCGTCACCGAAAAAGTCAGTCAAAAAAAAAAAAAGCATTCAATATTTTATAGTATGAGACGAATAGACATTTTGCAAAGTAAAAAAAGACAGTATTTCAACGATGTTATTCTCTTCTTAACATTTTTTTTTCTAAACATCCCTGTTTGAACTGAACCTTCATAATTATTACTAAGTACAGTATATATTTTTTTCAATTGGGTAAGTATTCAAGATGAAAGACGCTGTCGTAAGAGGTTTAAAGTTTAAAATATTTTATGAAAACTGTTCCATTAAATATGTCGATAAAATTGGATCGATGATACCTTGTTTTTTTGTCTTAAATAGTTGAGGAGCGTCTGTTCAAAAGGTTATATTTACACATGGCAATATTTTTTTTTTTTTTTTTGTTTCCGGTTCTTAACATAAATATCTATTGAATCATACAGGTAATTCTGTCCTAAAAGTAATATTTCCCATATAAAAACGTGTCTAAAAATCGTAGTCCCAATCAAAAAGTTATATTTACATTAGATTTACACACAAAGGATTCTTGTCAATGCTGTTGTGAACAAAAGGATATATTTTTCATACAATAACGCAGTAGGAAGATAAGTTTCATTCAAAAAGTTATATTTGTATTATTTAGGATGAATGTACCTAATGTTTTAAAAACCACTTAACCGTTTAATTTTAGTTTTTAATCAGCTGGTAACACAATTTGCCTTCCCTCCCAGACAAGAAAAAAAAGACAAATTATCAATGGTTGTTTCTTTTTAATCTGTGTTAAACTGTCATTATTTTGCCCTGTCTTTTCCAGTCCATTCAAAAAAAAATTGTTTTATTCTCCGTTGTATGTGCTGTGCCGTCTTGACCAATAATGGATACAACTGTCGACAGTATTAATAGAGGAAGTCGAAGAAGACAGAGGAAAGACCGGTCAGTCTACAAAAACAAGTGAGTGAAACTTGTCTTATAGTATAGTTATTTTGTCGTTAAATAAACTTATTGCAATGAGAATAATCCATGTTCTTTATATTTTGTTGCAGAGAATATAAGGATAATGACCCTTTAGCAACAAAGTTTCGACAAACGTGTCGGCATAAGACTTCGAAGACGTTCAAATGTTCAAAGATGAGTATTCAAAATGTTATTGACAATCGAGAACGATTCTTTAAAAGTACTCAAAAAGTACAACAAGATACATACCTAACTAGGTTGATTGCCCCTTATGAACCACAGCGACGATCAAGAAAGAATTCACCTGCTAAAAAGAATAGGAAAGCATCGTGTACATATTTCCTTATAAGAAATAAAAAAAGGGTGCAAGTCTGTAAGTCTTTTTTCATGAAGACTTTTTCATTTGGTCAAAAAAGACTGCAAAATTTGATTATCACTGTTTTAAATGGTGGCATTCCTTCAGAAAGAAGAGGTGGTGATAGAGTTTCTGGAAAAAGTGAAGCAAAAAAGCAGAGTCTACGGAACTTCTTAAATAAACTTCCAGCATCCGAAAGTCACTATGGTCGCAACAAAAGTAAACGGATATATTTATCAAGCGAACTCAATGTCAAAAGATTGTTAAGTATTTATAACAACTCAGTCGATGAAGAGTTGAAGGTGTCACGCTCAATGTTTTATTCGGTATTTTTAACTGAATTTAATGTAGGGTTCAAACAGCCTGCTACCGACATTTGCAGTACCTGTTTATTATGGACCAACAAAATAAGAAATGAAAAGGACCCTCACAAGAAATCGTTGCTAATGATAGAAAAAAGAGTCCACAAACTTCGAGCAAATTGTTTTTATGAACTGATGAGAAAAGAAGAGGAAAACAGTCTCTCGTTCTGTTTTGACTTACAAAAAGTACAGGTTCTGCCTAAAACACCTATACAGGACGCCTTTTACTCACGTCAAATAAGTCTTTATAACTTTTGTGTAGTTGATGCAAAAGGGAAAAAACCCACCTTTTATACCTGGCTGGAATTACAATCTGGGAGGGGTGCTGTGGAAATCGGATCAGCGTTATACTCTTTTCTTTGCAATTTAGTGATACCTGATAATGTGACAACTTTAAGGCTTTTTTGTGATGGTTGCGGAGGCCAAAACAAAAACAGTCACTTGATACATATTTTAATGTTCTGGTTGATTAATTCTCAGACAAATCTTCAAAAAATCCATCTTTTTTTTCCAGTAAGAGGGCACAGTTTTCTTCCAGCTGACCGTGTTTTTGGAAGGTTGGAGAAGGACATTAGGAAAATACCGGTCATTATAAACAAAGAGGAATATCACAAGATCTTTTTAAAGCATGGAGAGCTTAAAATTCTGGGAGAAGACTGGGCCCTTGTTGATGTAAAGAGTTTAGGGAATCATTACAAAAAGCTTTCAGAGATACAATCTGTGAAAAGAATACAATTAAAAAAAATAAACAACTCCGGGAGGCCTGATTGCAAAGTTAAATCGATGAAAAATTTTAGGTTTGAAGGATCAGAAGAATTTATAAACTTGTGCAAGAGAGGCAAGAGGCATCCCTTGTCTATAGCCCAAATCCAAGACCGTCATCATCAACTCAATGCAAATAAAAAGAAAGACGTCATTAATCTGCTAATAAAGCAGTTTGGTGATGATTGGTCCGACTTGCCAGAGTTAAAGTGGTATCGCAACATATTATTGAACTGTGATAGCAGTGAAGTAAATGAAGGTGATCAACACCAACATTTGGAAAATGATGATGAGTCTTGTCAATGCTTGGAGTATGATATTGGTGAAGTTCGAGTTTAATTTTTAAGTGACTGTTTTTGTTTTTTTATGCCTCGAAGTATAGATTGTTAAATTTAAGATTTTCTTTGTTTCTATATGATGGATATAAGGGTTCCTGCAATGACAATAAAATATATGATTATTTTCAAAGTGTTTTAATCAAAAAGATATATTTACAGTACTGTCTGGTCAAAAGGTTATAATTTCCAAGTGACTGACCAAAAGGTTATATTTGCAACTTATTTTTTTTTATATCTTTTTTATATTACATCGTATAAGAAAAAAAACAACGCTAGGGATAACTTTAGTTAATTTAAGCAGATATTGAAAAAAAAAAAACAAAAATTCGCTCAAACTAAATTTTAAAACGTTTTTTTCAGTTTTCCTAAAATTTGCTTATGGTGTACTTATAACCTTTTGAACAGACGCTCCTCAGTTGTCAAGCCGAGAGGCCTCTGTCTGAAAGGTTTTTCGTTCCAAACATTAATTTGGGGGAATTTTGAACCTATTTGTTCTCATTTATAAATAACTTTAAAACATAGCGCAAACTTATATAAATATCTATAGTTGTGCTTACATCCCAGAGGGGTAGTCAGAGACTGTTGTAACCAATAAATAAATGTTGCTATAACATCAATGTGCAACAAATATCTAATCTATAACTCTATTACCGTAAGAGGTAATCACCACACAATAATATCGATTTTATAGCTTTGCTTGAAATACTTACAAGATGGGTGGCCCACTTTTATAAAAGTTCTATACCATGGTCAATAAAAGTGTGAAGAACATAAATACATTAGACAGCAGATCACTCTTTACATTTTAATTGCAAACAAGTAATATGTTCTAAGATCTAGCTAACGCCGACTGTACCCACATCAAACTAATATTTTAAAAGGGTAAGCAGAAACAGCAATAGATATTCAATATTTTTTATGGTGATCTCTTGATAATTTCGTACCACCAGGATGTCTATTTTAAGGGTAAGCTGAGGCAACAATCTTTATATAGGGGTATTTGAGTCCGTAATGTACCTATGCACTATGTTCTTTTCATATTTCACCAATCAAACTATTCTAAAAAACAAGAGAGTGTAAGACACATTATAGGGGTAAGCAGAAGCATCCATCTCATTGATGAAGGTTAATTTAATGTTGGTTATTCATATAAGCATTATGGAAGGCCATAATAACCTGACCCATGACATATTGTTAGAGCGCTACGATCCCGTATGTACTGTTTCCTTTTTAGAATTCCGCATCAGATTTCCGCGACAAGACGTCGCCTGTATCATATAAGGGAGCTAAGGGCGTGATCACAATGGTGTATCCTGAAGCAAACTAAAAACAGCTTTATGTACTAGTGTAAATAAGGCGGTTGTGATTGAATTATATCACTCGACATTATATTTTTAATTGCATTTGGTTATTATAAACACGTCCTAATATTATGAGGGTATAAAAGCATCCGCTGGTAATTTTCGTCACACAATTATTTTAATTAGTGCCTCGGTGCAGTTCCAGTTTGCAGTAATTCCAGTAATCCGGATCCGGAGTGAGTATGTATGTACCTTTTTTCGCGCCTACTCTTATTTTTTCTAAGTCCTTTTCAAGCGTCTTTTCTTATAAGAGATAGCATTGTGTGTTGTTTTTTACTATTATTTTTTCCTAAGTCCTTTTTACGCGTCTTCTCTTATAAGAGATAGCATCGAGTGTACTGTTTTCACAGATTTTTTCAGTGTTTCTTTTTTAACTAGTGTTTCCTACACGAGTTAGAACTTTGACTGTGCTACAAAATCTTCATCATAAGGGCAATACGGAGCAAATCATAGTCGTGAAAACTAATGCTTTAAAAAAAATTTCAGGTCTACTAATCCTTTCGACTCCGATGCTGAGAGTGTCGCGGCTCCCGTTTCGGCTAAAAAAAAAATTATCAAACCGGTGAAGAAGCAGTGCAAGAAAGCAGTAGCCGCTGCCAGTGCGAGCCGTCGTCAGCGCCAGCTATTTGGCAGTGACTCTGAGTCCGACGGCGAGCTGCTGCCATCGACATCGCAGCTGAAGAGGAAGCGGGCTTACACGTTCCCCGACTCTGAGGTTAGCTTTTTTTTTATTCTTAGACAAAGACAGTTCCAAGTCAGCCGTTCAATTTTATTTGTTTATCCTTTATCATATTTCCCGCTCTATTCACTATTAGTTTTTTTAATGAGATGGGGTTTTTTTATTTCACTCCGATAATAATTAAATAACTCAGTACTTTTTCACATACCTAGTTATTATGCATGTAACGGATCTAATCGTGTTAATTGAGTAGTTTCTCCGCACCTGTGTTCAAATTTGTAAAAATCTACCAATCCCGTTTAGATTTGAAACATGTTTTTTTACCTCAAGTCTTCGCGGGCTAAATATATCAGTCCTTTTATGTGATATGTAGGTATACCACATATGAAGAAGATTTGACAAATGCTGACTGTAATTTTTTTGTTATCAGGATGAGGATTCTACGAACAAACCCGTGCGAGCTGCTGCTTTGAAGAGCTACCTGTATAGAAGATCGGGTACCGGGTACACACAGCAGTGGGATCCTACTCGGCGTGGGGACTACTATGTGGAGCTTCGCGTGTCCAACTGTCGGGAGCTAGAAGGGTTAACTGAAGACCTTTATAAACACTCTATAATTTCATTAAAGGCGGCTGTGAAAGAAAACAGCCCGCTATGGCGAGCAACCTCACAGTTAGTGGTAGCCGCCAAGGAAGACTTTAAGGGAATACAGCCTATACTTTATTCCCGTAAGAACGCTAAGAACTTTTAACTCTTATGTTCTGTATTGATTTTATTATTGATTTTATCTTATTGTATTAATTTCAGAATCTACTTCGGTAGATAAATAATTAAAAATAAAAACCAAAATTGAAATTAAGAAATCTAGAACCTGTATGTGGTTATCTACTTTTGGAATTTACTTATAATAAAGCTTTGCTTTTTTTTTTATTTTCTTCGTTTGTGTATTTTCTTCCAGAATCTACTTCGGTAGATAAATATACAAAAATAAAAACTGAAATTGAAATTAAGAAATCTAGACCCTATAATTGTGGTTAATCTCCTTTAGAATTTACTTATAAAATATATATATTAAAGCTATGCTAATTTGTGTATTTTCTTCCAGAATCTACTTCGGTAGATAAATATACAAAAATAAAAACTGAAATTGAAATTAAGAAATCTAAACCCTATAATATGTGGTTAATCTCATTTTAGAATTTACTTATAAAATATATACTAAAGCTAAGCTAATTTGTGTATTTTATTCCAGAATCTACTTCGGTAGATCAATAATAAAAAAACTAAATATAAAAATTTAAGAACAAATATATAAAATTACCTGAGTACCTACTTATTTAATATTTTTTTCCAACTGTCGAGTCTGTAATGTTGACTATCCTAAACAATTGACAATTTTTATCAGAAATCTATAAAGTTACCTGAGTACTTATATAATATTTTCCACCATGTTTCACTGTCGAGTCTGTAATGTTGACTATCATAAACATTCTAATCATAAAAAGAGCAATATTCATAAGTCCAACTGCTTGTTGCAAACTAAATTCGATAATGTATACCTAATAGCGAATGCTTTTAAAAATAGAATCGCTAGTTACAAGATTTGTCCCTCAGAAAATAATATTTCGCCAGAATTATTTCTTTCGCAAGTCTCAGAAGAAGCCTGCTATCTAATTAAAAGGTCGATGAAGAAATATATTTCAGTTAAAGTGAACTTTGAACTCTTTGTTTCTTATATCTTGCCGAAAAATGACGAATCTTCTATAAAGTCCTTCAATACAAAGTATAAAGTTGTAGTGCAAAGTACAAACTTACTCGATATGTACAATACATTTGTGGAAGAACTAACTACCAAATGTTCAGAATTTGAGCTTTCTGAATCTGGATGGACGATTGAATCTATACAACATTTAGAAGTAAATATAGCCAGTTATAATCCTCTGAGAGCTGGTTCATATTTGCCTTTGCCGAAAAAGATTCAAAATACAAAGTCATGTGTTAACATACAAAACAGTGATAAACATTGTTTTTTATGGAGTATTATAGCCCACATGTATCCAGCAAACACTAATGCGAGCAGAGTAACATCATACCCTCATTACTCAAATTTGCTGAACATAGAAAATATGACTTTTCCACCGAGTTTGGATGACATAAAAATGTTTGAAAATGATAATCCGAACATCAGTGTAAACATTTACGGCTTAGATAAAAATAATAATGTCACAGGTCCACTTTATAAGACTTTAAAACGCAAACCGGAACATGTGAATTTGTTATTTATAAACAAAAATGGTAAAAGACACTTCTGTCTGATTAAAAATTTTCAAAAACTTGTTCACAAGCAATTAACAAAACATAAGTCAAAAATTCACTTGTGTGATGAATGTTTTGTTTATTATGATTCCATCGATAAATTACTAAATCATAACTGTTCTAGAATTCGAACTGAACTTCCTCCAGATAACACAAAGATAAGCTTTGCAAATTATGAAAGAACGCAAAAAGTTCCCATAGTAATTTATGGTGACTTTGAGAGTTTATTACATGAATACTCAGATAAAAATAAGTCTGCGTACGTGGAAAATATACAAGTTCATAAAGCTACCTGTTTCGCTTATTACATTCACTGTGAAGCAGACCCAGAGTTAAATGAATTAGTATCTTACAGAGGTCTTAATGCTTCGGAAAAATTTGTCGATTCTATTTGTAAAGACGTGAAAAGATTACACAACATACTATCTGTGAAAAAACCTATGAGCCCTCTAAGTGAGAAAGAATTAATAGCATTCAACACCGCTACAATGTGTCACATATGTAAAGAAAATTTCGATGACAATGATTCTATTGTTGCGGATCATGACCATTTTACTGGAAATTATAGAGGTCCTGCTCATAATGTATGTAATTTGAACGCAAAAGCATGCTCGTTTATACCTATCATATTTCACAACCTTTCCGGTTACGACTCCCATTTATTTATTGAACAACTTGCTGCTGTGTGTGGTCGAATTAATCTAATACCGAAAAATAAAGAAAAATATATTTCTTTTACAAAGTTTATTCCTATAGACAGTCAGAATGTTGCCCAGCTCAAATTTATAGATTCTTTCAATTTCCTGAGTTCAAGCTTGGACAATTTAGTGAAAACGATGAAACCAGAAGATCTGAAAAATTTGCGATCCTTTTTCAAAGATCAACATTTATTTGATTTAGTCCGCAGAAAGGGAGTATACTGCTATGATTATGTTGATTCTTGGGAACGCTATGATGAAAAACACTTACCCAGCCCCTCCAAGTTTTATAGCCAACTTTCATCGCAAACTGTTTCAGATGAAGACTATAACCATGCATTGAAAGTTTGGAAGACATTTAATATTTCTAACTTAGGAGAATATACTGATTTATATCTCAAGTGTGATGTGTTATTGCTGTGCGATGTTTTTGAAAAATTTCGATGTATGAGCTTAGAACATTATGGTCTCGATCCGTGCTACTATGTTTCATCGCCTTCTTTAAGTTGGGACGCTATGTTGTTACATACGAAAGTCGAATTAGATCTTATTTCAGATGTGGAAATGTATCAAATGTTGGAAAGTGGAATCAGGGGAGGTCTAGCCCAATGTTCTCAAAAATATGCCAAAGCAAATAACAAGTATCTTTCTGATTATGATCATGATGATGCTGAAAGTTTTCTAATTTATCTTGACTGTGTAAATTTATACGGGTATGCTATGATGCAAAAGCTTCCTACAAGCAACTTCAGATTTTTTAATGATGATGAAATTAAACTTTTTGATATCAATAAGACTGCTAAGGATAGTGATGTGGGTTATATTCTTGAAGTAGATTTACATTATGATGACCACTCTGATCTGCCATTCGCAGCCGAAAAGTTTATTCCAGAAGGCAGTAGAAATTCAAAGTTGATAGCTAACCTATACGATAAATACAAATATGTAATACATTATGTTCACTTACAAGAATGTTTGAAAAATGGGCTCAAATTATTGAAAATTCATAGATTGTTGACTTTCAAACAAGAATCTTTTTTAAAACCATACATAAAACTCAACACCAGTCTAAGACAAAATGCCACCTCTGATTTTGAAAGAGACTTTTTCAAAAAGCAAAATAATTCTATATTTGGTAAAACTATTGAAAACAAAAGAAAGCAAGTAGATGTAAAGCTAGTAAACGTGTGGAAAGATATCTCTAACAAGACAAATAAGTTTCGTGGTGCAGAACAATATGTTAGCGCGCCAAACTTCAAGAATATGACAATTTTTTCGGAATCATTGGTGGCGATACAAATGCAACAATCGAAAATCGTTTTAGACAGACCAATTTATATAGGGTTTTCAATACTAGAGCTTTCTAAATGCCATTTGTATCGATTCCATTATTCTGTTATGAAGCAAATGTATGATAATAATAAAATAAAACTTTGTTATACAGATACGGATAGCCTGTTGTATTTGATTTATACTGAAGATTTTTACAACGACCTGAGATACAATTTGAAGTATTTTGACACTAGTAATTTTGAAAAAACTAATAGTCATAGAATGCTCATAGTGAACAGCAAAATACCTGGTTACTTTAAAGATGAAATGGGTGGTCAACTTATATCTGAGTATGTTGGTTTACGAGCTAAACTTTACTGTATAGATTGTGTCAGTTCTTCTATAAAAAAAGCTAAGGGCATAAAGAAATCGGTTACTAGGAAATTGACGATTGACAAATATAAAAGGGCTTTGAATTTTAATGAAACTTTGAGAGACAAAATGTGTATAATTAAGTCTAAAAATCATAAATTGTTTACTCAACGTATTAATAAGTTAGTGCTGTCTAGAGATGATGACAAAAGACAGTCTATAAAGAATAGTTATGAAACCCTACCTTGGGGACATTGTAAAACTATATTTTAAGGGAAATAAAAATGTATATTAACTCATGAATAAAGCAGAAGTTGCTAACGTGTGTGACTCAATTAAAATATTTTATATTCTACTTTTATTTTCAATGTATTGTTATTAAAGATTATATTCTAATAAAACATAACATATACTCTAATAGCAGCGTTTTATTCTTCTACGAATGATGACCTATATTTGTTATAAAAGAAACAGCAGTTCATTAAAAAATAATTTTAATGAGGACTAAAACATTTGCCAAACCATAGAATATGATTTGTAAGACACATAATTATCAATATTTCTGTTACAAAACAGTTGCATTTTAATAAGTTGAGACACTATTTTTTAGACACTACACAATAATATTCACTCAGTCAGCAGCCAATTTTTTTCGCAATCTTTTCTATCAAGTGTTCAGCTTCCTCCAATATATTATCATAGTCTTCACTCACAATGTACTGCACATCAGTTTCGTCAGATTGGGTGTTTCCTTCTAAATTTTCAATAGAAATTTTTATAAGACGTCTTCCTTTTTTAACTTTTTTTATAATGTGGGACGTGAGAGAAACTGTAGACGTAGTCGTTTGATTTTTCTTAAATTCGTACTTTCTCTTCAGTTTTTTTGCTTCTTTCTCATGTTTGGAGTCTTCAGCTGGAGCTTCAACCGCAACATCTTCAACTTTATTCAAATATTTGTCTTGGTACCGTAAATAGCTTCCTATGTCTTGTGAGTAGTAGAAAGGATCATTCTCATTCGCCATGCTCTGTAAACAACGAAAAAAGAGTTAGATACAATTACTATCTCTAACAATAAAATATATAAAAATGTAAAAGAATACTAACCATTTATTCTGCAAACTTTAAACAGCAAACGTCGACTTGCACTCTCTTCGAGACCTTTAGAGAAACTAAGCACAAGTATTAAGCATATTTTTTTTAATTTCCTCCTAAATATAGTAAGACATATGATATTTATGCTTACGACACTCAAAACCTTTTTTGATGAGCACTCTACTAATAGACCAAAATCTAATTGTCTGTCTGTCTGTCCCTCATTCAATACTGTTAAATAAATATAACATTTGACTTCAGACTATATTTTAACCCTTACTTTGCTTACTTGAAAAATAAAATAGATCTCATATTATAAGGGTATGTTGCCTGTATATGCTCACAATGTGTGGATATAGTTCTGCCTATATAAAGCAGGACCACCTAAATAAAATTGCATTCCATTCCACCATCGCCAAGATATTATACTATCAAGTAGGTACATAATATGCATATTTTCTAAAAAAAAAACCATTTGAAATTTAGGCGCCTAGCAGAAAACAAGTTAAATTGGAAAGGTATTCTATAAGAAAAAATATGAAGTTGATTAAACAACCCGTATCGCTGGAAGTCAGCAACATAGATTTGGAACAAGCCAGAACCTCAGTCAAACATAGCATTCTTTTACCAAATACTATACGATCCATAATATGCGGGCCCTCAAATTGTGGTAAAACAAATATTGTGCTTAATTTATTGATGCATCAAAATGGACTCAAATTCCATAACATTTATGTTTATTCAAAAACGGCATTCCAGCCTAAGTATTGTTTCTTGAAAAATATTTTTAGTGCAATTCCAGAGGTTAATATGTTTGTATTTGAAAATGGTGAAGATGTTATTTCTCCGAATGATGCGATGAGAAATTCTATTTTTATTTTTGATGACGTTACATGTGAAAGCCAAGTAAATATTCGGAATTTTTTTTCCATGGGCAGACACAAGCAAATTGACTGCTTTTATCTTTCTCAAACATATTCTAAAATACCTAAACAATTAATCCGCGACAATGTCAACTTTCTGATTCTATTTAAGCAAGACGATGTAAATTTAAAACACATTTATGATGAACATGTTGGTTCTGATATGAATTGGCTAACGTTCAAAGAACTATGCTCAAAAATCTGGAAAGACCCATACATGTTTATGTTAATCAATAAAGATTGTAGTCTTGGAAAGGGTAGATATAGAAAATCATTTGATATGTTTATAAGACTTGATTCATAATGTGATAAAAGTTATTATAATAAGCATCGTACGGAATTTTTTTTAGTTAAATTCAAACACTGACACACCGAACATCGAAATAAATACAATAATGGGTGACGATATAAAGAAAAAAATAATAAAATCTATAAAAACTATAAAAAATAAAGCTAAACAACTGCGAAAAGAAGAAGACGTCTTAAAGTATAAACAACGCATTTTTTTTAAGCCAATCACAGATCCTTTGGAATCCATAATATCAAATAAAAATACTGAAAATCATGTAAAAACATATGTACCAAACGAGAACAGCAAGAATGATGATAATGATGAAGATGATGAATCACAATTTTATTTTTCACCCCTTATCTCTGGAAATAAAAGGAGTGAAAATAAAATGTCTCATTTATCAGCAAGTCCTTTAACACCTAACATATGTAATACAGAATTAAAAAATTGTAGCACTCCTGTTCAGGAAAAAGTATTTGAATATAAAAACCTTAATATACCTTTTGGAGTGCGCAGTGAAAATGAAAAAATAATGATAGGCAATAGCAATGTACTATTTTCAGATAATATATATGATAACGATTATGCTCAAATTTCACAAGCTAAAATAGGAGACAAGAGTTATGACATTACTCCTGGTTTAAGTGAGTTATTATTTCAAAGTAAACCGGATAGCGGAAAAGTGACAGAAAAAGATAAAATAGTTTATAAAGATATTTTATGTCAAACAAGCGCGCATAGGAGAAATTTTAATCCGGAGAATCAAATCAGAGGTGATAAAGGAATGAAGTACTGCAATTTTATAAAACCACTTTTCTTTGAAATTGAATCTGATGATATCAAACATGGCGGTGCTTTGCCCAAATTGAAGAAATACAAAAAAAATACAGATTTCATTTACTGGGATGATCCGAATGAATTAATTGAACGATTGAAAATTTTGATAGCTTCTAAAGATGCGGGTAACACTGCTCATGATAATGAAATAATATCAATAATTGAAGAGTTAAAAGAGGCTAATGTAATAAAAGGGTGAATAAAAGAAACTATATTAGTTAGTTCTGCTCAGTGTTTTCTGAGCTATTGAATATGAATGTTGATAAATTCGGTCTCCATGTACACAAAAAACTTAAAATTAATAATGTAACTACAGAATGTGTTGGAAACGATGCTCAGTACAATATATTACAACATATTGGAGTGCCTATTGACCCTAATGATTGTGCTAATAAAGAATACGTAGACAAACAAATAGATAAACTGGCAAAACAACTAAAAAAGATTGATGATGCTGTATTACAATTAAATCATGAAATAAAAGGAGCTGACAGAAAAATTGACACCCTAAGTGATAAAATTAAGAAAAAATGAGTAAAGAGTGTTGTAAATGAAATTCATAAAAATGTGAGAAAAAATTTTCCTCGTAGACATGTTATAATGAAAGATATTGATGATTTATGGCAAGCTGATCTTATTGATATACAATCGCTGGCAAACGAAAATTCTCAAAATAAATATATATTAATAGTCATCGACACGTTTTCGAAATATGTCTGGGCATTTCCTCTTACATCAAAAAATAAAGAAACCGTGTCTAAAGCTTTTGAGTCATTACTAAAAAAAGGTCGCACGCCTAAAAACTTACAAACAGATTTAGGAAAAGAGTTTTATAATTCAGATTTTAGTAAATTGATAAAACAACACAAAATTAACCATTATTCAACATTTTCTACTAAAAAGGCTTCGATAGTGGAAAGAGTTATCAGAACATTGAGAAGTAAATTATACAAAAAATTCAGTTTACAAGGAAACTATAAATGGATCAACGGCTCATTAAAAAATATCGTACAGGAATATAACTCTACATATCATAGAACAATTGGTCTCGCTCCAGAAAAAGTTAACCATAGCAATAAAAAAATAATATTGAAAAAATATCAATTATTGCAATCACACACACCTCAGCGAAAATGTTATAAATTAAAAGTTGGGGATTATGTTCGAATAAGCAAGTATAAAGGTACATTTGAGAAAGGATTCACTCCTAATTGGTCAACAGAGGTATTTAAAATAATAAAGATACAATATACACATCCACTCACATATATTTTGCAAGATGCAAGACATCGACCTATATTAGGAGCATTTTATGTTGAGGAATTGCAAAAAACTCGGCATCCTAATATCTATCTAGTTGAAAAAATTTTAAAGAAAAAAGGAGATCAGTTATATGTGAAATGGCTAGGTTTACCTAAAAATGAAAACAGTTGGATACATAAGTCAAACCGTTTATAGTTACCATTCCACAAATAATGCTTTTAGTCGTCGTTTGGTCGTAAGCAGGAACAGACCATTTTGAATTTTAACTATGAATAAAATATCGACTACTAGACAGAAGTCATCTCGCGTTAAAAAAAGAAATGCTTTAGAGAGCACCTTCAAAAACATTGTTTCTCGTACAAAGAAACACATAAGAAATTTAAAACCCAAATGTAAAAAAGCTGCCATAGAATTGGCAATAGCGGCCGCAAAAGAAATTGCCTCAGACCTACCGCAAAATGCCATTAGCTTGCCTCGAATAATACCTTTACCAAAAACCGGAGGTTTTTTACCACTTATTCCAATATTTGCTGGACTATCAGCGGCCGGTAGTCTAGCTGGTGGAGCTGCTGGTATAGCGAAAGCGTTTAATAATGTAAAGAATGCAAAACGACGCTTTCAGGAATTAAAACGACACAATGAGAGAATGGAAGCATTATGTATTGGAAGAGGATTGCATGTCAAACCGCATGCTGATGGCTTAGGAATATATACTACGAAGAAGGAAAAAAACTGAATAATCGGCTGCCCAATCGAGCGCTAACTAATATTGATATTTTGCACCATGCAAAAAAAATTCCTTTTTTTCGAGGAGTCTTTATGAGAGATGAATCCTCAAAAAATGGAATGTGGTGTTCTAAATTTGGATAGCTCTCAAAACCCTGGTACTCATTGGGTAGCCTATGCAAAGTTAAATGAATACGTGGAATACTTTGACAGTTATGGTGATCTGAAACCACCTCTAGAGTTAGTTAAATATATCGGTCGAAATATAAAATACAACTACGACAATTATCAACAAGACAACACGTTTAAATGTGGTCATTATTGCTTGAAATTTCTTAAAAATTTTTGGCAAAAGGCGTTATAGTGAAATATAAAGCTCTCCTCAAAAAACTTAAAGTCATTTAGATTCTGTCCGCCGTTATGTCTCACACGTTTACAATAACTGGGAGAAAATCGATACTGGAATCAAATTATGTCCCACCTTTAATATTAGATGGTAAATATGAATGCGGCTTAGTATATTTTTCAGCTTTTAATTGCATACCAAACATAACTGAAAATCACAATTTGTTTGTCTATGGGGAAAAAGAAAATAAGATCAAGTTTCCGACAGGTATTTACGATTTACAAGATTTGAATGAGTATATTCAAGAAAGAATTGGTAACTGTCAGATTTATATAAGACCTAATAATAACACTATGACATGTTCTATATATTGTAATGAATCTATACATTTTGATAAAGAAAATAGTATTGCACCAATACTTGGTTTCCCTAATATCAAATTAGAAGCAAATAAATGGCATGAGTCCACGAGTCCTGTGAACATTCTACCAGTGTCCGTTATAAGGATCGAATGTGATCTTGTACAGGGATCCTACACAAACGGAGAACCTACACACATTATTCACGAATTTATACCAAACGTTCCTCCAAGCCATAGGTTTGTGGAAATTCCTAGGAATGTAATTTATTTTCCAATCAAACATAATATCATTTCTTCAATTACTATAAAAATATTAGATTTGGATGGGCAACACATTAACTTCAGGGCAGAAAATATTCAGCTGTGTCTCCATTTGAGAAAAGTAAAATGATTATATTCAACGATAACAAAAACAACATGACTAATAAAAACTATAGCACAGTAAGTAAGAAAATTAATACCAAGTCTGCTTTTAAATCAACTAGACGTATTCGCAAATTGAAGAAAGTTAAAAAAAATAATAAAAAATTCCTCGAAGCACTTGGATTCAGAACATGAATATTCTTCAGATAAATAACTCTACTCAGTTTGATAACTCCATAGAGAGTTATGAAGTTCATTCTTATAACCCCTATAATAACAGTTTTAACGAAAATGATGAAATACGTATACCTATTCATCAACAAGACATCTATGTATTACCAGCAGCTAGTTCTATTTACATAGAAGGGATTGCTTCAGTGTGTAACAAAGATGCGAGTGGAAAAATTGTTAAAAAAAATGTAAATTTTACTAACAATGCAATATCATTCCTTTTCCAAGATATTAGATATGAAATAAATGGTATTGAAATTGATCGCATAAGAAATGTTGGTATAACTACAACAATGAAATCATATATTTCGTTAAACAATGGAGAAAGTAAGGCAGCTGAAGCTTGGGGCTGGAAAATTCAAGGATTAAAAAATTCAAGCGGCGAGTTCAGCATTCTTTTACCTCTCAATAAATTATTAGGGTTTGCTGAAGACTACAACAAAATTATTTTAAATTGCAAACATGAACTTATTTTAAATAGATCTAGTACAAACCTGAATAGTTTAGTTTCTGGAGCTGACGATATTGTAAATTTTAATATTCAAAGGATTCAATGGCGTATGCCCCACATTAAAGTTTCTGATCAGCAAAGATTAATTTTGTTAAAACATTTAGAAAAAGACAATCCTATACATATAGCATTTAGAAACTGGGATTTGTATGAGTATCCCTTATTACCAAAAACTACAAAACATTCATGGGCTATAAAAACAGCATCTCAGTTAGAGAAACCGCGCTATGTAATATTCGGCTTGCAAACTAATAGAAAAAATAATAAAACTGAAGACGGTTCAATCTTTGATCATTGTGCTTTGACTAATGTTACATTATTTTTGAATTCTCATTACTATCCTTATGATGCATTAAACCTTAAGTTTGATGAGAATAAGATTAGTATATTATATGACATGTATACTAAATTTCGCCAGTCGTTCTATAACCTTCCACAAGATCCGCTGCTTGACATTCAAACGTTTAAGGAAAAAGCTCCTCTTTTTGTTATCGACTGTTCGAGACAAAACGAAAATTTAAAATCTGGTCCGGTTGATGTGCGATTAGAAATTGAAACCTCGAGAGATATTCCCAGTAACACCTGTGCTTACTGTTTGATAATCAACGATCGACTTATTGAATATAAGCCGCTAAGTAACATTGTGCGCAAGTTATCATGAATGTTATTGTAGACGTACAAGGGTTTAAAACCTATCAAAATGAATTTATACCGAAAGAATTTGCTTTAGTATGCAACGACCAAATTCAAGTATTACTAATAAAACCTCCTTTTCATTATAATGAGCTGACGAATGAGGAAAAAAAACAGGTAGGCTGGATAGAGCGAAATCGAAAAATGTTGTGGAGCGAAGGAATAGTTTCGTATGATTTTTACACACCTTATTTGAAACACTTTTTAAGACATAAAAATATTTATTGTAAAGGATTAGAAAAAATGACATGGTTGAAACAAATCCTGAATAATACAAATGTTTTTAATTTAGAAGATTATGGTTGCCCAAATTTATTAACTCTGTACAATTTATATGACACAAATTCTGATATTTATAGTTGTATTTATCACCCCACAATATGTGCTTTAAAAAATGTAACTTGTTTGAGAAAATGGTGTAAATTAAATAATAAAGTTTTATGAAAAATAACTGAGTATTTAAATCATACCTATTTAAAACATCCTTACAATACCTGACAAATACAAATCTTCACATAGAAAGAAAAGGGTTCTCCATATGCCTCACACGCATCGCCAATTTTTTTCCGTGTGAAGTTTGTTTAGCAAAAAACCCAACATGCGAATTATAACGCAAAACGTAGGTAGGATCCTCAGATCATAGAAGTAAGTATCATAGTAGTTACTCAGATCATAGTAGTTACTTCTATGGTCTGAGGTAGGATCTATCATAAGGATTGGGTTGAATCGTAACAGACCTTGCGCCCGAAAGGTCAGCAGCTCTAGCAATTATGAGTCGAACCGTTGTGACAGTTGCGAGTTGGGTTGAAGCGAAAGGATAGCTCTTGTATTGATGAAACTGTGTAGTTTTTGTTAGATCGGTTCAGTTCAATTCGCAACTGATCATGCAGGCGAAAGGACAGCTCATGTAGGGTGAATTGGGGCATTCTGGATGCACTCGCTCGAGCGCAGCGAGAGCGAGTGATCCAGAAGCCCCAATTATACACTACTATTGTATGCTCAGCAGGTGTCGAAGATGAGTACCAAGGGTGGGATAGAAAAAAGTAGAAGAAAACTAGGAGCAAGACCATATGCAAATTATTCGGAAGAAATGTTAAAAATTGCAGTTGACTTGGTGAAACGTAAAAAAATATCATCATATAACGCAGAAAAGCAATTTGGGATTCCGAGACGGACCATCCTGAACAAATGCAAAGATGTTCATAAAAAAAATATTGGCCGTCCTACAAGAAGTAGAAACTAAAGAAGAAGAAAGACATATAGACAATGTAATAAATGCTGCAGCAGAGTTTGGGTGCCCGTTGACACTGTTAGACTTACGGATTGTTGTGTATAATTATTTACAAAAGAATGACAGATTACACCTCTTTAACCATAAATATCCGGGGGAAAGATGGGCACGCGCTTTTCTAGTTCGCCATAAACTTACACAGCGTACCACACAAAACATAAAACGATGCCGTGCGGCCAAATCAATACCTGAGATGGTTAGGAAAAGTCTGTCGAAAATGTTTCTCCCAGAAACATGCTAAATTTTGATGAAACAAATATTAGCGATGATCCTGGCACTAGTAAGGCTATATTCAAAAGAGGTGTGAAACATCCGGAACGTGTAATAAATTCAACCAAAACTTCAGTTTCTATCATGTTTGCTGGTACAGCAGATGGTGTGCTTTTGCCGCCGTACATCGTCTACAAGGCCGAACATTTATGGAACCGATGGTGTCGCGATGGACCCCCAAACTCCAGATACAATAGAACACATTCTGGTTGGTTCGATATGACCATGTTTGAGGATTGGTTTGAATCAATAATCATACCCTGGGCGACGGCTTTAGATGGACCAAAACTTGTTATAGGCGATAATTTGTCGTCACACCTTAGTGTGGAAATCGTCAAATTATGCGAAGAGCATAATATTCGATTCGTTTTTCTCCCACGAAATGCTACTCATCTCACCACCACAACTGTGAGCGACGAAATCAGCATACATAGCGATTCTGATATTGCGGACATAAACATAGATATGTTTGATGATTTTTGCTTGGATACATTTAGTAATATATCGGAAGTGGAGTCAAAACAGGGTAATCAAGAAAATATAAAACAAGATACGACTGTTGATGAAAAGAGCCACAGAAAAAGTTACTGACTGAAACTGATAACAAAGAAATAGCAGGTTTACTTAAAACTGACGAAAAAGAGGAATTACTACTCAAAAATAACAGAAACTGGAGAAAAGATGAACAAAAAAACAGCAATCAGAAGAAGTCTCACAATGAGGAAGAAAAGATAGGAGATCAAATTGCTATATCTAGAGAAGGAGAAGTAAATAATAACAATAAGACTGACGAAGCTGATAAAGATTTACAAAATAAGATTGAAATAGAAGTAAAAAACGAAAATAATGAAAAACAGGCATATAATATAGGAAAAACAGTGTTGACAAGATATTAAAGGCAAATTTTGGAAGTACTACGTAGGTACCATAGATAGTGTGGATTCAGTGAGAAAAATGTATAACATTTCTTATTTTAAAACAATCGGTCACAAAAAAGGTGATATAAAATTTATTAAGCCTAAGCGTATTATAGATAAGGACAATGTCCCCGAGAGCTCTATTGTGAAAGCAATAGAAATTTCGGCATCTGAAAATCCTGCCCAATTTACGTTATTAAGGGATGAGGATAAGGTGTATTTTAAAAAAAAAAAATGATAATTTTTTTTTTATATCTACCTACCTACCTTATGTTTAAAAAAATATTTTTGTTACTTACCTATCTAAGACTAAATGGTTATGTATCAGTAGGTACTTATTGTCATCCATCATAAATAGTATTTTCATATTAACATGTTTTATTTTTGCCAACCCTAAGAATTCTTCACCTTCACATTGAGATCTTAGAAAAGCTTACACAACTTTGCCTACCTGTGAAAAAATACTAAAACTGATTTTTAATTAGACTCAGTAGGTATGAGAATTGCAGCAATTACCCTATACCAATCATAAACAGATTATTTACAGAGATATGTGACTAGGCAATGTTGCGGTTTTGCCTTCAACTTTGCCTGCGTTTTGAATTGCATATTTTAGGTAGTCTTTATGAGTTTGTCAGCAATAACCCACTTTAAACGCACGGCTTAAGGTTCAATTTTTAACTTCCATTGAAATGAGATATGATGTTTTTCATTCATAAACAGTTATAGACAATAAACTTCAAAATACAGGCAATGTTACAACATTTTACGGTATCTATTTTCCTCCAGTATTTATAGGTCACATCCGAGTTGTCAAATCAGGTAATATAGGTCTATTCCGGTGTATTATTATTTTTCAAATAACTCCAATGGTATTCTTGATAAAATTATAAATAGGGTAAAATGCTTCGTTATTCTTAAGGAGATCCTGATTAGAGCGCGGGACATCCAGGGCTTCTTTGTAAATGTTCAATAAGATGTCAATAAATACTAGTCTTTGTATATTGAATTGAGGTACAATTTGGGGAAGGAATCATTTTCAATCTATGTAAGTGTTCAATAAATCTGCCATGTCCAATCCTCAAACGACAAATTGTTGTGTAGAAGTTTCTATGTACATATTTTCCGACGATAAACCATGGTCTCTTAATGTCCGAGTTAATATAGCTGTACCATTTTCCTTTTATTTGTGTCGTTTCTCTCCAATGAAGTATCCATTGATGTTTAATATTCGTTCTAATGTCGGTTTTGCAATGTGAAGCTGGCAACTTAATGTTCTTGATAGAGATTTGGTGAATATTGGGGTTTTTTATTATAGAGCTGGCAAGTTTATCAGCGAGTTCGTTGCCAGAGACGCCAATTTGATGTGAGATGGTGTCCAAAACAAACGTATTTCTCTATCTTGATTGAGCCGAAGCCTACTAATTTTCTGCCTTATGTTATAAATAATATACAGCTCCACATAAAAGAGTAGAGATTAATGTTTTAGGAACAAAACAGATTTGAACCTAGCAACAAAAAAAAGTGGTCTGTGTCTACTATGGTCTATGTGTCAAACTCGCGCTAAGTCCTAAGTAAACAAATCGGATGAGTTGCCATTAATATATAAAAAAAAAAAAAAAAAAAAAAAAAAAAAAAAAAAAAAAAAAAAACTAATCGGATTTCCTTAATTTTGGAGTTTTGAGGATTGTTGAGTGTGTTCACGAGGTGAAAATGAATAAAACCATTCGCAGCGGAGCCAGACAGATGATTTACAGCGTTTATCTACGGTGTTTGGCAGAGCATCAGGCCGGAGAAGTGTTAGTCAATATACACGATGTTTATGAAAGAACGGCGTTTTATACTGGTGAAGTAGTTACTTAATTTCTAACAATTAGGTTGGGGTGTAGGAAAGGGTGGCCGTACCTGGGACTTAGAAAAATTTTGACCAAAATTTTTTTTATTTATTTTCCATTGTAATCATATTTTATATGTCGAAAAAACCATATTATTTCAAATAAACTTTTTTCTACGAGCCACCATTACGAAGTTATCACAGTATGAAGGGCGCAGGACTTAGAAAAAATTTCATGTATGTGGTGTCATTATGACACGTATATTTTATGATGCTATCGTCTAGAAGACGTTAAAATATGCATGTTTTGTATGGGCAACTTTTCTGTAAACTTGATTTTTTTTTTTTGAAAATTTCGATAAGATATTAAGGAAAAATGTATGGAAAATTTTAAGATAGCACTTTTTTCAATCAAAGTTGTGTCATTATAACATGTTTTTTTTATTTTTATACTGTAGAATAAAATATAATAAACATATTTTGTATGGTACAAAACTCTCTGTGAACAATATATTTCGAACTATAAATATTTCAAAAATGTATTCGGAGCACACGTCCGCTCTCCGTGCCGGCCTCGCGCGGTGTGCCGGCGCGACCGATTACTTTATGTCGTAAACTTTTTGAAGGGCCGGAACCGAGTTGATGTAGGTCCGCGAAATACGGCGAGTTTTGTCTATAATTTCGTAAGATTTTTAGGCGCTTTTCGTTGGATGTTGAGGTATTGTTGTTGGTTATTGTTATTGTTGGTTGTTATTGTTGGTTGTTATTGTTGTTGGTTATTGTTATTGTTATTTTAGTTATTTATTGTTATTGTTTTAGTTAGGTATTGTTGGTTAATTTAATATCTATTTTTATTTATTATGTTACCTCTCGAGGTTATTTTGGCGAGGAATTTTTCTTTATGGAATTATGCAGCCACTATCCCAAATGAGGACGCCGCGGTGGAGGCTGCTCAGGAATGGCTGTTATTGCCAAAAAATCCTCCGCGGTGTCCCAAATGTAGGACTCTTATGAAAAAAGACATAAAAGTGTCATACAAGTTGGGCTACAGGTGGCACTGTTTCAGAAAATCATGTAGGACAACTGTATCGCCGACAAAAAATACTTTCTTTGAAAGGAGTAAGGTCAGCGTCTTAAAGACTCTGCGGCTTGCGATGCACTTCTTTCGTAATGACAAGGTGACGCAAGCCGCGAAAGACGCTGGCGTTACCAGAAAGACGGCGATACAGATGTATCATTTTCTTAGAGAGGTTTGCGAGGTGGCAGAGGCCCACGGCCGCAAACCAATTGGTGGCCCGGAGGACGTTGTAGAGGTGGACGAAAGTCACCTCTACACAAATAAGTATCACAGGGGACGGCTGCTAAAGCGCCAAACTTGGACCTTTGGGTGTGTCAGCCGTCTCACCAAACGGGTCCATGTAGAACTGATACGGGACAAGTCTCGGCTGACGCTGGACCCCATTATACAGGCAGCGGTGCAGGAAGACTCATATATTATGTCTGATATGCACCGCTCCTATACTGGGGTCCATCTCAGGCTAGGGATGCGCGGCCATTCTGTGGTCAATCACAGTTTAGAATATGTGGCGGGGACTATTGATATTGCCGCGCATCCCAGTCTCGGTTTACCAATTCCGGGGTCAACCAATGTGCGGGTGAAGGTGCACACCAACATCATCGAACGGCAATGGCTAGAGCTGAAGCGCCATTGCCGTTCATGCCGGAGTGATAAGAGACTGAAGTGGTACATGGGGGAGTACATGTACCGTCAGAACATCCTCCGGCGGTGTGCATCAGATGCAGCGAGATTCCGTCGGTTTCTCGCTGACATCCACCGCGTTTACCCCGGAATCGGTAAACATGGGCTGAAGCTTCGGAATTGCCGTTGTAGGCCCGGTTGCCCGTTTAGATAGTAAATCGCGGGCAGCAGTAAATTACTGACACAAAAGTGCCAAAAAAACAAATTAAACAAAAAAGAACAAAAATAAATCACAAAAAACAAACAAAAACAACAAAAAAAAACTAAAAAAAAACGAACAAAAAAAACTAGAAACTAAAAAAAACGAACAAAAACCACAAAAAACAAATTCTGATGAACGGAATTGTAATTATCATAAATTTTATTTGCCATGCCATATGATTTACCGTGCATCATTTTCTACAAAAACCGAATCAGAGCACCCCACTTTCCACGTGGTCTTGTCTGTCCTAACCCTAGAGTGTATATAAAAGAAAGCGAAGGCGCGTAGGGGAGCAGCCCTCGCCCGCCGTGACGGAGCGCGGGAACGAGAGAGGCGAGCGGCTGAGGCTGGTCGCCGAAGGCGACCAACAAGCCGAAGCTGCGGAGCCGAGTGAAGTGACCGTGCTCTGGCACGCAACGGCGAAAGGGCTGCTAGCCGAAGCGCCGAAGCCCACAGAAAACTAGAGTCGCCTCCTCCTCCCCTCTTTTTGATACAATGACTTAATTTTATTATTATCTCTGCCATTAGTAGTAACCCCGCGAATATATATAAAAAATTATTGTCAACTGAACCTCTGCGTTCATAATTTTACGGATTTATTTTCGTTAAATTATAATATAATGGCGAGAATCCGTTAAATTGTAAAACGAAATTTAACCAAAATAGTTTCAAATTTTGTAACGGGGCCCCAGAGTAAGGTTAGGTTAGGTTGGTTAGGTTTCTTCCAAAATGCGCGAAGCGCATAACCACCCAGAATAGAAACCCCCGCGCAGCGGGGGCTTCGTCGACCCTGTCACGGAATTTACTATCGGGTTCTATTGACAATTTTCCGATAGATTACAATCTGACTAGTAAAATTATAATCTAACGGTTTTTACAATCTTGCGGTGACATATATATTTCATTCATCCAAAATAGGTGTTATAATGACACCGTTCAGCGTGAAAATTTTCTAAGTGTTGAAATTTATAAAACTTTGTGTCGCTATATTTCGGCCATTTCTCAATTTAGAGAAAAAAAGTTCCAGTAAAAGATGCTTATTTTTACATATTCTTTAATGTTCTGATCAAAAAAGTAGTAAAAACGAGCAAAAAAAAAAATTTAAATTTTTCTAAGTCCTATATATGGGCCACCCTTTGCTACACTCTGACCAACAATTAATATACATTACTCAGATTTCTTGTAACAATGTACTATTTCGATGTATTGAATGGCTTACAATGACTGTGTGTTATTATTATAGAGGTTAGAAAAATACTCAGTGTCAAACGTCACATAACGTCATCGTCTGTAAGCTAATGGTATTAAAACATGAGGTCTTGATACTTTTTTATTAACCCCCGACTGTAAAAAAGGGTTTCGATAAGTTTTACTGGTGTATTTGTGTTGGTCTATCTGTGTGTGTGTGCCTGTCTGTCCGCCCGTAACACCAGACTTTATTTCTTTGAAATCTGGTTTTCTAGCCATGTTTCTTAGACATGCTACATGATTATTTATTTTTTGAAAATAATTTGTATTAATTGTGGTGTACAATAAAGAGTATAACTACTAAGGCCCCTTGCGCACTAGCGGTCAACCGCGGGGGCGGCTAACCGCGCGGTCTGCCGCTTTCCCAGTTTAATATGCAACCGCCTGTGATTGTACGCACTTGACCGCCGCAAAGTTTCAACCGCGGCGGTTGAATGGAGAGCTGCGGCCCGCTCCGCGGCTGGCCGCCATCTTGCTTGTACGCACTTGCGATTTCAGTTTGCGGCGAGCCGCCGATGAGTTAGTACGTGAGTCGCAGTCATGAACTTCGACACAGAGAAATTCATTGTTGAAATTCAACAACGAGAATCAATTTGGAATTGTCAAGGAGCAATATATAGGAATAGAGATTTAAAACGGAAACAATGGGAAGAATTAGTAGACATTTTTGGAAAAGATGAGATGACAACAGAGGAAAAAAGAAGTCTTGGTAAGTATTTATTATAATTATTATTATTATATTTATATAAACGAAACTACACATACATTCAACATCTTAAAACATAATAAATACGTCTATTTTCAATTAAATCATATTTCTTTGCCATTCTAATTTCCCATCAGTCATAAAATATTGGGCAAACAATTCTCTGTATCTCAACGCAGTTTTAGCGTTCCTTCTTAACCCTTCCTGTGTTAAGTTTTCTGTCAAAGGGCAACTGAGTGAGTCGTCGTAACAATAACCATCTCGGTCTCTTACAAAATTATGTAGTACACAAGTAGCTTTTATAATATCTTTTGCTAGATCAAAGTGAACATTTAGAGGTCTATGAAATATACGCCACTTGTTTGCATAAATTCCAAAACTGCATTCTACATATCTTCTTGCTCTAGAAAGCCTGTAATTGAACGTTCTTTTAGTTTCATCCAAATCTTTTTTTGCGTATGGGCGCATCATATTCGTAGATAATGCAAATGCCTCGTCGCCTACAAAAACGTATGGCATACATGTCTCGCTGTTTTGTGAAATAGGCTGTGGCTCTGGAATATCCAATTGGTTTTTTTTGCATTCTTTCGTAGAAAACAGAATTTTGAAATATTGACGAGTCACTGAATTTACCAAAAGCTCCAATATCAACCATAACAAATTTGAAATTACTGTCGCATACTGCTAATAAAACCAAAGAGAAAAAACTTTTATAATTAAAGCACATTGAGCCACTGTTATTAGGTGCTATACATCGTATGTGCTTGCCATCGACAGCACCTAAGCAGTTAGGAAAATTAGCTCTTTGAAAAAAATCATTCGCAATTTTTTTCCAAGCGTCTTTTTTTGGTTGAGGCAAACAAATATCTTTCAGACAAAACCAAATTGCAAAACAAACTTCTCGTACGATTTCTGCTACAGTGCTTACTCCAATTTTGAATGTATAATGTAGTTCCGCAAATGTACAACCTGTTGCAAAATATCTGAAACAAAAATTTTATAATTACTACATGCATTATTTAATTCAATTTAGATATGTACCTATATTATACTTCTATTACTTTATGACTATATCATTAACTTGTTTGTTGTATTGTTCTAGGAAAAGAATTACAAAAAAAATGGAAAAATATCAGGGATAATTTTGTGAAAGCTCTAAAGGACAATGTTAGCAGGAGTGGGTCAGCAGCTAAGAAAAAGACTCAATACATATTTTACAATAATTTAATGTTTTTGAAAGACACAGTATCCATCAATGAAACTGATTCAAATATGCCAAGGCAAGAAAATGATGGAAATGAAACAGAAAATGTCACTGACCCAGTCATACCACCACCGCCAAAACGAAATAAAAAGAAAAAAAAAGAAGATGATATAGGAGTTGAATTGATTAACGTCTTAAATAAGAATGTCGAGTTCAGAAAGGCCGAAGAAGATGAAGATAGACTGTTCTTTTTGTCGTTGGTTAGTGAAATAAAAAAAGTGCCTGAACATATACGCCTACGTACAAAAGCTAAAATAATGCAAGTCATTACTGAAGCCCAAACGTCTGGATACAACTCTACTTGGGATTACGTGCGACCATTTAACTACAACCAAGGGCCACATCAAGGATATCAGACACCATCATTTGCTAGAAATAATAACCCACCACCACCACCACCGCCCTCAGTTCCACCTACACATCGTGGAACATGGAATGAAGGAGAATCTGTAACTTCTCCTGAATCAACATATTCACAGAATACACATATGTCTCAAGAATCTGATTATTTAGATCTTTTTAATGATAATAATTCTCAGTAATAGTTATAGTTTCCTACTTTTATTGTTCTTTGTGGTTATGAATACACATTGCGATTCAAATTAAAACATAATAGCTAGCAAAAACATTTTTTATTTAAAATACATACCTTAACGTTATAACTAATTTCTCTTCGGGTTGGATACAGTCACGAAATTTAGTATCTTGTCCTTTGATTGTGACATATAAAACTGTTAGTAATTCTTCAAATGACGAAACACTCATTCTAACATAGCCAAAGAATTTATCTTGGTGCTTCTTCAGTTCTTGAAAACAACTTGCGAACTGGCCAAATTCATTACGTGTTTCTAGTAAAGGATGAATCCAGTATCTTTTTTTATTTTTCTTTCGTTGTTTTCGGGAGTAATAATAAATAACACAAGCTATCTCGACGGCGTCCATTTTGTTTATGAGGTACGCGGGCCGCTCTGGTCCAACCGCTTAACGCGTTATCATCGCGGTTTTTTCGCGATTGGCCGCCATAGCGGTCAGCCGCGATGAAACCGCGTTAAGCGGTTGGACCGCTCAAACGAACCGCCTAGGCGGTCAATCGCTAGTGCGTATAAGCCCTTATACAACTAATTCATTAGTTGGTATAAATCCCCCAGACATAATAATTTGCAAGTCACTGCTTTTGTCACAACCCAAAAAATTTTTATTTGCGTGTTGTACTCAATATCAATATTAATCAAAATTACTTTGCGATGTTTTGTTAATTTAATTTGTAATTTAAATTTTTAATTGTACTTGTATTTTAATTCCAACAATTATTATACTTCTACAATACCCAGTTGGACACTGTACATACAATAAAATCTGCACAATTTCGTGTAGCAAATTGTCCTGCGATCTCCACGTTACAGGCTATGCCTAGTGTGGAGATCTCAAGCTATCTTACAAAGTACAAATAAGTTTTAAAAAGTGCAGTGAACATGTCTCCAAAAAAATGTTGTACATTATTATTGTTGTAATAGGCAAATAAATTCTATTTTATTTTATTCTGACAAATAAAATCATTTGTTACAGGAAAATCTGTAAACACAGTTAGAAGAATTGCCAAAGAGGGATCAATAAACCAAGGTAAAATTTCCACGCCAGCAAAACAAAGGAAAGGCGTTGGCAAAGAAGGAGTTGGATGATTTTGATAAATGTGCTATCCGACAAAAAATTCAGCACTTCTATACTGTGAAGAAAGAGGTACCAACAATTCCAAAGTTGTTGGCACTGTTAAAGGATGACATAGGTTACGACGGCAGCAGGGAACATTTGCGAAGACTTTTGAAAGATATTGGATTCCAATACAAAAAGTGTCGCTCGAATAGACACGTCTTAATGGAGACAGCAAATATTGCTGCAAAGAGGGAGCTTTATCTGCAACAAATAATGGCAAACAGAAGTCTACCACCGGAACTGCAAAAGGATATTATTTATTTAGATGAGAGTTACATCCACGCTTCATATAAGTTGAAAAAGTGTTGGCAATCTATTGATACATATGGTGTTTTAACAGACACGTCAAAAGGAAAACGGTGGATAATTGTGCACGCCGGAAATGAAAAGGGGTTTGTTCCGAATGCCCTACTTATATTTAGCGGCACAAACAAGCAAGAGGACTACCATTCGGAAATGAACCGGGACAATTTTACCAAATGGGTCACTGAAAAGCTGATACCCAATCTAAAGGAGCCAACAATAATTGTGATGGACAATGCTCCTTATCATTCAGTGATAAAAAACAAAGCTCCCACATCGGCCAGCAAAGTGGCGGAAATCAAATTATGGCTGCTGGAAAACAATATTCCATTCGATCCGGATACTAGAAAACCTTTACTTCTAGCTCTTGTCAAGAAACACAAATATTGGAATAAATATCCCTGCCTTTCTCAAAGGCAAATCACAGCTGTCGGGCATTACAGTAAAGCGCGATAGACAACTAGCAACTAGCACTCAGGAGCAAAAGGAGCAAATGAAACAAATCAAGCATTTTTTTGTAGATGGAACATTCAAATGCTGCCCACAGCCCTTTTCACAAGTATACTCCATTCACGGCGACTCAGGAAGCACTAGCACAAAAACAACTGTACTACCGTTACTATATGCATTTATGTCGCACAAATCTGTAAAAGCGTACAGTATATTGTGGGATTTGATACATTCTCAAATTCCTGAATGGACACCGCAGAAAGTTAATATGGACTTTGAAGAGGCTGCAATATTGGCATTACTTCAATTTCATCATGGTGTACAAATTAACGGCTGTCATTATCACTATACGAATTGTTTATGGCGTAAAGCAAAACAATTGCAAATTAACTTGAAAAAAAATAAGCTCAACAGAAGAATAATTTCTCTTTGCTGCAACTTAGCCCATTTACCCATTGAAAAAATTAACGAAGGTTGGGATTATATAAAAACACAAATACCAGAGGATCCCAAGTTCCAAAAATTTCAAACTTATTTTGAAAGTTTTTGGATGAAAGAAAAGCTGCAGAATATATGGTGCGTATTTGGTGAGCGCCATCGGACGAATAATACAGTTGAAGGGTGGCATCATGGCATCAATAAGGACGTTCCTAAAAATGAAACAAACATATTGATGGCGCTCAATAATTTTCATTTAAGTCAGATTAAAAGCTATTCCAACAGCCCAAAAAGAAAACGACAGAGCCATTTCATTATTCATGATGATTTTGTAAGAGATACGCAGTTCGAGTTGATAAGTGGAGAGATAAACGTACCACATTTCTTGGACAAGTTACGCTAGATTCTATTGTCTATCCTCCTAAGTCCCTGCATTCTTCCTATAGAACAAAATGGCTGTTGTTGTTGAGTCCTGGGTAATGTAACAGGGAAGATATCATTATTACCGAATGTTCTTTAAAAAGAACTAAACAAATAACGTCTGTGAGTCCTGAACATTCAGCACTGATTTTAGCTACAATAAACTTCCCCATAATATTTTTGCTAGAACTAACATTATTCATAATTTTGGAACGATGAGATTTCAACAAAAAAAAATATTAAAATATTTGTTCTTTTAAAAGTACAGTCGGTCTCAAAGGTTACAAATTGAATCCTAACAAAGCAATAGAAAAATAACGGTTTCGGTTGGCAAAATATTTTTTATTTATAAGTATTAATACTTTTTATCCTTAAATTATTTTGAACATCAAAAATAGGAAATAGCTTTGCGAGCAATAACGGTATTCTTTACATTTCTAAACGAATAAACTATTATTTATTCTTTGACATACATAAATTCACACAAAAGTCTAAAAATGTATCGGCAGTCTTGGACCTTATAAAACTAACAAAAAATAATAACTCAACAACATTGGAAAATAGCTCTGAGGTCTATACAAGCTTTTGAAATTAAACTTTCAGATTATCCTTAACACTAGTTGGTCTACATAGTTAATAAACCGAAAAGGAACTGTGAATTCAAAGAGAATGAAAATCCAAAAAGCAGTTCCTTTTCGGAGTAATGCACAGCGGTAATTCGCACATATTACAGTATACAGTTGTTTTCATTTGACAGCCCTTCTGTCTGCAACGATGTTGTGTAGTTCCCATTTTAGGTAAATGGAGAGCTCCATGTTGCCTGAACGCTGCAGAGGGTACTGGTGTACTGGTGGAGGGTCTCAGCTGAGAAATCATTATCGTATACGAACTTCAATGAATTTCGTAGCAAGAAATACCGATCACGCGTCATGGTTCGCATTATAATTGGCACAGCATATTTCTCGCTCCAGTACATGCGTATTTGTGGATATCCTATACATGACATAAGCATAGTTATGCCGAAGAAAGCTTTGCACTCACGCAGGGTTAAATTCAAGCTTTTACCAGTTTTTTCAACCGCGGTCTGATTACTTTTGGTGACTATTAATGTCAGTAAATTATTATCAATGTATTCATGAAAGTAGTCTTTCATGAATGTTTTGGGCTCGGAAGGTTTATATGCTGGTTGTTGCAGCACAGGTAATTCTTTTCGAAAACATGCCCTTTTCCAAGGTGTATGACAATGTTAATTGATGGTTCGAGCGCCTCCACGAGTACGAACACCAGTACGAGAGCGCCTTGTATTACGACTGTGTATTCCACCACGCACCCGTAGTCGACTCCTACGAGCTGGTACACTCTGATCACTGGTAGAAGTGCCACCACCTTCATCTTCAGAGCTAGTAGACTCAGGGCCAGTGAGATCCTCGTCAGTGTTATCTCTGTGCTCATAATCCTCGTCTACGATAGGCTCTTGATAAGTAGGACTCTCATCGTCATCGGTATCTTCTATTTCAGAGTCATTCAAAAACTGAGATATTTGAGTATCTTGCAGTGCCAAAAAATAATACAATAAAGAGACAGTTAATAAAATAGTAGATATAAAATCAAAAGGAAAATCACGAAGACTTTTTATCAGTAATCAGGTACTACAGATACCGACTAAGTAAGAGATGACCATACCATGCCGCTGCCATGTTAAAAAAACCGAAGGTGATTTTTAGATTATAGTAGCGAATTTAATCTATACAGACCGAACAAACTTCAAAAAGAACAAATTTTCGTTTCAAACTTAATGAAAGCAGACCGAGGTAACTTAACAAAGAACAAATTATGGCAGCGAGTTTAATGTGTCCAGACCGAACACACTTTATAAAGAACAAATTCAGTTACATCAAAATTATTTTATTTCTGCGGCCTGTTTAAAAAAAATAATACACCAAAAACATTTCGTGTATGTTACAGAGTAGAAAATAACAGTTCATTTAATGAAAACCGCAATATTTCCAATAGATATTCTTGGATTTACTCACCTCGTTCACGACTCGCCGCCATTGTCACTGGTTTGTGGCCGAACAAAAAAAAATGGCGACTTGAAGCTCTATGCTCAAGGTCGGTGAGACCAGGATAAATTATTATTGAAGCAAAATAACTACTTCCGTTTAGAAATGTTGTCATAAACAAACAAATTATATTTTGTTCTACACAAAGGATGCTGGGTCATAATGCTAAATCCACTTTCGCGATAGCCAGGACTCAGTGACTATCGCCATTTTGTTCTTTATGCAGGAATTCCGGCGTTTTGTACATATTGCGTTTGAAAAGCTCGGGACTTAGGAGGCTATAGTCTATTGTATATTTGTATCTCATATTTTATTAATGTAACCAACGTAACCTAATGAAAATTACTTTATGCCAAGTATAACATTATTTTCGTAAAATAATTCTAAGTTTTTTTACCTCCTTATGATTTGACACTCATGAAAATTTCGCAAGTGCCGCACGTACTATCATCATTAGGATGATGATGATGAGGATAGTACGTGTGCATAAAGTACCTACCACACGTATTATAATTTAATGGAACTAGTGAGAAGAAAATAGTTGCAGAGGTTCCCATGGAACTACCGAGAAGAAAAGTTCTCACCTGTTCCATCATGGAACTAACCAATGGAACTAGTGGGAACATTCGAAAGAGTACACATTGAAAGACTGATTGGTTTGAGCAAAACATTTACAATTTTAAAATCAGATTTAAATCCCTTTTATGTACCACTAGCATCTAGGATATTTTTTATCTGTATAATGCTATGCAACTTTCGGGAAAGTATTGTAAAAAGAAATAAATAATATTCAACTGTGAAATCACATTGTTTAATTTTTATAATAATTCCTGTATATATATTTGTTCAGCAAAGCTTCCTTGAAAAAAGTTTCATAAAAACTGTCTAGTTTTTTTAACATATAATCAATAAAGGCATTGTCTCTTGAAATATAAATTACTTTCATGTCATTAAATGTGAATATTATTAAATTACAGAACATTTTTCCTGTGCAATACAGTTGACCCTGTATTTGATAATAGTATATGTAGGATTTCTTTAAAGACAGTTGGTTCCCCTCTTTGTACAAGTAAGGCACACTTGTTTCATCAATTTCTTGATACCTGGGCATTTTTTTTTATTTTGACAGTTCAGTTTTCGGCATGTCCGATGTTTTTGCAGCTCATTTGTATCTAAACTATCATGGTTTTTGATTTCATGTTTTTAGTTAGGAATAACATACTTTACATTATAGTAACAATTTCTAAAAATACTATGAAATTGCTTATAAAAGCATGAATAAATCACTTTTAGTAATGTGACCCCCTATTTTTTCCTGCGTCCAGTGTCCAAATCTGAAACAAAACTATCTAAGTTATGGTAGACAAGATTTCTTTGTTACAAAATGTGGAATGACCTGGAAAGATAGAAACCTGGATTTTCTAAATTCGTTCTTATTTACATTGCGGTACAGAACAAAATAGTTTTAAAACTTATTTAAAGTATGGAATTCCATCTATACGTTACCGCACCAGAAAGCTAAAAAATCTACCATTTGGAACAATATTTTTCAACACAGCAACACTTTTTCGTCACTGGTAACCCTAATAAGCCGGATTGAAGTAGATTTTAACTGTCAGTGTGCGTCAGAATTCGACTGAGAGTGGTTGAAGAACATCGGGTGAACATTGGTTTTCACATTCGTTACCAAGGTTAGTAAAGCAATTTTGATTGTTCTTTACTATTTTAACCTAAAGTTTATCATTCTACGACTTCGAGCTATATCCGCAAGTTTAAATAACTCAAAGTACTAGCGATTTAACATCAATGGACTCCCATTCATTTATGAAAGAATTGCTTTGTGCTTATTTCGTTACTTCCATTCCGTTTCAATAGTAATGGTAACGTATATGTGGAGCTCAAAAAGTAACGGATGGGAAACATAAGGCTGTGAGCACACTGTGATAAAATGATTAACTGTTAGTGATTTTCTATTATAATTTTCACTTAGTATTTAAAAAGCATAAATAAGGTATTGTTGGTTGGTTTTAGATGCCGCTGACACCAGCCGAAAAACAGAAAAGGTATCGGGAAAGAACAAAAAATGACCCACAAAAATACGAAGCCCAAAAAAAGAAAGATTTAGATAGAATAAAGAAAAACCTGAAAACAAAAAAAAATGGGAGAAATGACAGAATCTGAAAAAAATGCGCAATGAAAAATATGGAGAAAGAAAAAAAACTCAGAAAGAAAGAAAAAAGCAAGACGAAGAAAAAATCCAAGTAAGTAAATAAGGTAAAAAAAATAAAAAAAACAAAAAAGTTGTTATAGCCAAATATTCAAGAAGTACAATGCAGCTTTAGAAAAAATAAGTAAGCTGAAAAAAATTAATGATGCTGCCAGAAAACGGTACAAAAGACTGAATGAAAACTTAAATATAAAAAATGAGCACCTTGAAGAGACTGTTTCGAAACTTAAAGCGCGGCAGGAAATACTAGAAGCAGCACTCAAATCAAAATACAAAAACAGTAAAACTACAGAAAAACGCGTTTCGAAGGACCTGGCAAGACAAGAACCCGTAAAAAAAATTAAGCTGTGGGCTTTGTGACTAAGCTGTTAGGACTGCGTGGAACAATTCGCCAAAAGAAGTTAAAACTATACAAGGTTCCAATAATACAACAAGAAATAGAATAATTTTTTCTTCGAGATGACGTCACTCGCTGCACAGCAGGTAAAAAAGAATGTCGAACGCACAAAAAAGACAAACAACAAAAGAGATATCTACTCGACACCTTATCCAATTTATACAGGATTTATAAGGAAGAAGGAGGAAAATACAGCTTCAGTACTTTTTATAAGTACAAACCTTTTTTTGTGTTAACTCCAAGTATCTCAGACAGAGACACTTGCCTTTGTGTTAAACACAGCAACATGGATATGTTATTCAATGCTTTAAAACAAAAGCAAATAATACTGTACCAAAATATGACAGAACTCCTATCCAGCTTGGTCTGTGATAGAAAATCACGCGAATGTATGTACAGAGAGTGTGATCAATGCAATAAAAAGAAGACAAAATACAACCCAGAGAGAGAAACATCAGATGATTTGGTAACATGGCAACGTTGGGAACGAGTTACTCACGTTTACCAAAAGACAGAAAAAGGAAAATCAAAGACAATGATTACAAAAAAGACTGAGAAAAAAACGAAAGAAGGAAGCGTCGAAGAGCTAAAAAAAGAGTTCGAAAATCATTTAGCCTTGTACAAAGAACATTCCTTCAATGTTTTCCACCAACAGAAAAAATACCAAGACCTTATAAAAAACTTGGGACGAGATGAAGCTCTTATACTGTGCGATTTCTCTGAAAACTATGCAGGAAAAATGGGTCAAGAAATACAAGCTATGCACTTTGGTGCTAGTAAGACCCAGGTAACGCTGCATTGTGGAATGGTGTACTGGGCAAATGACTGCCAGTCATTTTGTACAGTCTCGGACAGTAACGCGCATGATCCAGCAGCTATATGGGCCCACCTAATGCCTATCATAAAAATGATAAAGGAAAAGTCTACCATCAATACACTTCATTTCTATTCTGATGGGCCCTCTTCACAGTACCTATCGACAAAAAAAAATTTTTTTTTTGCTGGCTTTATTCCAGAAAAAACTTTACCTGGAATTCGCTACATGGTCATTCTTCGAGAGTGGGCATGGTAAAGGGGTAGCTGATGGGATTGGGGGTGCTGTGAAACGATGTCTTGAAAGCCAAGTCTCCTATGGTAAAGATGTCACAGACGCAAATGAAGCCCACGGAATTCTTTCAAGGTGCATGAAATCAGTATATTGCGTGTACGTTACAGAAGGAGACGTGGAGAACTTAAGAAAACTAATACCAACTTTGCAACCGGTGCCGGGTACACTTAAAATACACCAAGTTGTAGTCAAAAATTTCGCTTCAACTACAAACGAGATCTACTACAGATCTTTTAGCTGCTTTTGTGCGAAAAAGAAGTTGTGTAACTGTTTTTCACCAAAAAAACATACGTTTCCTGTATGTCAGAGAGATGTACAAACCGAAATCACGGTTAAAGTTGAAACTCATCAACCTCCATCACAGCGTAAAATCAACGCAAGAATATTTGACGCGAATGTGATCTCTAGGCCAGTTCAAGATAACCATCCTGACATAGAACTCCATGAAATTATGGTTATTCATGACACTTATCAACCTCCATCACAGCAAGATACCATCGCAGAACTACTTGACACCGATAACGGGATGATTGTGCCAGCGAAAATTAACCATTCTGACAAAGAACTCTATATATTATTATAGATGACCATCATCGACCTCCATCACAGCACGATACCAACACAGAACTACTTGACGTCGATAACGTAATAATTATACCAGCTCAAGACAACCATTATGACAAAGAACTCCATGAAATAATTGTTATTGATGAAGGTAATTTACGGAATCGTTCACCTCAAACGCAGCAGCTTGCCAAAGTGAAAGTCGAATACATGTGTGACGACGACGCGATGTTTAAGATGCGCGATTTTGGTAAAAATAAACTACCATCGAACAGCCAATGCAATCCAAATAAATCGTTGCGTAAAGTTGTATCACGTAATTTTCAGTGCAGTAAGTGCAGTGCTTTGATTCATTTTACAATAAACATGGCAAAGTGCATATCCTGCAAGAAAAGATATTGCACCAAGTGTTGTGATGGCCAGTTTTCCTTTGACTATATATGTGAGACATGTTTCGAAGACGGCCCTCCAGAATAAGTAGGTAATACAGCAGTCACACATTCAGCCGGTTTAAAATTACCAAATGAACACCCCGTTATTAAAAGGTATAAAATACCTAACTAAAATAATTTAAAAGTTGCAGTTGGATGACTGGGAGAGACAGACAGTTCTAGTTTAAAAAGGTATAAATCGGTTTTTTGAAGTCATGTGTGTCGTGTGATAGCCTATTTATGTATAACCCTGTAATTATTAAAACGAGTCTGATAGATCCTGAAATAGAGCTTACAAACTATCTTACAAGTTGCTTTATAAATTTGAAATAGAGCTTACAAACAAAATAAAGTGCAACGTGCAGGTGTTCATAAATCTGAAATAGAGATTATAATTTTCTGTACAAGTTTAAAAAGAGCTTACGTATGTATGGTGTATTTATAAACTGATGTAACGGCTGCCTTATAATTCCGTTACCGATCTCATATACGTTACCGTCCGTTCCTATATTTTTTATATCAGATGTTATTCTTTAATGATATTGAGTTAAGTTTTGTTTTGTTCGTCACAGAGAGGCAATAAATATTTAAGTTAAGTTTAAGATATTTAGCTGACAATATTTCGCATAGCACATAAATAGTAAAGAAAAATATTAGTTGTTTTGGCTGTCTGGTAACGAAGTGAACACTTATGGGCCTTAAAAAGGGGAAATAAAATGGAAAACCATTAATTAATTTTATTTCCGTAATTTGTAAGTGTTTTTTAATGATTAAAGACTTGATACCTGTGATTGATTTTTTTTTTACCTTTTATTCTTAGATATATCTGGTAACGGAATGGAAAGATATTTGTGGTCTGGATTCTAACCCTATTGCAATTAAATTTCGGCAAGATTTCATTCAAATTAAGCTAAATTTAGGTAGGCCATATTACTAAGAATATTCTGAAACATTAAAACAACGAGAATATTGACTTCACAAAAAAAATCCTTAATTTTTTGTTGGGTCACCTTTAAATAAAAACGCCCACCTACTAGCGTAGGGGCACTTTACTTCTATCCTCCTGCAGCCCAATGTCCGTTACGTTTCACTTATTATACTACTCCGTAAACGCCCAGATTAACATAACAAGTTTCTGGAGTATACGCCCACTGTCCCACAAAAAAGACAAAACATTGGACGCCTTCTTAATTTAAAATTTCGCGCGATTTCGTAACATTGCTGCTATTGGTAGTTTCCTAGATTGATCAAAAACCAATCACAGGTAAGGATGCTTTGATGACGTTAGTCACATGGTGAAAATAAGACAAAATGGCACCCATCACAAAACGAGGTGGGTTAAATCCTTCTTTATTAAATAAATCATTACTTTAAATGTTGTTATTCTTATCAAATTACATGTATTTGGGATAAGAGAAGTTAAATCTACAATATTTTTTTGGATTTGACGAATACCTTTTTTTTTACACCTATTTGTACGGCTGCCTACGCACTGGCGACCATGGTCGCCGCGACCTGGCCGCGGCGGCCAGTGAATTCTGGACTTTAATATGGCAATCGCTATAGCCCCTACGCACTTAGCGGCCAGCGACCAGCGGCCACCGTTGGCCGCGGCGTCCAATTTGATGCCACGCGACCAGCGACCAATCGTGGCCGTCGAGAACATCACTTCTGTATTAAAATTCATCAGTGCTACCGCATCGGCCGCGGCGACCAGACGTGTAGCTAGCTACAGAGTGATTATTTTACAATGGCCAATTTCGACACGGAAAGGTTCATAATTGAAGTTGAAAATAGAAGAGGCTTATGGGATTTAGCATCAAATGATTACTCCAATAAAGATGTTAAGCGGCAGTTGTGGCTTGAAGTGGTCGATATATTTGGCGGTGAATCGATGGAAGATAAAGAAAAGGCAGAACTTGGTTAGTATTTTATTTTATTATGCCTAAGTAAGTAATAATGCGATGAACTACAATAAACGCAGCAGGTGCTGTAGTAGCATTCGACACGTATATGTGACATGAGTGATTTTTTTTTAAAGTTGTTCCGTTCATTCAAAATCTAAGAAATTTTAGCAAATAGGTAATTGTCAAAAGTATAACTATTTTATTTCTACTATTTTTCGCTTTGCACATGAGTTTTGACAATTATTTGCTAAAATTTCCTAGGTTTTCGTAATGATTGGAATAACTTTTTAAAAAGATTACTCATACCGCATGTGCGTTCGACGCCATTTTGTTTACGGCGCGCAATGGCGGCTCGCGGCGAGCAAGTGCCTCAACGCACAAACTGAGCAGCCGTCGTAGGTACGCACCCATATATTTACAAATTGTGCCAGGGCAAGCGACCATCGGTACTGAAGTAGTTTGCGAATATATCTCGATATTCGGTTGATGTTCTATTTGCTCTATTAGGTAAAGATGCAGGTATTTCTAATAAAGCCTCTGGTACAGTTAACGTGTCCTTGAAATCATATCCGTCTCTTTCTCGCACAAAATTATGAAGCACACATAGAGCTTTTATAATCACAACTGCAAATTCTTTCTTGACGTTTAGGGGTCGGTGAAGAATCTGCCATTTATTGGCTAATATTCCAAATGTACATTCAATATAGCGGCGGGCACGGGATAGTCGATAATTAAAATTAGTCTTTACATTATTCAAGTTTCTCCCAGCATACGGTCGCATCATATGTTCCGATAGTGAAAACGCCTCATCACCCACTAAAACGAACGGCATTGATTGGCCATTTTCTTTGATGGGGTTATTGCTCGGAATATCGAGATCATTATTTAAAAGCCTATGATAAAATACAGAGTCTTTGTAAATTGACGAATCACTGCATTTGCCGTATGCTCCAATATCTACGTAAAGAAATTTATAATTTACATCACATATTGCAAGTAACACGATTGAAAAATAATTCTTGTAATTGTAATAAAGAGATCCCGAATGTTGTGGTTTGATAACTCTAATGTGCTTGCCGTCGATGGCTCCGATGCAATTAGGAAATTGGGCGTATTTTTGAAAACCTTCAGCCGTTTGAATCCACTTATCTCTGGTCAATTGTGGCATCACAATTGGTTTTAATATCTCCCATATTGCTTCACAAACATCAAATACTATTTCCGATACTGTAGGAAGCCCTATACGGTATTCATGACTTATATGAGATAAAGAACACCCAGTAGCCAAATACCTGAAAATAAAATTCACATTAATAAACATAATATTAGTTTTGTAATATGTACCACATTTATTTATTGATTTACAGGCATTACTCTCCAAAAAAGATGGAAAAACCTTAGAGACTGTTTCACAAGAGAGCTGCGCCGTCTTAAAGATGTCAAAAGTGGTTCTGCTGCAAAACGTAAATCACAATACACCTATTTCAACCAATTACTGTTTTTGAAATCAGTGCTGGACACAAACGCAACAGAAAATAGTCTCGAAGAGGCAAGTCAAGAAAATGAAAGTGCAAGATCAGAAGATCTTGAGACTCAACAGTCTGCATCAAAGTCGCTTAGAACAAAAAGGAAGAAAAAAATACCAAACGAAGATTTCAGTTCTGCATAAGACCATAGCGACTACACAGAATGATTCAAATTGTGACAGACTGTTTCTTTTATCCCTCCTCGAAAGATTTCAAACAATCCCTGCTGCAATGAAGACCAAAGCGAAAATGGAAATCATGGAAATTATAGAAAAATACCAACCGAACTGTACACCTACAACAGCGCGCATAAACTATTCAAGTAATTTCAATACTCTTAACGACCAAGAATATGACCCGCATCGACCGAGTTATTCAGGTTATTCTACTACCAACAGGATATCAGATGATTCAAATTACAGCGATACTCATACTCATTATTCTGATATTTCTCAAAATTCAGAAATGATAGACCTATTTCCCAATTTGAATGATCAATTGTTCACAATTGCAATTTTTTAAGTTATGAAAATACAAATAATTTGATTATCTACTTCAGTTTTTTAATATTTAAAAACATGTTATAAGCAAGCCCTTTTCCTCTCCTTTTCAAAGTCGTAAAGTAGAATACTACTGAACAATAGTTCATAAATTTTTTAAAATGGCAAAACCTTGGTCAATGAATTATACAGGTTGTTGTGAAAAACACAACAGTGGTGGTTTAGGGTGATTCAGAATCGAGTCTTGTATAATTCAAATTTACAAAAAAATCCATTTAGCAGTTTAAGTAAAAAAAAGGCCCTATCACATTATTTTTATTTTTCCTGTACACAATACTCCATTCCGAAACACCCTTTAAAATATATCACGTATTTTTTAAACATTCTGTTTTTAAAAAAGAAAAAGCTTACCTTATTGTTATTACTAATTTTTCTTCTGCTGGAATGCATTTCCGATAGTTGTTACCAGTTCCAGTAATTTTTGGTTTTATTGTATCCAGTAACAGGTTAAAAGTATTCGTTGACATTCTCATGTAATTAAAGAATCTCTTCTCATACATTTTTAAATCCAAAAAATAAGTATAATATAATCCTTTAGTCTTTCTCTCGCAAAGTAATGGATGCACCCAAAACTGTCTTTTACGTGAAATCTTCCGTTTTCGTTTTCGTAGTAAATACACAAGCACAGTTAGCGTGATTATCTTCTGCACGTCCATCTTGACACACCCTTGGAAGTCGACTGCAAATTTTTCGGCCGTCCACATGTCGCGCTTGCCTAAGCACCGGCGACCATGGCCGCGGCGGCCTGGCCGCGTCTATGGTCGCCAGTGCGTAGGCAGCCTACAACACAAATGACATTGGGCGTTAATGCAATTTTGTTGGTCAATCAATTTGTACTCAGTAAGTGACATCGGGTTGTTATGATGTAATTTTTTTTATTTTTAATTTTGCGAGATGATGCTATTGAAGACTGTCTCAATGAGTCGGATATTGAAGATTTTACTCCTAGTGACGAAGATGTTGGGGATGAAGAGTTTCTTGTGTCCGATCACGAAACAGATTCATCAAGTTCTTCAGAATCGGAACCAGAAAGGCCATCGATGTTGAACCAAGGACGCACCACTTCTGGCACAAGTCGTGCTTCTCTAAGCAGAGGTGGACTGATCCGAGGTTTGCGGCAGCGAGGAGGTAGGAGAAATTTTCAGTCGTCTTCACAATCCGGATATCCAAATCCTACCTGGACGGTAAAAAGTTTTCCCCCGAGATCTCTTCATTTGTCACAGCCATCATACTTACCTCAGAACATGGAGAAGTATGACAAAGAAAGTTTCTTTCTTCAGTACTTCGATGATGAAATTGCGCGCCTGGTTGTGGAAAAAACTAATCAAACTGCGGTTTTCAAAACGGGTCATAGCTTACACTTGACTGTCGAAGAGCTTTACGTGTACATAGGCATTTGTTTAGTGATGGCAAGTGTTAGTTATCCATCTATAAGGATGTACTCGATGAATAAATACCGCCTAAATATAATCGCCGACAGCATGGCTCGGAATAGATTTTTGCTTCTTCGCAATTCAATAAAAGTAGTTTTCGATCAGAATGTAACAGGTAAAATGAAGTCAGAGGATAAACTTTGGAAATTCCGCCCTCTTATTACAAAAAAGCAGTCTATTTTTCGTAATCAAAAGAAGGAGCAGTATATTTCAATCGACGAAATGATCATCCCGTTTACCGGCGCTTGTGGAGTGCGAATATACTGCCCCGGAAAGCCAAATCCTGTAAGCATCAAAGCTTTTGTTCTTGCCAACCCAAATGGAATGATCTGTGACTTTCATGTTTATGAAGGAACCACAACATATCCCAGCTATGATGGTACAAGTTTCGGGTTGGGAGAAAAAGCTGTCCTGACTTTAACTGAAGGTATGGTACCTGGACATGTCGTGTATTGCGATAGATATTTTACTAGTGAGAAACTCGTCATTGAACTTGATAAAAGAGGCATAGGTTCTACAGGTACACTGATGAAGAACCGCATTCCCGTAAATGTTCGCACGTTACTAAAGTCAGATAAAGACCTCAAGAGATCAGGACGGGGCAGCAGCCACACAGTTGTCAAGAATGATGAAAAAATTGCTATAACCAAATGGTTTGATAACAAACCTGTGATCATGATGTCATCAGTAGAGGCCAAAGAAGAAGAAGACCAATGTCAACGTTGGTGCAAACTAGAAAAAAAATATGTCGCCGTAAACCGACCAAGAGTAATTAAACAGTATAATGCCAATATGGGCGGTGTCGACTTGGCAGATAGGCTTCTGGCAGTGTGTCCACACCGTTATAGAAGCAAGAAATGGACTTCAAGGTTTATTTCTCATATGATGGATCTAGCAGTTTCCAATTCTTGGTTACTGTACAAACAAGATCAGATAGCAAAACAATAAAAAAATCGACCAATTGAGACAGTATAAACTTAACCTGGGAGAGATTCTTATTGAAAAATATCTTCATAATGATGATGCAGATTCAGACGAGGTGGTTGTGGAACCTACTGGGACTACAAGAAAACGTAGAGGGATGCCAAGTGTTGAGGTACCCAAAAAGCAACAAAGATTATCTCAAGCCAAACATTTGCCTAAATTTGCAGATAAACAAGGCAGATGCAGACGTTGTCACACAAATAAAACTTTTTTTATTTGTAAATGTTGTAACATAAGATTGTGTCTTACAAAACAACGAAATTGTTTTGAAACCTTCCATTCTGAAGAATAAAGTAGGTAGGTAAATCTTAATTTAATTTCAAGACTGAAACTTTTTGGGTATTACATGAGAAGAAGTTATGTTTTTGTTTTTTAATTTTATTTTTTTAACTGTCTAGAAGACTAAAATAATGCAGAATTTATTTGAGATGCTCATAAATATTGAATAAAAGCATAATAGCCTGCATAATGGACCTACAAGACTAAATTTAAAGACTTTAAGCTTATGATTAAAGCTATTGTTGATCTAAGAGATGGTATGTGATTTTAGATATTAGTTGATTATGATAAGTTCCTATTTTTGTAGCAATAATTCAATAAAGTTGATTTAAGTATCCTAGTTTGTATACTTTATAATAACCCCGTGTTCTTCAAGTTGGACAAACAAACCAACCCAATTTATGTAATAAGCGCCCAGTGTCCTTTTAAAAGAACCCAATATTTCGCTTTTTTTTTCTGATAATATATCCCCCTACAATACTATAATCAAGGAAAAATGGTAAAAAAAATCTACCTTCACTCCAACCTAAGAAAATAAGTATGGCATGCTTTGGGCTTCAAGGCTGAGTACAGTTTTTGTCATTTACAAAGAACGGTGGGCGTTTGTACTGAGAGAAAGAAAATTTTCTTGGGCTGCAGGAGGCTATAATAGTCTCTTCTCCTAGGAGACCATCGGGCGTCGCTGCTAAATAAGGACGTTCTTTTGAAATAAACAGCCCACACTCTCTGACGATTAAATCAGATGCATCCATGTAACTTTTTATTGCCACTGGTTCATTAATAATGCCATGTGTTGTTGCCCATGATGAAAATTTTCTTGGGTTTATTAATTGTTCGGCAAATTTTTTTTGGCTCTCAGCTTTCAAATGGCAAACCGTGTGAAATCGACTGGCAGTAATACGATTCAGTCGCTTTTCATGCCACTCAGGATTTTTTGCCTGACCTCGAGTGTGCAACTCTATTTCCTGAACTTCTTGTGATGTGATTGTATTTATTTGTAGGTTTTTGCATAAAATGTCTCGTGCATCTTCAGTTTCATATGCATGGTCATTGAATATGGCATGAGGGTTTGCTGGGCCAAATATTTGCTTCATGGGCATGGTACTAGAGGTGGCTCCAATGCATATGTTTCTCACTCTTGCATTGAAGTTTTCTTTGTTTAGTGTTTCAACAGGATATGGGTGAAAAATTATATTTTCTAATTTTCTTTTTGATGGTAACCTCTCTGCTTTCAACGGAGATACAGTAAAAACTTTCTTTGGCTTGTGAAAACTCTGTAGTTGCTGCGTGCAAACTACATGGGTGATCATTGTTTTCTTTCTTCCCATTTCTTCAGCCGCAAACAGTATTACGGCAACGTGCTTGCAGTGGGCTTCTTTCCCACTGCCTACAGCACATTCGCAAGTGCTTTCTTCTATATTGCCATTAAACAATATTTTACAATTCACTTCATACTGTATTTTTTTCATGGCAGCCTTACAAACACCTTTTAAAAATGTGTCATTACCCACTTGTGTGGACCTCAAGATTAGCAGGTATCTTGACTCGTAAAGCTGAAATCCATCGTCTGTTTTCTTATTGAATTTGGAGAAATACAGATGTATATATTCTTTAGTAAGGGGCGGCGTCTGTGTGAGCTGTCAAGTGAACGACGCGTAGTTACTAGCTCCCGAAACATTTCAAGAAAAGTGATTCAGATTCATTGTTTTTGCTAAAAAAAGTGCATACAAATACTAAGAAACAGTCATTTTCTGCTTACCAAGTTCGGTTAGTGCGAAATAATAGCGATTAACACAAAAAACATCAAGTGAAGAAAGTGAAGTATATATACAAATATCTATCACTAGTTCAAACTATTCGGCGACTACCTTCTCAACAAGAAAATAAAACTGTTGTGTTTTGACATCTGTCACTTCTGACAACTATACTTTCGTTCTGCACCACAGACAAGTACATTTAACGGCTCTGGATACTTGTCTTTGAGATAGACAAGTATAAGGGTGACCAGCTGAAAAAAATTTCTACCAAACTAGTAGAATTCAAAACCAAGCATGGAGGTTCAAGCAATACTTAGAAAGATGGAAGAACAATTTGAGAAACAAACAACTATTATTACTGAAAACGTTACCAAAAACCTGTCATTAGTAATTGAAATTGAAAAATTAAAACCAATATTGGCGGAAAATACAGAATTAAAAAAAGAAATATCAGCACTAAAATACAAAATTCAGACATTGGAGAAAGGTGCAAGAAAGAATAATATACTACTTTTTGGCGTACTTGAAACTGAAAAAAATACTACTGAGCTCATGGATTATGTACTAGGTATCCTAAATGCAGTTAGTGTGAGGTCAGGGTCTGAGAGTTGGGACAAATGGGAGATCAGCAATATCCGCAGACTAGGGAAGCCACGCGAAAGCAAAATTAGACCTGTCTTACTCACATTTACCTTAGAATGGCGAAAAATTGAATTACTCAGGAATAGAAAAATGCTACCCAACAACATTTATATTAGCGAAGACTACCCAAAGGAAGTTTTGGAAATTAGGAAAGAGCTACGCAAACAACAAAAAGAAGAACGTGAAAACGGGAAACACGCCTATATTCGCTATGACAAGTTAGTAGTTAAAGGGAGAATAACGGAGAAAAGGAAAAGATCCCTATCAGGGTCACCGACAGCAAGTAAGCACAAGGAGGGAGAGCCAGCAAGGGCTCCAACAAAACTAAACAAAACCAACAACCAAGGGAAGCTGAACCTTGGCAGAGCAGGTACATCGTCAGGTGACACTACACAATAGCAACCAACCAACAACCGGGAGAACAACATAAAAACGGCAGCAACAAACAAAAACACAAACAAACTTTCTTCTCCAGTACGGCTGGTCACCGCGGAGAAGTATGACCAACACCCTCCAACAAAAGATGAAGAAACTATTTATATCTGTACACTAAACACTCGAACACTAAGGACTGAAGAGAGTCTTCAAGAACTGGAATTCGCTCTAAAGGACCTGAAATGGGACATTTTAGGAATAAGTGAAATGAGAAGGGAAGGAGAAGGAATAGAGGAGAGGCAAAATTATGTCATGTACCACAAGGGAGGCACTGGGGCCACCGCGGTGTGGGATTTCTGATAAAATCGCAATATAAAAAGAACATCAAAGAATTCATAGGTCTGTCTGAAAGACTTGCAATACTTCAGCTGAAATTCCCAAACTATAAGAAACAGATCACTATCATCCAAATATATGCACCTACTGAACAAACCAACAGTGTGGAAGTAGAGAACTTCTACGACACCCTCTCACAGACAGTCGAAACATACTCCGGTAACCACGTTATTGTAATGGGAGACTTTAATGCCCAAGTTGGTAGAAGACAAACAGGTGAAGAACAGACATTAGGCAAGTTTGGACATGGTAAAAGAAGTGTAAATGGCGGTAAACTAATCAATTTCTTACTTGAAAACAACTTGACACTGCTTAACTCGGTCTTTAAGAAAAAACCGAAAACTAAGTGGACATGGATTTCTCCTGATGGAAAGACAAAAAATGAAATTGATTACATATTGACAAATAAAGCCAAACAGTTTAGCGACACGAACATCATCCAAAATCTTAATTTTAACACAAACCACCGCATGGTCCGTGGCTGCCTCACCTTCTGCAAAATAAAGAAACCTAGAAAAACGGTAGAAAGAAACGCAACTACTCCCTTAGGAAAAGAATCCAAAGAGAAAATAGCCAATTTAGTAGAAATGGTCAATAATTCCGAAATCCCAGTCCTAGTAAAGTATGAATATGTACAGAAAAGACTTACAGAAATAGCAAACCAAAAAGAAAATAACAAACCAACAATTTTTTGTGAAGAAACAGCAAACCTTCTTGAAGAAAGGAAAAAACTTATAGTAGGAAATAAAAAAGAAAACCAATCAAAAATCTCAGAACTTAGTAAAAAGATAAGATCAAAAATGAAGAAAGATAGGAAAAAGAGAAGACTACAAACTCTCGAAAAACATATAATACAAACAGGTGGTATAAAGAAAGCCCTAAAAGAATTAAGAGAGAAGGGAAAAGAATGGATACCCAAACTAGGAAATAATGTTACAAAACGAAAGGAAATCCAGAACTTAGCAACCAAATTCTTTAGCGATCTTTACTCAAACAAAAACCCAGACACACCCGACCAAGATGAAATAGTAACAAATCACACAGAAGACCAAGTACCATGCATTTTGGTGTCCGAGGTAGAAAAAGCAATAGTCTCACAAAAGTTAGAGAAGGCACCTGGGCCGGACAAAATCCCAAACGAACTACTAAGGGGAACCATAGAGGAAATTAGCCCAATCTTAACAGCCATCTTCAACGAAATACTACACACAGAAACAATCCCAGACCAATGGGGAGAATCATACATAATTCTTATACATAAGAAAGGGCCAAAAGACGACATTGGGAACTATAGGCCGATAAGCCTCATATCAAATGTCTACAAGATCTTCGCCAAGGTGATTCTAGGAAGATTAACGAAAATACTAGACGAGAATCAACCCATCGAACAGGCGGGCTTTAGAAAAAACTACAGTACAATAGACCATATTCACACCATCAAACAAATCATGGAAAAATATAACGAATACCAAAAATCCCTATACATAGCCTTTATTGACTATTCCAAGGCATTCGACAGTCTCTACCACAAGGAAATCTGGACAAGTCTAAAGAAGCAGGGAGTAAATGACACCTATACCAATATAATCAAAAACATCTATTGCCAGAGCTCCAGCTGCATAAAATTAGAATCAAAAGGTGAACCATTCCCCATAAAAAGGGGCGTCAGACAGGGTGATCCATTGTCCCCCAAATTGTTTGCTGCAGTTCTAGAAAGCGTCTTTAGAAAATTAGACTGGGAAGACTATGGTCTCAACATAAATGGCAGCCGCCTAAACCATTTGAGATTTGCTGACGACCTAATCTTACTGGAAGAATGCCCAAAGAAACTGGAAAGTATGGTAAAATCCCTAGCCAATAAAAGCAAAGAAGCGGGTCTCGAAATTAACATAAGCAAATCAAAGTTGATGACCAACTGTGCAGAAACCGATATAGAAATTGAAGGGTATAAGTTTGAATATGTAAAGGAGTACACTTACTTAGGGCAAATTATCTCACCTGTAGACACAATGTCAAAAGAGATAGATAAACGAATAGCTTCTGGATGGAAAAGATACTGGTCTCTCAAGGAAATCATGAAGAGCAAGGATCTAGGCATAAATATCAAAATGAAGACCTTCAATACATGTATTCTCCCCTGCCTAACATACGGATGCGAGACTTGGGCCCTCACAGAAAAACAAAGAGATAAACTTGCAAAGTGCCAAAGATCAATGGAGAGAAGTATGATAGGTGTAAAAATAAGAAACAAAATAAGGAATTGTGATATAAGACACAGAACTAAAGTTATAGACATACTTACCCGCATTGATCACCTGAAGTGGAGCTGGACAGGCCACATGCTACGCTGTAAAGAGGACAAATGGAGCAAGCAAGTGACACTCTGGTACCCAAGAGACGGCAAAAGAAGACTGGGACGTCCTACAAAAAGATGGGAAGACGATATATGCCTGACTTTGGGTCCATACTGGACAAGAGTCGCAACTGACAGAGGTTACTGGCGTCAGTTGGAGGAGGCCTATGCCAAAAGGCACACCGAATTAAGGGACATAATCTAGTATAAGTTTAAAATTAAAATGCAATGTAAAATAGTTCGGAAATAAAGGCTTTATTATTATTATTATTATTATTAAGGGGCGGCAATAATGTATCACTGTTCACATCACGAAACAACTGCTCCTCTGGTAACTCCATCTTGGGTTCCGGACTCTCTTCATGTACATTTTCAAAGTTAAAATTCCTATCGTAGGCCTCCAGTCTGTAAAGAGAAAAAAGTGTTTTGCTTTGAGAGGTTATGGCCAAGTTTCATACACCTTTGTGGTCAACACTGGCACACATTTGTCTAGTCAAAGTTTACATTGGTTTTACTCAATTTTACGTGCAATATTGCACGGAAAACAGCTAAAAGCACTCACCTCACGAACTAATAATGCAGAATTATTATTGAACTCACCTCACGACTAGGTCAGCTTTTTTCCCTCTCAGGGAAGCACCTCGTTTTCTCAACTCTTCCTTCAACTGTTCTATACGCCACAAACTACATTTCTATTGATAAACGAAGGAAAACAAGAAAAGATTACAAAAATAACAGTATTTTTTATTTTTTTTATTTGGACTGCCCCGTGCTTGTAGGGTGCACAGGGATTTTGCCAGTGTCACGTTGTGAAAGGTACACGCTACTTTATTTAAACAAGAAACCAATGTAAAAGGAAAGAGATATTATAATTTGATGAGGAGTTAAAGTCGAATGTTGAAATAATTAATTTATTTACATAGAATGGGTATAAAGAGGGGAAACGGGGGCAATTGAAAAAAATATGATCAGTGGTCCCTTCGTCGAGACCACACTCACACAAAGAATTATCCCGAATCCGAATTTTGTGAAGGAAAACAGGGGTGCAGCAGTGGCCTAAGCGCAGACGACAAACTGTAGAAGTGACAAATTTTGGGAAAGGATCTTGACCATTAGCAGTATCGCTAAAATCTAAATAGTGTCACCAGTTTTCAGTGTCCATATATCATGTTTTCAATTATAAAAAATTGGGGTTTTCTTATAAAACCATGACTTCTCCGTAATTCTAAATTAATAAAGTTATACACTAATTGAGGAGTGTCTGCTCAAAACTTTCAAAAGGTCATATTTCCATAGAGCAAGATATATTTTTTTATTTTTTTCCCGAAACTCTAACTTAAATCCCATACATATCTGTCAAAATTCTGATCGAAAACAACGTATTTCCAACACAAAAAAATCTTGAACTTTGACTTTCCGAACCAAGTGGGCTTATTTCTCTGTATAACACATATTATTTCTCTAAACAAATTATGTTTTGTTAGACAGTTTTGTTCAAAAGGTAATTAAATCTTGTTCTACATTATTACCTGCCGAAAATTGAGTTTAATCGATTCACAAAATCGATTTTTTGGCTGTATACTCTAAACAGCCATTGCTTGAATGATTGTCTATGCTGTGAAAAGAAAAAAAATTACATTTTGAAGTTTCATAATCTTCATACAAGGAAAACTCACTTTACGTTTAGCTTTGTCTATGGTTACTAAAATAGAACATGACATTTAACTCCTCCCCTCTTCGCCTTCTTCACCTCTTGCGTCGCCCGGCGCCATCTTTTTAGTTTGCTGTCTAAAAGCCGCCATTTTATAATCTGTGCCGCGTTGCCGCCCGCCCGCCATTGCAGTCTCTTTATCGTCTGTGAATTCTGTGATTGCAGTTTTGTTTTGATCGAGTGAAGTCACGTTGATTTATTTCCGTACTTATCCTCTCAATAGCTAAACCAGCAATATTGTGCTTCTCATCATGGACGCCGAGGACAAGGTCCGTGTCGTGAAGACTGTGTATTATGATTGTTGTGTCGTGGACTGCGATAGCAAACGAAAGGACGTTAAACTGCATCGGTTCCCCGCGAGTGAGACAGGACTCAAAATGTGGTTGGATTGCATTAATTCAGACTCTTTACGTAGCATATGCTTGTCCGAGCTTCGTAAGCATCATGTGTGCCAAAAACACTTTGAAAAAAGATTCGTCACTCCCAAATTACGTCTCCGCATTGATGCGTATCCATCATTGTTTTCATCAGAAGAGATTGCCAGTGGGATCCCTACTAAAACTAACGAGGGCGATGGTAAGTTGGAGTAAACATTTTTTTCTTTGTAGTTAAGGTCAACCGGGGCAAAGGCGTCAGTGGGGACTATGACGTACATACATACATAATCTCACGCCTGTATCCCAGAGGGGTAGGCAGAGACCAGGGACTCCCACTTGCCACGATCCTGACAGATCACTTTCGCTTCATCAACATTCATTAGTTGTTGCATGCACGCACGCCGGTTACGGGTATGTGGTAATGGGGCAAATGTGTGCCAAAAATAGACTAAAAGACGCAATAGCCTCTTCTCCTCTGCCCGAACTCGCAAACATATGTGTATATTTTTATCAGTGTGATGCATTTAGGTTGAATTTCAGTTAGGAAAAATCATCGAAAAATCAGTTAGGAAAAATCATTCCATTTAAGAAAAATTTCAGAATGAATAATCTTATTTCTTTTTATATTTCAGAAAGCCTGAATTATAATATTGAACACAGTTATGCAAGAAAGAGGAAACATGAAGACCATACCTATTGTAAGCAATCAACCACCATGCAGCCTGAGACACTGACTGGTAAGTCTTAAGCTTTTTTGCTAGTATTTTTGTTTATATTGCATTCCTATGTAACCTAATATATATTAGTGCCTCTTGCACAATGTTTTTTATTGATCTTCTCTGAAACGGCTTCACCGATTTTATGAATTTTTTTGTGTTTATTTATTTGGTAGGTCTGAGAATAGGTGGTAGGCTAATTAATATGGCAAAACAGCGTTTGCCTGGTCAGCTAGTATGTTAATAAAATTGCCATTAATTGTTAACTTTTATCAGATAATATTTGTAATAATATCTGATCATTACAGATTTTAGTGAGCCAAGTACATCTGCGACAACTGTGGATGTGAAAATTGGCAAGCAGCTTCAATCTCCTACAAGGGAAAAAACGCATTACAGAGATATGGTTGATGAAAGTGAGTGGAGAGTAGTAACTCACCTATTCTATTATTACCAGTGGTCGGAGTAGGTATATTGAATTAAGGTCACTGACATCAAACATATATGTTAATATGGATACGCCTCCGAGTTTCCGGATTATTATGATAAAAATACCGAAACATCGAAATTATTACATGAAACTAGTTAAAAATGTATCAATACTCTCAACGCTATGCTGCTAGTGGCGTAGATGACCAGAATTTAATAGTAAAAAATGACTGGTGTGTAAAAACCTAAAGTAAAAGTGTTGGAGTAAAAGCCTAAGCATGTATAAAATGATATAATAATAATATTAATTTCAACACACGACATCCGGCAAACAGGGTCTTTTGTCCTCTTATCTCTATGCTCAACGCATCTGACCAATTAGAATCAAGTATCCAGGATGACTCATTGACTGTTTGTTCGAAAACAATGCGCTCGCACCGACATCCAGACCAAGTGGCTCACTCACTTATTTCGGTTCGTGGAGTGCGCTTATTTTATGTGTTGTGAATATCTTGACTTGACCCTGGCTTGTTTACTGTCTTCTGAAATCTACTTAAAACGACGAATTTGGCTTATAACTACGGACATCGATTTATTACTCTTGGATTGGGCCCATTTGAAGTTGTTTTTGTACGGGTAAGTTTTAATTATTTTCACTATTTAAGAAGGTTTTAGAACTTGGAAACAGTTAAAAAAATCACTTTATAGCAATCATCACAGCGTATGAGAGTCCGGTACGCACACCGCAGGGCTATCACCGCTTCAGTTAAAAAAAACACTATATGAAACAGAATTTCATTATCGACTTTACAGTTGTGTATGTATATATTGTAAATTTAAATCATTGTTTTAGGTGAGATATAAATAAATATGGCAAAGGTCAAGGCTGAAACAGTGCAAAAGTGGTTATTGCACTATCCTGAGCTACTTTACGATAACGCTAGTGGCACTATATACTGTACAAAGTGTGAAAGTCATTTGAAAGCTGTGAATAGAGGCAACATTACCAAACACATTGAAGGCGCTGTACATCAAGGAAAATTTAAGAGACCGCAAGAGGAATTTTACTTCGACCTCATTAAGTTCCTGATTCTATGCAATATTCCTTGGTCGCAAATGAAAAATCCAGCGTTCAAAGAGTTTTTTCAGAAATATATGTGCAGTACTTGTTGTTGCGTTTGTACCAATCGTAAAGTGGTTGACGAATCATAGTTACGAAAAGTTTATTTGGAGAAGTTTTATAGGAATAAAATCAATTCGATTTATGAAATTAATAAAAATGAGAAACTATGGATATCGCTGGATGAGACAACAGACATTTTTGGTCGATACATAGTCAATTTCCTAATAAAACCATTGCATCCTAGTAATAGTGCAGGCCGGCCTTATTTGATTGCTTGTAAAATGCTAACAGCAGTAAATGGACAAACAATAACACAATTTGTACTGCAATGTCTAGAAAATTTATGGCAAAACACTTTTGAAGCGAAAGTTGACAATATTTTAATGCTTTGCACTGACAGTGTAGCGTACATGCTATCTGCAGGGCGAAATTTAAAACATTACTTACCTGAAATGAAGCATGTGACATGTTTGGCGCACGCTCTTCATCGTGTAAGTGAGCAGATAAGGTCAGAATACAACGATGTTGATATTCTTATATCAAATGTTAAAAAAAGTATTTTTAAAGGCTCCTAGTAGGGTAAACATTTTAAAAGAAAAATATCCTGACTTACCGTTGCCTCCGCAACCAGTCATTACCAGATGGGGTACTTGGTTACAGGCAGCATCTTACTACGCTCAACATTTAGATAAAATAAAAGAAGTTTTATCCTGCTTGAGCAGTTCTGATGCTATAGCCATACGAAACGCAAAAAACATTTTGGAAAAACAAAATTTAGAAAATGATTTAAAATATATTGAAGAAAATTACTCTATTATACTACTAGCCCTAAAAGAGTTACAAAAACAAAATTTATCTCTAGCTGATTCACTTTTAGTATTTGATCAAGTAAGGGCTACGCTTAACGAGTGCAATAATGAGAATATAAAAAATTAAATAGAATCAGTTATGGAACGAAATCCAGATTTAGATACAATTAGAGAATACAGCGAGAGTATTGAAAAAAGCGTAGCAAATAATCAGAAACTTTATTTCAAATTCGCTCCATTGACATCTACAAATGTTGAACGATCATTTTCCACTTACAAATGAAATAGCTTAAAATTAGAAAATATTGAAAAAATTATAGTTATTTATTTTAATTGTATAGAGACAGAAAATCAAAATGTAGAACTTGTAACCGATGAGGATTAAAAATAATTATTTTTAATAAAACTGTAATAATGATTATTTGTATTAACAATAAACAATTTTGTTTGCTTACATATGTTTTTTTATTTTATTACTCTATTTACCAAATTTTTGGAAACTCCGGTACATTCCGGAAGAAATGCATGTCCATGTTATGATATCATGACGCAAGTATCTAAAATCAATATACCTACTCCGACCACTGATTATTACTATACGAATTTTCTGTACCCTAGTAATATTGACACATGATTTTACTATGTGCATTTATTTTTACAGATGCCAGAGAGCTTAAGGAAACTCCAAAAAGAAATAAGGAATGTCAGGTCAAGACAAAATCAATTAGAAAGCGTCTTTTTCAAAATGTCAAAGCTCTGACACCAAACTGTAGCAAACTTTACAAACAATATGTGAAATCACGTAAGCAATGTAAAGATTTCATCCGAAGAGCACAAAGGGCAGTAAAGTTCACAGAAAGTAGTTCGTTTGAGCATTTAACCCAAAAAATGAATCCAATTGCAAGGAAAATTTTATGGATGCAAATTACACAGGCGACAAAGAAAGACAAAGGGCGACGTTTTACCCTGGAGGAAAAATTGATAAGTTTATCAATAATGAAGCAAAGCCCAAAATGCTACAGATTCCTTAAAAAAATTTTCATTTTGCCAAGCAAAACAACATTGAATAAAATGATTATTGAGCTGAAGATTGGAACAGGCATCAATACTCAAATTTTCAAAGCCATTAAAAAAGAGGTAAAGTCTTGGTATTTATTTTATTTATGCTCCATTTTAACTATATTAACATTCTCGTTCATTCGACACAGCTAGAATGAGGTTACATTAATTGCTATCATTAATTAATTATATTACTTTCAGGTTGACACTTGGGAAGACAATAAGAAATATTTCTCTATAATATTTGATGAGGTAGCACTAGATGAAGGGCTATCCTATAACAAAAATTCTGATGAAATTGATGGATTCGTCCATTTAAATGAGAAAAGCTCAGACTTTGCCGATCATGCTTTGGTCTTCATGCTACGAGGGGCAATTTTTAAATGGCAGCAACCGATTGCATTTTACTTTTGTAAAGGAGACGAAAGACGTCAAAATGGAGTGATATTGTAGACACCTACAAAGCTGATTGCAATCATGCAGAATATCGCCTGCTGCACAAGTTGAATGACGAAATGGTTATTCCCGAAAAAATTAAGAAGATGAAGGTAACTACTTACATTTTAGTTGTTTCTGAAATAAAATTTTCACCAGTGCCTATTCATAACCCAACGTCAATTATTGTGTTATTTCAGGTGAAAAACTGTACACGGGTGTTCAGCGCTACAATGGCATCTGCATTGGCTCTCATCGTTCAGTTTTGTAAGTAACATATAGGAGTGTTTTTATTAAACCTAGAAAAAAGTAACTTTCTTTTCGACTGCCTTGTTGGTCTAGGTTTTACACGGTTGACTACCAAAAATGGGTTGTGGTTTCGATATTCCCCCAGGACCAATTTTCGACGTACTCGATTTGTTGAAATGGCCACAGTTCTAGGTGTATTTCCATGTCTATAATATCCTTGTCTGGTTACACTAACACAGACATACTAGTTTGAGACCAATCCCCATACTCTTAACATAATTTTTTTACTCTCACTACAAGTACAAAAAAGAATAAAAACTGTCAGTTTTAAATCAGCTGGGTAAAAAGCACTGAACGTAATTTGAATATAGGTATAGCTGCGAGATATTGACTATGTGACGACCTTAAAACGGGTCACGTGCATATCAGAAATAATGTTATGCTGCATATTTTATTTATAAGAAATTGCATTTATTTAATTTATAATATAACTCAATAATAACAATAACTTCCACACAACAGTCGCTGGTCCTGGTCCCAAACTAGGATACCCCATGCTATGGTAACCAGGGAAGGACGTCACGAACATGAAAATGCACCCAGACTTAGGACGTTTGTACAAATGTATAGCGGCTGTCAGTGGGAATCGAATACACGACCTCCAGCATAAAAAAATATAGCTAGGTTTATTGCACAACCAGGAAAAAGAAATAGAAGTATTATTATTTTTCGTTAAATATTACTCAAATGTAGCTAACTCAAAAATTGGTTGCCTAATTAGATGCAGGACTCTTGTTTTTTTATGCCAGGACTCTTGTTTTTTTATGTAGCCTATTTTCGTGCCACTGCAGGGTACAGGCTTTCTCTCAGAGAGAGTATGGGCTTAATCACCAGCGTGCCCACCGCGGATTGAGATCAGTCGGTAACGGTTCCCTTTTTATATATACAGATATGCGCCTTTGATCCCTAGTCACCTGCTGTACTAAATATGTATTAAAATTTTGTTTCAGCTCATTATGTTGATGGCAGGAATGTAAGTCCAACAACAATAAATACAGCGGAAATTGTGTCATTTTTTTTGACAAATTATTTGACAGCGTCAATGGAGCCACCCTCAGCCATAAGAAGTGCAAGAAACCTTTGAGAAAAGCTGTGACGTCATCTTCGCCCCACCATGCCTTCTGGAACGAGGCCATTAAAAAATTGGAACGAATTCAATTTGTCGACCAGAAAGGGCGAGAGTCATCAGCAGTGCCATCATTACGGAATTGGATATCAACCCTTAAAAATTTCCAAAAGCTCTGGCAGTTCCTCAAAGAGAAAAATATAAAAATTATGCGCCTAAGATATTTCAATTCTGACCCCATCGAAAACGGTACGGGCGTATAGCTACAGAAATAACAACCCGAACTGCCACAGCTTTACTTCAACTTTTCGATCACTTGATCACCAGATTCATTAAGTTTCATTCTGAAACTTTTAATTGTGAAAATGAATCTGGTGATCAATTGCTGAAACTGCAAATGTTGTTTGCACCAATTGACAATGTCAGCAAAACTGGGGAGCGTCTCACAAGTTCTGTACAGCATCCAACATGCTCTATGCAAGAAATGGAGGAAATACCCGAATTTCGCCCCGAAAATATCCAGGAAGGCATCAGACGTGAGCGTTTGAACATCCACGCACGTGCTTACACAGTGGGGTGGGTCATAAGAAAAATCTTAGCAAAAATTGATTGTGAAGGATGCAAAACAAATTTAACATCCAGTGAGGATGAGGACATACACAAATGGATCACCATGAGAGAATATAAATGTCTGAAAGAAAAAAAGTTGACCTACCCCTCTGAACAAGCAGTGAGATGTTTTGGTGCTCTCACTGACCTGACAAATGGCATCTTGAAATGTGACCCTCATAGAGGTTCGCTTGTTAAGCACATAAAGAAAAGTGCACGATCCAAGATCTCATTTGACTTCCTTAATTGTGAAGAACATGCAGATGCTGTGACAGAATATTTTGCAAGCTACACAATAACATTGTCGGTGTTCAATTGGTGCAACATCATTAATAAAATACTTAAGGGTATAGATATTGTGAGATTGGAAGGGAGAAATTTGCCTCCAATGCAATTGAAAGCATTAAACAAATTTAAAACTAAATTAAGAAATAAAAAATTGAATAAATAAACTTGTTGTTTTACCTAAAGTTATATTGGGGGAACCTAAACCTAAAGTTATCTGCTTAGCAATACTAAAAAGTATGTAATTAGGCTGTAAGTTACGTTTCTTAGCCAAAGCCGAAACCGCAGATAAAAAAAAATAACTCATGTTCTATTGTAGTGAGTTTTTTTTTTTTCGTACGGCGCTCATCGTTGTATGGGTCATTTCCGTCTGATACGTAGTAATCGTAGTATCTCTTTATCGTCTGTGAACATTTTGAAGGGCGGCTTTTTTCCTGATGCGTGATTGTCTTGTTTTACAAAATACGCTTTTTATCAAAATGGATGAAGGCGAGGGAACAGTACAAACATTAAATGAGGGAACTAGAGTAAAGAAGCGTAAAGAACGTTCTGTATACCGTGATAAATCGTAAGTTATGTCTTGTAATATCTGATATTTTATTTTCCCAGTAAAGTTCTTGTATGATGTCTATTGCTCATAATACGTTTAATACCTAATAGTTTTTGTCTTTTCAGGGCCTACAGTGACAAAGATCCATTATGTGTAAAATTTAAACTTCCCTGCAAACACAAATGTGGCAAAACTTTCAAATGCCAGAAGTTAACCCTACGAGATATTATTGCAAACAGAAAGTCATTCTTCAAAAGGCCGTCAAAAGTAGATCAAGATGTCTTTTTGACTAGACTTACGGCACCTTATGAACCACAAGATAGAAGTAAAACTACTCCAAAAGCAAATTCCAAGAATCGTAAAATTAGCTGCGCATACCACTTGTATTACAACAAGAAAATGGTTACAGTTTGTAAACAACTCTTTAAAAATACCTTCTCACTGGGTGATAAAAGACTGAGAAATCTGAATCACACTATATTTGAAGGAAAAACACCTCAAGAAGGTCGTGGCGGTGACTGTAAATCAGGAAGATCTGCAGAAAAAAAGCAAAAACTTTGTGAATTCCTGAATAAACTACCTGCTCACGAGAGCCACTACAACAGACTTAAAAGTAAAAGGATATATTTATCATCTGAACTGAATGCTGCCAGACTTCTTAAATTATATAACCGTTCTGTGCCAATCAATTTAAGGATTTCCCGTACTATGTTTCATAATATATTTACTACTAAATATAACATAGGGTTCAAATCACCTGCAACTGATGCTTGCAGCGCTTGCATCTTATGGGCACATAAAATAAAATCTGAGAGTGATGACCAAAAAAAACAGATGTTAATAGTGGAGAAGATTGCCAAGGACTCCGATACAAGACGCTTACTATAGCAGACAGATCAGTTTATACAACTTTTGCATTGCTGATCCAGATAAAAAATCTCAAACATTTTACATATGGGACGAGACTCAAGCTAGCCGTGGGTCAAACGAAGTTGGGTCTGCGTTGCTATCTTATCTGGATTCTTTAACCATTCCTGCAAATATAACATCGTTGAGACTATTTTGTGACGGATGCGGAGGGCAGAACAAGAACAGTCACATACTGCACTTGCTGATACATTGGCTTAGTAAGCATACTGGAAATGTAAACGAAATAACAATGATATTCCCTGTACGTGGCCATAGTTTTCTTCCGCCAGACAGAATATTTGGAAGAATTGAAAAAGATATCCGAAAAGAAACATTAATAACAACGAGAGAAGAGTATATTGATATTATATAGAAACATGGAAATATTGCAAAAATAGAGACTGATTGGCAACTTTACGATCTTAAAGAATTGGAGGCACATTACAAGAAAATTCAACATATACAAACAGCGAAAAGATTGAAACTCAAGAAAGTGAGAGGTTCAGGTGGTCGGTTTAAAGATGTAACAGTTTGTTTATACCAAAACTACCGATTTGAATCGGGTCAAGAGGAGGAACAAACATTAAAACGTGGCAAACGTCATTGTCAAACATTGAAACTACAGCCGATTGGCAAGGGGCTTGGTGCGAATAAAAAAAAAGATGTTACATCACTACTTGTGAAACAATTTGGTGAGGAGTGGGTTACACATGAAACATTAAAATGGTATAAAAACATCCTTCTCAATAATGAGAACACTATTGATGATCATGAAGAAAATGATGACACACACATGAGGATGAGGGATGCAATTGCCTGGAACCAGATTTTGGAGAAATAAGGGTGTAATTTCTGATTAATATTGTGTGATTCATAAAATATATTAATAATTTTCATAGTATTTTTTATTTTTTTTATTTAAAATCCCTAAATAAAATAAAATGTTTCCATTATAATTTCTGAAAGTAACCAACCAAAAGGTCTTATTTCTAGAGCATTCTGATCAAAAGGTCTTATTTCTGGAGTGTTCTGATCAAAAGGTCTTATTTCTAAAAAATCCGATCATAAGGTCATATTTCCAAATTAAAAATATTTTTAAAAAAATAAATAGAGTAAAATACTAAAAATTAAATTTAAATGTATATTAAATGGCCTAATCTGCGTAAAATACAATAATAATAGTTACTACTATATTTCATTAAAGATCTGATACAGTTTTTATCGTTTCCTGTAAAATTTGCTTATACCCGAAATATGACCTTTTGAACAGACACTCCTCAATTAATGCTTCCGGTTTAACGACCGCTGTCATCTTGATACAAATCTATTGATCCATTCACAGACCTGTTTAAATCTCAATCTGTGCATTCAATAATGTAGTGTTCGATCGAATGAATCGATACAGAGAAAAAATAGGTATATTTAGCTGAAAAAAAAAATAGCATAACATAACTTTTGTTATTTCGTTTGATAATACCTACTTCATTTGCATATTTCTTTATCCACCTGTTCATTTAGATTATTTGCGGTTTACTTTATATATTAGGTACTAACACTAGATAACAGATTCAACAGTGTGGACCTTCATCATCATCATCATCAGTCATTTAACGCCCACTGCAGGACATAGGCCTCCTTCGTGGTTTTCATAACCATGAGGGGTTTTGCCATAATCGCCACGCTTGGCAGGCGGGTTGGCAATCGCAGTATGCGGTTGAAATCTCAAGAAAACGCTGCTGCCCATCTCCTGGTAATTTATTTCCTTAGTCGCCTTCTACGACATCTACGGAAGGAAATGGAGTGACGCTATTCTTAATCCAGTGCCACATGGATCTGTGGATCTTGTGGACCTTAATTTGACCGAATCGCTCGGATGCTGATCTTTAAATAAACCTTTAAATTAACTAGGAAAGCGGTGGTTATGTATTAACAGAACGCTAGCATCACATTCCAAGGTGTTGGGTGCGAATCGGACATTGTATGTGATTTTTTTATAGCAGTACGACTGTCTAACGTTTACGGAAAACATCGAGAGGAAACATGTGTATGAGGTACACCCCATGCCCCCATGCCTCACCTCACTCCAAAAAAGCTAAGCATAGTTGCAGATTACACTCCTCAGTCTTTTGTACATTCTGCCGCAGCGTATGTGTGTGGTCCAACGTATATAAAGCCTTATCGGAAACCGGCTTGTTCGGGGGGCTGAAAGTCATCGAGCTTGCGTGCGAGACGATTCGTGCCCTAAAGTGGGAACATAACGTAATCAGTACCTACGCATGTAAAGATTTACATGCCTGACTGATTATGTTATGGATGACTTTGCAACTAAAATGTTATGGTTTATCTACATAGACTGCATATTATATATTATTATGTAAAGGTGATATGAGGCATAATCACCGGGCTTTCTACTCGCATCACGTAAATCAATTATATTACATTTCAGTTATATTTTATGAAATGGTGACTGATAGAATCGAATTGATGATCGATATAAATTACATTTTGCAGCACTGAATGTCATCGTTCCTAATTTGTGCTACGTCCTGTCACTTATCATTATAACCACAGAGAATATAATCATATGTGTTCTGTGATATAATCACTACGTTTTCAACGGTTTTGCAATGGTTTTCTTCATGATCAGAATGTATATTTCTTTATTAACTATTTCGCATGAAGTCAGAATGTATATTTCTTTATTAACTATTTCGCATGAATTTTAGTATTTCTGTGAGACAGAGTCTCAGTAAAATAAATGCCTGTAAATGAGTTAAGCTAGAGACTTCTTGTGTTTTGGTAAGTCTCCATGCAATACTATTACATCCTCATCCGGAGAATTACCTACTTTAATGCTAACAATAGTATTTTAAAATTTTAAGCCAGTACTACAAATTAAGGTATTATTTCATTGTGGCATAACTTTGTTGCTAGCGATTCTAAGTGTCTTAATCACTTGATCTTTTTCCTTTCGAGCTTTGAAAAACCACGGTCTAACTGGGATAGATGGTTGAATGCTACCATAAAATTTTCCAACGCGATTCTGACTAGAAGACCACAAAGTATTCCAGTCTTTAATCATGTTTGGTTTGGCCAGAGCTAGTAGATCGTGGGCAAAGTTATTATTATGATCCAAGCAACCGCTATCAACAGCTAACTTACCGAGAGAATCAGCCGTTTCATTTCCTTGAATCCCACTATGACCCGGGATCCAGGCAAGGACTACTGTGATATCACGTAAATGACATCGTAACAGGAGGTCTCTAATACTTAAAATAATAGGAAATGTAGATTTACTGCGAAAAGGGTTTGATAAGATTGCCAGTAGAGCACTAAGGGAATCAGTAAGAATAATTGAAGGACTAAGAGTGTGAGATTCTATAAAAGAGAGGGCTTCAAGGATGGCAACAGCCTCGCTAGAGACGACAGACGAGTGTGGAGGACACTTGTAGCAGAGAGCAACATTCAATCTAGGTAACCATGCTGCTGCACCAACGCAGCCTTCATCCAAAAGGCGGGAGGCGTCAGTAAATAACAAATTAAAACCTAAAAAGTTCGAGGAAATTATAGAATTAAATAAATCGTTACAACCGAACGGGTCCTTACCAATACCGATATTTAAAATAATGTTAGGAGAATAAATTAAAGCTTCAAAATTTGTAGTAAATAAAGGATTTTTATCAAAACAAGGAACTTTCTGAGAAAGATTATTAATTTTCCGAAAGCTAACTACTAACGGCGGAATATCCTTGTGTCTCCAGAAAGGATGGTATGTTATGAAGTTTGAAAGGGATTGAAGGCGAGAGTCCAGAGGATGACTCGAGATTTGGGAAACTTTGAAGTAATACCGGTCACAAAGATATTGTCTTCTAAGGTTAAGTGGGGGCTCAACACATTCCACTTGCATGGCATTAATGGGAGAAGATTTCATTGCGCCTAATATGATACGAAGAGACTTAGATTGAATTTTAACGAGTTTGGTAATGGATAGCATACTACCTGGAATTAAAAGAAAAGATGCGTAATCTAGGTGACTGCGAACAATGGCATTGTAAAGAAGTTTTTGAGTATAGGGATGTGAGCCCCACCAGACACCTGAAAGGGCACGTAGAGCATTGATATTTTTTTCACACTTCTGGGCTATGTAATTGAAATGCGGGGTGCCAGTTAATTTTGAGTCCAGAATCAAACCAAGATATTTAACCTGATTAAATATGGGTATGATCTGATTGTCGATTAAAATTTCCACTGAAGGAACATCCCTTCTTCTTGTGAAAATGACAACCGAGCTTTTTGAAGTGGATAAAGACAGACCATGATTGTTGAGCCAAACGTTTAAATAGCTTAAAGCAGTATTAATATTAATGGCAGCCTCCGAAATAAAGCCAGAAGAAGAGTATAAAGCAACATTATCCGCATACTGAAGAACTTCACAGAAGGAGTTAACTGATAATTCTAAATCTGAAGTATAGATGTTATTATTGGATTGTGGGCGATTAAAACAGGATTATTAAATTACACTTGGATTTATTCGAGAGAGTAGTTTTTGCACAGTCAGACATTACAAGGCAGCCGAATCAAGAGGGCATGAAGATAACCACAGAAAAGCACCTAGCGGCGGTCTTTCACACTAACATGACAGTTTAAACTGGTAGGTTTATACCACTATTCTAACACCTGCCCTTAAACTAAACAGTTTAAAATTTACTCTATCTTCATTCCTAGATTTGAAATACAATTAAAATGTTTTTCTCTACACAAAGGTTTAGTTAAAACATCTGCTGGCATGTTTTCAGTACACAAGTATTCTAACTTTACAATTTTATCTTTAACAATTTGACGAACAAAATGATGTCTTATGTCTATGTGTTTACTTCTACTGTGATGAACTTGACTATTACACAATTTCTGGGCTGACTGATTGTCATTAAAAAGAGTCACAGGCAAAAGAATACCTAAACATTCATTGATAAAACTTCGAAGAAACTTAGCCTCCTTTGCACCCTCACATAAAGCCATATACTCGGCTTCTGTACTAGACAGAGCGACTGTCTTTTGTTTACGGCTTTCCCATGAAATTGCTGCATTCCCTATTTTAAATACATAGCCTGTATACGAGCGTCTATCGAGTTGATCTGACGCCCAGTCTGCATCTACATAACCTGTAACAGTCAATGGACATGTTTCATAAACAATACAATAATCAACAGTCCCTTTTAAATAGCGTAAAATTCGTTTTGCTGTTTTCCAATGTATCTCTGAATTACAATTGTTAAATTGACTCAAAAGACTTGCACTATAGGCAATGTCCGGTCTTGTACAGACCGCTATATACATAATACAGCCTAACATGCTTCTATATTGAGAGTGTACATCATTAAGATCTCCCTTTACTAACTTTACTCCATTCTCCAAAGGTGTTTGCATTGGCTTGCTGTCCGCCATATTGAATTTTTCCAATACTTTCTTTATGTAACTTTTCTGATCAAGAATAATCTTTCCTCGTTCTTGTCTTAAACGCATACCCAATATATGGGTGGCTTTACCAAGATCCTTTATCTCAAACAGCTTCATCAGTTCCTCCTTCAGTTGTCTCTTAGCTGGGGTATTGTTGCTGATCAATAGAATGTCATCAACATAGAGGGCTAATATTATGAGGCCATTGTGGTCTGATTTTATGTACACACAGGGCTCACTGAGTGATTTTCTGAACTGTAGATCAAGGAGAGCTTTATCTATCTTGTCATACCAAGCCTTCGAGGCTTGTTTCAGCCCATATATTGCTTTCTTTAATTTAAATACAAGGTTTTCTTTACCTTTTATTTTATATCCGTCTGGCTGTTCCATATACACTTCTTCATGTAAGTCTCCATTCAGGAACGCTGTCTTTACGTCCATATGATCGACTTGCATCTCCATACTAGCTGCAATTGCAAGTAAGGTGCGTATAGTGGAATATCTCACCACAGGTGAGTATGTTTCTTTGTAATCTATCCCATACTTTTGAGTGAAGCCCTTGGCTACAAGGCGTGCTTTATGACGAAGTAATTGGCCATCTGCACCATATTTCTTCTTGAAAACCCACTTACATTTCACTGCTTTCTTTCCCGCAGGTAGTGGTGTCAAGGTCCACGCTTTATTTATCTCAAAAGAATCATACTCATCTTTGATAGCGGCCTTCCAGTGTTCACTCTCCAATCCAGACAATGCTTCTTGTATTGTCTGTGGCTCGTCATCACAGCTCAATGCCGCTGCTGCCACAGCTGCGCCTTCGCTGACGTCTTCATAGTCATTCGATGATGCATCTGAAGACATATCAGGAGTCCACGTAACATCTGAAGAATGTTCATTTACTTCAGAACTAGTGTCTGAAATCGTAACTGTTTCAAGAGATTCCACATAATTTTCAGCAACATTGTCAGTTGCGTTTACATTGCTTTCTCTACTATCAGTCTGTAGCTCGACATAGCAATTATTGTCGTCACAACTGTGACTTGTTTCACAAATGGTATTAAGATTGAAAAAGAGAGAGAGAGAGAGAGCCCGTCCCGTCTTCAGTTCAGTTCAATGCTCAACCCCTCTCTGTTACGTGCGTAGAAACAAGAATTAGAAACGTGGACTGTATTATAGGTATAGGGCCAGTCGAGCGCCCGTTCAGTTCGATGTCACGTCGATCCGCCGTAGTAGTCTCGTCGCTCGTCGCCTCGTCGCTCACGCTGCCTCTCCTCCGGTGAATTCTTATCGCCGCTCGTTCTGCGGCTAGCTGCACAGCCTAGGTTCAGCTTCGGTTCGGGGGTAGACTGCCGCAAAGAAAACACCTTGTTCTCGAGAGTATCTTCAGCTTCCAGCTCGCTCGTCCGTTCGCGGGAATCCTCCTGGATTGAATGAGTCTGAATGAGTGCCGATCGTCGGAGATCGGCCGCCTTTTATAGCAAATTGCCCTAGTTCCGGGGCGGGGGCTGCGCGAGGGGGGTGCGTGAGCGAGCGAGATAGATAGCCTACTTATCTTTATTTACTTTCCTAGCGAATTTACATGGAATTACGCATTAATTTACATTAAAATTATGTTTTCTCATTGGAATAAGTAACATTCTAATAAGTTTCTAGCATTCTAATAAGTTTCTTATAGGATTTTGTACAGATTTACTGAGGAAAATAGACTGAACTTTTCTATCGAAATAACTCTGAAGAATATTAATAAATCTTATTAGTGAGAATAAAAATGGTTAGATATTAGTAAAAACTACCTGCTGTGCAAATTTCATCAAGATCGGTTGAGCCAATCGAAAGTTATCGCTTTCGGAAACATAAGATTTTGTTAGCTAATTTTGGCTCAATGTCACCATTCTATAGAGTGCTATGTGTTGTATTTCGACAGATTTTAGGCTGATCTATGTGGTTTTACCAGTTTTATCCTAATCCGTGACGTGCTTCTAATGTGGTTTACGAGATAAAATTCTACATAGAAAATCTGTTCTGCAGATTTAATACACTAGTAATTGTGGTGCAAGAGGTATTCTATCTAGTTTACAATCGCTTACAAAGTAAATAACATAATATGCATCGTACTGGTTATGAAAACAAATGAAAGGTAAGTGAAATCATCCTAAAACTAAACAATGTAAAGTTATTATTGAAAACTGACTCTTAAGCCTAAGGAAATAAGACACAAGGTGATAAAATTATTTAATAGAAATGTGACTTAAATCTAAACAAACGTATTCTTACAACTAAGGTACCTATCTACCAACTACCTATCTAATGTCTATCTAATCACTAAGGAACTTAAATCTAAAAAGTCGTCGATCGCCGATAAAGATCTTTGTACATTCTATTTTCCAGAAATTGTACATCTCTAGACTTAATGCATTTCAATGGATTACTTGGATCTACTAGGCGATACCCTTTTGATTCTGTACAATAACCAATGAAAACATACCGCTGACTCTTCGCATCTAATTTCTTTCTTTTTTCATTTGGTACCATTGCGTAAGCGATACAGCCAAATATTCTCAAATTAGATAAGTCAATCTTGCTACCTGTCCAAATCTCCTCTGGTGTGGTGTCTCTCAATGCCTTGTTTGGTGCCTTGTTTCTAATATAAATCGCAGTATTGACTGCCTCCACCCAGAATCTCCGGTCCATTCCGGCATCCTGCAGCATACACCGTGCTCCTTCCATTATAGTTCGGTTTGCTCTCTCTGCCACGCCATTCTGCTGTGGAGAGTATGGTATAGTTGTTTGATGCTGAATGCCCTGCTCTTCGAGGAATGCCTGAAATTGTCCATTAACATATTCACGGCCATTGTCAGTTCTGAGTTTCTTAATTTTTAAATTAGTTTTGTTTTCAACAAGATTCTTGAATTTTCTGAAAGTAGGCAACACTTCATCTTTGGTTTTTATAAAATAGCCAAAAATCATTCGACTGAGGTCATCTATGAATGTCAATAGATATCGAGCACCACTGAATGAGGGGACTGACATTGGACCACACAGATCTGAATGAATCAGACCTAATCTTTCTGTCTCTCTACTAAGAGATGCTTTTGGGAATGGTTTTCTCGCCTGCTTCCCTTCAATACAAGCTACACAGGGAGTGAAGCTACTATCGCTGTAATTAACACCAATAGCTGTACCTTGCTTCAGTAGCTCCATACTTTTCCTGTTCAGGTGACCAAGTCTACGGTGCCACGTCTCTTGAGATGGTCCAGCCTCACACATATACGCAGCCTCCGCCTCTGGATCTCTGGTAGGCTGTGTTACAGTCAGTGGACTCACAGCTTCCGACGGACCCGCAGATACCAGCTGACTCACGTCTGTAGGTTGTAGACTTTCAATGTCAAGTTGATAAACACCATTCAACCTCGTAGCACTGGCGATCACAGTCCCTTGGTAGGATACAGTGCATTTATCACTGTCAAGATGCACTTCCATGCCTTTCGCGGTCATTTTGCTGACCGAAAGTAAGTTGGTTGACAAGCCAGGCACAAATATAACCTCACTTATTTTTGTAAGTTCTTCATGACCTTTCAACAACAATTGCACGTCACCGTGTCCATTACTGTATATCTGTTGATTGTTCGCAACAGTCACTAACCGCGGCGTGTCCGCAACATAGTTTTTCAACAAATTTTTGTTATTTGTCATGTGGCAAGTCGCGCCTGAATCGACATACCATGCGCTCGAGTTTATGTCGACAGCCAAGGCTGTCAATAACGTTCCGTTCCATGCCTTTTCAGCCTTTTTCGCACTTTTATTTTGTTTCGTTGGACACATTTTTGCCGTATGGCCGGGTTTTTTACAGATGAAACACTTGAATTGTTTATTTGTACTTTTAGAAAAGTTATTAGATTGTTTATTTGTCAACAACACACTTTCTTCACTTTTATCGAAGTCTCTGCGCAAATTTTCTTGCAAAAGTTTACTTTTCACTACCTCACTACACAGTTTAATATTGGAGTTTTCTAGGGCCATGATGAGTGGGTCATAGTCCGAAGGCAGGCCGCTTAACATTAATACAGCTAAAAAGTCATCATCCAATGGTGCGTTTATATCACGCAACTGTTGGTCCAAATCACTGATTTTCATTAAGTAAGCGTCCATTTCACTAAACTGTTCAAGTTTTAATCCAAACAACGTACGCAAAAGTCCAAGCCGTCTACACAATCCTCGATCCTCGTAGGTTTTCTTCAGGTTTGCCCACGCTTCAAAACCGGTGTCTGCGTTCCTGACATGGGAGAACGCCGCTGGTTGCACCATCAAACAGATCTTAGCGAGCACTTTCTGTTGTTTTCGCAAGTCAGTGACCTTTGGTAACCCAGACGTTGTTTCTTCGACGCAGTCCCATAGGTCCTCGTGGATGAGGTACATGCGCATCAGGAATTTCCAGTTACCGTAGTTAGCGATGCCACTCAGCTTCTCGAAATTGAATGACATGCCTCCAGATACAGAAGCAGTTGTCGAAGAACTCGTAGACATGCCGGCACCTGCGCCGGCGACATCGTTTCCGCTCGGTTGATTTGCGTTCGCCATGTTTTACGTTTAAATCGCAAAATCTTTTTGAAATTTTATAACACGAAGAGTCCTGGGCCCATAACCTATTGGATTGTGGGCGATTAAAACAGGATTATTAAATTACACTTGGATTTATTCGAGAGAGTAGTTTTTGCACAGTCAGACATTACAAGGCAGCCGAATTAAGAGGGCATGAAGATAACCACAGAAAAGCACCTAGCGGCGGTCTTTAACACTAACATGACAGTTTAAACTGGTAGGTTTATACCACTATTCTAACAGTTATAAAGAAGGGGGCTTAATACAGAACTTGGGGAAGACCTTTCCAGATAGTCCTTGAAGGGACAGTTATATGCTGAAATCGAAATGAAATCGATCTTTCAGAAAGTAAATTAGTAATAAAGTACGTCAACTTTGCTGGGATATTAAGTTGAAGCATTTTCTGCCTTAGAATAGGAATTTGGACATTATCATAAGCGGAAGATACGTCAAGAAAGGCACTGACAAGAAATTCCCTTCTGGTGAAGGAAAGCCGTATATCAGAAATGAGAATACTTAAGCAGTCAGTGGTACTTTTGCCTTTGCGAAAGCCAAATTGGCTTTTAGCTAAAATTTGTCTGCTTTCCACTAACCATTCTAAACGATTTTTCAAGAGGTGTTCCATGACTTTAGAAAGAACCGAGGCAAGTGCAATAGGCCTGTAAGAGGAGTGATCAGTGGGAATTTTTCCAGGTTTCAATATAGGAATTATTAAATAGGACTTCCACTGGTTAGGAATAGTTCCGGAGTCAAAAATTTTGTTGACTAAAGATAAAAACAATTCATGTGACTTTGAGCCAGACTTAATGAGAAAAGAGTAAGGAATGCCATCAATACCAGGGGAGGAATCACGCAAACCATTCAGGGCGCATTGATGCTCAGAAAAAGAGAAGGGGTCATCAAACCTATCATGGGAAACGAAACGAGGATAAGGGGAAGGCAGATCCCAATGATTAGGAGCAGATGGTGGAGCAAGCTTATTGGCAAAACCATTCGCCCAGGAGGAAGGGTCGTTAGAAGATATATTTCTATCAAGCAATGAGCCTCTAAAACGCTTGATATTTCTTTATATCATAGAGGCCGAGGATCTAGGTGAGAGAGACTCGCAAAATTTCTTCCAACCATTTCTTTTTTTATTTGCTAAGGTGCGTTTAGCTACTGCAGCTATCCTCTGATAAGAGAGAAAGTTTGCAGTCGTCATAGCAGAGCCATAAAGTGCTTCGGCCTCTTTTTTATCGTTAACAGCTTTTGTACAGTCATCGTCCCACCAGGGAGGGGACGACACTCGGCGACAGCATGGAATTTGCTTTTTTTTTGGGAAACAAGATTCAGCTGAATTAATAAGAATATCTACAAAGGCACTGTACGTTGATAAAACGTCGGAATCAGAAAAAGAAAGTTGTGAAATCATATTTTCAACACAGGTGAGAAACCCATCCCAATTGGCTTTATTAATTTTAAACTTTAGTAATGGATCTGGAGAAGAAGAAGGTTGTACTCTTAAAGGAATAGTGACAGTAATAGGAAAGCGATCACTGCCATGGGTATTATTTAAAATCTTCCAGGAAACCAGAGAAGCAAGAGAAGAAGAGCAAATGGATAGGTCAACAGCGCTACGAGGATCAAATAACGGTGAAACCAGACGAGTGGAAGATCCATCGTTAAGTATACATAAGTTAAGGTCTTGAAATAAGTCTACCAGATCGAAGCCAAAGGCGTCGCAAGATGGGCAACCCCACATTGTGTGATGAGCATTAAAGTCTCCTAAAACTATGATAGGGGAAGGTAGAAAGGAAAGAAGATTAGAGATTATAGGAGTAAGAGAAGAGCTGGGAGCGGAAATATAGACTGATAGAAACGTGATGTCCAGCACCCTTGCTGCGACTGCATTAATCTCATCTGGGAGGGGAGGAAGAGCGATCTGGGAAAATAAGTAGGAATGATTTAAAAGAAGTGCACATCCGGCATGTGCATCCGGTCTATCGCTGCGGAGACAAGAGTATCCCGGGATCCCGAAACGAGAGCCCGGGGCTAGCCACGTCTCCGAGACAGCGACGACCGGAGGGAGGAGTTCATTAATGATGGCAATCATTTCGTGCTTTTTATGGCGAATGCTTTTAACATTCCATTAAAGGATTTGATGCTGACGATGGGGATGGCGATGAGGCGCCATTGCGAACAAATGAAGAAAGCTGAGAAAGTTTTTGGGCAACGTTGGACGGTAGGGAAGTATCATTGTACTTGGTAATAATATTTAATAAGAGGCTCTTAGCCTCGAAGGTCTAAGAAATTTTCGTTAGAGGTAGCCTCAGAGGGGCTTTGGAGGGCGCAACCGTTAGGCAAACTTGAAGGAATACTAGCAGTAATATTATTGTGGGTTACCTTATCGTAACCAGGAGCAAGAGGAGAGCGAGGTCGAGGAGTTTTGAATGTGGTCTTTTTGTATGACCTAGATGAGCTAACGTTAGGAGAAAGGGAAATGAAGTTTGGAGACGGTGAAGTGTAGACGGGCTGAGATGGAGCAAAAAGGGTGCTGGCGACATCCGCATAAGAGGTACGTCTAATAGTGGCAGGGAAACGCAGAGATGCCTCAGCGTACGAAACGTTTTCCTCAGACATTGTCATCTTAATAGACTTTTGTCTTGAGTGTTCAGGACAAGAACGATTCGTAGCCTCATGGGCACCGGAACAAAATAGGCAACTTGCCTCATCAAGAGAACGAGGGCATGAATGCCCCGTGTGGGGTTGCGCGCATCTATAACATCTCGGCTTCGAACGGCATTGAGCCTTTACGTGACCGAAGCGGCAGCAGTCCAAGCATTGAATGGTTGGTAGAAGGTAGACCTCAACGGGTAGCGATGAGTGGTATGAAAATATCCTTTCGGGCAGTTTTTGTCCGTGGAATGTAAGGACTACCGACTGGGACGGGACCCAAGTCGGTTTGTCATTTTCCATCTTTTTACGGTTTAAACGCCTGGCTTTAAGGACTCCGCCACACCCCTGGGGGAGAGACAAAGACCCAACAAATTCTTCCATCGACCAGTCGACGGGTACACCCCTGACCAGTTCCATGCGGGTGATGTTATAAGTGGGGATAGAAACCTTGTAGCCGTTGGCCGCAATCGCAGGGTTTGAGATGAAATTATTTGCATCGGTTGCAGTTTTTAGGGTTATAGCCACTCTGTTGCGGCCAATAGCTTTAACACCATCGTTGACTATTCCTTTAAAATTTTTCTTAACCAGGAACTGGCCTAGTTTGATTGGTCTGATGGTAAGACCCGCCGACGGGTCTTCGAAAGCACGCTGAACGTGGACGACAAAGGGACCACTAGAGTTACAGTCGTATTCCTTTATATCGGCGTCCAAAGAAGGGTGGGTGTAAATATTCTGAAGAGAGGCATTTACGGTTTCCCGATCCGAAGTAATATTTTTTTTGGCAGGAGCTGGAGATAACGTTGAATTTATCGAGCAATCATCGGACAACTTACGTTTATGCGATAAATTAGGGTTTATGTCGGGAGGGTCCCCGTCAGGTTCCTCTATCTTGGATCACTTTTTTGCTAGAAAAACCTAGCCTAGCTTTAATTTTTACTTACAAAATAAAGGGACACAGAAAAAGAAATCAGGAAATAAGGACTAAACCCGCATCAAAATTATTGAAAATAATCAGAAGCTGATAATATGCCAAAAGAATTCGTTAAAATATTTTTTTCAAAATAACCGAAATTCACGTGTACCGATCAACAACCCTCCGTCATCCTATCAAAATAACAGTAATGTTTTTCTACAATAGTTTTGATAGGTGACAAACACGCAGCGCCCTCTGCTAAAAAGTTTTGCGTAATCTTCCCCATTGTGGTGGGCAAAATAAAAACCATTGCTTCGTAAGACTTAACATGGCTTTGGTAGGTTCTGGTAGATTCGAAGAAATTGACCATATTTACCCGATGAGAGGACACTCCTTCCTACCATGTGACAGAGCATTCGGGGTCTTAAAAAGGTCATTTCGCAGGTGTGAAAGACTGTACACACCTCACCAGCTGGTTGAGCTTATTGTGCAATCAAGCACAATGCCAGATTTTTTCACTGTCCACATGGTGTCTAGTGAGGACATCTTGAATTTCAAGCAATGGTGAACCCGTTATTACAAGAAGACTTCCCTATTTTTAGAAACAAAAGATAGAAGAGTCCCAAGATCCCAAAAAGTGGATTTTGCCATCTCCAAATTCCATCATTTCAATTTCACGAATGTTGATGGTGATGTACCAGTAAAATGCTGTGAATTTATCAATGGAATGACAGTGCACACGTTTTTGCTAAAAATCAACAAGAGGGGGGTGGTACCCCTACCAGACCAACCTGTTTACTCCGACAAAATACCCATAAAACAAAAAAAATGGCTGACTTACAAAAATGCGTAGAATATGTACCAGAAGAAGAAAAACTGAATTTCTGGAATGAGATTTTGAGCTGGCCCATTGTTGGTGGTGATATTGTTGCAGAAGAGAGTGATTAATGTGTATTATTGATTAAAATTAAAGTGATTATAGACTACCTACTAACTGATTTTTTATTCGAATATTGTTTGTAAAAACACACCAATTGCAAGATGTATGTAAAAATACACCAAATTTATTATTTAAAAAAAAATCATAAAATATAAATGAGACATAAAATAATGTTTTATTTTGTTTATACCAGTTTATATATAAATTACCTATTATTCCCATTAATTAACAGTAACCATTTAATATATATTTTTATACCAGACAGTTTTTTTGCATTTCCCACAAGTTTAGTCAACTGTAAATTGTGGGTTTTTACAATCATCGATTCAATTATTATGTCAGAGGTAGTGAAAAAGAAAAGACAAAAAAGAAGGTGGTGGATGTTGAGTATTCACAGAAATAGAACAAGGTAATGTACCTAGGTATATTCACCTTTTGTTTTGTCAACATTTTTTTGTTTCTATTTTGTTTATTTTAACTTTCTTTTGACAGAAATAGTATGGAAAATCAGCTATCTGAACTACTTCAAGAACCTGAATCAAATGAATTTCAAAATTTTGTTCGAATGTCTGATAGCGATTTCGAATATTTACTTCAGAAAATTTCTCCAGCCATCAGCAAACAAGATACCGATTTTAGAGAAAGCGTACCAGCTAAGATTCGACTTGCTGTGACACTAAGATATCTAGCAACTGGAGAGAGTTACAGGAGTCTACATTACACCTTTAAAATATCTAGTCAACTAATATCTCGTATAAATATTATAATTATCACAATTAAATATTAATGTACATGTAAGGAATAAAGAGATTGAGCGAGTTACGGAGGCCCGTAATCTGGGCATTCTGATGGACGGTGAACTACATTTTGAACGCCATATCCAAGAAGTGGTCAGAAATTGTTTTTACCGATTGAAGATGCTTTACCGCATATCATTAGTCCTTCCCTGCGTATTAGGCTATGCGAAACTTTAGTATTATCTAAACTTAGCTACTGCGCGGCCTTGTATGGCCCCTGTTTATTTAAAAAATCCCAAAATCTGGTCCAAAGAGTGCAGAACGCCTGTGCTCGATACTGTTTGTATATACCGCCTCGTACACATGTGACCCCCTTCCTTAATGGCGCGAACATGCTGAAAATGGAAGCGAGACAAAAGCTTCAGCTAGCTACTATGTTATTTGGAATTATCAAAAAACAAGAGCCTTCCTATCTACTAAATAAACTTACCTGGAGACAATCACGTCACGCAGAAGGGGTAAGAGGGGCTTCTGTGCCACTTAGTTTGCCGATTCATAGAACAGCGGCCTTCCGTGGCAGTTTTAGGTACGCAGCAGCAAAGTGCTGGAATAATATTCCACCCCCTTTTCGTACCTGCAAAAATAGATTAAATTTCAAAAAAATTTATAAAGAACATCTGTTGCAGGCACAAAAATCAACTTCTAACACAATTTCGTGCGTACCTACCTGTGTTGTTCCTTCTACCACTATTCGTGGTGAGTAGATAGTTCTCGGCGAAAATGGCGCAGATATCACCGGCAAAACACCGTTCATGAGTCACCTCACTTTAATATTTAGTATTATTTTCACACTGTTTTCTCCATTTACTTATTTATACACATACCACAGACAAAAACACAACACACTACACTAAACTTAGGCATATAGACCTCACACTGGTAATATTGGGCACCCATTTTATAAATATATTTCATTACTTTTATTATTTTCACAAACACGACTAACCGCAACATGGCCGCGACAGAATATCAGCGTTGCAGGTAGTATCTCGGTGCTCCTGCAACACATGCTGAGTCGGGGCCATTTTAGGGGCTCAATACTTAAAACCCTGTTTTGTAACTTGATAAAATCATGATATTATAAATGTGTAACTTTTTTTTTTTTTTCTTATGTTTTATGTGTAATTCAATATTTGAGCACCTATATATTTATGAATATGTTATGTTTTATGTTCTTTATTTTGTATAATGTGTTTTTTAGTATTGTGCCGTTAAATAAATGTTTTATCTATCTATCTATCTATCTATCTATAATACCTGAAGTTTGTCAAGCCCTCATTAATGTTTTAAAGGATACTGTTAAGGTAAATGAAACTTCACATATTATTAATTTTTTTATTACAAAGAAATACAAATATTATTATTCGTGTAGGTAGGTACTTAAATCAATTTATGGAGTATTATCACTCATTGCTTTTAAAAATGCGTCATGTAAGATTGGATTGAATTTTGCTGACTTAATGACTTCGTCAGATAATATTTGGATTTCGTTATTTTTTTGTTGTTTTAATGTTGGTTGTTGTATCTGTTCGTAATGTTCGTGTTGTGGTGAGGACACAGTAAAGTTTTGTGTAATTATATTATTTTGCTCTGGTATTTGTAATATGGGATAGCTGTGAGATGAAAATGGCCGTTGTGGTATATGTACTGGTGAATCTGGAAGAACATAGAATGTTTGAGATGAAGAAGGGCGGTGCATATCAGCTGGTGATGTACAACCATCTGAACTCATTACACTAAAGGATGAGGAAGGACGTTGTTGGAGGCTATTTCTAATTCTTTTTGTCAATAATTCATCCAATTCAAACATGAATTCCTGCTGCTCAATATCTGAGAAATATTTCTTCAATTTGGAGGCTACTAATTTTCCATAGAGATCACACATATCTTCCTTATCAGCCGATTTGTTGGTCAATACGGTATTGATAGTTTTTAATGCGTGCTGCATTTGTTCACTTGCTTTTTGAAGCTCAGGAGGGTTAGAAGAACGACGCTTCGATGCAGTTTTATTCAAGGGAGGTGGCAAAGTAACATTTGAAGAGCTTGAATGCTGACCTTCTTCATCGTCGCCCAGTTTAGTGTCATTTTGCTCATCTGTTGAAGTCAGTGTTGCCAGAGCCTACTCGGCCCAGGTTGCCATTTGTAGGTTCAAATGTTGCCATCTGAAACCAAAGGTTGCCATTAGAAAAATCTGTAAAAAAAAAAATCTATGCGTTTTTATCTTATTAGTAAAAAAATATTCATACCTGTGGGGTACTGTTTATAGCTCTGCATTTTGGTTGATAAAAATTTAAATCCAAAAAATCCTGTTTTCCAAAAACTTTAATCCTTTTGGTTGATAAATAATTAATTCCACAAATTTGGTTTCCTTCAAATTTAAATCCATGTTTTCCTGAAAATTCAATTCAATTCAATTCAATAAAAATATTATAAAATATAAATAAAAAGATAAAAATGAAAATAAAAAATATATTAAGACTCCTATTTTACAACACAAACACATTTTTCTAGAAGCTTCATATTTCAAAAAACAAATTATGTGTAAGTGCCCATGTATTCTAAATCCAATATTAAAAACATGCAAAAATAAGTAAACATTTCCCAGCACCTTTAATTACTGCTTAGTATTTTATTTTCCTATCCAACATGGTTTTTGTTGGTTCAAATGTAACTGCATCTTTAACAGATGCTTTCACAGCCATTAATGACGATATTGTGTTTGTATTAAGACGGTTTCTGTTATCAGTTTTTATAAGTTTCAGTTGACTGAAAATACGTTCCACGCAGGCATTTGAAAAAGGCAGCACAAAAAGCAAGTTCACAACTTTTATTAAATTGGGGAATGCTTGGTTATTTGAAGCATTTTTAATTTTAAATATGGTTCTCCAATATTCTTCGGCATTTTCTGTTTCACAATGAACAGAGTCCAACAGCGCATGGCTCGTCCATTCCGTGTGCAAATCTTGAATGTTTATATGAGCTGATAAGTTTGGAAAACGTGCAATAACATCATATAAAACTTGATGATCGTTCTCCTGAGCTTTTCGTGGATCTACGATTTTTTCGATCACATCAAAAAGTGGGTCAGTGAAATCAAATCTTTTAATAATTTGACCAACCAGCTCAATATAAAATGCTAAGCAACTTTTTTGGAATGTCTTGATTTGTTCCATTGGTGGTTGGGCTACTTGTTTCAGTTCGTTTATTGAACTTTGTGCGGCTACTCCCAAGTATACTTTTTCCAAAGTGATAAAATTTCCAGGATTCGAATATTCAATGTTCAAAGGGTTGATGGATTTGCAATAATTGATTTTCATGTAATTGCTGGCCAAAGTTTTGATAAGTTTTTGCAATTCCGGTTTAAGAATGTGTAAAAGAGGTCTCTCAGATTGAAATAGAATGTTAAAATCTATGAGCAGTCCCAAAACATACGACATGAATTCGAGATATATGCGTGTAAATTTATTGTTTAACGCTGATAGGATGTCGTCGGTCATTTTACTGGGGTCTTCGAGAACCTCTACTCTAAAATATGCAGCAAGAACATCATATTGTTCTAAGACCCTATCTACGCAGGCCTTTAATGATAACCATCTGGTGGTTGCTGGGCTCAAAATTTTGTGGATGTCTACTTTGAAATAATCTTGAAACTCTTTCAATTTATCCTGCCTTAATGAGCTACGGCTGAAATGTGCGCCAACGCTTCTTAGCATGTCTTCAATTGATTTTGGCAGTTTCAAACATGCTTTTGATGCCGCAAGATGAATCATGTGACACGAACACTTTACACAGGCAATATGCGGAATCTCTTTTTTTAAATGACTAAACACAGAATTGTGCGCGCCTACCATGCTGTTTGTTGTATCTGAAGCAAATCCAACGAAGTTTGTCAGAGGAATTTGTCTTTGTCTAAGCCAGTCAAGCAGGCCCTTAGTTAAATCTTCCGCTTTTCCTGACTGCACCTCGTATATATCAAGAAATTTTGTAACAACAGCATCAGTTTCATCATCAAAATAGATCACTGCCAAAGCACATTGTTTAAAGACACTGATGTCAGTGGTCTCATCCATTATGATGCTGAAAAATGAGTTTTTCAACTTATCCACGAGATGTTCAGTGGATATTGGTCCTAAGATATTTGTAATGACTGCTGTGGTTTTGGTTCGGCCTAACTTTAATGAATTAGCTATTTTCGAATCCGAAAATGTATTAGCCAAAAAAGGAATTAAGCTGTCAGTTAGGTATAATGACAAATTATTCTTCGCAATAAATGCAGATATTTTTAGTTCTGCTCTCTTTCTCAGTACATCTTCATTAGTGGGCTTCAATAATTCGTCGATAGGTTTATTGTTGCTTACGAGTCTAATCTGGGCAATGTGTCTTTGTGATTCCATGTGCTTGACAATTGCAAATTTTCGGTTTACCAACAAACAATCGCAAATGGTGCAGTATGGTTTTTCTTGACCATTCTGCTCTTTCTTTGAGATCCAGTTTTTAAATTTGATATCACTTAGCCATTTTTCTGAAAATGATCTCGGTTTGATGAAACTGATGTGCTTGAAGAATTTGAAGAGGAGGCAATTGGTGTTAGAGATGTGCTTGAAGACTTTGAAGAGGAGGCAATTGGTGTTAGAGATGTGCTTGAAGACTTTGAAGAGGAGGCAACTGGTGTTGGTGATGTGCTTGAAGACTTTGAAGAAGAAGCAACAGGTGTTGGTGTCATGATAGTGGTCATGGCTGTTAACAATTTTGTTGCATGCTCAATGTTATGAGTTTCATTAGAAACACACACTTCAGGGTCAGAAACAGAAGAAACAATTAAGTTGTTATTGCTTTGAATATCCGTTGAAGGTTTTGGTGATATAAGTCCTTTCATAGCTCTTTTTTGTTAGTAAAAAGCCACACGATGCAAAATAACCATGAAACAAAAAACATATTTGCATAACATTCAAAAGAAAAAAATAACAATATGAGATAATAATAATAATTGCAAACCAGGTGTTACACACAATAATATCAGTTACTTTGTTAGTTGGTCAAATGAAATTAGCTTGTAACCCAAACAATATTGTATATATAAGGTGAGCCATATTTTTACCTGTTTCTTGTAGATGACACTGGTGTTAGTGTTTTTGTGGTGAATGTCTGCGATTTTTCATCAATCTTATGTTTTTTTGAAGGAGCTTCATGCAGTTGCGAACCCACCACCACTTCGTCATAGTTTTTTCGAGATGTTGAAGATTTTGATATTAAAAATCTCTTCATGGCGCTTTTAATTTTAAAAGCCAAACCATGCAAAATAAAAAAGACAAAACTTTTAATATAAACAGCCCTTCCCTTTCAAAAAAAACAAAAATCAGTGTTAAGTAACTGAAAAATAACACTCACCTAGGTTTTTTGAAGATTTTTGTGTCACTCACACATTGGATTGGTGAATTCCAACTCAATGAAAAAAATAATCTGAAAAAAGCAGCCGTATGTAAATAAAAAATAATAACCTTTGCATATTTTATAATGGATGAAATTCACATCTATCTATCTAAAAAATAATAAAATGGCAACACTTTCCTTCTTTCATTTGTCAAGTTTGACATTTGACAAAGAAGGACGGGCAGACCAACCAATTTGTTTGATCCAACTGAATGAATGCAACTAGGTACCTACCATTTGCCTAGTTTTATGTTTTATTAGAGCATTTTTTTGTTTTACAAAATATAAATAGTAAAACTGAAATGGAGCTGTTCTCGAACCTACTTTAGTGTACACCGAACACAGATCGCGCTTGTTGAGTCTTGCTAGTAATTACATACCTACTCTTTGAGTCTTGCATAAGACACTCGCGCGAGTCCCGCGAAATGCGCGGCAAACCTGACAGGAGTTCCTATATACGAATAAATCTTGAATACAAAGTAATATTCAGAAATGTTACTGAATTTAATTAATATTACTCTGCCTACCAACGGTACCTTTTGTCGATTTCATGAATGCATTAATTACTTTGACTATGAGCTACATCTTATTCCTATCCTAGGTACCCAAAAGGCAGGGAAGGGCTGATGATGAAAAATGAATGAATGATGATTCAATAAGTAAAATTGGTTTTTCAAATAGGAAAAGTAGCTTCTTCGATTAAAACAATAAAAAGAGAACTTACCAATAGATTTAAAAACAAGTATTAGAAAACCACGAAAAAACCTTCCTTTGCACTGCACTGCACACTGCACACAGACACACACTTTCTTCCATTTTTTTTGTTTAGAGTTTTCATAAAATTACTTTTATCACTAGCTTCACCAAAATAGACCTTTTGTATGTAGAAATACGGGTACAATTTGTATGTCTACTAGTTATGTATTGTTTTCATTTGGGAATAAAAATGCGTTCAAGATTTTGATTTTGTTCAATTCGATGCGTTCAGTTCATCTGCGAAAGATATTCGATATTTTTTTACTGATGATCGCGCAACAAGTCGAAAAGTTGCCAAAAAGTTGCCATTTGAGCTTGGTTGCCATTTGGTTGCCACGAAGGGTCAAATGTTGCCAAAATGGCAACCAAAGTTGCCAAATGGCAACGCTGGTTGAAGTACTTTGTTCAGTTGCTCGTGTCTGAAAAAAAATAAAGTAATATAAATATTTTTGTTTTTCAGATTCCTACATCTCCAGAGGAATAGCTTACTGTCGCAAGAGGATTCAGGTTTCCGCATTGCATAGGGGCAATAGATGGGAAGCACATTAAAATACAATGCCCCCCTGAAACTGGTTCAGAATATTACAATTACAAAGGAGACTTTAATATTGTTCTATTAGGTCTAGTTGACAGTAATTACTGTTTTTTATTTGCTGATGTGGGTGCTCAAGGCCGGATTAGTGATGGTGGTGTTTTAAAACAAAGTATACCTGTTATGGAAAAAAATTGTTGATAAAAGTATTAATTTCCCTCCACCTTGCCCACTACCAGACACGGATATAGAATTTCCATATGTTATATTGGGTGATGGTGCGTTTGCTCTTCATACGAATATTTTAAAACCATACCCTGGAAATCATGAGATAGGTACTCCTGAAAGAAATTTTAACCAAATACTGTCTAGCTCTCGCGTCATTGTTGAAAAGACGTTCGGTATTATGGCGAGTGTATTTAGAGTATTCAAAAAACCAATAGCCCTAGAAGTTGAAAAAGCATCTATTGTAACAATGACGTGCGTGCTGTTGCACAACTTTCTGAGAACTAGCAGCACATCTCGGAATATCTATACTCCACAAGGAGCGCTAAATAAATATGAAAATGGCGAGTTAGTCCAACCTGGCTCTTGGAGACAAAGAGATTTTTATGGGTTATTTCCATTACAAGATGTACCCCGCAGAACTGCTAGAAATGCAATAGAAGGGAGATCAAATTTTGCGAATTATTTGTTTCAAAACAGGAATGGAAACCCTGCATACTTTGTTTAGACCATCACAAAAATAAAAACCCCAAAATAAAAAACGTAATTTCAAAAATGTTGAACCCGACTTCAACTAAAAAGTAAGAAATAATATAATGAAAAGGGTTGAATACATAACCCTCCTTTTTTTTGAAGTCGGGTTAAATAAGTTAAATGTGTCTAATGTGCCTATATATAATGTAATCTATCTAATTGTTATATTGCTAAGCACCTAGGTACATAATTATAAATAAATGATTCATTATTATTCGGGTATTTTTATTGTAATACCTACTTACTGTGGTATTTAATTTACTGGAACACTCGTATACATCTCCGAGAAATGATTCCATGATTGTATAAAATACCCAAATGGGTTTATATACATCTTCTTCACCACAACCAGAAGTCTTTGAAGCCTTCTTTTTCTTCAAATGTTGTCTAAACGTAGCCATTAATGCTTCCTTCTTTTTCTTAAGCTCAGGAATAGGAATCTCCATTTCATTAGAGATCCTTACCCAAGCATCATGCACCTAAAATATAAATAAATTTAATACATTTAAAAGTACGAATAAAACAAACAATACGACAAGGAACATAACCTAAAGAGTATACGTTTTAGCGTCGTACATAGTTAGCTAATGAATAGGTAACTACGAGGGGTGGCTGATATAAAATCTACTTTGTAAAATAAAGAAATAAAAATGATACTAGCCACTATGTTTTAACACTAACATATTCTTTATTTGAAAATAACAGCATTCATTTGTTTTAATTGTTTTCGTTGCGAATGGTACACTAACACAGTAAACATGTCAGAAGAAAATAATAGGGGTTAAAGTATGAAATTGCCGTTTTATTGCAATAGGTTCTTTGAATTGACATAGAATCTTCATGGTTTGAGGTTTTCGAATGAAACTTTTTTGAAATGGTTTCTATGATGTTCTTTTTTTAAAAAATGTGAAACATTTGAATATCGACTTTCAATTGTTTTTGTTATTCAATTTAGACAAGAAAGATTCTATGTCAATTCAAAGAACCTATTGCAATAAAACGGCAATTTCATACTTTAACCCCTAATAATAAAATGCTTAAAATTGAGCAGCGTGCCGTGATTAAATTCCTAACTAAAGAGGGAAATACTCCATCGCAAATCAAACAACGCATGTTCAATGTGTTTGGTGATTCATGTCCTTCCGATTTCATGATAAAATTTTGGTCTAAACAATTTAAACATGGCCGTGTGAGCTTGGAAGACGATCCCCGTAGCGGACGGCCGGCTTCTGCAGTCACAGAAGACACAGTGGATCTAGTGAAAAAAATAATACTCGCAGATCGGAGAGTCAAGCAGTGGGAGATCGCTAGGGATGTCAGGATTAGTAAGGAACGTGTTTCACGAAGTTGGACCGGCCTAGTTGGACTGTTTGTCCTAAGTAGACGTATTCGTCTACAACTTCGAGAGTCGAGTTCCCCAATGTTATTGGGGTGGGCACAACACGGGCGTTCGACATGACCTTCGTTTTGTCCATGTTCGTTTTAAGGCCCACACGTTGGGAAACGCGACTGAGGTCTTTGAGCATTATGCCGAGGTCTTCCATCGTTTCTGCCATGACTACTATATCGTCGGCAATCGAAGGTGCGTGATGTACTCGCCATTGATATTGATGCCTCGTCCCTGCCATTCCAGAAGATTGAAGGCATCTTCCAGTGCGTTTGTGAACAGTTTCGGAGAGATACCGTCTCCCTGTCTCACGCCTCTTCTCAATGGAATTGCCTCCGAATTCTGCTCCTGTACTCGGACCGATATGGTGGCGCTGTTGTACAAGCACTTCCGCACCTCGATATACCGATAGTCAATACGGCAACGCTGGAGAGACTCGAGCACTGCCCATGTCTCGATCGAATCGAAGGCTTTCTCATGGTTCACAAACGCTAAGCAGAATGGCAAATTATACTCCTCAGTCTTCTGTATAATTTGCCGCAGCAAATATTTAAAAGAATCAAATTTATTTTGTATTCATAATTATATTTCTTTTGCTCGGACTCTTTACACTATTGCTAAAGCAAACCGAAAGAATGGCCATTGTCCTTCAAAAAATAAGTTTTGTATTTATATATTTTTCCGCGAATATAACTAATTTTGAGAGCCTAGGCTGAATATTTCGATTGGGGCTGCTTTAACAAATTTTTAAAGCGAAAAAAGAAATCGGAGTCTCCGTAACCGGAAGTACGTCATCAGCTGATATCCTACGAGCTGTCAGTTTCTAGTGATACCATGACTCGATACAAAAACACTTTAAATAAACAAAACTTAAAAGACTCCTTATCTATGCAAACGTAAAAAAATATATTATATTTGTTTTTTACGGAATACGAAATGTCAATATCTTGAGATTTTTTATTTAAAAATATTAAACCTACTTTCATTCACGTGTTGAACGAACGTTAGAAGGTCGAATTAGTCACACACTTATTCACAAAGATACAAGAAATCAGTGAATATTATATGAACTTATACCTTTAAAACAAATTGTCATATATCCTCCCGCAGCGGCTAACCTCGCGTTCTACATTCAAAAACAATATTTAGGACAATGCCTATTGTCACTAATATCTTTAACTTGGTGGCTGTTGAAGATACTTACAGTTAGTTACAATACTGTAATATGTCACTACTGTACCGTAGGTACACCACATAGAGCAGGAGACCAACACTAGTTTCTTGTGGGACACCGCAATTCACAGGAACGAACTGTGATTTTAAATAGTACCCATCAGTTAATTCGAAACTATCTTTAAGGTGAGTGTTAAACATTTGACTGTATTGATACCGAAACTCCAAAACCCTAGAAAGCATGAGTTCTGTATTTAGACAGTCTCAGGCTCTCAAAAATTGCAGCAAAATCGTAAAACCAGATTGGAAATCTAGGAAAGTCCCAATATTATACGTTATGAAGTCATTATATGGATGTAGAATCGAACAGCGCGTCTAGAAGCTGGGTATAGTAATACCGAAACTATCGAAATACCGGTATTAGGATTACACAAAACCGGTTTTTCAAATTCGAATATTCTGTCCAGTATCCCGGTTTTTCGGTATTACCGAAAAACGGTATCCATGCTCTAAGAACTGCAAAAGCTTGAGGGTCAAAAAGTTAATCCCTTTGAATTTTTGGCAAACATTGGCCATATCAAAAGGATATTAGGTGCATAACTTTAAGGGAATTTGTGCGCTTGTAGCATTCTTATAATATTGAAATGTAGCGTTGCGACATACGCTTCCGCGCATCGGCCAAGTAATTAGGCCACACGTGTAAATTTGGAATAACGCTTAGTCAGTAAGTTAGAACATAGCAACTTTTGTAATAGTTTTTACATTATTCAATACACGACCATGGTCCAAGAAACATGTGTTCTGATTGACTTCACCCCCGAATGACCCCTTAAACCAGAGCGCCTACTCCGCTCTCTACATGGCGACCCATACCAGGCAAAACCAAACCGAACACTGAGAAGAAAAATAACATTTGAAAATTGAAGAAACGAAGCAAAAAACATAACATGAAGATTAAAAATTCGAGCGAGGAAAATAAAGAATCAAAATCAAGAAAGAAGAACCAATAAAAAAAAAAAAAAGAAGAACCCATTTTTAAGAAGAAAGAAGACAAAAATTCGAAGATAAATTTCAAAACAAAAGAAGAAAACACCTTAGAAGAGAAAAAATATCAAGAAAAATCCGCCTAACCACCAAAACTCAAGAAGAAAATCAATACGATGTGTCAGGAGAAAGAAGAAAAGTTCGAGCTGTGTCCAGGGTATAGCCCGGCCAACGGAGTCCAGGGTATAGCCCGGCCCACGGAGGAGTCCAGGGTATAGCCCGGCCCACCCAGCGCAGACGACGAAATGAGCTCCAGCCTCCGCGTCCCGCCCCGCCGCCGCCCCCAGCAAGCTGTCGCCGCCGCCGCCCGGTCCTGTCTTTGCCAACATTAAGTACACTCTACATCAAGTAAGCCGCTTATTATATTAGTCATTTAAAGATATTTTGATTGTCCACACTGTCAATTGATATGTAGTTTTTGTTTATATTGCATAACCTGTCTGTAATGTCTGAAATAACCGAACTAGAAATAATTTTTGAAAAATTAGTAGAGATCAAAAACTATCTAATTAAAGTAGGTCCAACTAGAAGGCAATATTCCGAGGCAGCCCAGCAAAAATTCAATGAGAATTTGCAATTGTACAGTCGTTTGGAGTCTATTTCGTCTTCAGTAAGAGCTAAAATCGAAGAAGGGTTTTTTCAAGACGAAGATATTCGTACAGTAAATCAGTTAATTGGCGATATTCAACAAATTTATCGCTATATCTTGAGCTTGTGTGTAACCGCAACCGAAGAGGTAGGTCATCCTAAAAGTGTACATAAGCAGACAGAAACTTCAAAAATGGCGTCAGAAAATTTTGACATAAAAACGGCAATCGCCCTTTTACCCGTTATGACAGGCCAGGAGCAGGTCACTAACCAGTTGATAGATAGCATCCAGTTATACAGCTCTATGCTTAATGATGCTGCTAGGAAACCACTCATAGAGTTTGTTTTAAAAACGCGTCTATCTGCAAATGCGAAACTCAGACTCAGGACGAGTTATGAGTCAGTAGAGTCAATGTTAAGAGATATGCGCACACTATTAATTCAAAAGAAATCAGCTGTCGCGCTCCAGTCTCAGATTTTTGCCGCCACGCAAGGTCGTAGGTCGATAGACAAGTACGGCTCCGAGTTAGAGCAATTGTTAGTCAATTTGACCCTAGCTCAGTCAGACGGAGATGACCAAAAATATGACGTCCTCCGTCCACTGAATGAAAAAATAGCTATCAAACGCTTCGCCGACGGTTTGAATAACTCCCGTCTAAGCACAATAATTGCTTCACGCCAATTTAGTTCGCTTCCGGAAGCCATCCAAGCCGCAGTTGACGAAAATTCGTTAACTCTAAGCGAAGAACCTACTATGCACTTCAACAACAACCACAGGACAACACGAGGTGCTCACAGTGGAAGGAGCTCTGCCCCTAGTAGGTACAATCGCGTCAATAGCAGATATGCCAATCCAGGGAATTATCAGCAAGGTAATCAGTCGCGAACATTCCATAATAGCAACTCCGGCCAATACCGAGGTCGTGGCCGTGGGTGGTCCACGATGAGACGACCCTCACGTGGACGAGGTTTTCACCAGTCACACCACTCGCGTCACGTAGCACAAGTGCAGCATTCGCAAGGTAGCGACAATTTCGAACGCACTCAGAATGCACCGAATAGCACCGAGTTTTTTCGTGCCCATGATTAGTGAGCATTGCATTTCTAATTATGATACGACTAGCTTAGTGATAATGAATGTAGGAAACATAGGTGTAGGTAGTACAAACAGCAGTATAAGGTTACTAGTAGACAGCGGTGCAAGTATATCAGTCTTGAAATATGAGTGGCTACGCGAGCATCAAGAATTAATAAAGCAATTGCGACACGATAAAATAACAATCAGAGGTGTTAGCGGAAAACTGCATTCTTTAGGCTATGTCACATTAGATTTAACGTATGATAACGTAGTTTTTAGGGAAACCTTTTATGTGTTTGAGAACCTCTCTTGTTCAGGTTCTGCTTGTGGAATTTTAGGCGAAAAATTTTTCAAAAGATTTAAAGCCGTAATTAACTACGAGACAAGAACAATTAATCTGTCAAGAGACGAGATATCCATATGTATGCCCATCGGTAACATCAATTCCGATAGATACAAGCAGGTACACGTGATACCGCCTCGCTGTGAAGCTATCCAACACATTCCTTGCGCGACAAGTGATGACAGCGTAGTTTTAGCCCAGGAAATTTCTAAAGGAGTTTTTATTGCCGGAATCATCGCAAAACCTTATCAAGGCCGTATTCCGATTAGAATATTGAATACAAGAGACACAGAAGTCGCAGTAGACTTGTCTCAATTGCGAATTCATTCAATTAATAATCTTAACGTGTGTTGTTTTACCGAAGAAAACAGGTCAGTAGATAGAATCAATACACTATTCGAGATACTTGATTTAGGCTATCTAAACAAGGAAGAGCGTTTAGGTATCGAGCAAATTTGCGCCAAATATGCAGACGTGTTCCACTTGCCAGGGGACCATTTGTCAGTAACGAATTTAATGGAACACAACATTGTATTAAAAGACAATGTGGCACCTGTGTATATGAAACCTTACAGAGTGCCTCAAGCTTTAAAAAGTGAAATAGAAAGACAAGTTCAGGACATGCTAAAAAATGACATCATCGAAGAAACTGTATCAGAATGGTCTAGTCCTGTTTTATTAGTGCCCAAGAAAGCTGATAAATCAAACGAGAAAAAATGGAGACTAGTCATCGACTATAGGCAATTGAACAACAAAATCCAAGACGACAAATTTCCCTTGCCCAATATCACTGAAATCCTAGATTCCTTATCTGGTAGCATTTATTTCTCAAAATTAGACCTTTCACAAAGTTACTACCAGTTGTCTCTTAATCCAAAATCGCGTAAGTATACATCTTTCAGTTTAAATAAAATGTACCAGCTTTCTCTAGACAAAAATTCGCGAAAATACACCGCATTTACAACAGGAAAACAGTACCAAATGAAACGCTGTCCCATGGGACTCAAAACGAGTGCCAGCGTTTTTTCCCGCCTTATGACTATAGCAATGTCAGGCCTTAACTTTAACAAGTGCTTTATTTATTTAGATGATTGTGTCGTCATAGGAAAGTCCATGGAGCACCACAATAAAAATCTCATAAGCGTATTAAACCGATTACGGGAAGTCAATCTTAAATTAAACCCCATGAAATGCGAGTTTTTACGTCAGGAAATTATTTATTTAGGCCATCAAATAACATCAGAAGGCATATTCCCAGATCCAGATAAAATTAAAACAATGAAAAATTACCCTAAGCCAAATAACGCTGACGAGGTAAAACGTTTTGTAGCATTCGCCAACTACTACCGTCGCTTCATACCACGTTTTGCTGACATAGTATTTCCGTTGCATTTATTGTGTAAAAAAGGTGCTAAGTTCGAATGGAATGACGATTGCGAAAATGCATTTCAGAAACTAAAAATAGCTTTATGCAGCCCACCAGTTTTGGACTACCCTGATTTTTCGGAATCCAATACCTTTCGTGTCCAAACGGATGCCTCAAAATTAGGACTAGGAGCAGTTCTTTCAAACAGCAACGGCAAAGTTATAGCTTATGCCAGTAGAAGTCTAAAACCAGCCGAGACTAGATACCCAATAATAGAACTTGAGCTTTTGGCTATCGTATGGGCAGTACGGTACTTTAGACCATATTTATACGGTAGAAAGTTTAAAATATTCACCGACCATAGGCCCCTTGTTTATTTATTCGGCCTTACCGATCCGTCCAGTCGATTGACAAAATTTAGGTTGTACTTAGAAGAGTATGACTTTGAAGTCGAATACGTTCCCGGTCGAAATAACGCTGCTGCAGACGCGTTAAGTCGACTCCCGGTGACATCAAAAGACTTGAAGGACATGCACGACAAGGTAGTTTATGTACTGACTAGAGCAAAAACGAGAGAACTAGAGATGCAGGAAACTGACCGTGCCGAGGACCAACAGACCGAGCCTTCTGCATCACGTGGGTCTGATCAACCAACTGCTGTCGAAGTGCTCAAACGACCAACCGAAATAACTGAATTAATTTTTTCAAATAATATAAAAGAAAAATATCAGAAAAGTTCAGATCACATAACGAGTGATGCTAAGTATTGTACATACGTACCATCGCAATCCGCGATCATTCTTGATACCCGATCGTTATCGACCGAGAAGGAGTTAGCGAGGGATCTTGAAAAAATGTGCCAAAAATTAAAAATAACTCAGCTACTCATCATTAAAAATAGGAGTAATGCTAGAATGATTAAAGAAATACTGCGCAGTATCAAACATTGTAATATTACGTCACCAAAATTCCTTATCACACGAGATGTAGTTCGCCTTTCAGATAGAGACGAAATTACGACAATTTTAAATGATTTTCACCTCTTGCCCACAAGTGGACACGCGGGCATAAACAGAATGTTAAATAATATAAAAACATATTATTTCTGGCCAGGCATGACGAATGACGTCATTAATTACGTAAAACGTTGCAGGAGTTGTCAAATACAAAAACACTCCAACAGGCATGTCAAAGAACCAATGACCATTACCTCCACTGCTAGCTCAGCATTCGAGAGGATTAGCTTAGATATTATGGGCCCACTAGATATAGATAACCATAACTATAGGTACATTCTAACAATTCAGTGCGATCTTAGTAAATACGTAGAGGCATATCCTCTAGAGCGCAAAGATACTGAAACCGTTGCGAAAACATTCGTAAGCAACTTCATACTGCGCTACGGTATCCCTAAACAGATCCTCACCGATAGGGGTACAGAATTCACGTCATCACTGATGACCGAGGTGTGTAGGTTACTAAAAATCGAGAAACTCCTCTCTACCGCGTATCATCACGAGACCTTAGGAGGCATAGAAAATACACACAAGCATCTAGGCGCCTACCTTAGGATTCAGTGTGAGAATAATCGAAGCGATTGGAGCGATTGGGTTCCGTTTTGGTGTTTTTCCTTTAACACAAGTGTACATTCCGAGACAAAATACACTCCATACGAACTCGTATTCGGTAAAGTATGTAACCTTCCATCCAACTTATGTAAGGGAGTCGATACTTTGTATAACCATGACGACTACCCACTAGAATTAAAGTACAGACTACAAAAAGCATTGTTAGAAGCTAAACAAAATTTGCTAGAAAATAAGAATTTAAGAAAATTTAGTTTTGATAAGAACTGTAACAGCGTGATATATAAACCAGGCGATTTAGTTTTAGTTAAAAATCAAGTAGGTAATAAATTAAACTGTATTTATGAAGGTCCTTTCGTAGTATTAGAAGATTTATCCCCAAATGTTAAGATTTATAAGGTTGATAAAGAATATTTGATACACAAAAATAATACAAAAATGTTTTATAAGTAACTGTTTAATTAATTAACATGTTATAATTAAGTTTCTAAAAAAAAAAGTTTACTTTAAGAATTCCTCTTATGTAATAAATGCAAACATTTTTTTTTTATTTTCGTTAAGGGGGTGTGTAACCCTGTTCTTTTCAGGGGAGATGTAGCGTTGCGACATACGCTTCCGCGCATCGGCCAAGTAATTAGGCCACACGTGTAAATTTGGAATAACGCTTAGTCAGTAAGTTAGAACATAGCAACTTTTGTAATAGTTTTTACATTATTCAATACACGACCATGGTCCAAGAAACATGTGTTCTGATTGACTTCACCCCCGAATGACCCCTTAAACCAGAGCGCCTACTCCGCTCTCTACAGAAAAAGCTAGTGATTTTTTTTAACAAATAAATTTTAAGTGCTTTACAAATGACTTTTATTCAAGAGTGTACAAATTTAAAAATAGTCGATTTGCGAAATAGACTTTCTGCTATACAGACCTGAGAGTTGGACGTTCTATACAGACCTGAGAGTTGGACGTTTTGCTACATAGACCTGTGGGGTTTATGGTCCCCTCTTTACCAATCCAATAAAAGTCCAAGATTCTTCGTAAGTTTAGTGTATTCCAGTACAATGCACAATACAATCCAGTGAGATAGGGAAAGTACAGAAAAAATGATCAGCAAGTCTAAAAATAGCGCAGTACAAGATGGCGAAATTTTTCTCCCGTGACAGATGTCAAGTCTTGCCATTATACAATACAATTAAAGGTGCGTTCACGAACGCTACATCACCCCCCTAGGGAGAAAAATAGCCTATCTATTTTTAACAAAAAAAACTTATCATATTTGCAATATTTACACATCAAACGGCAATTTAAAAGTTACATTTCTACCCGAACGAGTCGTGTAGGGTGCTGGATTTACGGGGGCGGGTGCTGGAATGGTTGCAGGTGCAGTAGGAACAACTGTAGGGGTGGCTGGAGAAACTGGAGCTTTTGAGGTCTCGGAGTCATCGCTGAGATACGCCGGCTTGACACGGTCAATGCTAACCTCGACAGTCTTGTCTCCTATGAGGATAGTAAGGGTTTTATCCTTCCTAGCGACGACCTTGTAGGGGCCAGTGTAAGGTGGCTTCAATGAACGGTGAGCTTCAATGAACGGTGTCATCGCGCAAGAAAACGTGCGTGGAGGATGCCAGATCTTTAAAGATAAAGATGGCTCTCTTACCATGAGCGGAAGTAGGGACCGGCTTCAGTTGCGACATGAGGCGTCTTAACTGAGAAACGAAATTAGTAACATCCGAGTTGCTATCAGAAGAGGCAGACGGTGAAATAAACTCACCGGGTAGGCACAGAGGTTCCCCGTAAACTACCTCGGCAGGAGACACGCGTAGGTCCTCCTTGACAGCAGCACGCATTCCTAATAGAACTAGAGGCAGGGCCTTGCACCAAGACTCTTGATGGCACATAAGAGCTGCCTTCAGTTGCCGATGCATTCGCTCAACCAAGCCGTTCGCACACGGGTGATAACTCGTGGTACGGACGCGTTTGGAGGAACAAAGTTGCATCAGGGCCTGAAAAAGAGCGGACTCAAATTGCCGACCCTGGTCCGTTGTAACTAAGGACGGAACACCGAAACGAGCAATCCAGCCGCTGAAGAAGGTCTCGGCCACCTCTTCTGCGGTTATACCCACCATCGGCCATGCTTCAGGCCACCGACTATAACGATCGACGGCTGTTAGACAATAATAAAAACCTTTACTGAAAGGCAAAGGACCGATAATGTCCAAATGGACATGGCGGAAACGCTTGGAGGGAAGTTCAAAACTACCAAGAGGTGAATTTACATGCCTGCTAACCTTGCTGCGTTGGCAAGCCTGGCAAGATCGAGCCCAGTTGCGACAATCCTTCTGGATATTTGGCCACACGAACCGCTCGGAGACGAGTTTGGTTGAAGTTCGAACACCTGGGTGGCTAAGGTTATGCACCTTATCGAACACCGCGCGTCGAAATTTGGGTGTGACAAATGGACGAGGTTTGCCAGTGGAGGTGTCGCAATAAAGAAATACGTCAGTGCCAGGAATCAAAACTTTTTCAAGTTTAAGAGAAGACTGGTCTAACATCTCGAGCAGTTCTTCGTTGTCAGCCTGATCAGTGGCAAGATCGGTGAAATTGTCGTCAAAGCGAATGGTTTCAATGCGCGACATTGAATCAGCGACCACGTTATCCTTACCACTGATGTGAACGATGTCTGTGGTAAACTGCGAGATGAACGACAGTTGGTTGAGCTGTACGGGTGGCAACTTTTCACGACGCTGTGAGAATGCATAGACCAGAGGTTTATGGTCAGTGTAGATGGTTACATGCTGAGCCTCAAGCACGTGTCGAAAATGTTGGACAGCTTCGTAGACAGCAAGTAATTCACGGTAGTAGGCAGGCCATGTTGTCTGCTTGGTGGTGAGCTTTTTACTAAAAAATGCAAGAGGCTGCCAACAATCTTAAACACACTGTTGAAGGCATGCTCCAACATGTGTGGAAGAAGCGTCTGTGAAAAGTCCCAGAGTAGCTGTAGTATCCGGATGAGCAAGAATGGTAGCGCTTGCCAAATGCTCTTTGCACTTGTGAAAAGCTGCCTCCAGATCCGGAGTCCAGGGAACAGGTTTCTTCCCTTTAAGTTGGGTGGAGGCCAATACATCGATCAGTGGAGCTTGATACTCAGCCGCGTTAGGGAGAAAACGGCGGTAAAAATTTACCATCCCTAAAAATCTGCGGAGGCCTTCCACAGTCTTTGGCAAGGGGTAATTTTGAAGGGCCTCGATGCGTTCCGGTGGTGGACGAATGCCGTCTTTGGAAATTCGATGGCCTAAAAACGTCACTTCCTCAGCGCCAAAGACGCATTTGGAGGTGTTCAAGACGACGCCATATTCGGATAATCGCTGAAAGAGGGCACGAAGATGCTGTTCGTGCTCTTCCCTCGAGCGTGAAAAAACCAAAATGTCATCCACGTAAGGAAAAACAAAATCAAGGCCACGTACCACCTCATCAATGAAGCGTTGAAATGTCTGTCCCGCGTTACGAAGCCCAAAAGTCATATAGGGGAACTCGAATAACCCGAACGGAGTTGTGATGGCCGTTTTGGCAATATCCTCGGGTGCGACAGGAATCTGTTGGTAGGCCTTGACGACATCAGCGGTGCTGAACACAGTAGCTCCAGCTAAGTCTTGGCCGAAGTCCCCTATATAACGGACCGGGTAACGGTCGGGAACGGTGCGGGCATTTAACGCACGGTAGTCGCCGCAAGGGCGCCAGCCATTCTCACCTTTCTTAGCCATATGTAGTGGCGAGGACCAGGGGCTGCTGGAAGGTCTGGCGGAGCCACACGCAACCATATCCTGGAATTCCTTCTTGGCTGCCAGCAATTTCTGAGGGGCGAGGCGGCGCGGGCGAGCAGATACGGGGGGGCCCTCGGTTGTCAAGATGTGATGGGTAGTGGAATGCTTGATAGTCCTCTGCAGACCAGGAGGGCGAGTGATATCGGGGTACTCTTGCAAAATCTTTAAATAAGGAGAGTCCCCCACAACGAGCGTCTTGACGCTGGGTTGAGATATTTGAGCCACTGTAGCGCGTGTAGCTAAGCTGGTGGAGCCGTCTATCAGCTTGCGGTCATGGCAGTCTGGCAACAGATTGTACTGGGCCAGAAAATCAGCTCCTATTATGGGCGTGCCTACATCCGCGATTATAAAATTCCACCGGAAATCTCGGCGGAGCCCAAAGTTCAAACATAGGGCAATAGTGCCATAAGTTTGAATGGGACTGCCATTAGCCGCGCGCACGTCGAATCCAGTAGGATAATGTTTACCCTTGAGGAGCTGTCGAGGAAAGCAACAAAGGTCAGAACCTGTGTCAATAAGGAAGCGGACCTTGGATGTTGAATCCGTTACAAACAACCGGCGGCTGGAATTGAAGCAGTCAGAAGCCGCCACTACTGGCTGCCGTTGGCATTTCCCTGGTCGGACTTCCAACTACAGGGAGTTATACATTTGCTCGCCTTCGCTGCGAACTTCTTGTGATACCAGCAGAGGCGGGTGCCGGACTGTGATGTCGATCTCGACCTGGATGTAGAGCGGGGCCTATCATGTTGCTTGTTAGTGAGAGCTTCCACTTTCCTAGTGAGCTCGAGTACTGCTCTCTTTATCTCATCAAGCTCACTAAGGGTCGACTGAGCAGCATGAACAGCTTGGGGTGCTGAAGATGGTGTTTCAGCAATGGCATCTGCTATTTCAGCAACTTTTTCTAATTGCAAGTCCCGCTGTACAGTCAAGATCCGCTGAACCTCAGGTGGCAGGCGTCGGATCCAAAGTTCACGGATGATGCCTTCATCACCAACGGTGGTGCCAGCAAGGGATCTCAAATGCCTAAGAAAAGCGGAAGGCTTCCTATCCCCTAACTGCTCCTCACTCAACAACTTCCTAACTCGCTGCTCCTTTGACGAGGACAATCTGCGAATGAGCTCCTTTTTGAGGTGCTCATATTTTCCAGTGGCCGGGGGATCAGAAATAACATCCTCGACCTCATCAGCTAACCGAGCATCCAGTTTGGATAAGATATAACCATATTTGGTAGAATCTTGAGAAATTCCGGCAATTTCAAATTGAGCCTCGGCCTGCGCAAACCAGAGTTTGGGTTTATCTTCCCAAAAATCTGAGAGTTTAATTGAGACCGCATTGACCTTTGGTTCAGTAGATGTGGAGGGTTGCATTAGTCTAAGTCGCTCCTGTAAATCCAGCACCTGTTGTTGTAATTGTTCCTCTAACGACATTTTTACACAAAAAACAAAGTAAACAAAAAGCACAGAAAAAAAAATTAGAAACAATTAAATACAGTACAGATGCAGTCAAAAACCATAGACCATGCTATTAAATAATATTAAAAAACTGCTCCACACAAAATGTATAAAATAAAAATATTAAATTAACGGAGAACCAAAATTAAAAATATTGCAAAACTTATTTTAGGGTACTTACTTGCTAATGTTATTTATTATTAAGTACAATTTACATTTAACCCTAATGTCACCCTGTATAAGTAAAATCCAGTTGCACTGTGTATGACCGAACACTATATTATATACACATGCACAAACACAAAACGCGCAGCTGTAGATGATCCCAGTAGGCACATTGACAGTGCTGGTAGTATCATGCAGTGACAGGCAGGGCTATGTGACCTGCTGGTGCCTTGCAGGTGATCCAGAACGCAGGAAACCCATCCAATGCAGCGGGTTTGTGTTATTAGTGATATTAGTATCCAATGCTCACCGGTTTCATGCCAAGCTGGATGTGAGTGTCTGTCGTCGGCCAGTTACGTGTTCTCCGTGTAGGTAGGTATGCCAAACGGGTCACTGTGCACGAAAACAAGGCAGGATGACGTGCTGGGTGCATGCAAACACGATGTATGAATGAAGTGCGGGATGAGACGTGCACTATCAGCAGGCACACAACACAACACACAGAGCACTATGTTAGCGATGAATCCAAGGTGGAAATGTTCAGTTTCTTCGACGTAGGTCACGTAGGTAGCCCAATGTATACGTGGCAACAAGTCGTGACAATGAAACGTCGGCGTCAGTCGGTCACCAATGTGGGGTTTATGGTCCCCTCTTTACCAATCCAATAAAAGTCCAGGATTCTTCGTAAGTTTAGTGTATTCCAGTACAATGCACAATACAATCCAGCAAAATAGGGAAAGTACAGAAATGATCGGCAAGTCTAAAATAGCGCAGTACAAGCTGGCGAAATTTTCTTCTAGTGACAGATGTCAAGTCTTGCCATTTTACAATACAAATAAAAGGTGCGTTCACGAACGCTACAGAGTGACGCTATTCTTAATCCAGTGCCACATGGATCTGTGGATCTTGTGGATCTTAATTTGACCGAATCGCTCGGATGCTGATCTATAAATAAACCTTTAAATTAACTAGGAAAGCGGTGGTTATGTATTAACAGAACGCTAGCATCACATTCCAAGGTGTTGGGTGCGAATCGGACATTGTATGTGATTTTTTTATAGCAGTACGACTGTCTAACGTTTACGGAAAACATCGAGAGGAAACATGTGTATGAGGTACACCCCATGCCCCCATACCTCACCTCACTCCAAAAAAGCTAAGCATAGTGGCAGATTACACTCCTCAGTCTTTTGTACATTCTGCCGCAGCGTATGTGTGTGGTCCAACGTATGTAAAGCCTTATCGGAAACCGGCTTGTTCGGGGGGCTGAAAGTCATCGAGCTTGCGTGCGAGACGATTCGTGCCCTAAAGTGGGAACATAACGTAATCAGTACCTACGCATGTAAAGATTTACATGCCTGACTGATTATGTTATGGATGACTTTGCAACTAAAATGTTATGGTTTATCTACATAGACTGCATATTATATATTATTATGTAAAGGTGATATGAGGCATAATCACCGGGCTTTCTACTCGCATCACGTAAATCAATTATATTACATTTCAGTTATATTTTATGAAATGGTGACTGATAGAATCGAATTGATGATCGATATAAATTACATTTTGCAGCACTGAATGTCATCGTTCCTAATCTGTGCTACGTCCTGTCACCTATCATTATAACCACAGAGAATATAATCATATGTGTTCTGTGATATAATCACTACGTTTTCAACGGTTTTGCGATGGTTTTCTTCATGATCAGAATGTATATTTCTTTATTAACTATTTCGCATGAAGTCAGAATGTATATTTCTTTATTAACTATTTCGCATGAATTTTAGTATTTCTGTGAGACAGAGTCTCAGTAAAATAAATGCCTGTAAATAAGTTAAGCTAGAGACTTCTTGTGTTTTGGTAAGTCTCCATGCAATACTATTACATCCTCATCCGGAGAATTACTTTATTGCTAACAATAGTATTTTAAAATTTTAAGCCAGTACTACAAATTAAGGTATTATTTCATTGTGGCATAACTTTGTTGCTAGCGATTCTAAGTGTCTTAATCACTTGATCTTTTTCCTTTCGAGCTTTGAAAAACCACGGTCTAACTGGGATAGATGGTTGAATGCTACCATAAAATTTTCCAACGCGATTCTGACTAGAAGACCACAAAGTATTCCAGTCTTTAATCATGTTTGGTTTGGCCAGAGCTAGTAGATCGTGGGCAAAGTTATTATTATGATCCAAGCAACCGCTATCAACAGCTAACTTACCGAGAGAATCAGCCGTTTCATTTCCTTGAATCCCACTATGACCCGGGATCCAGGCAAGGACTACTGTGATATCACGTAAATGACATCGTAACAGGAGGTCTCTAATACTTAAAATAATAGGAAATGTAGATTTACTGCGAAAAGGGTTTGATAAGATTGCCAGTAGAGCACTAAGGGAATCAGTAAGAATAATTGAAGGACTAAGAGTGTGAGATTCTATAAAAGAGAGGGCTTCAAGGATGGCAACAGCCTCGCTAGAGACGACAGACGAGTGTGGAGGACACTTGTAGCAGAGAGCAACATTCAATCTAGGTAACCATGCTGCTGCACCAACGCAGCCTTCATCCAAAAGGCGGGAGGCGTCAGTAAATAACAAATTAAAACCTAAAAAGTTCGAGGAAATTATAGAATTAAATAAATCGTTACAACCGAACGGGTCCTTACCAATACCGATATTTAAAATAATGTTAGGAGAATAAATTAAAGCTTCAAAATTTGTAGTAAATAAAGGATTTTTATCAAAACAAAGAACTTTCTGAAAAAGATTATTAATTTTCCGAAAGCTAACTACTAACGGCGGAATATCCTTGTGTCTCCAGAAAGGATGGTATGTTATGAAGTTTGAAAGGGATTGAAGGCGAGAGTGCAGAGGATGACTCGAGATTTGGGAAACTTTGAAGTAATACCGGTCACAAAGATATTGTCTTCTAAGGTTAAGTGGGGGCTCAACACATTCCACTTGCATGGCATTAATGGGAGAAGATTTCATTGCGCCTAATATGATACGAAGAGACTTAGATTGAATTTTAACGAGTTTGGTAATGGATAGCATACTACCTGGAATTAAAAGAAAAGATGCGTAATCTAGGTGACTGCGAACAATGGCATTGTAAAGAAGTTTTTGAGTATAGGGATGTGAGCCCCACCAGACACCTGAAAGGGCACGTGGAGCATTGATATTTTTTTCACACTTCTGGGCTATGTAATTGAAATGCGGGGTGCCAGTTAATTTTGAGTCCAGAATCAAACCAAGATATTTAACCTGATTAAATATGGGTATGATCTGATTGTCGATTGAAATTTCCACTGAAGGAACATCCCTTCTTCTTGTGAAAATGACAACCGAACTTTTTGAAGTGGATAAAGACAGACCATGATTGTTGAGCCAAACGTTTAAATAGCTTAAAGCAGTATTAATATTAATGGCAGCCTCCGAAATAAAGCCAGAAGAAGAGTATAAAGCAACATCATCCGCATACTGAAGAACTTCACAGAAGGAGTTAACTGATAATTCTAAATCTGAAGTATAGATGTTATAAAGAAGGGGGCTTAATACAGAACTTGGGGAAGACCTTTCCAGATAGTCCTTGAAGGGACAGTTATATGCTGAAATCGAAATGAAATCGATCTTTCAGAAAGTAAATTAGTAATAAAGTACGTCAACTTTGCTGGGATATTAAGTTGAAGCATTTTCTGCCTTAGAATAGGAATTTGGACATTATCATAAGCGGAAGATACGTCAAGAAAGGCACTGACAAGAAATTCCCTTCTGGTGAAGGAAAGCCGTATATCAGAAATGAGAATACTTAAGCAGTCAGTGGTACTTTTGCCTTTGCGAAAGCCAAATTGGCTTTTAGCTAAAATTTGTCTGCTTTCCACTAACCATTCTAAACGATTTTTCAAGAGGTGTTCCATGACTTTAGAAAGAACCGAGGCAAGTGCAATAGGCCTGTAAGAGGAGTGATCAGTGGGAATTTTTCCAGGTTTCAATATAGGAATTATTAAATAGGACTTCCACTGGTTAGGAATAGTTCCGGAGTCAAAAATTTTGTTGACTAAAGATAAAAACAATTCATGTGACTTTGAGCCAGACTTAATGAGAAAAGAGTAAGGAATGCCATCAATACCAGGGGAGGAATCACGCAAACCATTCAGGGCGCATTGAAGCTCAGAAAAAGAGAAGGGGTCATCAAACCTATCATGGGAAACGAAACGAGGATAAGGGGAAGGCAGATCCCAATGATTAGGAGCAGATGGTGGAGCAAGCTTATTGGCAAAACCATTCGCCCAGGAGGAAGGGTCGTTAGAAGATATATTTCTATCAAGCAATGAGCCTCTAAAACGCTTGATATTTCTTTATATCATAGAGGCCGAGGATCTAGGTGAGAGAGACTCGCAAAATTTCTTCCAACCATTTCTTTTTTTATTTGCTAAGGTGCGTTTAGCTACTGCAGCTATCCTCTGATAAGAGAGAAAGTTTGCAGTCGTCATAGCAGAGCCATAAAGTGCTTCGGCCTCTTTTTTTATCGTTAACAGCTTTTGTACAGTCATCGTCCCACCAGGGAGGGGACGACACTCGGCGACAGCATGGAATTTGCTTTTTTTTTGGGAAACAAGATTCAGCTGAATTAATAAGAATATCTACAAAGGCACTGTACGTTGATAAAACGTCGGAATCAGAAAAAGAAAGTTGTGAAATCATATTTTCAACACAGGTGAGAAACCCATCCCAATTGGCTTTATTAATTTTAAACTTTAGTAATGGATCTGGAGAAGAAGAAGGTTGTACTCTTAAAGGAATAGTGACAGTAATAGGAAAGTGATCACTGCCATGGTTATTATTTAAAATCTTCCAGGAAACCAGAGAAGCAAGAGAAGAAGAGCAAATGGATAGGTCAACAGCGCTACGAGGATCAAATAACGGTGAAACCAGACGAGTGGGAGATCCATCGTTAAGTATACATAAGTTAAGGTCTTGAAATAAGTCTACCAGATCGAAGCCAAAGGCGTCGCAAGATGGGCAACCCCACATTGTGTGATGAGCATTAAAGTCTTCTAAAACCATGATAGGGGAAGGTAGAAAGGAAAGAAGATTAGAGATTATAGGAGTAAGAGAAGAGCTGGGAGCGGAAATATAGACTGATAGAAACGTGATGTCCAGCACCCTTGCTGCGACTGCATTAATCTCATCTGGGAGGGGAGGAAGAGCGATCTGGGAAAATAAGAAGGAATGATTTAAAAGAAGTGCACATCCGGCATGTGCATCCGGTCTATCGCTGCGGAGACAAGAGTATCCCGGGATCCCGAAACGAGAGCCCGGGGCTAGCCACGTCTCCGAGACAGCGACAACCGGAGGGAGGAGTTCATTAATGATGGCAATCATTTCGTGCTTTTTATGGCGAATGCTTTTAACATTCCATTGAAGGATTTGATGCTGACGATGGGGATGGCGATGAGGCGCCATTGCGAACAAATGAAGAAATCTGAGAAAGTTTTTGGGCAACGTTGGACGGTAGGGAAGTATCATTGTACTTGGTAATAATATTTAATAAGAGGCTAAGAATAAGGTCTAAGAAATTTTCGTTAGAGGTAGCCTCAGAGGGGCTTTGGAGGGCGCAACCGTTGGGCAAACTTGAAGGAATACTAGCAGTAATATTATTATGGGTTACCTTATCGTAACCAGGAGCAAGAGGAGAGCGAGGTCGAGGAGTTTTAAATGTGGTCTTTTTGTATGACCTAGATGAGCTAACGTTAGGAGAAAGGGAAATGAAGTTTGGAGACGGTGAAGTGTAGACGGGCTGAGATGGAGCAAAAAGGGTGCTGGCGACATCCGCATAAGAGGTACGTCTAATAGTGGCAGGGAAACGCAGAGATGCCTCAGCGTACGAAACGTTTTCCTCAGACATTGTCATCTTAATAGACTTTTGTCTTGAGTGTTCAGGACAAGAACGATTCGTAGCCTCATGGGCACCGGAACAAAATAGGCAACTTGCCTCATCAAGAGAACGAGGGCATGAATGCCCCGTGTGGGGTTGCGCGCATCTATAACATCTCGGCTTCGAACGGCATTGAGCCTTTACGTGACCGAAGCGGCAGCAGTCCAAGCATTGAATGGTTGGTAGAAGGTAGACCTCAACGGGTAGCGATGAGTGGTATGAAAATATCCTTTCGGGCAGTTTTTGTCCGTGGAATGTAAGGACTACCGACTGGGACGGGACCCAAGTCGGTTTGTCATTTTCCATCTTTTTACGGTTTAAACGCCTGGCTTTAAGGACTCCGCCACACCCCTGGGGGAGAGACAAAGACCCAACAAAGTCTTCCATCGAACAGTCGACGGGTACACCCCTGACCAGTTCCATGCGGGTGATGTTATAAGTGGGGATAGAAACCTTGTAGCCGTTGGCCGCAATCGCAGGGTTTGAGATGAAATTATTTGCATCGGTTGCAGTTTTTAGGGTTATAGCCACTCTGTTGCGGCCAATAGCTTTAACACCATCGTTGACTATTCCTTTAAAATTTTTCTTAACCAGGAACTAGCCTAGTTTGATTGGTCTGATGGTAAGACCCGCCGACGGGTCTTCGAAAGCACGCTGAACGTGGACGACAAAGGGACCACTAGAGTTACAGTCGTATTCCTTTATATCGGCGTCCAAAGAAGGGTGGGTGTAAATATTCTGAAGAGAGGCATTTACGGTTTCCCGATCCGAAGTAATATTTTTTTTGGCAGGAGCTGGAGATAACGTTGAATTTATCGAGCAATCATCGGACAACTTACGTTTATGCGATAAATTAGGGTTTATGTCGGGAGGGTCCCCGTCAGGTTCCTCTATCTTGGATCACTTTTTTGCTAGAAAAACCTAGCCTAGCTTTAATTTTTACTTACAAAATAAAGGGACACAGAAAAAGAAATCAGGAAATAAGGACTAAACCCGCATCAAAATTATTGAAAATAATCAGAAGCTGATAATATGCCAAAAGAATTCGTTAAAATATTTTTTTTCAAATTAACCGAAATTCACGTGTACCGATCAACAACCCTCCGTCATCCTATCAAAATAACAGTAATGTTTTTCTACAATAGTTTTGACAGGTGACAAACACGCAGCGCCCTCTGCTAAAAAGTTTTGCGTAATCTTCCCCATTGTGGTGGGCAAAATAAAAACCATTGCTTCGTAAGACTTAACATGGCTTTGGTAGGTTCTGGTAGATTCGAAGAAATTGACCATATTTACCCGATGAGAGGACACTCCTTCCTACCATGTGACAGAGCATTCGGGGTCTTAAAAAGGTCACTTCGCAGGTGTGAAAGACTGTACACACCTCACCAGCTGGTTGAGCTTATTGTGCAATCAAGCACAATGCCAGATTTTTTCACTGTCCACATGGTGTCTAGTGAGGACATCTTGAATTTCAAGCAATGGTGGACCCGTTATTACAAGAAGACTTCCCTATCTTTAGAAACAAAAGATAGAAGAGTCCCAAGATCCCAAAAAGTGGATTTTGCCATCTCCAAATTCCATCATTTCAATTTCACGAATGTTGATGGTGATGTACCAGTAAAATGCTGTGAATTTATCAATGGAATGACAGTGCACACGTTTTTGCTAAAAATCAACAAGAGGGGGGTGGTACCCCTACCAGACCAACCTGTTTACTCCGACAAAATACCCATAAAACAAAAAAAAATGGCTGACTTACAAAAATGCGTAGAATATGTACCAGAAGAAGAAAAACTGAATTTCTGGAATGAGATTTTGAGCTGGCCCATTGTTGGTGGTGATATTGTTGCAGAAGAGAGTGATTAATGTGTATTATTGATTAAAATTAAAGTGATTATAGACTACCTACTAACTGATTTTTTATTCGAATATTGTTTGTAAAAACACACCAATTGCAAGATGTATGTAAAAATACACCAAATTTATTATTTAAAAAAAAAACATAAAATATAAATGAGACATAAAATAATGTTTTATTTTGTTTATACCAGTTTATATATAAATTACCTATTATTCCCATTAATTAACAGTAACTATTTCATATATATTTTTTATACCAGACAGTTTTTTTGCATTTCCCACAAGTTTAGTCAACTGTAAATTGTGGGTTTTTACAATCATCGATTCAATTATTATGTCAGTGTGTAACGCACGAAGGTAGTGAAAAAGAAAAGACAAAAAAGAAGGTGGTGGATGTTGAGTATTCACAGAAATAGAACAAGGTAATGTACCTAGGTATATTCACCTTTTGTTTTGTCAACATTTTTTTGTTTCTATTTTGTTTATTTTAACTTTCTTTTGACAGAAATAGTATGGAAAATCAGCTATCTGAACTACTTCAAGAACCTGAATCAAATGAATTTCAAAATTTTGTTCGAATGTCTGATAGCGATTTCGAATATTTACTTCAGAAAATTTCTCCAGCCATCAGCAAACAAGATACCGATTTCAGAGAAAGCGTACCAGCTAAGATTCGACTTACTGTGACACTTAGATATCTAGCAACTGGAGACAGTTACAGGAGTCTACATTACACCTTTAAAATATCTAGTCAACTAATATCTCGTATAATTCCTGAAGTTTGTCAAGCCCTCATTAATGTTTTAAAGGATACTGTTAAGGTAAATGAAACTTCACATATTATTAATTTTTTTATTACAAAGAAATACAAATATTATTATTCATGTAGGTAGGTACTTAGGTAAATCAATTTATGGAGTATTATCACTCATTGCTTTTAAAAATGCATCATGTAAGATTGGATTGAATTTTGCTGACTTAATGACTTCGTCAGATAATATTTGGATTTCGTTATTTTTTTGTTGTTTTAATGTTGGTTGTTGTATCTGTTCGTAATGTTCGTGTTGTGGTGAGGACACAGTAATGTTTTGTGTAATTATATTATTTTGCTCTGGTATTTGTAATATGGGATAGCTGTGAGATGAAAATGGCCGTTGTGGTATATGTACTGGTGAATCTGGAAGAACATAGAATGTTTGAGATGAAGAAGGGCAGTGCATATCAGCTGGTGATGTACAACCATCAGAACTCATTACACTAAAGGATGAGGAAGGACGTTGTTGGAGGCTATTTCTAATTCTTTTTGTCAACAATTCATCCAATTCAAACATGACATCCTGCTGCTCAATATCTGAGAAATATTTCTTCAATTTGGAGGCTACTAATTTTCCATAGAGATCACACATATCTTCCTTTTCAGCCGATTTGTTGGTCAATACGGTATTGATAGTTTTTAATGCGTGCTGCATTTGTTCACTTGCTTTTTGAAGCTCAGGAGGGTTAGAAGAACGACGCTTCGATGCAGTTTTATTCAAGGGAGGTGGCAAAGTAACATTTGAAGAGCTTGAATGCTGACCTTCTTCATCGTCGCCCAGTTTAGTGTCATTTTGCTCATCTGTTGAAGTACTTTGTTCATTTGCTCGTGTCTGAAAAAAAATAAAGTAATATGGTGATGACCCCAGTAATCAACAAGCACCCAATGATCGACACTTTTTTCTTCAAATAAAAAAAATAAGGTCTGTGAATTGATTTTTAATTATGGAAACACATGTCCATAGACTTCATACTTCCTGCTGTCAATTCGATTGACATGCCGAAAATCGTCCATTTCATTTAAAAATGGCGACATGGAAGTTGTGCACCCTGCGTGCTCCTTCTGGAAATCTAGTTTTCTTAGCTAAATCGTCAAGGAGGTGAGTTTGTAATTTTCATAATAACTTCCTTATTAACACTTTTTATTTAATCTGGTTTGATTTTTTAGTTATGTATGTAGGTTGATAAGATATTTTAGTGTAAATGAATTACGTGCAATAGGTAATATTTCGTTTGGACCCGATGTTCAGCACTGGGTATGACAAATTAAAAATCTCCAGTAATGGACATGTGTCGAAACTAATTTTTTTCTTTACTTTTGTCCTTGTTGCACAATTATGGCTCATTTTCGAATGGTGATTTTATTCATATTTGAACGGGGCCGTTTAATGAACTGGTACCAGTGATGAACAGTGTCCAAGATTGGGTATTATAGGTGTTCATAATTGGTGTATTGGTGTCCATGACTGGAAAATTACTAGTGTCGATTATTGGTTCTTTGATTGTTTTAGATGGCACCGAAAAAAGATTATACCCCAGAACAGATGGGGAGAGCGATCGAAGCAGTAAAAAAGGCGAAAAGATGGCAACTGAAGCAAAAAAAAATATGGAGTACCGCGTGTTACACTCCTTTATAAGGTTTCCGGAAAAACTCCAGTAAGTTGTACCATGGGCCCTGCTACGGTCTTAACACGGGATAAAGGATGGTTTTGGTAACGTGGCTGATAAAATTTAGTGAAAAACACTTCCCCGTCACCAAAGACGCACTACTTGATAGTGTACAAAATATAATGACAAAACAGGAAAGAAATACCTCCTTCACAAATAATAGACCAGGAAAAAAATGCTTTCTGTCCATTTTAAAGAGACACCCAGAGTTGGTGGAAAAAACTCCAGAAAACCTGTCAAAATCAAGTGACTGAACACTTATTTAGTTCGTAACGTAAGCATAACATATTAAAAGAGTTGCAATTCTTGATACAAGTACTTATGTTTTGTTATTGTGATTTACTTTGATACTCATTTTGTTTGTGTTTGTCAGAATTATATTTTTGATTGATTATTGTTCAAAATAATAAATGAACCCAAACAAATATCTTATTGAATATAAATAGATATAACAATACTCTATTTTATAATAGCTACCGATCCTAATATTTTTTTTTGGTCAAAATTTAGATAATTACCTATTGTGCCTTATAAACATTAATTAACTTTTATGAAAACAATAACAATGAGACTGATTTTATTTAGTTCAAAGAAAAAAACGGTGTAAGACTTGTAATTGTTGGTAGTTATCATGTGATTATAGTTACTTTGACACTTATTTTGTTAGTAAGAATTTAATTTTTGTGTTATATTTTCATATGGCCTATAGTCCAGAAATATAATTAAAGCACATTCCTCGAAATTGAATTGGTTTTAATTTTTATATTTCCTTGAAATCAGAAAATATTTCTAGGTTGTATGTACATCACGGGGCTTCTGGGGAATGTTGATTACTGGATGTTGATAGCTGGTGCATGTCGATTACTGGTTGTCGATGTCTGGAATCTAGGTGTCTATTACTGGGGATATCGGTAATTTTTAGTTTTTATATTATAGAAGTACGTCATCAGCTGATATCCTACGAGCTGTCAGTTTCTAGTGATACCATGACTCGATACAAAAACACTTTAAATAAACAAAACTTAAAAGACTCCTTATCTATGCAAACGTAAAAAAAATATATTATATTTGTTTTTTACGGAATACGAAATGTCTTGAATACGAAGCATCTTGAGATTTTTTATTTAAAAATATTAAACCTACTTTCATTCACGTGTTGAACAAACGTTAGAAGGTCGAATTAGTCACACACTTATTCACAAAGATACAAGAAACCAGTGAATATTATATGAACTTATACCTTTAAAACAAATTGTCATATATCCTCCCGCGGCGGCTAACCTCGCGTTCTAAACAATATTTAATATTTGTTCAAAAACAATATTTAGGACAATGCCTATTGTCACTAATATCTTTAACTTGGTGGCTGTTGAAGATACTTACAGTTAGTTACAATACTGTAATATGTCACTACTGTACCGTAGGTATACCACATAGAGCAGGAGACCAACACTAGTTTCTTGTGGGACACCGCAATTCACAGGAACGAACTGTGATTTTAAATAGTACCCATCAGTTAATTCGAAACTATCTTTAAGGTGAGTGTTAAACATTTGACTGTATTGATACCGAAACTCCAAAACCCTAGAAAGCATGAGTTCTGTATTTAGACAGTCTCAGGCTCTCAAAAATTGCAGCAAAATCGTAAAACCAGATTGGAAATCTAGGAAAGTCCCAATATTATAAGTTATGAAGTCATTATATGGATGTAGAATCGAACAGCGCGTCTAGAAGCTGGGTATAGTAATACCGAAACTATCGAAATACCGGTATTAGGATTACACAAAACCGGTTTTTCAAATTCGAATATTCTGTCCAGTATTCCGGTTTTTCGGTATTACCAAAAACCGGTATCCATGCTCTAAGAACTGCAAAAGCTTGAGGGTCAAAAAGTTAATCCCTTTGAATTTTTGGCAAACATTGGCCATATCAAAAGGATATTAGGTGCATAACTTTAAGGGAATTTGTGCGCTTGTAGCATTCTTATAATATTGAAAAAGCTAGTGATTTTTTTTTAACAAATAAATTTTAAGTGCTTTACAAATGACTTTTATTCAAGAGTGTACAAATTTAAAAATAGTCGATTTGCGAAATAGACTTTCTGCTATACAGACCTTCTGAGAGTTGGACGTTTTGCTACATAGACCTTTTGCTAATTAGGCTTACTGCTCATTAGACGTTTCGCGCTGTAGGACGTTTTGCTGCTTGGAACTTCTGATCGTGAAGCGCAATTTCGATGACAGCTGTCGCGGAGCTCAAGCTACGTTTTACAGACTGTAGAATGTTTAAGGCGACTCGCTGTTGTGTTGAGTACAGATTAAACAACATGCTATGTCCTAATTACCCATCATTTGTTACATGTGACCCATTTTTTGTATGTAAAAGTGTTTTCTTGAGGTTAGTTATAGTGTAATATTAAAATCTTCCACGTGACAATATTATTTTTCATTTGACTGTACATTTTCTGTCATAAGACGATTCTATCCAAAGCCGATTCTGTCCAAAGCCGATTCTGTCAAATCAAGAATCTGCCGAAAACATTCTGCCGTACACCGACGGAGACCTTTTAGGCTTTTAACACTACGTGATGCGTTTTAATTTACCCAGAAAGAACTATACATAGGACATATAAAATTAATGTATGAAGTTAATTGACAACGAATGTACTATGGGTAAAGGTGGCGGTTCGCGCCGCGACAGAGACGGGAGACCGAGACAGGAGACTGAGACCAAAGACAGCGACCATTACTTGACGTTAGGCAATATATACGCGACAGTTCGCGAGTGAGACAGAGACAGGAGACAGAGACAGGAGACCGAGACGCGAGACAGGAGACAGCGAGACGGTCGCTGTTCCGGACCAGTAGTGTCTCGTGTCGCGCTTGTGAAAGCACACGTGTTTAGGTTTAAAAATGAGTTTTTGTGATGAAGACTGTGAGACGCCGTCTTCACGAAACTGTTCACGAACGCACTGGAAGATGCCTTCAAGCTTCTGGAATGGCAGGGACGCGGCATCAATATCAATGGCGAGTACATTACGCACCTTCGATTTGCCGACGATATAGTAGTCATGGCAGAAACGATGGAAGACCTCGGCATAATGCTCGACGACCTCAGTCGAGTTTCCCAACGTGTGGGCCTTAAAATGAACATGGACAAAACGAAGGTCATGTCGAACGCTCGTGTTGTGCCCACCCCAATAACATTGGGGAACACGACTCTCGAAGTTGTAGACGAATACATCTACTTAGGACAAACAATCCAACTAGGCCGGTCCAACTTCGTGAAAGAGGTCAATCGTCGAATCCAACTCGGCTGGGCAGCTTTCGGGAAACTTAGAAAAGTCTTTTCGTCTAATATACCTCAATCGCTCAAGACAAAATTATACAACCAGTGTGTGTTACCAGTGATGACTTATGGCACTGAAACGTGGTCTCTCACTATGGGCCTCATAAGAAGGCTCAAGGTCACGCAACGAGCTATGGAAAGGGCTATGCTCGGAATTTCTCTACGAGATCGAATCAGAAATGATGAGATCCGTAGACGAACGAAAGTCGTCGACATAGCCCAGCGGATTAGTAAGTTGAAGTGGCAGTGGGCGGGGCACATAGCACGCAGAACTGATGGCCGATGGGGCCGAAAAGTTCTCGAATGGAGACCACATATCGGCAAGCGCAGCGTGGGACGACCAGCCACAAGATGGACGGATGACGTCATTCAAGTGGCAGGAAGACGCTGGATGCAGGCCGCTTCCAACCGGTCTTTTTGGAAATCCATGGAGGAGGCCTATGTCCAGCAGTGGACTTCTTGTGGCTGAATGATGATGAATGATGACTGTGAGACTCTGATTGAACTAATCAGACAGCATCCTCCGCTATACAATGCACAGTTAGACTCCTACAGAGATGAAAATTTGAAGGATAATATTTGGAAAAGCATAGCTGAAAGCATAAATAAAACAAGTGAGTTATTCTTATTTTATTTATTTTGCATAAAATTAATATTTGGAAGGAAACATGTTCAAGTAAAAACAGTTTCAAGGAAAAGGTGGGGTGGAATCAGCTCAAACAAGCCGTGTGACATGTTGTTCTTGCCAGTCTACTGCTCCTTGCTGTGACGTGAAGTAATTGGTTAATTTTACTCTAATATCGAGTCCGTTGCTGTTCGAAAACCCTCCGGTTCCACGTAATGAAACAAAATTTGAAGGCAAATTTTCTTCTTCTCGGTTCCATTGGTGTACGGGCATTTGAGCAGATTCCAAAAATCCATCTCTTAATAGGTTATGCATGCAACAGACAACCAAAATCATGTCAAAAAATGGAAACTGATCAGGGACTCTTACAACAGATATAAGCGCAAACAAAAACAATCGACGGGATCTGCAGCACCAACTAAAAATTCAAAGTGGCAGTTTTATGAACGCTTAAGATTTTTAGAAAACACACCATCAGAACGGCAAAGCTGCACCAGTGTAGAACAAGACCAGCAAAGCTCCGCCAGTGTAGAAAAAGAAGTTACTAATACCTCCCCAGGAGTAGAACATGCAGATACTCCTCACGAAGCTGCAGACACGTCAGTACATAACACTCCTTCAAAGGAGTTACCAGGCACTTCTAAATCTACACAAGAGAAATCTAATATACCAAGTAACAGTTCTGCCAAGAATACAAAGAGAAAGAGACCAAAAGAAGATGAATTTATAAAATTTATGAAGGACAGACAGGAAAACCGAAATAGACAGCTGGAGTCATTAAAATCTCAAGAATCAGTTGATGATATATCGACATTTACAAAACATATTGAAATGATGTTAAGAAAATTGAGCGCACGTTCAAGAGCAATGGCAAAAACTGAAATTTTTAATATTGTCTCGAAGTATGAGATCACAGATATCGAGAGTCAAACTGAACGCCCCTATACAAGTTCTCCTTACAATTCACATTTTCCAACAATAGCGGCTTTATCAGGACCTCAAGCACAGAGTGATTCATCACGCCAGTTATCATATAATTCAAATTCATCATACAATTCATATTCTCCGATAAGTGCAGCTTCATCAAAACACCAAACACAGACTGGATTGATTGATTTAACATCTCGCCAATTACCAAATATTTCCGGTGAACCATTTCAAAGCAATTACGGTGAAATCGACCAGAATAATTTCGATGAATTGGCAAACTTACCTTAAAGTTAGTGCTAATTTTTCTTTCACTGATATTCTTCCCTTTTCTTGCATTGATTTTTTCAGTAAATTTAATACGTAATCAAACTGTGTTTTATTCAGCCGAAAATACTTCCTGAATATATTGTCATCAAACATCAGGTGCTTCTTTACTAATAGCGAAAATGATACTTCTTGACCTCTAGTTAAATATAAATCCTTAATAGGTAATCGTCTTTCAGTTTTGTATTTGTAATAATAATATAAGAGCAAATCATCGTCTTCTTCTTCCTCCAATAGCAGTTTCGTTACTTGGTTTTCCATCACGACACAAAACACCACTGACTTCATCGACAGACTCTCTTGAACTGAGCGGTCGCTCCACGACACTTGTCGCGATCTTCGGTCTCAGTCTCGACCTACAGTACATGCCGAAGAGACCGAGACATTTGTCGCTGTCTCTGGTCTCAGTCTCCTGTCTCGGTCTCCCGTCTCTGTCGCGGCGCGAACCGCCACCTTTAGACATCTGGTTTCGTCGAATTTTGATATGTTTTGTACCTCCAGGTGATTGTTTTGGCATCTTTTTAGATGCTGTAAACAGTAAAAACACTTTGAATTACATTTGAAAACATATATTTTTACTGAGTGAATCACAAGACAAATTATGCAAAATCAAAAATCAAAATCAATTTTTTTTATTCAAAGTAGCACAGAAACTGTTCATTTTGGAGAAAAAATGGACAAAAAAACTCCAAACTAGTCTTTTCAAGACCTTAATTTACAGGATTTATATAAATGTTCTAAAACTCAAGCATTGAACTGGCTTTAATTCCAAACATCATTGTCATCTAAATAATCTTTAATGTTATAGTAGCTTTTTTGGCACAAAGTGTGCTTCACACATTTTTTGAACCGCGTTTCTGGCAAGCTTATTATATCCTCAGGGATCTTATTGTAGAAACGTATACAATGCCCCATAAAGGATGTATTAACCTTTGGCAGCCTAAATTTTGGGAACGAAAGTTTATGTCTATCTCTAGTATTTACATTGTGTTGGCTACCGACAGTTTGAAAGTCACTGATATTTTTCCTAACGTACATAATATTTTCATAGATATACTGACTAGCAACTGTTAGGATGTTAGTTTCTTTAAAGAAATCTCTTAACGAATCTCTATTGCCTAGCTTATATATGAATCTGATCGCTCTCTTCTGCAGGACGAAGATGGTCTCAATGTCTGCTGCCCGACCCCACAGTAGTATACCATAGGACATAATACTATGAAAGTAACTAAAATAAACAAGCCTAGCAGTTGCGACATCAGTTAGTTCCCGGATTCTTTTAACTGCGTACGCTGCAGAACTGAGCCTATTTGCCAATTTTCCTATATGAGGACCCCATTGAAGCTTTGCATCAATTGTGATACCCAGAAATAGAGTTTCTTCTACAAGGTCTAGTTTATCATTCCCCAATATAACATTGCTGTCAACCATTTTGACATTTGGTAGTGTGAATTTTATACATTTTGTCTTTTTTTAATTTAATAATTGCACATTGTGTGACTGTTTTACGTTGCCATAGTAATGTCAAGTTATGTTTCTTTTTCACAAACATAAATTGGGGGGCAACACCAAAATTAAATTAAAATCCTTATGTTACTTATATATAATCCTTATGTTACAAGTAATTAAACTTAAATATGTCACCTGAAATACACAATTAATAATCATAATTAACTGCCTAAAGGTCACAATGCAACTTTGTTTGAGTGTGTATATCTTCAAATCTTTCAAAGTTTTAAGTTACATCTTAAAACGTTACGTATTGTTCTGCCAACTAAATAATAGTTTTGTTATTATTCGAGATATAGACAAAAGTACTGTAAACATGTCTTTACTAATAATTGAAACCAGTGCGCATCTGCAACATTAGATACATTTTGCCATTTTGATCCCTTTATTATTACTAAATTAAATCAAGAAAACATTTAAGTAAGCATGCCACAATTTCCAAAATTGTGTTATCTTTATGTTGTTTGACATAACCTTCGGGGGGCGTGTTCAAAGATTTCCTTAATTTTTTAAGTGAGTGAAACAACGTTTCTTTTTTTCAACTTATCGTGAAATGTGAAGTTGTTTATATATTCTGATATTCATGTCACTAACCCATACAGCCCTGTTATGGATGAAAACCTCGTGAAACTCTGGTATCACTTAAGAGCTCCAACAATGAAAATGAAAAAAATGAAAAAAACTTTATTTAGAAAAGGGTTAAAAAAGTGGTTACTGGCTCCCAAACTAGGATTCCCTGTGCTATGGGTAGCCAGGCTTCTTCCAAAATACATAATAATATGTGTTTTACAATAGTTTGGTTTAATCTGGTTTTTCATCATTTCTTCATTGCAATGGACTATGGACCGACCAATGGAGCATAAAAAGATGATGATAATAATTTGTAATCACAAAGTAGTTTGCATGATACACCTTCAAATCTCTGGTTTCCCTTCAATACGTACATATCTTTCGCCTTTCAAATGATACACCTTCAACATGTATTTAAAAAACCTAGCGCAACTGGTAGGGTAGACCGGAAGCAAAAGAAACAGGCGGCAATTGAAACATTGACCATAACTTTAAAACCGAACGAAGTATATTCTCCCGCCACTTCTGTTTTCTGAAAAATATGAATATTATATAAGCGTATTTAGTTTTTTTTTGTTTATTAGTTTTTTTTTTGGATGATAAAAAGAATATGTCATATGGGTACGTAGGAAATCCAACGATCCTCATAGCGAAGGTGACAAGCGTCGGCTTTCTGTACGAGAGTCCCGGGTTCGATTCCCGGCTGGATAGATATTTGAATCAGTAGTATTAATAATATAAAGGGTGTAACAAAATCCCCCTATGTATCCGAAAATGGGGGGTTCTACTCATCTATACGAACAACTTTTACTATGGGAAAACTTAAAAAAACGCGAAAAAGTTATCAGTTATTCCATACTACAATACCTACGACGCAAAATGTATGGAAAAGCTGATATGTTTTTCGCGACTGACTTTGAGGCAGGCATGCACAACGCTATTAAAAAAGTGTTTCCTGAAGCGAAGGTGACAGGTTGCTTTTTTCATTTTGCGCAAGCAATAATTTAAAAGGGCAAGTCAAATGACCTCTGAGGCATACAAGAATTTTTTGTCATTGATTTATAAATACATCATCTGCCTGAAACGTTAATTCCAGAGGCATGGCTGTCAATAACAGAAAATCCACCCCCTGGTAAGACACAAGCTTTTATCAGCTATTTTGTCGACCAATGGCTCGCAAACAAAAATATGCCATCCATAACCTGTTATCAGCAGAAACACAAAACGAACAACGTGGCAGAGGGATTTTACAGCAGGATAAGCGTATCCGGCGGAAACCAAAATTACTCAATTTCATTGATTTGCTGGGAAGTGAAAATTCAAGGTATAAAAATAGTAAAATACGTCAATCTAAAAAAAAATTGAGATCCTAACCTGGGCAGTAGTGGTATTGATACATTACACTATAAACATGAGACACTCAACAAGCGCAAAAAAAACTACAAACTACCTGTTTCTTCAATACAATTAAAGAAACAGGTAGATGAGCATTCTCCCTTGTCAAAGATGTGAGAAGTGTACAAAAAGAGACTGACGAAAACGACATCTTTGCATAACTACTGGCGAAAAAATTTAAAAACTGATGTTAACGCATGACATAAATAACCTACTTTTTAAAATATGAAATAAAAGCAAGGTCCACATCAATGGTACAGTCTTCGCCATCTCAATCCTCAGATAACGAAATGGCAGGAATGTATAGACCGGGGCCGTCATCACAATCAACTGGGCAGACTGCACAGTATGAATCATGTTCACAACCCGTCTTAACTTCTTCACTTACCGATATTACTAATTTGAACTCAAAACCTGGCCCCAGTACTAACAAAAAGAATATAAAAATAATTTTACAGATAAATCGTCCACCACGCCAAATTAAAAAACAAAAAGATATAATTTCACAAGCATACTCAACAGATCCAAATGAATGATGATTATGGAGATTTCGAATATTTGGAGTCAAATTGATCAATGTTGAACAGGCTGTTTAGAAATTGTAAATGAACAAAATTACAAGCATAAAATATTTTTGTTTTATTCACCTCTCCTTTTAGGACTTCAATAAAAGCTTCACAAACTTCAGGAACAATTTTAGAAATTAGGTACTTGATTCTATTACATATTTTGAAGAGATATTGCAAACTCTTAAAGCTATCACCACTAGCCAAAAACATCAGTGTGATCAAACTCAATGGATTTCCCGTCAAATCTAGCGGATAGAGTACGCAGGAAACGGAAGAAAACGTGGTGAAATCAAAATTTTTTTTTCGATAATTTTGGCAGATTATCAAATTGATTTGATTTTAAACACATCTTCATTTGCCCTAAAATAAACATGGTATTACTGCATTTTACTGATTTTATTTTCCAGTTGTCACACTAACATGATGAACTTGGTATTCCCCTAGTAATAGACAAGGTAGAACTAAGTAAAACAGTTGCGTTCCATTTCAAACAAAATGCAATTTTGCTGACGCGGTCTTTGATACACTTCAGGCAAATTTGTATCATTCTTTTCTCTGTTTCACATACCTAGGTAAGTAGATAGATATAGAGATAATACTTTATTGTACATAAAAAAGGAAATTACAGAGATATTTCTTAACCTAAGAGTATAGATGGCGGCAGAAGGTACAGTAATTGTTTTTGTTTTAGTTAGTTCAAACATATAAATACGAGTGCGAATAGTCGAATACAAATATTTGTTGCCTGTGTTATCGGATGTTATTTGAAAAAAATGTCAAAATCAAGCTATAAACAAAAGTTTCGTAGTGTTATACAATTCAAAGCTATAGCCAGCCATCATCTTCTACCGCCTCCGAAATAACTGAGACCGCAGACAGTGAGGACGATTTGGATTTAATGTTTAATGAATCCATTCTATATTCTTTTTATTGCACTAACCCGTGTTGAGGACAATTTTAAAAACATATTTAGGGGCTAAAAATTCCACCCATGCAGGGACTTGCACCCGCGACCTCTGGCTAACCGTGCACCGAAATATTTTTTCTGAAATCTTCACTTACCTACTTGTGTCGCACCTTTTTAGAAGCGCCGCGTCCCCAGCTGAACGTTCCTGAAAACAAAATAATATTAGTTTCTGTCTTTTTCAAGATATTCAATAAAAACACGTACAATTCAAGAAAATTCCCTTTAAAAATCCATAACTTTTCTCCATTTCATCCGTTTTCCCTCCAAACACCATCGTTGACATTGCGGGCGCCACCCACCCCGCCGCCCCGCCCCACCGACCCTTGGTCGATACCCTTGCCTCGAGGTCTTTTCTGCGGAAATAAAAAGTGCATTTTTGGCTGTTGTCACTGTTTCGTGAGAATGTTGAGGTCGCCGGCTGGCTCGACATCCTATCTGAGGACGAGTGACGATTTAGACTCCTCCGGTTCGATGCCCCCGCTCAGATAATATAATTGTGCAAAGCACAACATGCCATAACTATAGCATCAACAGTATCTAGGTCTACATCAAGAGGTCTCCTTAGAACTCTAAAACGGGACGCTAGTATACCAAATGCGTTTTCTACAACTCGCCTGGCTCGCGACAGTCGATAGTTATAGATCCGTTGTTCATAATTAATGTTTTTAAAGGGAAATGGCTTCATAAAATTTTTATTTAATGCAAAAGCACTATCGCCCAGGAATACATAGGGTGCAACTGTATCAGTGCCTGGCAGTGCAGATGGTGGTGGTAAATTCAAATCGTCAATAATCATCTTCTGATAAAATCGAGTACAATTTAAAATCGATGCATCTGCGACCGATCCATTAGTGCCTGTGTTTACGTACAGGAATTCGTAGTTTGCATTCACCACAGCAAATAGAGCAATACTGAAAAATCCTTTGTAATTATAAAACAAGGAGCCACTTTCATGAGGTTTTTCAATTGCGACATGTTTGCCATCACATGATCCAACACAGTGAGGGAAATTCCACCTTTGTTCAAATTGCTCAGCTACTTCTCTCCACTCTGTTTCTGTCATAGGCATCTGAAAGATAATATTATTTTTAAATATAATGTATACGTATTATATTTACAGAACTCATCATCAGAAGATGAAACCGCAAGTGTTACTAACTCTAGCAGCGGGTCACGGAAGAAAAAGAAAAAGGACACTCTATTACAAAGACAACAAAATATTCTTTTATCGGCAGAAAGAGTAATGGCTGAAAAAGACGAAGAATGGGAGGTATATGGACGATCAATTGGCTTTCATGTAAAAGATTTAAACAAACGTCAAATGATAATAGCACAAAAAAATATATCAGATGTTTTGTTTCACGCCAAACTTGATCAACTTACTGAATCCTCGTACGTTGTTCTCAGTCCATTTTACGACACATCTTCATCATTTATGCCTAACAATCGTGGATTTTACCAGCGTCAAAACCAGTTTTCTTCACCTTCACCGCCATCAAATTATTCATCGCCCTCACCGTCGAGCCAACCTCAATGGCCTCGTTTTCACACACAGTCGGTCCGCCAACCATTACCATCACCACAGCAACAAACTCAACTGCCAAACTCACCATCGCCTCATCAATCATCAAATGCTCAAATTCATGTACATCACACACAAACAGTCCGCTAACCACTACCATCACCACAGCAACAAACTCAACTGCCAAACTTACCATCGCCTCATCAATCATCAAATGCTCAAATTCATGTACATCACACACAAACAGTCCGCCAACCACTACCATCACCACAGCAACAAACTCAACTGCCGAACTCACCATCGCCTCATCAATCATCAAATGCTCAAATTCATGTACATCACACACAAACAGTCCGCCAACCATTAAAATCACTACAAAACCAAATGCTACTGCCTAATCTATCACCAAATAAACTATTACTATCTCATCAACCTACATCAAACATACAAGTATATCATTCATCAAACGCTCAAGCACACTATACGCCTAATCATCAGTCACCATCTCAACGGCCGTCACCAAACGCTGAAGTTAAAGCACAACCTTCACCTCGAAGTCAAGAATTACCATTTGACGATGAAATTACCGTTGATAACAGTGAACAATTTTTGGAATACCTACCTAATGAAAATTCATCAGATGGAAACTCAGGATCGTTGCCTATAATAGAAGGTCCTGCAGAACTCATGAAAGAGTTTTTAATTGTTAAGCGCAGAGAATAAATATGATTACGTAAATAATAAGAGTTTTTAATTGTTAAGCGCAGAGAATAAATATGATTACATAAATAATAAGAGTTTTTAATTGTTAAGCGCAGAGAATAAATATGATTACGTAAATAATAAGAGTTTTTAATTGTTAAGCGCAGAGAATAAATATGATTACATAAATAATAAGTTTTTAATTTTATTTTTATATATTTATTTCAGAATCCAGGAGATATCAACACAGTTATTGGAGAAAGGAAAGATGAGGCGCGTAAACATGGAGCAACAGTGCAACCATACCTAATTTTGTTGGGGAGCCTTCAAAATTACAAACACTTTTACCTGGTCATTGATGACATCAAATATGCATTCGAATCCGCATTGATTGCCTATGATACATTATTTAAATCATATTAGGTATTTAACGCTAAATATAACCCAGCCAGTGATCACATAATGTTGATTATTCAAAGATGTATATACAAAATCAAGACTAAGTATGACAATTCTCTTCCATATATTTGTGATGTATTAGATTTGACGTTTTAAGATGATTTATAACTAGATTCGCCATTAATTTTAAAATGATTTGCCGTAAATGTGGAAAAGTTTTAAACGATTTTAAAAAATACACTTTCCATTTAAAATTTTACCACAATATTAGTGATTATTATATATGTCCGATAAATAAGTGTAATAGGGTGTACCACAAAAAGTATTCTCTCAAAAGTCATATAAAACGATGTCATACAAAAGTTAATGGCAATGAAACTGCATCTGTTGATGACATACTATTATGACATATTATTATTATTATACTATCTGATGAAACCAATATTTCCGGTGATAAAATGATACCAATTGAAAAAACTACTAGTAGAGTTTTAGCTGATGATACCGAAATTAGCACTGACAATAATAAATTGAAAACGTTACAACCAGAAATTACTGAGTCATCAATAATCACTGAAGAAAAAGTTCCATGCGCCGACCACTTTTCAGAGATACTGCGATCTTATATTGATTCGTTTGTAGGTGAATTATATGACAAGCTCAATTTGTCTCGACTACACACACAGGAAATTATAATCTCTGTTAAAACGTTATTAGGAGACATTGCCACCCAGTTGCTACATATGTTCCATAGTAATAATTTAAATGAACAAATTTTTGGTCGTATGGTTTCTTGTTTTTCTCATATAGACAGCGAATATAAACGGCTTAAATATTTTGAGAATAGTAAAAAGTATGTAAAGCCTGAATTATTTTCTATAGGGTTATCACAAAATAAAGCTGTAAATGCAAATAATGCTTCCATAATGACACTAAAAGAAAAATTTACATGTACAGTATCGTTAAGACAAACTTTAAAGTTGTTTTTAGAAGTGCCAGGTGTATATAAGGCAATTAGTACATACCAATCTGACCTAATTAATGAAAAAGACGTACTTCGTAACTTTGTACAAGGAAAATTTTGGAGAGATCTTATGACGAGACAGGGGGATGATATGTTCATCCCTTTAGTTTTATTTTTCGACGATCTGGAAACTGGAAACCCACTTGGTAGCCATGCAGGCAGTAACAAAATTGGGGCTGTCTATGTGTCTATAGCTTCTATTCCACCAGAGTATTCCAGTCGCCTAGAAAATGTATTTTTAGCAATGCTTTTCTATAGTTCTGATCGGAATAGATACGGCAATGCAGCGGTCTTTAATAACTTAATTCAAGAGTTAAAATACTTACATGAATGCGGTATTGACATAAACGTCAATGAGATAACATTAAGAGTTAAGTTCTCTCTAGCAGTGATAGCTGGGGATAATTTAGGACTCCATAGTATTTTAGGGTTCAATGAAAGTTTTTCTTCTCTGAGCTACTGTCGATTTTGTCATTCGACTAAAGACCAGTGTCGAACTCAAATTACTTGTGTTGAAAGCAGCAAACGGTTATTGGATCAGTATGAAGATGATGTAATTCAAAAAAGGGGTATTAAAGAAAGTTGTATTTGGAATGAGCTCGATGATTTTCACGTGTATAATAATTCATATTGTGATGTTATGCATGATTTATGTGAAGGGGTCCATCGCTATGGCATGGCACTGATTATAAATGGTTTGATAGGATTGAAATACTTTACCCTGAATCAGTTAAACGACAGAATTAAATACTTTGATTTTAAAGTTTCCAATGAACCACCGCAAGTTTCAAAGAACAATTTAGATAAAGGTGCAATAATGTTTTCGGCTTCAGAAATGTTGTGTTTGGTCAGACATTTTCAATTTCTTGTTGGTGACCTGGTGCGACACGGTGATGACATTTGGCAATATTATTTATGTTTGCTGGAATTGACCAATATTGTTATGGCACAAACATTTACTAAAGAATTGTTACTGTATTTAAAGAATTTGATACAAGAGCACCATGAACAATATATTACATTGTTTGGAGCCAGTCTGAAACCCAAGCACCACTTTCTTGTTCACTACCCAGATATTATCGAAAAAGTTGGTCCTCTGATTTTACTATGTACATTTAAATATGAAGCTAAGCATTTGGATTTAAAACGCGTGTCTAATTCAATTACCACTCAACGAAATGTGCCTCTGTATTTAGCAATTAAATGCCAACTGAAATGTTGTTTTAGATATTTCAACAAAAAAGGTTTAACAAAAGTTATACAGCATGGAAAAGTAAAAGGGGAACGAGTAATCAATGAAATAGAAAGCGAGGTTATGTATGGATATGTGAAATGGATTATTATTAATGGTATAAAATATTTAATTGGTGATTGTCTTATTTATGAATATGAAAATGCTGTTCCAAAATTTTGTAAAATTTCCCAAATTTTGGTAGCGAGACATAATGTTTCTCAATTTTATTTTTATTGTTCATTTTTAAATACTGTCAATTTTAATGACCACATTAAATCATTTATTATTGAAGACACTGATACTTGGGAGTTACTGAATGTTAATGAGTGTTTTAGTATTATCCCTAAAAGACAGTATAATATTTTAGGACATAGTTATATAAGCTGTATTGAATAAGATAATAATGTTTGTATACATATATTTATATCACTTCTCACTGTAATTTAACAATGTCATGTGTATGATCAATAACGTTTTAGGGTCGGATCATATCTGACGTAACATACGTCGCGTATTATCGGTCGCGTAATGCCAGAACAGACAAATGTACGGAAAAACACTCGACCGTTCACACTCGACGCACTTGCGTATCATCGGTTGAGTGTGAACGGTCGAGTGATTTTCTATACATTTGTCTGTTCTGGCATTACGCGACCGATAATACGCGACGTATGTTCCGTCAGATATGAACCGACCCTTACATACTGTAAAACTGTTGCACATCTGTAAAATTTTGATTTCAATTTGACTTTTTTATCCGCTATGGATGTTTTAAGACAGATTTTCAACAACCATGGCAGATCGATGTAAATTGAATTTATATGAACATTTTAAAAGATGTACATATTTTTTAAATATTGATTTTTTAATTTTTAATGATGTATACGTTTTTAATTTGAATGCTTACTTTTGTGTTAAGTAATATAAATTAGGGTCTCTAACACTGAGTTGCAGGAACGAACTTTAAATTTTAACAGGAACATTAAATCTTTTGTATTATAGTATGACCGGCTTATCTTGTCAGTCAATTTCAATACTACCCTATATTGAATTCAACTGACACAATAGCCGTGACATATTGTCAAAATCTCCATAGAAATCTAGACATTAACTAATGCTCGTCTTTATATCTTTTTAATGTTCGTTCCTGCAACTCAGTGTTTATATAATTTTTTAATGTGCTAGCGATTATAATTAATTATTTTATTATCTGTAATTACTTTAATATTAATAACAATAATATTAGTAACAAATAAAACTTCAATGTTTAAAAAAATGGTTTTATTAAATAAATAATATTAAACCCTCAACCGAACAATATTTAAATATTAAATTAAGTAATACAAAACATTAAACCGAGATCATTATGTTGATCCGAATCACCATCAATTTTAAACAAAATATTCTATCTGATTGACTTAATTTACTATTTTTTTACATCAAGAGTAGGGAATTTTATTATAATAATATATGCTTGATTCGGACGAAAATTACTTAGCTTTTTTATTTTGAGAGGATTGCAGTGTATTAAATAAAGCAATATAAACTTGATATGAAACCATTATGGCTTATTTTAGAAAGAATAATGCATTGAATAATAATCTGATGGAAGCAGGTTGTATTAAATTGAATAAATGGTTATTTTATAAAAAGAATTAATGGTAGTCTTAAATTAAGAAAATATTATCTATTCAAACCAAGATGTCCATAACTGGTTCAGTTGAGAAAACTAAGTTTCTTGAATAAAAACATCAGTTTTTTAAATTAATGATTTGGTAAAGTATTGGTTTGAGGAAATATTATTTTTATGTAAGGTAATAATTCGAAATCTGAATTTAAGAGCATTGAAGTGTTTGAATATATAGGAAACTTTATTATCTTAGCCTGACACATTTTAGTTTAAATCGAGAAAACCTTTTTATCCGTGTATAACTCTCTGGTGTTCGGTTAATAACAAATTGCTATTGTGTTGTTCTGCGTGTAAACCTAACTACAGTGTGTCAAGTAAACCTTTATATCTTCCGAACTGTCCTTCTTTACCTCCTTCAACACACTCCACTGCAACCAACACCTCACGGCCAACCCACTGGCTAAAACTATAAGATGTGCAGTGGTTGTATGTGGTGAGAGTAGTTATACATATTATAAATAGATATAAAGTGAATCAATAAATAAATGGCATTCAAATGCAAATAAGAAAATATTGTTGTTGAGTGTGCGCGGACAAACGAAGAAAAACAACGATGGATCCATGTAATTACATATTGTGCGCGGATTGGTGACCTGCGGATGAACCTTCCCTTCGTTCAAAACTGGTCCATAATGCGTGCGCCGTTAGTAAAAATTTCATAGGACCGGACACGAACATGAAAGTGAGGTGCGGGGCGCCCTATCCATGCGGCAAAGGTATGCTACCACATTCACATTGGCGTATCTAGGGTTATTTTCTAGGGGGGCCCAGGCTCCGAAAAGCGATGGTCTGCTACACCGTATCCATACAAGCAATGCAATGTCTACCTAATATTCTGGGACGGCACTAGACTATTCGGGCCGCCCCTTCCCTTCCCCCATATACGTCAATCATTACAGCTGTGTTTGTTTTTGTGTCTGCAACAGATGAGCTTTGTAATGAGTCTTAAATGTATGCTTGCTCTTGCAGACACGGAGAGGCGGCGGGATATTGTTCCAGCATTTAGTAGCCGCATACCTAAAACTTCCCCGGAAGGCTGCTGTACGATGCCTCGGTACAATGAGTGGTACAGTGGCATGTCGTGCCTGTCTCCAGGTAAGTTTATAGAATAAATATAGTGGATTGCGAATGTATAACTCCGAACAAAAGAGTTGCCAACTGCAGCCGTTGTCTCGCCTCCATTTTCAGAATGTTCGCGCCATTGAGAAAGGGGGTCACGTGCGCACGAGGTGGTATATGGAGACAGTATCGAGCGCAGGCGTTCTGAACCCTCTGCAAGAGATTTTGGGTCTTTCGAAGTAAACAGGGAGAACACTATGGTCTCGCAGAGTCGAAGTCGGAGCTTCGCGCTAATAAAGCCTCGGATACGATACAAAATTTTAAGTCGATAAAAACAATTTCTTACTACTTCCTGAATGTGACGCTCGAAATGCAACTGCCCGTCCATTACAATACCTAGATTTCGAGCTTCTACAACCCAACATCTCCACATCGAAATCTTCTTGGTTAATTTTTGTTATTCGTTGCTTTGATCCTAGCAACACATATTTAGATTTATTAGGATTTTGCACCAAACAGTTCGTCTTGGACCACTCAGCTATACCACTTAAATCCTCATTTATTTATTAATTTATTAAGGCACACCAACAGCACAAACACATTAAAGGTTAACTAAACGTAATTAACAGAGGGATGGCGTTTGTGCCAATTATAGGTGCGCACAGCACTCACAGGTTCGCACTATTGGCTTATTCTAATAAACAAAAATACTGTTACTACGACTATTATTAGACTTATAAATATTAATATTACAACCTGAAAACTAGCCAAGATCGATTCCAGAAATTTTAGATTTAAAAAACCCCAGTCTATCATAAAATATATCCAGATCATATTCCTTCCAACATTCATTATATGTTTTTAACATTCTATATATGGGAGCATTTTTCCCCATATTGGTTTTACAGAGGGGTAAAAAGAAAGTGTCCTTATTCAATAATCTACAATTTGGCCTTGGTACTCGAAGAGATATACTTTCTAGTAGGTCCTCGCAAAGCGCTTGGCCATTGATTATCTTATGCAAAAGAATAAGGTCATTCATTCGTCTGCGCTTCCAAAGATGCACTATTTTAAAGTGTCACACACACCAGGTCAATAGAAGTCGCCGAATTTTCGGTAAAATGAGTTGGAATACAAACTAAGTTTTTTAATGCCGTGCAAGTCAAGAAATTATCTAATTTATTTCTATTGCCACTGGGTTCTAGCACATTTATGTTAAGGTCACCTAACATGACTATGTGATCGAAGTTGGCAAAGCTTAGAATAGACTCAGTAATAGAGTCGAGAAAGATGTCACAGCTGAGCCACTGTGGTCTATACGCTGTCCCTATCACCAAGCGGGTAGAATTTACTGATATGGACAGCCACATCTGTTCCACTTGTTCGGGTGCGGGTGGATGCGGGACGGTAACGGCGCGCACGCCGCGGCGCACATAGAAACCAACACCACCTCCGCGCTGCCGCACGGTGCGCGGCCGCGGCACATGCCGCAAACGGTACCCCGGCAGGGAAGGCGTCCGACGCTCCTCACCTTCTCTCAACCAGGTCTCATTTATACCTATTATATCAGGTGAAATCCTTCTAAAAGAAGCCTCGAAATCATCGTGCTTGGTTTCTAGAGACCCCGCATTAAGAAAACTGATCACTAAACTAGACAGGGTTGTCTTAACCATGGCAGAAAGGAGAAATGCAATCAATCATGTATATATGATGTATAGTATAAAAAGACAGTGTTTGTGTATACATATATGTGATATATAAGATTGTAATGAATACATTGTGTGGAAATAGATATATTATGGAGGGGCAGAAATAGTTATTAGTTAGAAAAATAACCGCTGGGACTGAATACTTTCGCTCGATACAGAAGTTGCACTCACGCAAATAACACAGACAGACAACAAAACATAATAGGGGTTAAAGTATGAAATTGCCGTTTTATTGCAATAGGTTGTTTGAATTGACATAGAATCTTCATGGTTTCAGGTTTTCGAATGAAACTTTTTTCAAATGGTTTCTATGATGTTCTTTTTTTAAAAAATGTGAAACATTTGAATATCGACTTTCAATTATTTTTGTTATTCAATTTAGACAGGAAAGATGGATACTGCGAAAATTCGAGTGATTTTTGAATACTCTTGTGGCATTTGACCTGGGGTCAGCCATTGCATTTTTCTTTTCCGGTTATCATAAAGAATCCACTTTTCATCACATGTTACAATTCGATCCAATATTCCTTCATTTCTGTACCGGTTCAACAAGGCAACACAAGTTTCAACACGCGTTTCTTTCTGCAGATCAGTCAAATCATGAGGCACCCATTTTTAGTATTTTTTTATTTTATTGATTTGACGCAAGTGAGTCAATATTGTGGGTAAGGTAACGTTAAACCATGCCGCTAATTCCTGGGTAGTTTGACTAGGGTCGGCTTCCACTATCTCTCTTAATTCATCGTTATTCACCTGTGTGGGCGGTCTTCCTCGTGGCTCGTTCTTTAAGTCGAAATTTCCATCACGAAAGCGTTTAAACCAAAATCGCACGGTGCGTTCATTAGTAGACCCCTCTCCAAACGCAGCATTGATATTGCGGGCTGTTTCTGCCGCGTTAGTTCCGCGTCGGAACTCGTATTCAAAAATCACTCGAATTTTCGCAGTATCCATCTTTCTTGTCTAAATTGAATAACAAAAACAATTGAAAGTCGATATTCTAATGTTTCACATTTTTTAAAAAAAGAACATCATAGAAACCATTTGAAAAAAGTTTCATTCGAAAACCTCAAACCATGAAGATTCTATGTCAATTCAAAGAACCTATTGCAATAAAACGGCAATTTCATACTTTAACCCCTAATACTTACATAGAAGGCCTACTTAGGCTTTGATAAAAGACTTAATATCATCTTCGGTACGTAATACAAATCTTTGTGAGTTTTGATCATTTCGACCATAAACCCGCCCATCCTTTGTCCAGATGAGCCTCCATTTCGCATTTCTTCCTGCGTCGCGAGCCTTTGCGAACAGAGCACGATTTGTTTTTGTGAGCCGCTCGTTAACGTAGAAACGGTTTTCTACGTGCGGGGGAAGGCCCAGATCAGCCGTGGTAGCTCCACGGCGCACACGTGCACCCTGCAGCAGCTGGTCTCGGAGCGAACGCCGAGTCAGTCGAATGACGATCGGGCGGGGGCGCGCCGCCGGGGCACCCTCCACAGGACCGTGCTTGAGTCCGACCCTGGATACGCTCACGATATCTCGCTCATCGAGCGTCATACCGAGCTTCGTCGCCGCCGCCATCACCAGATGTCCCACGGACTCACCGTCGCATTCCGGAAGGCAAGTGACCTCAACTTCGTTTGACAGCATCTCCTGTTCCCTCTCATTTAGCTGGGATTGGAGACTCACGATCATCTCTGACGTCTTATTTGCGTCCGAGATACTAACTTTCTCCTCGAGTGCCATAAAATCCTCCCGTAGCTTAGCATTTTTGGCGCGTAGGACTTCTACCTCTTTCTGGAAGCTCTCACGTAATTTGCCCAGGGTGTGGTTAAAATCCCTAGTTATTGTAGCTCTAAAGTGGTCGAGCTTGTCGTCCAAGAGTTTTCCAAACTGCTCATAAGATAGATGAGGTAAGGGATTGCCGGGCGTTATATCCGTAGGGACCTGAGGTACTTCACTCGGGAGCGCTGGTGGGACCCTAGCCGGCTCGGCCACGGCGGACACGGACGCGGCCGCAGGTCGCTCTTCGAATTGCTTGCGGGTGGGTGTTTTGTCTCCTCTTCTGCGACCGCCAGTGTTGTGATAGCGCTTAGTTATGTTATCGCAAGAGGGGCGCTGCCAGGTTTTTTTGTTCATCTCCCGATACATGGCCAAGGTCATGTTAACGCATTGGTGATGATAGCACCTGCTACATAAGAAGCACTTCAGGGACTCGTTGCTTGCTACTGTTTGCATGCATACCTCGCAGTTCATTTTGTATTTATAGTTAACGCAGACTTTAACTACTCGTGAAATTCTCTGAGAGACAACCAAAGTTGTGTCGTATCTGTAGTCGGTGCTCCGTGTCGGCCAGCCGGCCCGGTGAGATTTTTTGCCACCAAAAGCAAACGTCGCGCGAAATTACACCTTAAGTAGTCGCATTGACCGCGGAAATTGCTTGTTAATGAGGTTGTTTATCGCACTCACATGACTGTTAGAAAGATAACAAACAGCTGATTCTTTGTTCCACAACTCCTGTTTTATACTTGATGTTTGTAAAACACTCAACTCACTATGTTTATTTACACTTTCACTGACCAATAAACTTATTATGAATAAACTTGCACACGATTATTTATTTATAAAAAGCAATTGAATGAGGAGCGTTATCAAATGAGTAAGTCACAGTAGGGCGTCAAAGACTAACTCCGATCGCTTCCTCAGTCTGCAAAGGTTATACAAGGCTTTCGCACTATTAGCAGGTCGGCCTCCATCTCACTTGCACAACTCACCCCTCTAAATGTTAAAATTAAAGAAATCGCCGACATTGACAACTCTAAGCTGCGTGGCATCACTGTTAGCAGAGCTGGCACGCAGGGCTGTCGCGTCTCCACCATCAGTATCAGGTTATACGGTACGAGGTGATAACTGATAAAACTTCACTTGCAACTTATATTCCAATATATTGTCTCAATCAATATATAGTATGAATATAGCGAGTCGATAAATTATAAAGATTACTGAGATTAAAATAGATTTAACATTGTCGATTATTAAACACGAACATAAAACAGTCAGAGAGCCATAGCAAAAAAGGAATGACCATAAAGTCAATATGTCACTTTTTAACTTTTTAATGTTGTAAGTATAGACAACCCAATGTGAGGCATATTCACCTTCGGATAAATTTCAACACTCCTCCTTACGCTTCAAATTAGTGACACCTTTTTCTCTATGAACACTTATACCTAAACAATTCTTTAACTTGCCCGAATGTCGAACTTCAAAATTATCTTGTAACATTTTCAGAACATTATTAATACAATTATTATGAAATATATAAAAATCGTCGACATACGACCTGACTGATGACCTCGTGGCGCAGCGGTAGTGCATCTGCATACCATGCAAGAGGTCCCGGGTTCGAATCCCGGCTGGGGACAAAAAGAAAAAACCCCAGGTCTTGGTTGTTTATTACATGTTTGTGATGTCGTTGTTTCTGGTTCCCACGACACAGGGTATCCTAGTGTGGAGCCAGAAGCAATGTATGTGCCTGTATGTAAATGTTTATGTTTATACAAAGCAATAATAACATACTCTGTGGCAGTCTTTCTAGTATAAATGCATGGCTCACATTTACTCTGAACATAATTATTCTGTGACAAAACATTATGAATCTTAACATTCCACATTCTTAACATTCCACAAGGCTGGCTTGTTTGAGACCATAAATGCTCTTATTGAGTTAACATACTTTATCATCATTTTTAAAACCTGATGGCTGTTCCATATATATCTGTTTATTGAGTCCGCCATTAAGGAATGCGGTGGTTACATCAATGTGATCAATATCAAGTTCTAATTCAGTGGCAATAGAGAATAATATTTTTAACGTGCTGTGCCTTACTATAGGCGAATGAGTGTCCATGTAGTCTACCCCCATTTTCTGATTGAAACCACGGGCAACCAGTCTAGCCTTAAACTTAGTAAGCTCACCTGATGTATCATACTTCTTCTTATACACCCATTTAGACTTAACAACATTCGTATTCTTAGGACGATCGACTAATGTCCAAACACTATTTTTAAGTAATGAGTTATACTCACATTCCATCGCCTTCCACCATTCATCCTTCTCAGGAGATTGTATGGCTTCCTCATACGAAGTTGGCTCATCTAATGAACTACCTTCCGCCATCAAAGCCAACAAAGATAAATTATAATCTTTAAGCCGCTCTGGTAAAGTACCTCGTGTATTACGTACCGGGCGTGAGCGAGATACCACGGACCCTTCCGACGGCATCGGCTCCTTCGTGGGTGCAGACTCTGGCAGAGAAGACGCAGCGCCCAATGGGACACAAGTTTCGTTACCTTTATCATGGCCTTCAAGTGATGACGTAGGTAGAGAAGACAAAGCGCCCGGAGGGTCACCATCTTCATTACCGCAAACGTCATTATCACCTTCATCGCCAGTTCAATAATGTTCAGACACCGGGGACCACGCAGCTGGTGTTGGCGACTCCGCATCTGAAATGTCACGAGTACCAGATGAGCAGTCTGATTTATCATGTTCATTTATAAATTCAATTCATTAGTAAAATTTACTTCATTATTCATTTCATTATTTGCACATTGAATTTTATTATTATTTTCATAAATCTCAAATAAATAAAAATCTTTCCCACAAATGGCTCTACAACAAGCATGTTTTCCAATAAACTCGTTCTCAATGAAAATGACTGTTCTAGAGTAAATCACAGAACGAGGATTAGAAGGATCTATTAAACGGAAACCTTTACAGGTTTCACCGTAACCCACAAACATTAAAGCTCTGGCCTTAGGATCTAATTTGCTCCGCTTCTGACTAGGAATATGGGCATAAGCAAGACAGCCAAAAACGCGTAAGTGGCTAACATCTACAGGAGACTCAGACCACAAGCTTTCAGGTATCCCGCCTGACAACGCTCTGGTAGGAGACCTGTTTTTAAGGTATATCGCAGTCATAACTGCTTCTCCCCAGTAGCGGTTACATAGGCCGGATTCCTGTAGCATAGCCCTTGCTTTTTCAAAAATAGTCCTATTAAGGCGCTCCGAGACACCATTCTGTTCAGGGCAGTAAGGTACTGTAGTCTCGTGTACAATACCATGTTTCAAAAGATAACTACGGAATGCCTTATTGACATACTCAGTACCATTATCTGTGCGAATAGTTTTTATTGACAAACCAGTCTGTCGCCAACTCGTTTATAGTTTCTAGTTCTACTCGTTTGAAGAAGAAGAAGAAAGAAGAAAAAACATTTATTATAAAAACAGTGCACACGCCACAATAACAACAATACACTATATAATACACAATAACAATAACAAAATAAAAAAACCACAAAGAAAATATTTCAACCGAAATGTTATGAAAAAGAAAGGAAAACGAACGGTCACGGCGTGTCACTGCTGCTATAAATGGCAACTGACTCAGCAGTATGCTGAGGGTCAAGCCTTCAGCGCTGATTTTCAGTCAGTGCCGTTTCTCGTCGTCGGACCACTGCCTTCAACGTCGCAAGTCCAGGTAAGAGAGTCTCGACCGGATCTGCTTCCCAGCGCGAGTACTCTTGACGGTACTAGTAACTTGCCAGCAGCGTTCAAGCGGCAAAGGGTCCTTGACCCATATGTAAATAAAAATATAAGTGGTGAGCAGAAAAAAATTATAGACCAGGACGTACTAGACCTCTGTATCGACGGATTTCGCCCATTCTCAATCGTAGAGGAAAGGTCTTTCAAAAAATTCTCTCGATGGATACCTGGGTATAAGCTATCGTGTAGAAAAACCCTTGCAAACTCAATGCTCCAAGCAACATATTCTAAGGCCGAAGAAACCGTTAAAGTTAGAGTAGCGGCCGAGGTACAAAGCATATGCATCACCAACTGATTTATGGACGTCGCGAGTAACTGAAAGTTACATCGCCATAACAGGGCACTATTTAACAGATGACTGTGAGTTAAAAACGATTTTATTGGGATGTTGCCAATGTTCTGGCCATCACACTGCAGCAAATATTGCAGCAGAAATGAGTGCTCTAGTCAACAAATGGAACTTGAATGGAAAAGTTAACTTCGCTGTGTCGGACAATGCCGCCAACGTCGTCAAGGCGATCAAAGAGGGCCTAGGGTGGAAACACTTTGGTTGTTTTGCCCACACGCTGAATTTAATAGTTGAAGATGCCCTGAAAGCCTGCAAGACACAGATCGATAATGTGAAAAAAGTAGTTGGACATTTCCGTAAGAGCACAGTTTCATCGGAGAGGCTCACAAAATACCAGGTTCAGCAAAACCAGGAGCCGAAGCGCCTAATCCAAGATGTCGATACCCGATGGAATTCGACATATTATATGGTGAAAAGAGTCGTTGAGTTGGAGGAAGCCATCCGTTCGACCATGGCATTGGTCGGCAGGGACCTACCAGTTCTTACTGACGAAGACTGGAAGACGTATAAACAGCTGTGCTATATCTTACGGCCGTTTGAAGAATTGACAGCTATTATGAGTGGGCAAAAACACCTAACGGGAAGTTTTGTAATCGTGATGAAGAGATGTCTTAAAGAGGCCTGTTGTAAATTAAGCGAAAAAGAAGATCTGGAACCAAATACCCGTGATGTAGTTTTATTGCTAAAATCTGGGATCGAAGAGAGGCTCGTCAACGATGAGAGAACGTTTCGCACTTAGTAATACGTTACCACTGGCATGCGAAACTAGTTTAAATAAAGTCGCTTTGAAAACTGCTTCGGTTTGTGAAAAAAGACGTTCGTTCCGTTTACCGAAAATCCGTCAACGACTCACCTCTACTCCAAACAGAGGTTATGCCAAAGTGCACTCGTGCTGACATGAAAATTAGTCTTAGTTAATAACTCCTGGATAACGATGCCGGTGGATTTAAGTGACTTCTTTTGGCGCCAGATAATTTTACTCGTATCTATTAGATAGTAACATTCTAGTAATTATAGTAACGGCTAATATTTGTTTTTTATGATTAGCCAGATTTGATACTAAGCTTTGAAGATAGCTGTTTTTGATCCCAAGCTAAGGTCGAATAGCTTAGATTCTAAACAAATTACAGATAGCCATGTATGATGCTAAAAAAATTAGGCCCTGGTAAGGTTGTCAAAAGTCAGCAAAATTTTATATATTTATTCATTAAATAATGAAACTTTGAATTAAAATTATAAAAAATAAACAAAGAGCTTATATACGAAGATCGCAGGCATCATCTAATGGTTCTTCACAATATTCAGGGGCGTTTTCTTCATGGGAAGTAGTTAGAGAGGTTTAAGTCCATCCATTCAGGGCCAAAGTGCTTGTCAAGTAACTTTTTCACATCCTGCAGTTTATTTTTATTTACAGGTACACCACGGGACAAAGTTTGCGGTTCAATCATCTGTATATTTTTCCTTTTGGGCATATATTCACCGCTTCCGCAACATCACTTTTATAAAAAAGTTCGCCGCGGACTAAGACGGTTCCAGGCTTTTTGGATCGTTTAAGAATGAATCTCTTGCACTCCTTAAACTTCATAGGCCATGATGTTGTCTGTTTGACAATATTTTTAACAGAATATCTCCAGTCTTTAATGGGACAGTCTGTACCTAATTCCACCAATGTCGCCGTTTTCGCGATAATGTCTTTTATCTCGCTAGGGTGTAAATTTACTTCCTTTTTTTATTTTCTCTCAAGCACTCCGAATACCCTATCTGCAGGCATATATGAGTGCCCAGTTACTGGGAACACCATCTCTTTTTTTTTATGGATCGATTTTTTAGAAGCCATTCGCAAAAAGCACCCACAATGATGCAATTCTTGTTTTGTCCTCCGCAGCCATCGGCAACTAATCGGATGCTATCAATATTATTTTTGTCTGTGACAGTAAGAAGGTGGTAGACAGCGGATGCAACAAGCTTCCAATCTTTGTTATGTTCGTTTTCAGTGCATACGTACGCAAAAATACGTTCTTTTGTAAACGGTAGTGTAGAAGAACCCTCCACTATAGTGAAATTGTATAAATATAACTGGCGACTATAATATGTCATTTGGTCGGGTAGTTTTGGTAGGGGCAAATTCTTTTGACAATAGAATGAGATGATTTTTAATCCATCAACCTCATCACGTAATTTTTCGAAAAAGCTTTAGCTCTCAATGTATGGACTCTTTTCTGAGTAATCAGCAGCGTTTTTTGGGTAGCATCAGTTTCATTTTTTATTTTCTCTTGTAGCTCCAAGCATTTAGAACAGGCATCTGTTTTAGGTGATCCGAAGCCAATATTATAAAATTTATTAAAATTCTTGACGCGTGGGTTTGAACATTCAGAAGAAGAAGAAGAAGAAATTAACACCACAAAGACATACATTTAACAATGATTAAAACGGACAAACAATTGAACATGAAAAAAAAAAAACAAAAATAATCCCAAAACAATAAGGGACCCAGGGTATGTCTATGCAGCGGTAAAATGGCCTCGAGCTCAATATACGCTGCGGTTTTACCCACAGCACTGATTTTCAGCACGGGCCTTTGGTAAATCACGGAGTTTCAACCGAACGTGAACAAAAAATTTATACTTAATAAAATATATTAACATACATACACTGAAAAATAATTACTAATAAACTAGATACACTTTAGTAGATATAGAATATGACCTCGAATTGTGCAAGGGGGAGGTCAGCATTAGAAAGAGTAGCATTTAATGCTGGAAAAGAAAGAAAGGTTCATGTTTTCTGGATACTCAACAAATAACCCCTAAGTTTCACCTTAAAGGCATATCTCCTGGTGAGGAGCTTGATAGGAGGAGGAATGTCATTCCAGCATTTTGACGCCGCAAATCTGAAGCTGCCTCGAAAGGCCGCAGTTCGATGTGCCGGCACTACTGCTCTGGTCTTGAATTTGTACTTATTATGAGACCACTGAATTTTGTTATACAAATATTCAGGGGTCTCAGTTCTGATGATATTGAATAGCAAGCCAGCAAGATGAAGGTTTCGACGCGCGGACATCTTTAACAGATTCGCATTGTCCAAATACGGGGTGACATGGGTTCGTGGTGGTATTCGGAAACAGAAACGAGCACACGCATTCTGCACACGTTGTATCAATCTTTCAGACCTGCGAAGTAAACTGCCGCTATAGACAACGTCACAGTAGTTTAGTTTTGACAGGAAAAGGGACTCACACAACTTGACCCGCATGTCGACACTGAGGTAGTCTCGTATCCTGTACAGTACTTTAAGCCGATACAAACAGTTTGCAACAACTTCGACGACGTGGTTCTCAAAACGGAGCCGCTCGTCCATCACCAAGCCCAAGTTCCTGGCTTCTGATACTCGTTCAATCGGCTCACCCCGAATACCGATGGGCCTTGTTTGACTCAACCAGTCTACGGTATTTCCGACTTGAGCAGCCGATCCCAGTACCAGGTACTTGGACTTGTAGGGGTTAAGCGACAAACAATTCCTTTCGGACTTTGAGCTTGCTCACAGCCATCGGTATCTCTTCAGGAGAGCACGAAATATATAACTGAAGATCATCTGCATACAAATGGTACCTACAGCGTTTAATGAAAAGCAGAGGTCCCAGGATCGAGCCAGAGGACATGGAGCCGAGAAGAGAGTGCTCCTGTCCATCTTTTGCAAACCAACGATTTGCTCACGATTAGACAGATAGCTATCAAACCACTCCACCGTAGCCCTGTCCAAGCCGTAATAACTCATCTTAGATAACAAGAGGGCGATGTTCAGACAGTCAAAAGCCCTGGAGAAGTCAAGCAACACTAGAAAGGTGCTATTGCCAACATCCCGCGCAGCGAGTGTATTATCCACAACATCTAGCAGTGCCGTCGCAGTACCTCTCCCTTTGCGGAATCCTGACTGCAACCCTGGTAGTATACCTGCCCTCTCCAGGTATTAAGATAGCTGATCACATACTACCCTCTCTATTATCTTCGATATACATGGCAGAATACTCACAGGTCTCAGATCTGAGACTTGTACAGGATTGGGCTTTTTGGGAAGCGGAGACACCTTAGCAATCTTCCAGTCAGTCGGATAAGTATTTGTCAGAATCCTACGGTTTATAATACCATAATTTCAATAGTTTTTGGTAGTGTCATAATTAACATGTCAATAGAAATATAGTCAATACCCTTAGCTGATGTCTTAATGTTTTTGATAACTTTAAATAAATCGTCTTCACAAACAGTGCTCAGTCGAAACGTTGCATCAGAGTATCTGTTGAATTCGTAATACGTCAGGTCTGATATCGTCACATCCGGTTTACCAGGAATGGTCAAAAAGTGTCTATTGATAACGTCCGGGTTTTGTAAATGTAAGGGTGTCATTTTCTCTTTTATTATTCACGATCTTTGTAAATATTGTACAGTTTGTTGATGTTAAGTTATAATTTTTAAAATATTTTCTTTCCGCGAATTTACTTTTCCTGCAGTAGTGTGACTCGATGCATTTTAGTTTCTGAATGAATTGGTGGATTGACTCTTTCTGTGCAGAATATTTGGGGTCTTTGTGGTTTCCATCACGTTTTTCTGTGGGAAACTGTGCAGTGTAAAAGAATCTGTTCATGACATATGCTACTCGGTGTTTTGTAATGCCAAATATCGATAAAAAGAGATTTTTGCAAATGGGAATTTTTTTCCCATTATTCACAATGACAGCGAATTTTGTCGCAGTTTGTCTTTGGCCTTTAAATCCAGGCCTGTGATGTAATGCATCTTGCTCTTTTTTTTCTATGTGGGAATAAAAGTTTTGGTTTAACTTCATCATCTGAGCCATTGTCAACCTATCACATTGAAAGGCTTTAGTTGAATGTTCACAAACTCTTTCGGGTGCAGATTTCTATTAATTTTGTCAAGTTTTTCACTACGAATTAACAGGCAGATCGACTGACACATAGATGAAAAATCTAAACAGCTATTTACGCTCAGGCATATACAGGATAGCGGAGCGGTAGAACACCGGCTTCTCATTTGGGTTTTGAATCACAGCACCAAAACACATTTCGCTTCCAGTTTGAGGGATCCCTCTGACGTTTTCTTGAATACCGAGTCACCGGTGTGGGACTGCAATCCATGATTGTGTTTTCGGTTAATAATATCAGCTACACTGCAACTATCTTCTATAAATCAATTAATAATGACTCAACAAATGCGTCTAAACTGCCAAATCCGCCATTAAAATGCGCGAGGAATGGTGATTGGTCGGTCACCAAAGGATTGGTCTAACTGTTCACAGATAGCCGGATTTGAAAATTAACACCGTCTTGTCATGGGTTTTTCTATTAAAGAAGTCCACTTTTGATACTAAGGGCCGATTCGACCAAACATGGAGTTACACCGGTGTAACTATTCCGAGAATAAGTTTACTCCTTGGATTTACTCCTGGATAACTTCGTTTACGTTTTTCCAATTTACTCGAGGAGTAAATTATCCTCGGTATTGTTAATCTATGTTTAAAAGAGAATGATGAACGAGTGAATAAACCGACAAAAAATTATGCAACATTGTTCCTTCTAGCTTGTATTGAAATGTCGATACAATTTAATTTTCTAGTACGACATGACATGTGTATTTGACAATTGACAGGAAAAACTTGAATTGTTTATTGCTTACCTATTTCTTTTCGTTCTCTGTTATTAAAATAATTATGAATGCGGAAAAACGAAAACGAAGCCCCAATTGGCTTTCTTCGGAAAAGCTGCTGCTTGTGGAAATTGTGGAGAAGCATTTCACTGTTGTAGAAAATAAAAAAACTGATGGCTCTTCGGTAAAGGCCAAGCTTGCAGAATGGAATTGTGTGGCTGTAGAATACAACAGCCAAACCACCAACTGCTACCGTGATGCAGGAAACCTAAAAAGTCAGTGGGAATGTATGAAAAAGGCTGCAAAAAAGGAAGCATCTCATGCCAGAATGCAGAGAATTAAAACAGGTTAGTTTCTCTTAAATTTAAACTATTTTTGTGCCCAAATGAGTGTAAGTATCTATATATGTACCCTGTACATAACATTGCCTTTGTACATAACAATAACCAAGTTTTGTAAACTATTATTTAAATATATTTTGTTAAACTTTGACAGGTGGTGGACCCCCAGATCCAAAAAAGGAAGATCCGGTATACTCCAAAATTATATCTTTAATAACAACAAGTGCTGTAGGGTTTTATAACCCTTATGACGGAGATCATGTAGTCCCCGTCCAAACAGATTCGGAGACTATTACCGCTACAAGCTCAGGATCAGGATATCTTCCCGGTTCATGTAATATAGGTAAGTAGGTATTTACTGAGTAATGTAATCTATTATAGTTCTTTTCATTGCTTTTATTTCTATGATTACAGATATAAACAAAATAATTGGCACTGACCAGCCCATGGTTAGCACAATGGAAGGTTATAAGGATGACACTACAACAGTGGAAATAGAGGTAGGATTTTTGTGTTGTTTACAAGGTGTTACAAAAGATAAAGGGTAATAACATTAGTAAACACAAATTTGTTTTAGAATTGGGGTGATTATACCAATCAATTGAACTCAAATTATGGAGATATAATCCTAACAGAAACACCAGTACAACCGGAACATGTTAAAAAGCTAAATCGTAAATGACATCTGCAGCAGGCTTAAGCGTTGTTGGTGGACAAAGATAAAGAAGTCCATGTTCATCTTGTTACATAAAATGTGTAATAAACGACTTATCTATCATACATGCCTTGTTACCTAGTTACAGACATTTTTTTTGTTGCTTCCAATATCAACGATATTTATATTATATTTTTTTCAGGATTGGGGTGACTATACACCTCAATTACTTAAAACTCCCGTCTCTACGCAGTTGAAAATGGGTACTAGAAATAAAGCAGGACTATCAAGAAGAAGACCATTACAAACACAGACAACAGCCTTGGAATTGCTTCACATTAAAAAAATGAAGCAATCAGTTTGCAGAAAGTTCTTGCTGTGGAAGAGTCTGAGAGAAATAAAATTATTTTTGAATTAGAGAAGGAAATAAAACAAGAAATCGTAAAACAAGAGAAGCTGAAGACAAAGCTCCTTTTGTTAGAATTAAGAAAGAAAAGGAAAGAACATGAAGAAAATTCTGAGCAACAGAATTAGACGGCATTTAGGCGTTCAGTCTGGCGTCAGTGGCTAAGACTGGAAAGTCTTAGATAAATTTGTTTTGTTTACTTGATTGTTGTTTACTTGTTGATTTTTATTATAGTCATTAAACGTGAAAATAATAAACGTACCAAAAAATATTTAGATTCGGTATTTATTTTTGTAGTAGCCTTTATAAAGTATATTTCAACACCAGAACTTATAAAATATTCAATTAAAAACTACCTGTATATTGATTTTGTGTCTTATTTAAACTTCACAATAAATTTTGAAAATAATTATTGTAGAGTTCTGTGTAACTGAACGTTGCGTAATAAAGGAAAATGACCGTAATCGCCGCGCCTTTAGCGGATATTATTGGCACTAGAGCAGCCATTGTGAATGTGTCTAATTGTCTATTAATTGTTTGATTAGATTCGATAATAAAGAACTATACCGTACCGAACGGAGTTGTTACTGTTAGCCAAACGCTAGTCAACAAATTGGCGACAAGGATGGCGCGATCGTCAAACGATTGCCCGATATTTTTACCACACGAGGGCCCAAGCACGACCGGCGAAAGATGGCGAGCGTGGATTAGAAATTTCACGTATTACATCGAGGGACAACAGGTTACAGACAAGCAAAAGCTTGGGAGGCTACTGCACCAAGCGGGTCCTGACGTCCAGGATATATACGATGTCATAAAGACAGCCCCAGAGGAGAACGATCCGAATGTGAATACGAATTTGCTCCAATTGGGCCTGATGAGGGTGTAGAAGAACATGTTGATGAAATTGTCCGGCAACCAGATGATGAAGACATGGATCCTGACCTGATAATTGAGACACAGTGAGATGGGGACAATACCATCTCAAATATGTGAAAGAACAAGGGAATTCACACGTCGATTCATGGATAGAGGAGAGTAAGGAAGCTGCCACTCATAGGGACACTGATAGTCACAGTAAAGAAGATATACTAAAGGTAGGAGGAGCTAACCAACCCTTAAAGTGCTACTGATGCGGATATACTGGACATTATTCACGGGACAAGTCCAGTTGTCCAGCAGTTAACAGCGAATGTGGATTAAAAGGTCATTTTAAAAGCCAGTGCAAAACTAAATCACACAAGAAGGTACTGAAATACTGAAACAAATACAAGGATAACAAGAAGAGACACAGTGTAAGATATGTTGTAAATGAGTATGCTTCAAGTGATGAAAGCACGGATTCCGGAACAGAATCTGACGAAGACCACTCTGGAACTACACAGAGAAACAAAGTACATTCAGTGTTTAGTGTACCAGGCTCGGGTCATGACAAATGCAAGATATTCCTGAATGGAAGCCATGAGTGTGAATTTATCATTGACTCAGGCGCGTCTGTGAACATAATTGATAAAAACAATTATGAAAGACTACTTAGGTCAGGACTCAGTACAAAGTTACACAAATGTCATGTGCAATACTATGCTTATGGGGGAAAGCCGATTAAAAGCATTGGCCTTATTCATGTCAACGTGCTGTCACCTCAGACTGGCAAATGCCTCTCTGATGTGGTAGTTTTGATCTTTAATGGGACAGGACCATCATTGCTGGGTAGAGACATTGCCACGGCTTTAGACTTACTTAGGGTTGGCCCTGCCAAAAACTCAGTAAATAACTTGACTAAAGACGACATAAGAACAGAGTTTCCCAAACTGTTCAAAGGCGTCGGCAAACTGACTGATTTTAAACTGAAAATACCTATTGACAATAGCATTCCGTTGGTTGCACAACCTATCCGACGACAACCCTTCAATATCGGAAAAATTGAAAGCCGACTAATCAAAGAACTTTTAGATTTTGACATTATAGAACCAGTATCCGGACCCACACCTTGCGTGTCACCTTCACACATCGTGAAGAAAAAGGAGGAAGGTCAATACAGGCTGGTGGTGGACATGAGGAAGGTGAATGAAGCTGTACTGCGTGAGAGAGCACCTCTGCCGACCTTTGAGGAGCTGCTTCAGGACCTCAACGGCTACCACAAACCGCTGGAGGTAATCTACTCTCCCAGTTCCAAGCCCAGCGCGCGCATACAAAGATGGGTGCTGAGACTTCAACCCTTCACCTACAAGGTTGTCCACAAACCAGGAAAGACTAACATAGCTGACCCTATATCGAGGCTTCTTGACACTGAGAACAAAGAACAAGGTAACCAGGATACTACAGACGAGTTGTTGCTAGCACTCATTAAGCATTCAATAGAAGCCATTACTCTGCAAGAAATAAGACAAGCTACAAAGAGGGACGTGGACCTGGAAGAACTAAAAAAAGCCATCGAGACAGACGTATGGCCGAAGGAACTAAGAAGGTATGAGCTTATAAAAGAAGAGCTATACACCGTCAACGAGATTATTCTTAGAGGAAACAGGATCATCATACCCAAGGAGCTTATATCAAGATTACTCGAGATCGGTCATGAAGGACACATTGCCACAAATGGCATGAAAGCAAAACTGAGATCAAAGGTATGGTGGAAATCCATGGACAAGGACATAGAATACTGGGTTGATACATGTGAAGGCTGCAGGTTGGTGAGACGTCACACACCCCCTGAACCTATGGTCTCTACGGAACTGCCGAAGAAAGTATGGGAACTAGTTTCCATTGACTATTTAGGACTATTACCATCTGGACACTATCTCCTATTTGTGGTCGGCTTTTATAGCCGATATTATGAAGTGAAGATTACAAAACATCCAACTGCTGAAAATACTATAAAAGCCTTGACATCTATCATGGCAAGGGAAGGTATGATGGACACCATTGTCTGTGATAATGGACCAGCTTTTAGAGACGCAAGATTTGAGTCATTTTTAAAGACCAACGGCATCACTCTACGACACACTACCCCGCTATGGCCTCAGGCAAATGGAGAGGTGGAGAGGCAAAAGAGAAATGTTTTGAGAAGGTTGAGAATCGCTCAAGCCCTGAAGTTAGACTAGAAACAGGAGCTTTTGGTATACTTACTAGCGTACAGAACAACTCCACACACCACTACTGGAGCTCCGCCTGGTGATCTATTTAGAGGCCGCAATATTAAGACAAAAATACCAGAACTTGGCTATAAAATTATATTCCAAGATGAAGAAATCAGGGACCAAGACAGACTAAAGAAGGCAAATAGTAAGCAGTATGCGGATCTTCATAGGCAAGCCAAAATATCCGATCTTAATCCTGGTGACACCGTTCTAGTCAAACAGCCTCGACAGAACAAGCTCTCAACAACATTTTCACCAGAAAGATATACTGTCGTTTGGAAATCAGGTAATTCAGTAGCTGCTGAGTCGGCGGAAGGTAAGCTAGTAAGAAGAAATTCGTCATATTTTCAAAAGGTAAAAGAGAGAGACGAAAATAAGTTCCAGACAGAGGAGAAAGGAGTTCGCACAGGAGAAGAGGAAAAGGGTAAGGTGTCTAATAATGAGACTGAACTAGACCTGACAAATACTTCCGACTCGACAGACAATTTCCCAGACAGGACTAGAACCCCTGACTCGAAGTTGAGCCGCACTCCCAGAGAGCGGCGCGCTCCTCCCAAGTATAAAGATTTTGTACTGGGTCTGATTATTGATTGTATTAAATCTTAGGTATGTTTGTGTTATATCTATACAACTACAGCTTTTCGCTAAATCTAAAGTATAAGGTAGAGTATAGTAAAATGCTCTTTTTATATTGTATTAGTTACTTTATTTTATGTGTTTGCCATGTTACATTTAATTTTGACCTGTGTTACTGTAATGCTAAATTTGGTCTCTGCTAAGGCTATAATTGATTACTGTTTTAATTGTTAATTGCATTCTGAAGAAAGGAAGAGATGTAGAGTTCTGTGTAACTGAACGTTGCGTAATATAGGAACGTGACCGTAATCGCCGCGCCTCTAGCGGATATTATTGGCACTAGAGCAGCCATTGTGAATGTGTCTAATTGTCTATTAATTGTTTGATTAGATTCGATAATAAAGAACTATACCGTACCGAACGGTTGTTATTGTTAGCCAAACGCTAGTCAACAATTAGATATTATATAATCTCTTGACCTATGAGGAGCTACAATTCAAAACGTGTTTTGTCACACAAAAATTAAAAAAAGGTTAGCACCAGTTCTATATTGTCTATGGTAGTTTCTATCCCAATGCGAAAACCTTTTCTGACAAAGCGTGCTAGATCCGGTATAAAATTACCGCCTTAATGTAACGTTTTCAGCAAATAGTGTTTTGTCCGCCTGGAATTTTCAGTGATAAGACGATTTGTCCATGCAACCAATGAGAGTAGATCGGCGCCATTTCGTGGATGTGACAAAACACTTTTTGTTGGGTTTGCCGCCACAATTTTGACATTTGTCTGTCGTATGATTGTTTTGATTTTGTGAAGTGAGAGTTTAATTTTTCTTGAGTGGTAATAGCCGGTACCTGGTACGATCTGGTGTAAAAATGGAAGAAGATACTGCTGACAATGACACTGTTGAGGTACAAATCCGTGAATTCAGGCTTAAGAAAGAGGAAGTCAACGGGCGGCAAACGAGCAGCATTAAAAATTGCTAGATATTCAGGACCAAGCGGTTCAAATCTATTTTCCCTTGCCCACACAATACCAAGAAACTGATGTGTCAGAAATTGACGCCAAACCAAGTAAAAAAAATAAGGAATCACCTGTATAAGGGTATGGCCGCAAAAAATTGTACAAATTTTATTTTCGTTTTGTCCCTATTTTATTTTTATCTTAATTTCAAAGTTATTTGATAAATGAGATTAGTTTTAAGTTGTTCTGAATTACACGTTTCATTTTAGATTATTCTCACGGAATCTAACCTACCAATCCCTAAAATAATTGTAACACCATCTCTTTGTCAACTACACTCCCTGCCTCGCATTATGTTAAAAATAGACGTTGTACGTAAATGGCAACACTAGATCGAAGTGAAGTTTAAACGGTCGAGTGGGTGGTAGCAAAGTGGTGGTGGGCCGAGTATAAAACCTCCTGCACAGTCAGTCTAAAGAACTTTTTCTAGTGGTAACTTGATAAGCAGAACCTCTGCCCGATTGTATAAATGTCACGGTGATAATTTTGAATAAAAGCATGTGATTAATATAAAAGTGCTTTGATTTTACGCCTTCGTTATATCTTCAGAAGTGCAATAAGAATCAACGCCCGAAAAGGAAAATCTGAGTAAGTACAGTGATTTTTTTTTTTTCTGATTATGTACGGTCTACGGCACATTTACCGTAATTGGTTGATCACCTTAAGTGTAATTCCGAGCGCAGTACATAGCATCGTTCTTTAAACCGCAAGTATTACGACGACTAATGTGCTGATGCCTGTACAATACTTTCACGCATTCACACACTTTTATATTCACTCGTCTGTAGTTGTTTAACTCTCAGTCCAGGGCTACTCTCTGGGAGCAGTTACATAACTTATGATTACTCACTTTTCGGGGGTCACCTACCCTTAAAAGTGAATAATTTATTTTTTATTTTATTTATTTATTAATTTGTCTCGAACAACAAGATTCATATTTGGTTAATACATTTCAAAACTTATATTTATGTTAGTAGCATTTTAGGACAGTGAACACATATACATATTTATTTTTTTACATACATCAAGTCCCATTACGTGCGACTTTAAGCCTACAGCAGTGGTTGATGTATGCGGAGTCGACCCGCGACGCGATCATCGCTAGGACGCTGTTGGCGCTGCCCCGCACCCTGCTCACCAGTGACGCGCCACGCTTACGCATGATCGCGTAAAAACAGTCCACTCGCGCGTCGGCGAACATGCCGGAGGCGCTACAGTGTCGAGGCAGCCCCATCAGCGCCCTGAACGCATTGTTATACTGAATGCGGAGAGCCCTGTATGCTTTTTGAGTATAAATGGCCCACAAGCTGCCAGTGTAGAAGGAGGTGCAGTAAGCTCTAAATAGAGTCACTTTCACTCCCCTCGAACACCGCCTGAACCTGTGGACAATCATATTAGCTCTAACCGACAGGGCCCTCCGCTCCCTCTCTATATCAATATCGTCCTCGAGGGTTGGCGTGAGTATATGCCCTAGGTACTTAAAGCTGACGACTCTTTCAAGCTTACTTCCCCTCAATGTGATCGCTGGCACGTGGCTTGGTCGCTTTGTTCCCGCCTCAAAAACCATAAATTGGCTTTTCTTAGCATTATAGAGAAGCCCGTGGCTCTCCGCATACATCTCACACGTGCGCAACAAGGTTCGGATGCCGCAGACTGACGCACTCAGCAGTACCATGTCATCAGCATAGCTTAAATTGTTGACACACACACTATCTATGTGACAACCCACATGCTGACTGCTGAGTGCGATAATCAGGTCATTGACGTAGAGATTGAAGAGCGAGGGGGAGGTCAGCCCCACCTGACGCACCCCACACTCCAGCCGGTATGGCTCCGACAGTGAATCGGCCCATCTCACTTGGTTGACTTGGTGTCTGTACCAATATTTAAAAATATTAATGGTCTCCTTGGGCAAGTTGATTTCCTCCAGTTTTTTTCCACAGTTTATCGTACGACACCAAATCAAAAGCCTTGGATAAATCAAGAAAACAAGCGTATATGGGTGTTTTCCGGTCAGTGTAATACTTGACGGTGTGCTTTAGACACAAAATGGCACTTTCTGTCGATAATCCAGGCCTAAAACCGAACTGGTTGTCATGCAGTTTAAGTTTTTTATTTAGATGTGTGTTAAGCACACCGTCAAATACCTTCGCCGTTATCGTAGCAAGCGAAATTGGTGGATAATTATTCGTATCTGATAAGTCGCCCGTTTTGTTCTTAGCAATGGGTATTACAATAGTTCTCATCATCTCGTTAGGCATATAGGAGTGTCTAAGGCAAAGGGTGTATAACATTCCCAGTACTCTACACAGATGCGGGCCAGCATGCTGAAAATGCTCGATGCTGAGGCAGTCATGACCGGGTGATTTTCCACGTGAAGTGGACTGTATTAACTTTGCAACATCCTTAGCAGATATTCTAGCCTGAGTTTGTGTCTGTTCCAACCTCTCAGCATCGAGCACCACATCCAATGACGGTCCCAATGGCGACCTGACAACAAAGTGTTCTCTGAATAGCTCAGCTATATCCTTACTGTAAGTTACACCACTGACACTCACAGGCAGGCCAGGTTTTTTGTTATGTTTGTTTGTTTGTATGTTTCCAAAACCCTCGAAAATCACTTTTACTATGTAAGTCTGCTAATATGTCTAACTTAATTTGGTATTCATGATTTTGGCACCATTTTAAACGAGCTTTAAAGATTTTTCGGCTATGACACATTTCAACATACACAGGACCATTCATGGGTCTGCCGTAGGAAATCCACACCTGGAAACATAGCCTGGCCTCCCTGTGTGCAGCACTCACATGTCGATTCCATCCCACTACATATTTCTTTTTTGTACGCTTGCTTTCGCAATCCACCATCGCGGCATCCGTTATAGCAGAAACAATTCTCAAGTACAAATCATCTATAACATTTGTGTGATTTTTATCGCTACAATAACCATCAGCACATTTCGATAGTTCACTAGGAAAATTAATCATTCTCAATCTTTTGTGACATTCCTCACTGTAAAGCTTGATATGCTCAGAGGATCTCTCACCCCAGGTTGCCTTTGAAAAAAATTGCTGCTGAGCACATAATCTAGCATTTAATATATTAAAAATAACATTCCAGTACAAGGGGAAAGTGATCCGACCAAAATACATCTTGTTTAACATAAACATTACTTATAGAAGCATAAGCAGCGAACGTAACCACACAGTGATCCAACCATCGTTTACTGTCTGAATGTGCCTCACTTATAAAAGTGTAGGTGTTGGACTGTAATCCCAATCTTTCCACGTCCACACACTTCCAACTATAGTCCATACAAAAAATTGATAATTCATCGTAAAAGCGTTCGTTCGGATGAGCATTAAAATCCCCTAACAGATAAACTGAGTCTACGCTATAAGTGTCAACAAGAGCACTTACAGTACCGAGGCAATCCGTGAAGTCCGGTATATTTTCCAAAGAGTCTGTAGGCATATACACACTTATCACTATAATAGGCCGGTCAGCGGTCGTAACTCTTATTGCACAGATACGAGGATTACTACAAGGTAACACTAACACATCAGGAAAAGCTGTTTTCTCCATAATAGCGCCACACCCCCATACGGTCGCCCGCGCAATATGCCCGCACCTGAATCGATCGCTGACGTCCCTGCGTAACCGAAATCTTCATTTATTTCACTAAAGTAGGTTATTTGGTCAGGCCTTAGCCATGTTTCCTGTAGTGATATGATGTCACAATCCTTACACAGCTCTCTGATGCCTTCTACAGATCGTTTTACACTTTTGCAGTTAAAGCTTGCCATTTTAACTGTTTTATTCATATTTTTACTGTACCTAGGCCGTTACCAGCGCTGGCGCTGGCGATCTTCTTGTCAGGACGTGCTGTCTCCAAAGTCGTACGCTCTTTGTAATGTACAAATCGGATGAAAATTATTCCTCGAGGCCATATATTTTCATCAAGAAAACGCGGTACATTTTTTTCCGTTATATAAAACTTGAATGCATTCCAATCGCTAGGGTTTTTCATATTAATTCTTTCCAAGAAAACTTTTTCCATTGTTTTTATGCATATAAGTCCATAATGTCAGACTCGGTCGTATCTTTGTGTACATTGGTGATAAAGATAGGAACCTTTTTCTCGGCTGCTTTAAACTTATGGTCCGTCTCACTGGCATTTCCCATTTTTCCAAGAAATCTATATTTCGGTTTGGGTTTTCGCCTTGTAACTGTTTGCCATTTTTCTTCCTCCAGCTTGTTTACATTACATATTTAAGTTATCGGCTGATGACCCATTCTCAACGACTACGGCAGGCAATGTTACCGGTCCAGCAGCCGCCGTGGTTTCTGGTGACCTCTCTCTGCGACGACTTACGCCTGTTGACGCGGGTCTACGGTCTGTCTCGTTAAAGGTTCTATCGGTGGCCGTTAGATTATCTGGCGTACACTGACACACTCGTCTGTAGTTGTTTAACTCTCAGTCCAGGACTACTCTCTGTGAGCAGTTACATAACTTATGATTACTCGCCTTTCGGGGACTACCCTCAAAAGTGAATAATTTAAATGACGCATTCACACACTGACACATTTACTCGTCTAATAGTTGTTTAACTCTCAGTCCAGGGCTACTCTCTGGGAGTAGTTACATAACTTACGATTACTTACTTTTCGGGGGTTACCCTCTAAAGTGAATAATTTAAATGAAGCACTCACATACTGATACATTCACTCGTCTGTAGTTGTTTAACTCTCAGTCCAGGGCTACTCTCTGGGAGCAGTTACATAACTTATGATTACTCGCTTTTCGGGGGTCACCCTCAAAAGCGAATAATTTAAATGACGCTCTTACACTGGTACGTTCACTCATATGTACTTGTTAACTCTCATTCCAGGGCTACCCCCTGGGAGCTATTGCGTATGCATAGCTGACAGTCACTTGCTTTATCTGAAAATCAACAATTTAACTGACTTTTCTAGAACACCTACTTATTGACAATTACACTTAGAAATCTTGTTTCGAGTTTCAGGAATATGGATATTGACGATGACGAATACCGACCCCCTCAAGAGGCGCCTAATAGTCCAGTCTTGAATCAACCTGTGATAATCGATGACGAGGCGAATGAGAAGGGATCAGGAAGTGATGAACGTGAACACACACCGAGACGGTTACTTACGCGTAGGCGATCAAGTTGCATGCCTAGCCGCGAACGTAATCGTGCACGTAGCCGCTCCCGAGTGCAAAACCTAAAGGATAGAGAGGAAGAGTTGGAAGCAGAGAAACAACGCCTGGAAATACTGAATCATCAACTGGAAAGGGAACGCGAGCTGTATGCGCTTCGGGAGCGAGAAAGACGGCGAGAGTCGGAGCTGCGCAGTAGCAGACGGTGCCTGCCAAGGGACATAACGGAAACACCAAGGTATGAGTCCACATCTGTATTTTTTGAAGAGCTTTTAAAAGTATTCAAAACTAGTGACCGCGACAGTTTTCCCAATTTGAATAAGAACGTTATACCTATTTTTGATCCAATGGTTAAGGAACAACCCATTGCCACGTGGCTTATGAATATTATGAATGTTCCGAATTATATAAATGGAGTGACACTCAGATCATTCATTATGCTTTGCCAAAGCTCAGGGGGCAGCCAAAACTTGGTACCAGGGTTTACCCTCTATAAAGCGTACGTGGCCCGAGTGGAAAATACTTTTGACCAAATCTTTCCCTTCCACTGAGAATTACGCAGAATTACTAACTGAAATGCTTAATAAACGGGTAAAATTCGGAGAATCTCTCGAGGCATACTATTATTCTAAAATAAATTTACTAAATCGATGCAAAATCAGTGGCAAGGACGCTGTAGACTGCGGTGTAGACGATAGGAATGTAAAAGTAGGCGCACAAGCGGCTAGGTTTGGAACGCCCGAAGACGTTTTGGAGTTTTTCAAGACCGTTAAGGTTCAGCCACGGAATAACAAACCCGAAGTTAAGAAACATAACCGAACATTTACTCACACGTCAGTAGCCAACAATTCAAATCCCATTAATAAGGTTAATGGTAATGCCGACCAATCCAAGCCTCGGAAGAGTATGGACAATATCACTTGTTTTAACTGCAAAGCTGTCGGTCATCCAAGCTTTAGGTGTCCTAAACCAATTGTCAAATGTTCATATTGCCATTTGATTGGACACGTCATTGGGGAATGTCCTAGGAAAAGTTTGAAACCCGATTCTGCAGAAAAAAGCGTACTTAGGGAGCAGATGGGGGGTGTCCCGGATATTGCTTCTGTCACCAAATTGCTGACTAAAAACAGCAATGAAAATGATCCCGGTGATGACACCAGTAACAAATACAAATTACTCATAAAAATAAATCAAAGCCCTATCGCGTGTCAGGTAGATTTGGGAAGTGAAGCAACATTAATTAGAAAATCGGACGCGCAAAAGCTAGGCTTGATATGGTCTGCGGTGGATGGCCCATTGTTGCGCGGGTTAGGTAATGTACCTTATTTACCGTTAGGGAGGCTTCACGGCACAATTGACGTTCATGGTGTTGTAGAAAAGGACGTGGAGATTTTGGTGATTGATGATCATTTAATTAACTACCTAGTTTTGCTTGGACACACATTTACCGAACGTCCCTTTGTAAGAATTATTAAAAGTAACTCTGACCTGATATTTGAGAAAGCGAACGAGTCAAGCGATAGAAAAGTAATGCTGAAAACTACTGACGACGTGGTGATTGATAGTGGTGGAATTAAAGCTGTCCACGTCAATACTGACGATCAATTTAGTGGCAATATATACGTAGGTAGTTCGGTTAGGGGCGCTGCTAGTAGTGAATACTATCTTTTACCTGGTGAATACGAAGTCGATGAAGGATCTTGTCTTATACTGATTCAAAGTCTATGTACTGATCCAATATCATTACCCAAGGGGTTTTTAATTACTAGAGCTAGATACGTAGGGACGGGCCGTCAAATACTAAACGTAGTTGTCGGACATGATACCCCTGAGTCACCTGTCGTTAAATTCGGTGATCACCTAACCAATATTGAGCAAGAACGACTCCTTAAGCTTCTAGAGCATAGAAAACACTGTTTTTCTACTGGGTTACATGACTTGGGTTTCACGACTGAAGGAGAAATGGTTATACAACTGAAGGATTCGGATCCGGTAGTCTATAGGCCCTATAGGTTATCGCATTCAGAGAGAAATCAGGATCAGTCAATGGTAGATGAGATGGTACAAAATGGCATAGTCCAAGAATCAAATTCACCATACGCAAGTCCCATCGTCTTAGTGCAAAAAAAGACTGGCGACAAGCGGTTGTGCGTCGATTACAGAGCACTGAATCACTGGACCAATACCCTCTCCCAAGGATTGAGGATTTGCTGGATCAATTGTCAGGCCATACTGTCTTCACCACCCTTGACTTGGCCTCCGGGTACTACCAAATACCCATCGCGGAGGAATCAAAAGAGAAAACTGCATTTGTTACCCCAGATGGGCAATACGAATACAATCGTATGCCATTTGGGTTAGCAAATGCCCCGGCAGTTTTTCGAAGGGTGATGCACAAAGTTTTAGCTAAAGCCAAATATGTGGTCATATATATGGATGACATATTGATACCAGCCAAGTCCTTCAACGAAGGGATGTCTCGACTAGAGGAGGTGTTGACTTTACTAGAAAGGACACAATTGACTTCTTAGGGTTTGAGATTAGTAAGGATGGGGTAAAGCCAGGGTTGCTTAAGATCGAGGCAGTTGCGAGGTTTCCAACACCAAGGAATCAACATGACGTCTGAAGGTTTATAGGACTGGCAAGCTTTTTTCCGAAGATTTGTAAAGAATTTTGCGCTCATTGCGAGACCACTGACAAATCTTTTGAAAAAAGATACTACTTAGCGTTGGTCCGCCGCTGAAAAGCAAGCATTTGCGGATCTTAAACGTCATTTAGTTGAAAGACCTGTCCTTGCACTTTATGATCACTCTGCAGAAACGCAGTTGCACACAGATGCCAGGAAAATGGGGTTAGCCGGCATCTTGCTGCAACGCCGCAGTAGCGATCCGTGGAAACCTGTAGCATACTACAGCCGCCAAACCACTGCCGACGAACAAAAACTCCATTCATTCGAGCTTGAAACTCTGGCCGTAGTTAGTGCGCTTGGCAAGTTTCGAGTCTATCTGCTAGGCACTAAGTTTACTATAGTCACTGATTGCAACGCTCTTCGGTCAACGTTCACGAAAAGAGACTTAGTGACACGTATTTCGAGATGGTGGATTCAATTTTTAGAATATGATTGCGACATAGAGTATCGGGCAGGTAGCAAGATATCACACGTGGACGCACTTAGCAGAAGTCCGGTTTGTGATGAAGTCCACCCAACGCATGTGCTAGACATATTGTCGGTCACGAAAGAAGATTGGATCACTACCGTACAAGCAAGTGACCCTGAAATTAAGAACGTCAAAGATACATTAGTAGATCCGGAGACTGCCAAGATTGCAGGAGTATTTAAGGACTATAAGGTTAAGAATGGACGCGTTTTTCGCATTATTGATCAAAACACCTTACGTTGGGTAGTTCCCAGAGGCGTACGTTGGCAGTTGCTGAAGGCGAACCATGATGACGTAGGCATTTTGGTTTTGAGAAAACCCTTCTGCGCTTGCAAGCGTATTACTGGTTTCCTAAGATGCGTAGGTTTACAAAAAAATATGTAGGGGCTTGTCTGGAATGTGCACATCACAAAATCCCATCTGGCGTAAAAGAAGGAGAACTCCACCCTATCCCAAAAATTGAAATTCCTTTTCACACCATTCACGCGGATCATCTTGGCCCATTTACTCGCAGCAAACGTAAAAACGTATACTTGTTGGTAATCGTTGACGGTTTCACTAAATACGTAAATCTTACACCGGTTCGTAGTACGAAATCCAAGGCAAGCATCAAAGTATTTAAAAACTTTTTCAGTTATTTTGGTACTCCAACACGTCTCATTACTGATAGAGGAACTAGTTTCACGAGCAAAAGATTTCAGACTTTTGTTAAAACACTAGGTGTCAAACACATCCTGAACTCTGTGGCCACGCCTAGAGCCAATGGCCAAGTCGAAAGGTACAACCGTACCATACTGGCCGCTCTTGGTGCCATGGCACATGGGAAGAATCCAGAAAAATGGGATGAATTAGTGCCAGATGTTCAGTTAGGCATTAATTCCACAGCCCACGAGACCACAAAGAAAACTCCAACTGAACTCCTATTTGGGTATAAAGTTACAAACCCCTCCCAAGCTATACTAAAGGATGTTATAAATGACCTAGGGGAAAAGAACGCGAGACAAACGCTAGACGAAATCAGATGTGAGGCTGGTAACTTAATAACCAAGAGTCAGGAGCGTGACAAAATAAGATTTGACAAATCGAGGAAGACTTGCACAAAATATACAGAGGGTGACTTAGTTAGAATCATTAGAGTCATTGTCCCAGGGCACGGTCAGTCGAAGAAATTAGAGTCAAAATGTCAAGTGCCGTATCGTATAAAGAAAATATTACCAAACGATCGTTTCGTAGTTGAAGACACTCCTCTTACTAGAAAGGGCAAACGCTACGAAGGGGTTGTCTCCGCGGACAAGATATTCCCATGGCTTAGCTTTGACAATGATCCCACTGATCCCATATCCAGCGATGACGGTATGTCTGAATAAATTTTGTGAACACTGTCGCGTACACTTGCATGATGCTCTAAGATGTAAAAATTTTTCAACAAGCTCTTCACGATTCATATAAGATGTGGTCTCAAATTTAAACCTGAGCATAACCTACAAGGGTTGTGTCTGAATACTGAACGTATCCACGTAAATTTAGTTTGGAGCACATAAAATATTTATGTGTCTGAGTACCATGGCAGAACCTTGGTATCGGAGTACCACAGAGCAGGATCGTTACAGGATGGTAACAGCTCAAGGAGTGGTATCTAACCTGGGATATATATAAGTACTATAACACTAATCGTTTGTGCATGAATTATGATTTCCTAGATACTATTCTGATTTATAGTCGCGTCTATAATATAAGTACAATCTAATGTTAGTGGGTTACATTGTAAATAGACGACTTATTCTTCTAATTGAGAATTTATATTCAGCACACCAGAGTGGTTTATAAAATCAAAGACACATAAAGATTTAGAAGATAGCATCACATTAAAGTATAATTTGACACTGATTATTATACATATAAAAATATTATATTTATTATTAGAATTATTTGCTCATTACGACAGTGTAACAAAAATACTCGCACCTACCGCAAAGTTGACTAAGTGTCCTATTACATATGTAAGTAACATACATTTCACTGTCGTAGATGCTCATAGGTTTACTAATTATCTATTATCTATGAAAGTGTCAATTTACATACTTAATTGTTTAACATCGCTAAAGCCTCCTTTATAATTACCTAAACGCGAGGACTCGTTTGTAAGACGGATGGCCGACTGTAACACCATCTCTTTGTCAACTACACTCCCAGCCTCGCATTATGTTAAAAATAGACGTTGTACGTAAATGGCAACACTAGATCGAAGTGAAGTTTAAACGGTCGAGTGGGTGGTACCAAAGTGGTGGTGGGCCGAGTATAAAACCTACTGCACAGTCAGTCTAAAGAACTTTTTCTAGTGGTAACTTGATAAGCAGAACCTCTGCCCGATTGTATAAATGTCACGGTGATAATTTTGAATAAAAGCATGTGATTAATATAAAAGTGCTTTGATTTTACGCCTTCGTTATATAATAATTAAAAATATATAATAAATAATTCGTACTGCTTCACTCCCATACAAAAACTATGTGTCCAACTACAGCCTTTGTATCAAAAACTGCTAACACTTCGGAAACTATATATTTTTTTTATTATTTAAATTCTTTTTAAGCTTTACGATTCTTTTCCAATGTGTTTCCAAACGAAATTATAAGAAAAATTGTTTTAGTTACCATTTTAATAGTTTTTAAAAAAGTGTCCACATTTTTTATGTGTGTGTAACCTCATGAATATAACGTTTCTTTCTATAATTTTCCTTTGTGTATTCTGGCAATTTTTGATATTTTCATAAATGGCAACACTATTGTGCAGGACGCCAACATTTAGAAATAAAATTCGGCCATATTTGTCCGAGCGAAAATGGTGATTTGTGTTGACATCAGATTTGTCGCCAAAAAATATAGTTTTTTGTGTGTTCGATTGCAAGGTAAGCATTGCTTAATATGTTTTACTGTTAACGTGTTTAAAAAGGTTCATTATCACAGAAAACGGTAAACCTATGTCACAATCCATAGTTGTTTGCAATAAAATTATATTTAAATTTTAGGTTATGTTGAACGCTTTTTTATGTCATGAATGTTACAATGTGTAACGAAATGTGTAACGTTACAGTCATTGTAAGGCGGAGATTACACATGTGGAACACTACTTGGCTCAAAATACAAGGCGTCCCACGGCTTTGCCACATGGAGGGAAAGTACCTTAAATATTGTAGATGGAACATTTTACTGAAAGAAGACATTATTTCAATTTTAAAAACAATTGTAACTGCATTCATAGATATCTAAATAATTACATGGTTGAACCGGGAATCGAACCCGTTACGTGAGAAAAATAATTACCTTGTAGTTTTATCATATTGATCGAAAGGCTTCATCATAAAGATAATTTTTTGCAAAATAAAAAAAAGTACAGGCCTTTTTATGTGCTACGACCGAAACTTTCTAATCGGGAAACATGTGGGTGCGTTAAGCATGAAAAATTTTCATAAAAATTGCTAAGTTAAATTCTTTAGGAATGATCGAGACCACTAATTTAAATTAAATGTTATTGAACGTCGTATGTGACTTGAATTCTAAAGCATGCGCCTATGGTGAATTTTCCACATGTGTCAATAAATGTATGAAGTTTGACAAAGACAATCGGGACATGAATGACATTGTTACTTGGAACGAATTATCTACGCAGACACATGAATATATTAATAACAGTGATGGAAAAACTATGACTACTAAAAAGATGGTGAAAAAAGATGTCCAAAACAAATTGAAAATACTGACAGAATCATTTAATCAGGAACTTCAAGTTATGAAAAAACACGCGTTCAATATAAAACACCAATACTCACAATACTTATCATGTATTAAAAACTTAAAGGACACTGAAGTGGCTCTGCAAACTTACAACTGAAGTGCAATCCATGCACTTCGGTGCATCGAAATCACAGGTCACTATTCACACAGGTGTTTTGTATGCCAAAGAAAAAAAGGCACAGTCATTCGCATCAATATCGGCCTCTAATGAACACGGCCCTGAGGCAATTTGGGCACATTTAAATCCCATATTAAATTATGTCGGAAAGGAATATCCGCACGTTAATGCAGTGCATTTCTTCTCCGATAGCCCAGCTACCCAATATAAACAAAAAAAGAACTTTTTTTTGTTTACGAAATTGTCGACGCAACTACTCTCTAAAGGTTGACACCGAGCGCCACCTGTTGGAGATTTAGATCGAGGCAACACGTATCGCCATCTATTATCGAAAATAGAAACTAGAATTACCCCCACCTCTATCGCTGGGGATCTACATTGTTTTACCGACACACTTCTCGCTTGTCTGTTACTATTCGATTATTAACGGTTATTGAAATAAAACGGCTTTACATTTTAAACGAATAAAATAAATTATTGAAGGAGCCCTGAAAACCCCCTCACACTGCACATAAATTGATCCTGCGGCCGGATCTGACGAAGAGGACTTCATTTGAGAGAAGATTCACGGCGAAGAGGATTCTTCATTTGAGAGAAGATTCGTCACGTCTTCACGTCGTGATACCTCCACGTCAGCCATCGTGAACCATCAGCAGCTCAACGGTCAGGTTTTCCTTCCCGTCTACTCCTTCCTTCCCTATACGAATCGTGTTAAAACCGTGTCTTTTGTGCAAATTCTAGTTCGAGTCTTTGTGCCGTGTGATTGCCGTTGCAGTCCCACGTAACCGTGAGTATCTTCCCCTATTCTTACACGTGGGCCTTTAGAATGATGAATAGTGGTGAGGAATTGTTAGAAGTGCCTATAGCACAAGCAGGAAGTTCTGTTTCGCCCTCAAAACGTCGTAATTACCTTGCTGACCTCAGGAGGCAACGCGGTAATTTGAGAGGTAGATTGACTCATTTCACAAAATACCTAGACTCTTTCGAAAATGTCAGCCCATCTAAACTACAAATAAAACAAATAAAGTTTAGAATGCAGGCCGCGCAAGACATTTTTCAAAATTTCAATAAAATCGAAAGCGAAATAGAGCTTTGTTCTCTAGAGTCAGAGATGGAGTCTAATATTGATTACGTAGAATCTTTTGAGTCATTGTACTTCAGTGCTTTGGCAACTGCTGAAAGTTTAATCGAAAGTGAGGAGACTGAGGACAGTTCCAACCATGCGAAATCTAGTTCTACTGGTTTTAACGGTTCACCGCGCGTTCATGTTAAACTACCCGAAATTAAACTGCCATTGTTCGATGGATTGTATGACCATTGGCTCGAGTATAGGAATTCGTATGTCACTATGATCCATAAACGTTCAGATTTAGACGCGATACAAAAGTTCCATTATTTGCGTTCTTCACTCAGTGGCAGTGCATTGCAGGTGATAAGTGCACTAGAGTTCACAGCCGATAACTACCTACACGCATGGGAGTTACTAGAAAACAGATTTGATAATACGCGACTTCTTGTTCACAATCATATAAAATCTTTGTTTTCCATTTCAAGCCTAAAACAAGAATCACCTATGCAACTTAGAAAACTGATAGACACAATTTTGCGAAATCTCCGTGCTCTAAAAACGTTAGACGAGCCCACCGAGTCTTGGGATACGTTGATTATTTATTTAATCGTTTCGAAACTCGATATAGCTACTGAGCGCGATTGGGAAAATCACAAAGGTTCTATTCTCACTGATTCTTGTCAAAGGTTGAAACTGGAGGATTTGCTTTCATTTCTTCGTAATAAAGCCGATATGTTGGAGATGATAAACGCGAGTCATCATAATAAGTTGCAAAACAAACCTATAATAAACGAAAAGGCTGTTATTCAACACAAAAGCAATGCGCCAGTGCATAGCTACGTCTCGACCAACAATACCGGTTTGAAAAGCAAACCATCTTATAATAAAAACTGTCCTCTATGTAACGGTAATCATGCACTTTATACGTGTTACAATTTTTTTAATTTGTCCGTCCTAGATAGGTCAAAATTCGTTGACGAAAAACAGTTGTGCCGCAATTGTTTACGTTCCGGTCATCCACTAGCAGATTGCACGTTTGGTCCCTGCAAGCAATGTCAGGGCAAGCACAATAGCTTACTCCACTCAACTAGTTTTGCTAGCAACAATCACGCATGTGTGCGTAGCGAGCGCACAGCTGATCCGTCTCCCGTTGCTCCGTCCACCGCGCTACACTCGTTATCAGTAGATACCTATCTACCTACAAATAAAACCAGCAGCGGCGGCGATGCCAGCGATCAGCCGGGTTCTTTGCAACCGGTGTTGCTATGCACAGCTTTGGTGGATGTAATGGACGACCATAAGCGATTTCATACAGCCCGAGCGCTATTAGATAACGGCAGTCAACACTGTTTTATCTCGGAAACGTTAAGAAAACGATTAAATGCGCCTCTTATACAGTCCACTTTTCAAATTTCAGGTGTCGCACAATCGGTGACGCACTCAAATCATTCATGCGAAATAACTATGCGATCTAAATTAAACGATTACTCAGCAACTGCTCAATGTATTGTCTTGCAGCGCATAACAACCGGTTTGCCCTCGACAAGTATTGACGCTGAGCTTATTCGACTTCCGAACAATGTTCAACTAGCAGACCCAACATTTTTTGCCCAATCAGAAATCAATTTGCTGATTGGCGCAGATTTGTTTTGGGATCTATTAGAAGAAGGCAGGATTCGGCTAGAAAACGGGCCATATCTACAAAATTCGAAGTTAGGTTGGTTGATTTCCGGTCCTATATACGATAACACTCGGAACTTGCGCATCAATCAAGTCCAGTGCCACTTTACTCAAGCTCTCGATGAGCAACTTAAGCGTTTTTGGGAGATAGAAGAGATACCTCAGTTAGGTACCCCCCTCACCAACGACGAATGTTTGTGTGAGGAGCTATTTACTAAAACGACTAAACGACTGACTGACGGTAGATTTTCTGTCCGTATTCCACTAAAAGAATCGGCCGAAGCGTTGGGCGATTCTTATTCAATGACGAAAAATAGGTTCTTGTCTCTAGAACGTAAACTAGAACGTTCCCCCGACTATTGGCGAACATAAGCAGAACAAAACACTCGGCATAGGCTGGTACAGTGACAGCGATGAGCTTTACTTCACCACAAAAATTTACGAAATTCAAGATACATCGAAATTAACTAAACGAATGATGTTATCTATTATATCACAAATATACGACCCGCTAGGTCTTTTATCTCCCGCAGTAATAATCGCGAAAATATTATTACAGAAGTTGTGGCTCAGCAAACTGGACTGGGATTCTGTTGTGTCTCACGAAATTGCTGTAACCTGGAATTACTTCATCAGCACTCTGAAGTGCTTACACGAATTGAAGATTCCACGTCGTGCTACTAGTGATAACGTTCAACACACTGAGCTTCACATCTTCTCAGATGCGTCACAAAATGCATATGGTGCTTGTGCCTACCTGCGTACCTACGACGATGATTCAACGGTCACCGTTAGGTTACTATGCGCAAAAAGCAAGGTTGCCCCCCTCAAATCGATTAGCATACCTAGACTTGAACTTTGCGCTGCACACGTGGGTGCAAAACTATATAAAAAGATTATTAATTCGTTAAGATTGTCTTTTACAAACGTTTACTTCTGGACGGGCTCGACTATTGTCATGAGCTGGGTGCGCATGTCACCACATCTGCTAAAACCATTCGTGCAAAATCGTGTTACGCAAATAAACGAGCTTACAGGCGATGCAGAATGGTTACATGTCACTAGCAAGGTTAACCCAGCTGACTTGTTGTCTAGAGGTCTCAACCTTGACTCGTTGATCAGTTGTAATTTGTGGTGGAGCGGGCCATCGTATTTACAAGACCATTCTGATTTTTCAGCTGAAAAACGCGACAACTCAGTTGATTTAAACGATTTACCGGAACTAAAATCGCAAACTTGTAGTTTGGTTTGCGCACCGATCGGCAGCCTCTTTCAATTTGATCGGTATTCGTCATTTAATAAACTTAAACGCATAGGTGCGTACGTACTACGATTTATAACTAATGTGCGGCGCAGCCGATCGGAGCGCAAGGCGAAGCAACAAACCGGTTCACTATCAGTGGACGAGCTGAACGCATCTCAGTTCATGCTAGTTAGATGCGCGCAGATTGAATCGTTTCCGGACGTGTACGCGAATTTGTCGAGTGATTCGACAATTAAAACAAATAAAATGCAAACGAGTCATATATCCGGTCTTAATCTGTTCTTAGATGAACACAAAGTGATTAGAGTCGGTGGTAGACTGTCGAATTCCTCCAGTTTCAGCTACGATAAGAAACATCCGATGTTGTTGTGTAGTAAAAACCATTTCACGAGACTATTAGTGAGACATGAACATCGGCGCTTACTCCATGCCGGTCCACAACTACTCTTGTCAACAATTCGCGAGTGTTGGTGGCCATTGAGGGCAAGACATCTTGTGAGAAAAATAGTGCATGAGTGTGTGATTTGTACGCGAATCAAAGGCAAAACGTTGACACCTATTATGGGAAATTTGCCAGCCGAGCGTTTAGACGCTGGTTTCCCATTTATACGAACAGGCGTAGACTATGCTGGGCCAATGTACATACTCAATCGGAAGGGCAGAGGAGCTCAACTCACAAAATCGTATGTTTGTTTATTTATTTGTTTTCTAACTAGAGCTATGCATTTAGAACTAGTAACCAGTCTCTCCACTGACGATTATATTTTAGCATTAAAACGTTTCATTAGCAGAAGGGGTAAACCTGATGCTATCTATTCCGATAACGGAAAAAATTTCGTAGGGGCTGAAAAGGAATTTCCTGTATTTTTACGTGATAATTCTCAGCAAATAATCGATTTCGCCGCAAATGACGGCATCAAATTTCATTTTATCCCACCATATTCAGCTCATTTTGGGGGCCTGTGGGAGAGTGGGGTAAGGTCATGTAAACATCACCTTAGACGCATCGTAGGCAACGCGAGATTAACGTACGAAGAATTAAGCACGGTTTTAACACAAATCGAAGCCGTCCTCAATTCCCGTCCTATGTCCCCTCTTTCCACAGACCCAAGCGATTTCACTCCACTCACTCCTGGTCACTTCCTCATTGGCCGGCCGTTGACTGCTCCTGCCAGCGAAGACCTGTCTGCTGTGACGACTTCACGACTGGACCGTTATCAGCGCATCGAACAACTTCGCCAGCACTTCTGGCAGCGATGGACCAAGGAGTACGTGTCCGAATTACAAACAAGGACGAAGTGGAAGACGAATAAACAAGACATCGCTGTGGACAGCTTGGTACTTATCAAAGATGACCACCTGCCGCCTCTGAAATGGCGATTGGGACGGATAATAAAAACGTTCCCAGGCACAGACGGAGTTTCTCGAGTCGCCGACATCCGTACTGCAACTGGAACTACACGAAGAGCGTTCTCTAAAATCTGCCCGCTGCCGCTGCAGCCGGAAGACCACAACATCGAAGACTCCATTGGAAGCGGTGCTTCCAAGGCCGGGGGCATGTCGACGCAACTACTCTCTAAAGGTTGACACCGAGCGCCACCTGTTGGAGATTTAGATCGAGGCAACACGTATCGCCATCTATTATCGAAAATAGAAACTAGAATTACCCCCACCTCTATCGCTGGGGATCTACATTGTTTTACCGACACACTTCTCGCTTGTCTGTTACTATTCGATTATTAACGGTTATTGAAATAAAACGGCTTTACATTTTAAACGAATAAAATAAATTATTGAAGGAGCCCTGAAAACCCCCTCACACTGCACAGAAATACACAAAGACCATGGGATTCCCCCTTTCAACTTGGAACTTCAGCGAGTCTGCTCATGGAAAGGGAGCTGCGGACGAAGTCGGAGGGGGACTCAAACGTAGACTAGACGATAACGTCAAACACGGTCTTGACATACCAGACGCAACACTGCCTATACATGTCTTAAAAAATCTGACACAACTGTTATGACTTTTTATATCAATGAGACTGACATCGAAGAAGATCTGACACCTGTTCCTCAGACAATGAACTTACACCAAATAAGTAACAGTAAAACTGATGAAATACGGTTCAGGAGTTTAAGTTGCTTTTGTGGAGAATCGCGAGGTTACTGTGAATGCTTTGACGTAAGGAAACATAGACTGGTAAAGGTAACTAAAACTAATCAAAATGATAAAAAAAACAAATGAACAAATCTCGTTTAAAAAGAAAAATAAATGAAGATGATACTCAACTACAAAAAGGAAAAAAGAAAGCGAAAGTGACAATTCTTTCAGAAATCAGATACCAACCAGAGAATATGGCATATGAAAATTTTAACGACTATGAACGGATACGAATTTAAAATAATGCAGAAAATAAACACAGACTTTTAACCTGTGCAGCACAAAATCCTACAAGGAAAATATAAACTATGAAAGTCCTGTTCCATCAACTTCCCACTAAATGCACGCAAAGAAATGCAAGATATGACGGGTGCGCCAAAGTTGACCGAAGATTCCTACCTCGATTATTGTAACTCCGAAAATTTTGTTACTACAATTTTTCATCCTAACAATCACTATTAATAAATACTCTGTTCCGAATGTTATTAATTCCGAATCATCCAACTTCATAATGTCGGTGACAATAAACATCTATTGTACTGCTATTTGTTTTCCGATATTTTCTCAAAATAACTGTTTTTTACACTATTATTCGAAATCATATATTTGTTAGTAGAATTGTTTTTATTCTAAAATTTTACATTATATATGTAGGTACCACATTCATTTTGTGAACTATTGGGTAACTTTTATAGGGTTAATTAAAGACATTTAATAAAAATCCAGCATTGATATTTTGATAACATGCATGTAATCATAAATAATCATCTTGATTTTATAGGTATGTTTATTAACTAATTAACAGAGTGTAATATTAGTGGCTAATGCTTTCAAAAAGTCACATTTATTAGTGTGGTCTGCTTTTTTATTTAATATATTTCTAATTCTATCATTTTTGTCGTTGTATTTCCTTTTCTTGGCGGCAGGGGGAGCACCGTTTAGATGTTTTTCGATTTCTGCAGTCTGATGTTTCAATTCGAGAACAATTTTATTAGATAAATAATAGAATCCTGCGTGGTGCTGTCCGACGAAATGTTGAAAGCGATTATGCCAGGATTCTGCAGTATTTTGCGTGCGTGGTATGCCTTCATTATTTAAATCATACGTGGTCCATAAGTGTGGATCATATTAGCTGGAGAAGAACAGGTACCCCATATGTAATTTTCACCAAACCATTTGGATATGACTTTTGCGTTGGAAGAGATATTTTGATGCCATTCCTCAAAATATGCGGCAATTTCTTCTGCTGGTAGGTATGCAAGTGCTAAAATGCATTTTATTTCTGATGCAAACAATTCGTTTGTTCCATATAGTCTTTGAAATCCTTTACTTTGCACTTGTCTATATATAATTTGGCCTAAGTGAAAATAGCAACCTTTTAACACTGTGTTTTCAAAATTGTACTTGGCACTTATCTGTGACGCCTTTTCGAAATCCATTAATATATATTTAGGCGATAGCATCAAATTCAATGATTGACAGTATTCAATCAAAGAGGAGAACATTTTGTCGAATGTGCTTTTGTCTTTATTTGTGCACAATGCTATTACTAAAGGAAACGTTTTATTGTTTATACAGCCGTGTATTGTGTACACTTGTTGAAATATTTTTGGGGCAACTTTAAAGGTTCCGTCTATTATTAAATAATTGGAAGAACATAAAAAAGTAATTAACTTTTTGGTTGTGTATATTACTATTCTCTTTTTTTCAGCCCACTTGTTATCAAGTAATATTGTATCGTCTTGTATTTCGTCCAATTTCAGAATATTATGATTTATTTCAAAATCAATAGTATCTGGTTCTATTATTTTTTCTCTTTTGTTTCTTTGACGATATATTATTTGCCTCAAGTTCAAGTTTGTTGGCATATTGGAAATTATACTTGAAGAAGTGCTTGCTTCGCATTCACTGATTATATGAATTGGTTTTTTGTTTTTATTAATTAAAGCGTCTTCTTTAATTCTGTTTATAGCGGCATGTACCTGGAAAGATAATTGCAATTAATTAGGTCAATGCCGCCACCGAGATCGACATCAGGGCAGTAGGTTAGGTTAGGTTAGAACATGTAAAAACAACAAAAAGATACTGTTTTCAGAACGAAACCTTCCTACCTATAAGTCAGAATAGGATACTATTAGGTCAATGACGCTACGGAAATTAACATCTGGGCAGTAGATAGGTTAGGTTAGGTTAGAACATGTAAAACAACAAAAAACACTATTTTGGAATTAAATATACCAGCCAAAAGTCAAATTATGGTACTGTTAGGTCAGTGTTCCTACCGAAATCAACATCTTTGCAGTAGGTAGGTTAGGTTAGGTTAGAACATGTAAAAACTACAAAAAAACACTACTTTGGAACTAAACATACCAACCAAAAGTCAAATTATGGTACTTTTTGGTCAGTGTTGCTACCGAAATAGACATCTGGGCAAAACAACTGAACAAAGATATCAAAGTCTGTAAATACATACCTTTTCTTTTAACGCATCCGGTTCATGATTATGTTCTTGTTGCGGTCCATGCAGTAATTTATACTTATTGACATTCTTATCAAAAGTTGTAATTAATCTCGACTTGCACTTATACTTTGCATTGCTTCTTAATTCACACGCCCAGTATTGTTTATCGTCCGTCACTTTGTTTTTTTCGTATATAAAGCCATGTACGTTTAATTTTAATCCTCCGCGACTAGTTTTAAACGTATTTATATAATTTTCCTCCATTGTTCAAACACAAATTCATAAAATAACAAATTCACAATATCGCAAATACGCTTCGTAATGATAATGCACCGACATGAAGTTGGCTATCGATAATAATAAGGATGAAGTGCGATAACTTACTTTATCTACACTAATGTTGTAACATTCTACTTATGTTTTCAATACTTGACTTATAATTACTACTGTTATAGCGCAGACAATAAAACACTCAATTTAAGCAATTTCACATGATGGTATAATATTCACATCGATATCGTAAAATCTCATTATAACATCAATAAAACGCGACCAACTTGATTGCAGGGCCAATCAGGTTGGTCGCGTTTTATTGAAGCGCGCAGCTGCGCTCTCATTGGTTAAATTTTAATGGCGGCAAAATCACTGTGATTATACACGTACGCGTGAATTTAATTTTTAATTGCATTAGTGAAGATAAAGTAGTGTATGCAACTGCATATAACACGGGTATTAAAACACTCGTTACTATTATGAAACTCGCTGCGCTCGTTTCATAAACTCACACTCGTGTTTTAATAGCCTTCATTATATGACAGTTGCATAAACTACTATTATGTCGCTACCCTACCCTCAAATAAGAATTATAACTTATCGATAATATGAGTAACAATATTATGAAAAACATGTTTATGAATGACAACATTATGGTAGAAAACACTTAGGAGTTTAGATTAGTTTAGTAGTAATATTAGTAATAAAAAAAAATCGGAAACCAGAGTGTTATGATCTTCGTCGGTAGTACTAGAAATTGTATGAACGAAAAAATTAGGAACCAAAATTTTCGGAAGAGTGATCATTCGGAGTACAAATCGTTAGTAAGACCATTTTCGGAAGTTAGACTTTAGTTGAGCCAATATGGACCCGATATGACAGTAGCTCAGACGAGGACGATGAGTATTCGTTGCATGATTCTTCGGAAGAAGGTTGTTATGAAGAATTATTATCTAATGATGAAAGAGGTACCTATTTCAAAATTTGATTGTCGTTCTTTGTTACCACTACTTTAAAGTGTATTACCGTAATCTGGGGTGTTTTGCAACTACAGGGGTGTTTAACAACACTTTCAAGAATAAAGTAAAGAAAGACTTTTATCTATGCCTAATGTTCAATAAAAAAGTTACGTGTCTATGGTCAGTACTCTTGTTTTTTATTCTGACAACACTACTTGATGACAGCTGTCAAAGTACAATAAAACGGCCATTTTTGAAACGGTTAGTTTGCTAACGAATTTTTGTGGAAAAAACTTTATCGTTTTCGGCAGGAAAAAACGCAACAAGATCAGTTTTTCTGTGGTATTCTATGGCTTTTGTTCATCGTTAACAGGATACGACAAAGAGGTAAGCTTTACATTGAGTATTTTAGGAGTTTCTGTACACTTAAAATTAGAGGTTAGAATTTTATTGCCAAACGGGATGATTAAAAACGCGCTATGGGGTCACTAACAACGACATGTGGGGTGAATACCAACGACTTATGGGGTCAATAACAACACATTTTGGCTTGTATTTTGGGTAATATTTTTCGAGTTACTTGTATGTTTCTATACTATTTATAAACAGAATCTCAATCTGTGTACATGTTATTTACAGGGTGATTATTCAAACAAAACAGAAAAGCTGTAAAAATCTCAAAAAAACCGATGAAAGCTAAAGGAACCAACAAACTGAAAAGTGAAAGTGAAATTATTCTATATGACTTTAATGAGGGCTTTCTAGACATGAAAGTTAATGGTGAAAGACATGAAAATGAAGCAGGTCCTTCAAATGTAACAATGTGTCGGGTTTGCCATTGCATTAATAATCAGACCGAAAAATGGTTGAAATGCAATGTGTGCAAAAACCTGATATGCCACAAATGTTCAGGACATGACGTCTTGGCCATTGAATTTATATGTCGTCATTGTTTAGAAGCAGACAGTGATGACAGCGTGGCAGATGAGGACTTTAATCCCATCAAATCTGGCTATGGGCCTGATGATGATGAAAGCTCAGAGTGAGCAGATTCAACTTTTTTATACTAGTTTTAAGAATAAATTGTGATCTCTAACGTTCCTGTTTTCTGCTATCTTTTAAAAAGATTTAAGGTCTGTTTTTTATTTACTTTTGTAGTACCTATATAGTTAAGCAAACTCTAATTAAGTTATCAACATAAAAATTAACGTTATTTCATTGCAAATCTGTCAATTTTTCAATAAAATCCTATACTTTTTGAAACTGTTGCTAATGACCCCATATCTCGTTTTTAGTGACCCCAGTCAAAGTATGAATTGCAACACGCAATCTTTTAATGGACAATTTATTAAAAATAATAGTTTAACGTACTGGGGTCACTAGAAACGAAAAATCTATCCAAGACTCGCATCTATAAGTTATTACTTGAAGGATTCAGCTCGGGTTTGCAAAAATGTATGGCATTAAACCTTGAAACATGTTGTTATTCACCCCAGTTTACGGTACTAAGAAAAACATTTTTGAAAATACAAACAACAATGAGACTGAGAAACTAAATATAGAAAAAAATGCTGATGATACCCTAATTGATATTTCTACCACAGGTAAAAAGAAAGTCTTTGATATATGTACATATCGTAGACCAGGTACTCTTACACGAAAACAATATTACTGGTAAATTGTTATGTTTATGTAATTCTTATTAACAGAGATATTGGATAATAATAAAAAAACTATAAAAATAAGACTCTTTACTTACATAAATTTAGAAGTATTAAAAGTGTGGGAAACGTCAATGATAGGCGGCGGCCGGTTGCTAACTGGTTTATTGAGAGCTGTCATACACTACACATCTCCTCTCTTACTTAACTAGGAGTATGAACATAAAATAAAAGTTCAATGTAAAACAAACAAGTTTCCACTTCTCATTTTTTTTTTTTTTTTTTAAATACCTATATTAATTTCTTAATTACCCGACACCGTTATACTTAATCTAACCGACACTTTTTTTAATAATATTAATAGTATTATTTCTTTATTTTTTTTTTTTAACAATTTCTTGTTATTACCACTGTTTTTCCTTTTAATCCTACTTTAACCATAATCTAGTTTTGACACCCCAAGGCAAAAATGTATATCTAATATATTTATTATTGGGAATTCTTTGCTCTCTGCTCCCACTCCAACCTTCTAGCCTCCCTTGTTTGTGCTCGCCTAGCCCTATCGCTAATCTCACTTGGGTCTAAGGGGGAGGTAGGAGACCTATCAGCTACCTCGGACCCGTTTTCCACTGTGCACCCTAGGGCATCTCCAGCCTCCGTATGTGAGGAATAGTTTTTGTTTACTCTAGGTCTCGTGTTAACAAAAGAGCTCTGTCCTGATTCTACGTTGGTGTCCGCATGAGTTGGAATGGTTCCCAAACGTTCTACTTCGATGTCCCATGCAAACCGACTCGGTTTAAATGGCATAATCTGATCGGCATGACGTCGAGCTCTGTTACCATCCTGAAATACCACTTTATATGAAACCGGCCCCGTTTTCTCTTCTATAATCCCTTCTTGCCACTTATCACTATTCTTACTATAGTCCCGTATGAGAACTTTTTGTCCCTTCTCAAATTGCCGTTCTGTGCCCCCCGCTCCTTGTCGCTGTTTGTCTTGTGCTCCCGCCACTTTGTTCGCTATGCTCGGACGCAGTGCGTCTAACCTACTGCGGAGCCTGCGACCAAACAAAGCCACGGCTGGAGCTACTCCAGTTGTGGCGTGCTCACAGTTCCTGTATTGCAGCAGAAACCTACATAAGGCTGTGTTTATGTCTTGGCCTTCTTTTACCGCTTTTTTAATTGTTTTTTTAATTATTTTCACTGAATTCTCCGCTGCGCCGTTTCCTTGTGGTCGGTAAGGAGATGACGTAGTATGTCTGATTACATTTTTTGTACAAAAATCCTTAAATTCCTGGCTTTGAAATGGTGGCCCATTGTCTGTCACTAACTGGACTGGTAGGCCAAATTTCGCGAATAATTTTCTGAAAAAATTAATTGTCTCGTACGCTGTCGTACTCCGCATCTCCTCAGCTTCCACCCATTTGCTGTGTGCATCCACCACTATGATGTAGTACTTGCCATTCAATTGGCCAAAATCTGCATGCAAGCGCTGCCACGGCGCTGCGGGGAATTCCCACGGATGTAGGGTCGTTCGCGGGGGTGCATCACGCACACTACGGCACGCGTCACAATTTTGGCCCACTAATTCTATGTCTTTGTCTATATTCGCCCAAAACACCAAACTCCTAGCGATCGACTTCATTTTTACTATGCCGAGATGTCCCTCGTGCAACTCTTCTAATACTCTTTGTTGCAGTTTTGACGGTACTACGACTCTGTACTTATACAATAGACAGCCTTGATCTATATATAGCTCCGTGCGTCGAAAATAAAACGGTTTTTCATCCTCCCTGTCCCAGGAGCTAGGCCATCCAAACATCACATAGCCATAAATTCTACTAAGTAGATTATCTTTTTTTGTTTCCGTAGCTATTTCCCTGTCGCTGACCGGCAATGACTCATTCAAGTAAGATAGGTAATGTTGGTGTAACTTACCCTGACCTTGACGCGCCGAGACAGCTACCCGTGCGCCTTCGCCGCGCTCTCTGCTTGCGCCCTGTGCCTCCTTTATTGGCAACCGCGATAAGGCATCCGCGTTGCCATTGCATTTTGATGCCACGTAATTAATTTTAAAATCGTATGCAGCCAATTTTGCCGCCCATCTCTGCAACCTGCTCGCTGCCGTTTGTGGAATTCCACCTTTCGGCCCAAAAATGTACACCAGGGGCTTGTGGTCTGTTTTTAGCGTAAATGACCTACCATAAATATACTGGTGGTGTTTCTGCACACCAAACATGATCGCCAATGCCTCTTTGTCAAGCTGACTATAATTCAATTCCGAATTCGTAAGTGTCCTAGATGCACAGCTGATCGGCCGCTCGCTGCCGTCGGAATACGCGTGTGCTAAAACCGCCCCTATGCCGTAGGCACTACTGTCTACTGATAACACTAAAGGAAGTGAGGCGTCGTAATGACAAAGAACCTTATCACTGGCCAGAATATTTTTTATTTCACTAAATGCGTTATCGCAGTTTGTGTTCCATTCCCAAGCCTGTTCTTTTTTTAACAGAGCATACAAGGGATGGAGAAGAGAGCTCAGATTCGGAACGAATTTTCCGTAATAATTGACTAAGCCTAAAAAAGCTTTCAATTGCGTCACGTTTGTCGGCCTTGGGGCGTTTACAATAGCCTCTACTTTTGAGCTATCGGGGTGTAATCCATGCTTATCTATTATAAAGCCTAAATAAGACACACTTTGTTCCAGAAATTTGCATTTGTTTATCTTTACTGTTAAACCCATTTCCGCTAGGCGTTCGATTACAGCTCGCAGATTTTTTTTATGTGTTTCCCTGTCTTTCCCCGTGACACAAATGTCATCCAAAAAAACGACCGTATTAGGCAACCCCCTCAACGTTTCCTCCATGATTTTTTGGAATTTCTCAGGTACACAACTTAGGCCATAAGGTGTGCGTTTGAAAGCATAACTGCCTACATGTGTTGATATGGTAGTACAAGCCTGCGAGTCCGGGTGGAGTGGAACCTGCATGTATGCGGTCGTGAGGTCAATTTTTGAATACTCCTCCCCACCACTCAGTGCAGCAAATAGCTCGTCTATGCGAGGTAGCGGATAATGGTCCATTTGCAATTTGGGGTTGACAGTCATTTTATAATCGCCACAAATACGGATTTCTCCGGACGATTTTACCACTGGGACTATCGGGGTACCGTACTCTGAATGTTCTACTTGGTAGATGGACCCTTCTCGTTCTAAACGCACAATTTCTTGCTCCACCGCGGCTTTCAGTGCTAATGGTACTGAGCGCGCGCGAATAAATATCGGACTGCTATCTGTCAGCTGTAAACGAATCTCCTTTTTACATTTACCCAACTTATCATTAAACACAGACGGATAATCTTTGATCAACTCGTTGATAAAACTATCGCGGTAGTCGACCTCGTTTACAATAATATTATTCATTGTTAGTTTGTTGATGTTGAACCTACGAATCCAATTTCTACCCAACAAAGGCCGGCTACCGTTTTTTATTATATAAAACTGTAAATTCTCTTGGTAAACATTTTCTACCGACGCATTAACAATAATGAATCCAATGGTTTCAATACGTGAGCCTGAATATGAACATAACTTGATATTGTCTGTGTGAATTTTGTAATCTGAAAACAACTCTCTGTATAAATTTTCACTTATTGCTGAGATTTTACTTCCTGTGTCTAACTCACATTTCAAAATGTGGTTACCAATTTTCACGTCAACAAAATAGGGCTTATCTCCTCTAGAAACCGCACGAATACTGTACATTTCACCTTCGGAGTCCTCATCTATGTAATTATGAGCTTTCCCTTTCTCTTTATTTGACGCCTTACACATCACCTTTAAGTGACCCTTTACACGACACAAATCGCACGTATATTGCTTAAATCTACACTTATCTGCTTGATGCGACTTGCCACATCTCCAACACGATGACGTCGACGGGCGAGGCGCCGGCGGCGTCGGCGGCGGGCCGCGCGCGCGACGCACGGCGTGCAGGCCCTCGCCTCCGCGCTCATCGGCGCGGCCGTCGCCGTTACCCACATTTATGCTGTTGAAACCTGAGGGAGCACCGCCGAAACTATTGCGGCCGCTCACTCTCTCCACATGTTTTTCTGCAGCCTCCAATCCTAGAGCTAGCTCCACCGCCCTTTTATAGTTAAGTGTTTTGTCTGCCAATAACCTCGATTTAATCTCGACGTTTGCTAGACCCGTCACTAGTTGTTCGCATAGATTTTCCTCAAGGTTTATGCCGAAGTTACACGATGATGCTAAGTGTTTCAGCTGTTGTAGAAAATCAGCTACTGATTCACTCGCGTTTTGTTTGCGTTCCCGGAAGACCTCCCTTTCGGCGTACACGGATCGTTTCGGTTCTAGATGATCCCTAATTACACTCACTAATTCCTCGAATTTTTTATCCTCCGGATTCAATGGCGCACACAAATCGCACATGAGGTTGTAGGTACGTTCCCCAACCAATGTAATCAACGTGGCCACTTTATGTTCCGTTTTTATATCATTTAGTAATATAAATTGCTCCACTCGTCGAACATATTTCGACCACTGACCCGTAAACAAATCGAAAGATTCAATTTTTCCGTACGGCATTTTGCACGTTGCACGCGTAGGTAGTTCAGTTGAATCACAACTCGTCGCCAGTGTGGGAAACGTCAATGATAGGCGGCGGCCGGTTGCTAACTGGTTTATTGAGAGCTGTCATACACTACAAAAAGAACCTTTTTGTTACAGAAATAGGAGTGACAACTGAAAACAAGGATAAAAACAATGATAATACCAACAAAAATGAGACTAAGAAACTAAATATAGACGAGAATGCTGGTGATATCCTTGCTGACATTTCTACCACAGGCAAAAATTAAGTCTGACATAAATATAGAAGTGCCAATGAATATGAATGACAGTGTAATTGTCAGATATTACGCTAAAAATAAGTGGACATATTACATAGGTTTTATAGTCGAAATTGTCCATAAAGAGAATGAAACATTTTATAATATAAGGTTTTTAAAAACCATAAAAAAGCCAACGCTGAAATTCATTGTTACCAGAAAAATTGAATATGATATTGTACCTGCACTGTGTATAGTAAAAAAAGTTGAGATTACTTCAATAAACTCAAAAGAGTATATTTTGAAAAATGATGATAATGCTTGCTCTATTTATTTTTAAGGGTTTGGTACATTAATAAAGCACCTAATTACAGTTGATTTCTCTATACATTTTGATTTTTTTTGTCTTTATATTCAATGTAAAATATAATATTACTACAGGCCAAAGACAAAGACCCTTTATAATAGTCATGTACGTAACATTCAGTCATGTACGTAACATTCAGTCATGTACGTGACGTAAGTTACGATGTCATGAATGTTATTTGTACAATTTTTTGCGACCATACCCATAAAGTACCTAACAAAAAACGACAGGACAGCATTATTGCGGCGCTGATACAAACAAATTTGGTGAAAAGAAGAAGGCCAAGACCTGTGAACAGCAATAAGAAGAAGAAACCTGGTACCGAGTACTCCTATACTGTCCAATATAATTTACTGGTGAGGGACAGTAGATTGCCCGTTTGCAAGATTTTTAAAAATAACATTGTACTACGTACTATTATCCATTACATGCGATCAGCCAACACAAGCATTCAGGAAATAATTATGTTTTTCCCAGTGCGTGGACATAGTTTCCTGCCAGCTGATAGAGTTTTCGGACAACTAGAGCGTGTACTGAAAACCAAAGAGACAATGATTTTTAAAGAAGAATATTATGAAGTATACCAACAGATTGGTCAGCTGCATTTATTAGGGAGAGACTGGAGAATTCTGGACACTAAAGAATTAAACAAATATTACAAAGATCTTCCAATGATAAGTGAAGTAAAAAGAATTCATCTGAAAATGGCTGGTACTGCAGGAAAAGCCCATGTGGAAGTCAAAGGCATGCAGAGTTTCTGATTTGAGCAAGATGATGAAAATTATCAAAATTTGCAAAAGAGAAGTATGAGTTCTGCACGCCTGAACCATCTAAAGTTGAAAGAGATACCATTAGGACACAGTCTTACTAAAGAAAAAATAGCTGATGTAAAAAAGTTGCTTACAACTCTGCTTGGCAACTGGCAAGATTTACCTGATGAACGCTTTCAGTGGTTCAAGAAAATTTTGTTTGAGACACCTACTATCGAAGAAATTGATAACTGTGAAGCTCTATGTGATTGTTTGGAAGAAGAGGTATCTGTAAGAATTTAAACCTATTGATTAATGCTAATAAAAATACATTACTTTTCTATTCGTTTTTTAATCATATAGTGTTTTGTCCAAAAAGGTTTCTTTAAAAAAACGTTTAGTCCATATATTTCGGTCAAAACATGTTCAGCCTTATTCCAAAACGCGGTCTAAATTTAGTACTGGGATTGTTACCAGGTTTAAACCATAGACCAAGTAAAATGTTATTACAAAACGAAGTTTATCGCTACGTCATGGACTATCTATGGTACTAAAGTTAAACTTCTGATACCCCTAGTTAGACTAACCTCCAAATTGACGTTTGAATTTGTTTGGTTTCGTGTGTGTGATAGATTGCAATTAATAATTGATATTATGGACGCCATTGATATGATGGATTTCGATGATTTGGAAATGCTGGAGACGTCTCGGCGATCCAGCAGACTTCGTCATCGTGTGAATCCCTTCGAATTAAGTGACGAAGATTTTCGATACAAATATAGGTTCACAAAATGTTTTGGCGAAAAAATTGTTAACTTGTTACGCGAGGATTTGTCGCATGACTCTCGAGGATGCCCATTGAGTCCTGAAGTACAAGTAGTTTGCGCATTACGTAACTGGGCTCGCCATGAAGTAAGTACTATAAAACGTTTGTCAATCCTAACCTTTGATTATGTTCCCAACCTCTAAGGCAATGCTAAAATGTTATTGTGTTATTTATAGATTCAAGATGATACAGCTGATCTACATGGTGTATCTCAACCAGTCGTCAGCAAAACATGCAAGAAGGTAGCGGCAGTATTATCACGGATGTCCAGAAGATTTATTAAAATGCCTTCTACTTTAGCTGATCAAAAGGAAACTATTAGGAAATTGCAGAATTGCTAATTTTCCTACAGTAATAGGCGCAATCGACTGTACTCATATTAGAGTAAAAAAAATCAATGCTGATGGGGGTCAGCTGTACATTAATAGAAAAGGATTTTCTTCAATCAATGTACAGGTACCTAGTTTTTATACAAATCCTTTTATCTTTGTGTAGTGAGATTAACATTTATTTATGCCTACTGTGTTATGGCAACAAATATTATATAAATGATAGAATAATATATTAAGTAATTATGAAATAACAGAGTAGAATGGAAACTTCTAATAAGCTGTCATCTTGCAGGTGGTTTGTGACGCTGACCTGAAAATCATGGACATCGTTACCAGGTGGCGGGGCAGTTTACATGACTCCAGGATATACCGAGAATGTAGGTTGAAGCAGAGGTTTGAGGCTGGCGCATTCTCTGGAATTCTACTGGGTGATAGTGGTTATCCTTGCACTCCATATTTGTTTACACCAGTGCGGAACCCCACGACGCCACAAGAAGAAAGGTACAATAGGTGCCACATCAGTACCAGAAACACTGTAGAACGCTGTTTTGGTTTGTGGAAGCAAAGATTTCGTTGCTTATTAAGAGGCATGTTTGGAGACATAGAAACTGCTAAAAAAACAATTGTTGCATGTGCCGTACTCCATAACATCGCTATCGACATGAGAGAAGACCTCTTTCCTGGTGAGGAAATCGACATTGAAGGATCTTCATCTAGCCCACTTATTGTACAAAATTATGTTCCTAATACAGTAAGGGGAAGTTTAAGGAGGAGGCAGTTCATTGAAACTCATTTTTAATCAATTTTAATTTTACAGCCTTAATGGGCTTACTTAATACTAATAAATAATCAAAAATTGCAGTAAATAAGTTGGTACCTGAAAAGAACAAAAGAATACCTGGACTGACAATCTCAAAAACATTGCTAGTGGTGGTCGGATGAGGATGCCTGAGAATAGAGAATCATGGTGTGTCATGGGTGAGGCTTATGTCTACCAGTGGACGAATGATAGCCACACAGTTCATTGTTCGTTTACAATGTTTCTCCAACTAAGAGAAGGCCTGAGCCCAACAACATGTTATGTTAAGTAGATATTTATTGAACAAATATGTACTTACATGTTATTCTCCAGTATTGGAATTTTTCTTACTTTCTAAGTAACTCGAAACTCTTCAAATGCTACATAATTTGTGTTTTCCTAAGATCAGACAAAAAACAAAAACTGGAAAAACAAAACTAAAATAACCCCGGGTATAAAAAAATCATGTGAAACAAAGAGGTATTTAAGATACAAATGCTATACAACTAAAAATCCTGAGCTACGTCTTCAATACATTAAATACACAAAAATCTTAAAACAATGCATAAATAAGGCACAAAAAAGGAGTAACAAAAAGTTTATAATAAACGCAAAAAATAAAAGTCGTGCTGCTTGGCAATTAATACAAGACGGAAATAATGAAAATAACAGCAGAGTAATTGAAGAGCTACTCGTTAACAGCAAACGTATAACAGATCCAAAATCTATAGCGGAGACATTCAACAACCAGTTCATTGATGCAGTAAATAAAAATAAATCTAATAATAATAAAGTAATTGAAAATAAATTGAATAATACTGAACAGAAATTGAACTAATAGAATCGTTAAGTGAATCAATTTACATTGAACCCTGTAGTCATCAGGAAGTATTAGATATAATAAAGTCACTAAAATCTGCAAACTCAGTTGGACACGATGAAATTTCTACAAAGGTTCTAAAGTTATGTGCCACTATCTTAGCACCGGTATTGTGTGAGCTGATAAACATTTCGTTTTCCCAGGGAATCTTTCCTGAGAAGCTAAAAACAGCTATAGTGAAACCCATTTACAAAAAGGATGAACGCAACTGTGCAAATAACTACAGGACAGTAGCTTTAGTACCAATTATATCCAAGATATTTGAAAAAGTGATGCACACGAGAATTTACAAATTCCTAAATAAGCATTCCATCATCAAGCAAGAGCAAAATGGCCTCCTAAGGGGAAAATCGACGAGTTTAGCAGCATTCTCACTTGTAAGAGAAACAGCACAATACATAGATAAGGGAAATCATACTTGTGTTCTTTATTTTGACATGACAAAGGCCTTCGATTACGTCGCACATAAAATTCTACTAGCTAAGTGTGAAAAATATGGACTGCGTGGTATATGCTACAATTGGATAAAAAGTTATCTAGAAAATCGTTTACAGCTTGTTGAAATATCAAACATAAATGAAAACAATGAAATGGAGCCCTACAGATCTGAATTACAGAAAAATGAATATGGGGTGCCTCAAGGCAGCGTTCTTGGACCATTATTGTTTTTATTGTACATTAATGATCTTCCGGCTATAACAAATCATAAATGCATACTATTTGCGGATGACATATCTTTAATAATACCTTACCAAACTGCACATTTTGAAGAAGAAATAAATAGAACGATTGAAAGTATTGCGCTTGGCTAGCTAAAAACAATTTGCAAGTTAACCCAAAAAAAAAACAAAGTATACACTATTTAAAAATATAAAAATGAGACAGATCGACTTAAAACTAAAATGTAAAAATGAAGAAATAGAAAGAACAACGTGTGCAAAATTCCTAGGCATTAATATTGACGAAAACTTGAATTGGTCACGACATATATATCAGGTTATTAGTAAAATAAATAGCAAAATTTATTTAATATATAGGCTAAATAATATAGCTGATAGGAAAACTGCACTTCTTGCATATCATGGATGTGTGGCTCCCATAATACGTTATGGCTTGATCTTATGGGGTAACTCTACGGAGTCGAACAGGGCATTTATAATACAGAAAAGATGTATTCGTGCCATCGCGGCCGCTAAACCACTAGACTCTTGCAAACCGCTTTTTAAGAAATACAACATACTTACTCTACCTTGCATGTATATCTTTGAGGCAGCTTGTTTTGTAGCGAAACATAAAAACTTATTCACAACAAAAAAACAGGCATTAAGCTTTAGAACGCGATATGAAGATAAACTGATATTACCAAAGTCATTCTTAACTGTTTTTATAAAAGAACTAATCACCTATAGTTTTTTTTTCAAAGCGTAATGAGCCATAAATGTTTTTCGTTGATTGTACAAAATAGTGGCAAGTGGAGATTGCCGTTTTTGATACTATATGACTCTTACTATAAGGTAAAGAAGTAGGTATTACTTACCTAATCCTTTGACTGTACAATTTACTCATTCAAATAAGTCTTCTCCGCGGCTGCCGACGGCGGTCAGCTTCTTGCAACATATTATATATGTAATTATATGAACATAGGCAAAATAGCCCGACCGCAGTAACCAAATCCTCATCACCGTCCATGGTCCACGAAATCACAATCAATACATGCGTTGCTTGCAATGCACAGGGACTATTATTGACAATTTGTGAACATGTGTAGAACCGGCCTTTTCAAATAAATGTGCATACACATTCGCACATGTGAGTGACGGGTTTTGGTGGCTTTGGTACGCACAAGAGTAGGCGTAAACTTCCGCTCAAGTTTATGCCTATGTGAGGGACCGGCGTTAGAACATAAACTTAAGACTAAAACCACAGAATATTTTTGTCGGATGGACGCTCAAAAACGTTGAAATCTTTTGTTTCGTCTTCTGATTTACTTGTGATATTTAGGGTCAAGCGTTGTACCTATGGACGGCTGTACATGTGGACACCATCAATTCGAAACCAACTAAACGTGCTTTAAATATAATTTGAACGCATCTACAAAGATTTTTTTAGTACTGGCAACATCGACTATCGCCATTTTTGTTTTAAAAGCGTTATTGTGTTGTGTCGCCGATGGAAGATTTTAAGCCAGAAAGTATGTTTTTTGTATGATTTCCTGTTGTTTTACTTTATAGATGATTGGTATTTATTTACGGGCTCAGGTTATTCACATTGAAATTACTGGCTCGAACGAATCTTTGGCCGGCTTAATTTCGTAGGCGGCTATGTTTGTTTTTTATGAGAAAATTTGTACCTATGGACATACAAATAAATGTACCTAAAGTAAAGCCAATTTAATAGGCCACATTTGACACTTCATCAAAATTCATCAACGTAACCTTGTAACGCAGGGCACACAATAGGTATGTGGGAGCGAGAGGGTTGCAAGGCATGTGTGCGTGCGAGCGAGATAGAGGAGGAAGTGTCATGGTGGATTTTTTGCGACAAACGTAAAGACGAGAGGATTGCGTTCCGCAAAGGAAAAAAGAAATAAAAGTAAATTGTGCCGGTATCTGCGTTTCTTTTCCCACAAATTGGGGGCTCGTCCGGGATAGAAGCAAGGAAGACGGAAAAAGTAAGACGGAAGACGTGGATTGCAGAAAATCCTAAGGAAAACCGAAGCACGCACGCGGTCTCGGTGTGGTGTGGCGTGGCGGTTGGAAAAAAACGAGTACCGGTGAAGACGAAGACGATCAAGACTGCTAACTATTTCGAAAAACAAGGGCGGGCGGTGTTCTTCCGACGACGAAATCGAGGAAATCCCTAAGACGCAATTTGGCTGCCAAGTTACAGACGACTTGATTCCGAAGTTCAGCGGACAAGACAAGCTTCACTCGGTGGGCAAATGGATCCAAGACGTGGAGGATAACGGCGAAATCCTCAGTTGGACACCTTTTCAGCAGCTCATCTACGCGCGGCGGTTGTTGGTGGATTTTTTGCGATAGACGTAAAGACGAGAGGATTGCGTTCCGCAAAGGAAAAAAGAAATAAAAGTAAATTGTGCCGGTATCTGCGTTTCTTTTCCCACAGGTATTATTTATTTTTTCATATGGACATACAAATAAATGTACCTAAAGTAAAGCCAAATTAATAGGCCACATTTGACACTTCATCAAAATTCATCAACGTAACCTTGTAGCGCAGGGCACACAATAGGTATTATTTATTTTTCAAAGTTAGAACTGGATGCTTACTGTCAAATTAGTTCATCACAGGTGGCTCTAAGTGTTTGTTACAAAAACAGCTGTCATTAATATCATCCACATTTTTAAAATTTGCGTCTTACATAAATTATGGGACGTTGTGCGGCTTTTCAGTGCAAGGAAATAGGGGTTTACAAATTCCCCAAAGATTCAGTAATGAGGAGAAAGTGGGAAAAGGCATTGAAGATACAAAACTATAAATCCACAGATTTCTCTAGGTTATGTCGTCAACATTTCCTAGACACAGATTTCGAGCCTACTGTGAAAACAACAGGTAAACATGTTTGTTCGATACTCAGTTGATTGCAATAAATCAATAACTATACAGGAACGAACATCTTATAATGCGTATGGTACTTTTTTATTGGTTTTCCACATCAACGAAAGGTTTTGAAGAAAACTGCAATTCCATCCGTTTTTTCTTGGAGTTCAGCACCAAAAATGGAGAGCTCCTCTACTGTATCACGCGCTGAACGTCTGAGACAACGAAATGCTAAGCGCTGTTTGATTCCATCCACATCAACAAATGAATCAACAGGCCTTGAATCAGTGTTAGGTACAGACCTACCAACCAGTAACACAGAGTTTTTACAAGAAGTGGAAGTTATGGACACAAATTAGGAAGCAGGTACATCTACAACATCAACATGGTGTTATAGAAGCCAAAGCCAATCAAGTCAAACTCCGTTCTCATTTCGATTATTTAGTACAAATGAGTTAGTAATGGACAACGAAACTGTCCATTTTTACGCGGGCTTAGGGTCATATGAGAAATTTAAAGTAGTACAGTCAAGTTGGGTAACATTGAATTTCCTTGCAACTTTGAATAAAACTGGTTTGAAGATTCAATTTTTTTTTTCTCAAGGTTTCTTCTTACAATTCGTTGATAAAATCATAAAACGGAACGTAAATTTATTCATGCTATCACAAGTGACTTAAGATTGACAGCTGTCAAAGAAATTTCGATAGATTGGCGCCTTTTTCAGTCCGTGGGTTTCAACAAGTAAAAAGTGAGTGTGCTATAAATCTGATTTAAACACATAAAAGGTATTTAAATCATGTATAATATTGTTTCATATTATGAAGGGTGATTTTAAGCGATATTATTTTTTATATAGATTTTTGCGATAAAATTGTAATTTCCCAGATCGTTTAATTTTTCTCACAATCTGGGGTAACTTTGAACGGTTCAATGTTACCCAATTACATTGCTGTTTGCCTTCGGGTAACATTGACACAGGGTTGCTGCTTTCTAAATATATTTTTACTTTATATTACAGTTAGATGGTAGATAAAAATGCCACGAAAATCAAAAATTGCTAAGCCTGGTGTGCGAAAATATGGGGTGAAATCAAACTACACCCCAGAAACATTACAAGAGGCCCTAAGCAAAATTCAATCGGGTGCTTTAACAAGAATGGAAGCTGCAAAGAGATACAATATTCCGCCTGTGACCTTATTTTACAAACAGAAGCAAAAACATTGCAAGAGCATTGGCAGACCAATTTCACTAACAGAAACTGAAGAAGAGAGTTTTAAAAATCATTTGTTGGTTTTGAGTGATCACGGAGTACCAATAAGCATGTTGGATTTCAGGATGATTGTGAAAAAGTATTTGGATGCAAATAACAAAAAGGTTGAACAATTCCAGAATAATATGCCAGGTTATGAATGGGGCACTCTTTTTCTGGAGCGACATCCAGACCTGAAAATAAAAGTAGCTCACAACATTCCACGAAAAAGAGCTCAAGTGAGTCGCGAGCAAATAGAAGGCTTTTTTGAGAATTTGTCAAAAGAAATAGAAGGAATTCCGCCTGAGAACATTTTTAATATGGATGAGTCAAGCTTTCATGATGATCCTGGCAAAAAAAAGCTCTTGTTTCGAAGGGATTCTCGTCACCCCGAAGTTATAAAAAATGCCACTAAGTCATGCTACACAGTGGTATTTTGTGTCAATGCAGCTGGAGAATCTTTGCCATCCTTTTTTATTTTCAAAGGGAAAAAACTATGGTCCGAGGCACCAGAAGGTTCTAGAATGGCAATTTCAGATTCGGGTTGGATAACCACAGAGGTTTTCGAAGAATGGCTGGAAACACATTTTATCCCACGTGTCTCCAAGCTTGAGGGGAAAAAAATGTTGTGTTGTGACAATCTCAGTGCGCATATTTCTCCGAAAGCTTTGAAACTTTGTGAGGAACACAATATTGCGTTTATATGTCTCATCCCAAACTCGACGCACTTAGTGCAACCATTGGATGTTGGTTATTTTTCTTCTGTAAAAAGCATTTGGAGAAAGGTGCTGGACCACTACCGCCAAACAAGTAGAGGGAAGAAAGTAATGGCGTTGCCTAAATCTTTGTTTGCCCAACTTTTGCGAAAAGCATTAGAAATGGGAGAGGACAATCGTGCAGATAATATTAAGGCAGGATTCAGGAGTAGTGGTTTATTTCCATTCTCACCAGAAACGGTCTTAAATAAACTGCCGAAGTACACCTCGGAAGTTAAAGTCAGAGAATCCGTTGGCGATGCATTTCATAAATTTGTGGAAGAAGTGAGATCAGCAGATTTGAACGGTGCTACTAAAGGAAAAAAGTTCCAACTGCCAGTAACAGCTGGTAAAAGTGTTTCGGCTGAGGAAGTTGCAAAATTTTACGAAGAAAAGGCAAAGACAAAAACTTCACAGGGCCAAGAGAAAAATACAGATCCTCATCAAAAAAACGGGGAAGGCCAACCGGATCTAAGAACAAGAAAAAGAAGAAAATTACAGCTCCGAAAGAAGATGAGACAGATAACCAAGATACCATACAAGTTACCAATGCTCACACGATCGTTGTTGAAGCTGAAATACATGGGATTAAGAATGATTCACAAAAATTGCAAGATGTGCGACCACATATGATTGGAAATGAAGACTTAGTTAGAAACAATTATGTTGAAGATGATAGCATGGAGTTAGTCTTGTCTGAAGAAATTTTATGTGCTGGGAATAATACCATGGCAGAACAAGATATTGAAAAGCTGGCAGTTGTGGAAGAGTATATTGTTAGTTCTGATGGCACTTTGATGAGCTCTCATGTCTCAAATAATAACATAAATGCTCACACAGATAATTTTAGAGAGGGTATGTTTGCATATTTAAAGATGAGGACAGTCTGTTTCCAGGATGCATTAATAAGATAAACTCATACGATATCACTGTCCATTGCCTTCAAAAACAAAGTTTAGGGGGGTGGGCATGGTATAAGAAACCTGAAAAGTGCAATATAAAAAAAGAAAATATCATTTCCATCATAAAAGAAGGTCAAATAACAAAAAAAGGTGAAAGAATTATAACAGAAGACGATATTTTGTTTATGGAGTGGGGTGAATAATTTTTTTATTACTTGTTGCTGACTTGTATCCTATGTTTTCATATTTTATGTTGATCTCATTCGAACGTTAAATAAGTGGAAAATTTAATAGCATAAGAATAAATTTTTAATAACCGTGTATAATAATAATAATAATTCCTTACTTTTTTACTTTTTTCTACCAATTGCTAGCCTAAAGTAGTAAAATGGTATCCCTTAGTAAAGGGTAGGTTTTTGCTTTGACAAGCTACTATTGAGTTTGATATCTACGTTTTTATCGTTCAGAAAAAGGGTTTAATCTTACCCAAGTCACTAAAAAATACAATTGTTTGGTGATTTTGTTGTTCAAAATATCTTCGTTCAAAGATACCCAAAAGTTAGGGTAACTTTGAATGTACACTCAAGATAAAAATTCCCAGTAATTTTGTTCAAAATTTGCTAATAACATTAAATTACCTTAAAAAGGGGTATCTAAGAACACCTATTAATGTATAAAATAAAGTTTGATCCCTACATTTTTATTGAAATATCTACAAAAGTGTAAGAAAATAGTTCAAAGTTACCCAACTTGACTGTATTGAGTACATTATGTCCCATGGCAAATGACTTAAACTACAAAGGAAGCCAGGTAGTTAGCCTCTCCATTGAAGATCAGTTTCTAATATTATTAATAAAACTAAGAAGAAATTAAAGTGACTTTGAATTGTCTAAATATTTTGGAGTTAGCAAAATGGTGGTATCGAACATATTTGTTACATGGTTGAATTTCACGTATGATATGTAGTCCTTACTTGATATTTGGCCCGAAAGGGACTTAATTGACTACTACATGCCTATTGAATTCAAGAAACACTATTCAGACACTAGAGTTATATTTGACGGAACAGAAATTCCCATTTCAAAACCACATATTCCAACATCCCAGCAAGCTACATTCAGCACTTATAAAAATAAAAATACTTTGAAGTTTATGGTAGGAGCAACACCAGGCTTACTATTTAGTTACTGCTCTGAAGGGTATGGGGGATCTACTTCTGATAGACAAATGATAGAAAAAAGTGATTTGCTGAAAAAATGTAGCTCTGGGGATAGTATCATGGATGACAGAGGTATAAATGTGCAAGACATTTTCGCTACTAAAATATAGACATTAACATACCAGCTTTTCTTAACCCTTAAATGCATCTTTGTATCGAAAACGATACAAAGTAAACTTCGTTCGAAAGTCTATGAAATTCGTATGACAGAGTGACAACGCTGTTTATTTAGAATATCTTTGCCTCCTTGAGAAACGAAAAAAAAAACAGCATCTGTGGAACAAGCCGCCATTTTCACGATTTATGTCAAAAGTTTTGCTGTGAAGGAGATTTGCTGATTGACTTTTGAAAATTTTGAATCTAAGATAATCAGAGATTATTATACTTTTCTAATAATGAAAAATACGGAATCTACTCGTGAGTTGATCAACTTTGTCTATAATATTGTATTTCTTCATAATATTCTTTACTAACCTCCTAAATTACACCTTTTTTGCTTGTATCGAAAACGATACAATATGCAATAAGAGTATTTATTATGCCTCTTTTTTTCTGAATAACTCGGTATATGTGTTCCTATGCTCTTTGGTGTTTTATTTCTTTTCTTTTGCTTACGGGGTGTGTACCTATAGCTTGGTTTATTTTGTTTTAGACAAGCATGGCTAACAAAAAGGACCGCGAAATTGAGGAAATGCTTCGCATGCTGGAAAACGGAGAGCTATCTGAGGACGAGACGGAGTCTAATGGTGAAGATTTGGATTTTTATCAAAATCCTAGGGATTTGCAGTCTGTTCTTACCGAAAATTCGTACAGTGATGGGGAGGGCGGTGTTGGTGATGTAATTTTTGATGACCCAGGTGGAGATGGTTGCCAAACCCATGCAGATACAGAGGCTTTTCCAGATCCACCTTTGGTCGACGAGAATGGTGAATGTAGTGCGCCTAGTTCCACAAATATAGGTAGAAATTTAATTTGGACAAGGCAGGCTCTTGCTTTTCGTGAAGAACAAATTCATTTTAAAGGAAATGAGGAGGAAAAGATATAATGGCAATGCAGAGTCCATTCCAATTTCTTAGTTACTTTTTCAGTAACGATCTCATTGCAAAAATAGTAGAAGAAACTAACAAATATGCAGCCCAAAAGAACCCAGAACGACCTGACAGAGTAAATGCAAAGGATATCCGCCAATACCTGGGTATTTTGTCTTTTATGTCCGTTTACCACTATTCCAGCATCCGTTCTTATTGGGGTAGATATGGGTTTACCCCTATAAAAGAGACGATGCCGGTGAACAAATTTGAAAAAATTAGACGAGTGATACACTTCAATGACAATGATAAGCATTTACCTGTTACGCACCTGGAACACGATAAACTTCACAAACTGCGACCGGTGATAGATCATCTGAATACAAAGTTTTCAAATGTGGCCATTGACCACCGTTTGTCAATTGATGAACAAATGTGTTCCACGAAGATAGAACATTTTCTCAAGCAAAATATGCCCAACAAACCTCACAAATGAGTATTCAAACTTTTCACGCTTTGCAGTTTGTTGGGGTATGCGTACAAATTTATAATTTACGCTGAAAAAGAACGAGATGACCGCCTACCCAACGAACCAGATATCGGTGTGACAGGACAAACAGTCATGAAGCTACTACGAGTAGTAACTCGCCATCAAAATCACATAGTGTATTTTGACAACTACTACACATCCCTGCCGTTATTGCATTATCTAGCCAAAGGAGAAATCCATTCTCTCGGAACCATACAAAGGAACCGGCTTGGTAAATCATGTAAGTTACCAACGAAGCAAGAAGTCATGAAGAATTCAGTACCACGGGGAGCATTTCATGAGAACGTGACAAGCGTAGACGACGTTGAGATAACTGCTGTGAGCTGGAAGGATAATAAACAGGTAATCTTAGCATCGACATATTATGTTGGCGCGGAACCTCTCAGTGAAATCGAAAGATTTGATAAAAAAGAAAATTCCGATCGCATGTCCCGAGTTAGTCAAAGAAGATAACGAGATACCGAATCAGAATGAAGAGCAGGAAATGGTACTTTTTTGCCATCTTGTGGGATTGACCATCATAAATTCGTGGATCCTCTACAAAAAGGTTTTATCAAAAAAGGGCAAACATACAAAAGAAATTATGAATTTAGCCGACTTCAGGTCCGAACTCGCTGACACCTTATGCAAGTATGAAACGCCAAGGAACAACAGGGGACGTCCCAGCAACAGCAGGGACGAAGAGCAACCAAAGAAAATGCGCAAAACCAGTGCAAGTCCTGCCTCCCAGAGATATAAGACTTGATGGAGTAGGTCATGAACTAGTTACGAATGAGACCAGGATGCGCTGCATGAGACCACAGTGCTCACTACTTAGTATTAATAAGGTGTAATAAATGTAATGTAAGTTTATGCTCCAAAAAATCGACTAACTGCTTTGCTATTTTTCATTCATAATTTTGTGTACTAAATGCATCGAAAACGATACAACATATTTTTTTTATAAAATAAAGTGTAAAAAACATATATCATTTTTTTTGTTTATTTTTCCTGGAATAAACGTCTAATTTACTAAAATATATTTTTTTTCCGATAAAAAGTACGCCATCATGCATTTAAGGGTTAAAGGCAAAAGCTAACTGTCAGGAGTAACTGTAAAGCGTGATAGAACAATAGCCAGGCAAAGAGTTCACATTGAACGTTTAATAGGGTTGAGCAAGACTTTTACTATATTAAAATCTGATTTAAATCCATACTATGTACCACTGGCATCCAGAATATTTTTTGTATGTGTTATGTAATTTTAGAGAGTGTATAGCTAAAAAAAATAATAAAAGACTGTTTCTACATTCTGGTATTTTTATTTATTTATAGTTTCTATAAATGTTCTTTTGGAACAATGCTTCCTTAAAATGGTTTTCAAAAAAGGCTTTTAGTTTATTTACCATGTTGATGATAAAATAATCTATGTGCACACTAATAAAGTCCCCAAGATACAGGCCTAGCCTAGTTTGGGGACTGCCGGTAAACGCAAATACATGTTATGTAATACCCTTCAATGACTATATTTACAAGTGACCTTAATTTGTATATCTTTTTGGAAATAAATATTTTTTACTTACTTACTTTACTATCATCTCGTGATATGTAGATAACTTTCATATCTTTGTATGTGTATATTATAAAATTACAATATTTTCTTTCTGTACAAAATAGTTGACCCTGTATTTGATAATAATAAACACAGGTCTTCTTTAAAAATAGATCCCCACTTTCTTCATAGAGGCAGGGAACTGTTGTTGAATCAATCTTTTGATTCCTGCAGGAATAAAATCACTGTTTCATTCCCTAAAAGGCCATCTGAAGTAGCACCCAAGAATGGGTGAGTTTTGGACAAGAATAACCCACATTTCTCGACTTGTAAGTCATGTACGTCCATGTATTTGGCTAATGCCACTGGTTCATTTATTATGCCATGTGTAGTTCGCCTTGACTTAAAAGTTCTTGGATAAAGCAATTGCTCTGCAAACTTAGGTTGCTGGCTGTTGAGGTGTCAAGTGGCAAACAGTGTGGAAATTACTTGCAGCGTTTCGGTCCTGTCTCAGTACATGCCATTCCACACTTTTGGTTTGGGATTTCGTAATTTCTTCAACATTTTTTATGTCTTCTGTTGATGCATCAATTAATAGAAGTCTTTTGCAAAGTACATCTCTTGCATCTTCTTTTATATAAGAATGGTCATTGACGACTCCATACGGATTTGCAGGGCCATATCTTTATTTTATAGGCATATTGCTTGAGGTGGCTCCTATAAGAATATTTCGCACTCTGTCATTATAATTCTGTTTGCAGATCTTTTTGGTATCATATGGGTGTATAATTATGTTTTCAATCCGCCTTTTAGAAGGTAATTTCTCAGCTTTCATGGGTGATGCTGTGAATGATTTTTTCAGTTTGTGGAAACTTTGAAGCTTTTGTGTGGCCACAATATGAGCAAGTATCACCTTTTCCCTGAACATTTGTTCAGTTGCGAACATCACCACTGCAACATGTTTGCAATGAGCTTCTTTTCCACTGTCAACAACACATTCGCAATTTGCTTCATCTGGACTGCCATCGTCTTGTAATTTGATGTTAACCTCATACTGAAGTTTTTTCATTGAAGCTTTACAAATGCCTTTTATATAGGTATCATTTCTCACTTTGCATGCACGTAATGCAATCAAATATCGAGACTCATACATCCTAAATGCATCATCTACTTTCTTATTGAATCTGTAAAAGAATAAATTTAAATTAAGTCAAATTCTTAATTCAATCTATTAGTTTTAATTCAATTTGCAGTTTATTTTGGCAGACCTGGGTTTCCTCGAGGTTTCCTCATATCCACATTTGTAAATAAGATTGAAATTTAAACTACTTACAAGCTTTTAAAGATTCGTTTGTAATAAACTCACCTGGAGAAATACAAATGGATGATTTCTTTTATAATAGGTGGCAGTATGGTGGTACTGTTGACAACCCTATAGAGTTCTTCTTCTGGTAATGTCATTTGGGGCTCTGGACTCTCTATGCACACGCTACTAAAATTGAAGTTCCTATCGTAGGCTTCCAATCTGTAAAATAAACACCATTAGTTGTACTTGTTGTCACTCATCATAATCATAAGCAGCCTATATACGTCCCACTGTAGGGCACAGGCCTTCTCTCAGAGAGAGAGTATCGGCTTAATCACCACGCGTGCTCACCGCGGATTGGTGATTTCAAGCGCTGAGTTATGTGAATAGCTCAGACACGCAGGTTTCCTCACGATGTTTTCCTTCACCGTTAGCGAGTAGTATTGCTACTATAACCTCACGAATGTATATAACTTAGAAAGAAAAGTCATAGGTACATGCCCGCTCAATTGTCACTCAATGTATAGTTTTTGAGAGGTTAGTTTTGAATAGCATGCAACTGATTATTAACAAATATAGGTGTTCATTACGATAAACAGTGCAATAGCAACCTCTTTTACTAGATAATGACTTTGTAAACTCAAAAAATAATCAGGAAAACCATCCTAAGTGTTGACAGTAATGATTTTCACCCACCTTTTAACTAGATCTGCTTTCTTTCCTTGAAGCACCTATTTTTTTCAATTCCAACTTTAGTTGGGCGACACGCCAGGTAGACATCACGAAAAAAAGGTCAGGAAACGAAAAAAACCTCATAACAAATAAACCAATAGAATAAACGATGATGACGTCACAGCATACAACCCAAACTGTCATATTTACACTATTAAGGTCTTCGCACATTAAAACAACTCAACGGCGACTCGACTCTGCATTGAAATGCATTGAAGTGCATTGGAACTGTCCCCACCTTTGTCTTTTATTATTAATCAGTCTTTTACACAAGGCGTCGTACCAGAAAAACTAAAAATAACTATAGTAAAACCTTTGCACAAGAGCGGCAGCCGTAGCGATTGTAATAATTATCGCCCGATTGCTCTTCTTCCCACCTTTTCTAAAATAATTGAATTCGCTATGTACAAACGTATCTACAATTTTTGCGAAAAATTTAATGTATTCAACAATAATCAGAATGGTTTCCGTAAGGGTCGATCGACTACATTAGCAGTAATTACATATGTTAACGAGATTTTAAAAATACTGAACGATAAAAAACATGCCATTGGAGTTCTCTTAGACATGAGCAAAGCTTATGATCGAGTCTAATACGTAGCTCTTTTGGAAAAACTCTATGGTGTAGGAGTGAGAGGTATTGCTTTCAACTGGTTTTCATCGTACTTGCGCAATACAATATGTTGATATAGAACATTATAACTCAACTACCAAGCGAATCGGTAAAAAACGATCAAATGAAGTAGAATTAACCAAATCAATCCCGCAGGTAGCGTGCTCGGATGTTTACTTTTTTTAATATATATAAATGATCTACCTAATACTATTAATATACCATGTACGCTATTCGCAGATGATATATCCCTGATTTTTCCTAGTCAAAACGTAGAGAAATTAACTATAGACCTAAACTCACACCTAAATAAAATTAAAACTTGGTTAGATGACCATAACTTAGAAATTAACTTTAACAAAACTAAATTAATGGAATTCAGACCTTACCAAAAACGACCCCTAGATATTATAAACTAAGTATAAATTTAACGGAGCTGTAATAGAAAATGTAGAGACTTCTTGTCTCCTAGGTATCAATTTAGATAATAATTTAAATTGGAAAAGCCACATTCTAAAGATAACTGGTAAGCTCTCAAGCTTTATATATGCCCTATCAGAGCTGAAAAAAACTACAGACCTCAGGACGGCAACATGCGCTTATCATGCATACGCACAAGCCTGGCTTAGGTACGGTATAATTCTTTGGGGCAATAGCACAGACGCAAAAAACGTCTTTATATTACAAAAAAAATGTATTAGAATTCTGGCTAATATAGACGCGAGGACGAGCTGTAGAAGATATTTTGTGGAATATAACATTTTAACTATGACAGCGCTCTATATTTTAGAAATCAGCGTCTTTGTCAGGAATAATATGCCTCTTTTTCCACAACATACTCGCCCTGAGGGCCTTAGATCACAACAACGCCTAGCCACCAAGATTGCTAAACTAGAAATCATAAACTCTGGTCCCCACTCAATGGCAGCAAAAGTTTTCAATGCTCTACCATATCACATACAAAATATAAAAGACAATACTTTATTCAAAATAACCCTCAATAAGTACTTGATCCAGAAATGTTACTATTCTCTTCAAGAATTTTTCAGTGATAATTAATGTTAAAGTACACAATAGAAAAGAAAATATGTATAATTAAATAATACTGGAAATAGACAATTATAAGCTAGCAATTAAGGAATTTATCGCTCGTAGCCCCGGCTGCCTGAGTGATCTTAAAAAACGATCACGAAGGTTAAGCAACACAGGGCGCGTTCAGTGCATGGATGGGTCGCCGTCTATGCCTAACGCTAGTGGCATTTTTCTGAGCGGTTCCGTGCTTCGCAAGGCACGTTAAGCTGTTGGTGCTGGCTGCCGTCGATAGATGGCAGTCGTTAAGCCAAGTCAGAGGCCTTAGGGCGGCTTGACAACTTCTGACAGTAGACGAGCCACTAGTCTACAAGCCTCCACCAATCCGGACTTGGCCCCCGTGGTGGAGTATGGCCTATACCTTCCTCAGGGAAGAGACCCGTGCCCCTCGGTGGGGACATAATGGGTTGATGATGATGAATTAAGGAATTAGTTTAATCATATTGTAGTGCCCTTACAGGGTGTCATGTACCTCTTGAATTACATATAAGAACTGTAATGACACATGATTATTGCAATAAAGAAATCTGAATCTGACTCTATGCCAAATATTGAAATTTAAGCCCTGTGTCATATGTTCAAGGTTTAATTTCAAAAAATTATATTAAAGTAGTGTACGACGAGTGGCCTACGCATCGTACACTAAAGGTCAACCCCGACACGTTTGTCACGCAATGACCACACGTTGTCCACGCAACGACTATGCGTTTGCGACTGACGCGTCACGGGCAACCATTTGCCAGCCCACCCGTCCGCCCCGTGCCTTCCCCCCGCCCGCCATCATTCGCTATAGAATCGAAGAACGGAGTGCACGTTGAGCGGTGCACGGTGATATTTTTCGTAAATCATGCAGAAAGAAAAGTTGATAGAAGAAGTGCGAAAATATCCGCTACTATACGACCTTTCTGATTCGAAATATAGCGACGTAAATAAGAAGGAAAAGGCATGGAATGAAATCGCTATTGTATTGTCGCAACCAGGTAAGAATTTTTAACATAATCAATTTCTATTTGTGACGTTTTCAGTGTTGGTATTGAGTTATTGATTTTCCCATAATCTACAGAAATCTTATTCTAACAGATATTAAAAATAATGTTGAAACTTACAAGTCATTTCATTAAAGTACATTTTGAGAAAATTTAATTCAACCTGTTACATTCAAAAAGTATGTTATTGTACAGTACCTACGATTTTCTACTTTGACACTCGAAAAATCTTGGTTTATCGTAAAAATTCGTGTTTTCACATACAGTAATATAAAATCCCAGAATTTACTGACATAAAATATTAAATCTACGTAATATATTTTTTTATTTTTAGTTTGGGTTTCTGTATTTTATAATAAAGTGCCTTACATTAATTTAATATAGGTAATCAGTAATAAAATCCCACCTTAGTATAGAAACTTGTTTAATATTCTTAATAAGCCAATAATATTATAACTAACTTCTTATGATTATGACATATTAACTATCCATGATCTATTGTAACGGTTTACCTTTATGTGTACTAAATTAAGACTGCTATACTATATTTAAAAACCAAACTATATATTTACAACTCAAAAATCATCCAATCTACATATTACAACTATAATAAATAAAATGTATTTACATACAGACAGAATCGTCTGCGCATAATTACTATTAGATAAACTAGTTACGAATACAATGAGCGACGTCACCGACTCGCGATAAGAACGCGGCCGCGACCAGCGAAGGAGACACACACGCCACTAGACATTTGCATTACGGCGAGGACCGCGACAGGTCGACCCATTTAATAACCATGGGATTTATTCCCAAATATTTTCTAACTATGATGGTGTGACAGATACTCAGTTTTGGAGTAAACCATAAATACCTATAGCCTGTGTCAAAATTAAGTGCCAGTATTTCCCCGAATCGGGTGAGTGTTGTGAATATTATACTACTTAGATTAAGTTAACATAGATAGCTATAAATCACTTTACATGTAGAAAATACTAAAAATAAAACTAGTTCTCATTATACATTAGTCTAAATAATGTAATAACATTATCTGCCTATTCGAATCAGGCTGGGAATATCACGCTTCTAAGAGATTCTGGAAATATCATCTACCCACTTCATAAAAAACTCATAGTATACTAGCTAAATTACATTTAATTCTAGATTATTAAGTTGTAATTTCATATACAATCGCAACATAAGGCAACTATAATGCTTTTGGTCATATTGTAATTAGTGTAGTACATGAAATTTTCATCATAAGGTTTTGATAATTTCATTTCATATTTTGCTTGATCATAAAACTGTTGATTTTGTTTGTGACTGCCACATCCTTTGATCACCATTAAATGCTTCTATACTAATTGCCAGCCAGTAATAAACCCGCGACCTAGTCGAGTCTACTTCTCTCTTTTAATAAATAATTGTAAATTTTATTCCGGGTTGTTTAATTTCAACCGGCTTCTATCTACCTACAATCTTGCGACGCTAAGCCGTCACACTATATTAAATGCTGCCACGGAACTCGTCCTTCGAGAGATTGAAAATAAGTTGCAAACATATCACGAGTTTCAAAAGCAGATGCCGAAGATTCACTTATATCTTCTGGAAGTGTACTTAGTAATCTCTGTTCATCATCATTATTGGCCGAACTCTGTCTTGTGTTGACTTCATCATCGGATGTTATATTATAACACCGCATGACATTGTGTAAAATACACGTCGCAAAGACCACAATATCAACATATTTTGGGTATAAATGCAAATTCTTATTATAAATTCCAAATTTTTGATATAAGATGCCGAACGCGTTTTCAACTACTCTGCGAGCTCGTGATAAGCGATTATTGTATACTAGCTGTGCCCGCGACTCCGTTCGCGTACATTTCGATTTTTACGAAGCATTTGTATGGGGGCCACGTCTTATCATAACTGGAGCTAGAATTTAAATAGCCTATCCTGTGTCCCAGATGTCTATATGTTTTTATACCAAATTTCATCAAATTCGGATAATTGGTTTAAGAGTTATGGAGGAACATACATACATACACACATCATCATCATCATCAGCCCTTTGACGCCCACTGCAGGACATAGGCCTCCCTCATGGTTTTCATAACCATAAGGGGTTTTGCCATAATCGCCACGCTTGGCAGGCGGGTTGGCGATCGCAGTATGCGGTTGGAATGTCAGGTAGACGCTGCTGCCCGTCTCCTGGTAATTTATTTCCTTAGTCGCCTTCTACGACATCCACGGCAGGAAATGGAGTGACGCTATTCTTAATCCGGCGCCACACGTACACACATATACACACATACAGAAAAAAATTCTAAAAATCGTGAAATTAGTTTCAGTTTCATATATTGAGCCTATAAACACAATATCTCTGAAAACAAACTAACTTACTCCATGACCGACCCTTACAGATTTATTATTAGTATAGATTCTTTCCTTTTCTGAAATGCCACTTGAACGAGGATATGGTCGCAATAAATTCCTTTTTAAAGGAAACGCTTCGTCGGCTACAAAACATGTGGCATTATTATTTCAGTACCAGGTAATGGTGTGTCAGTTGGAATATTAAATGTATTAATTTCAATCGCTCTTCCTAATCTTGACGATACCAAAATTCCGCCATCACTATTCCTGCCATAGGCCCCTATATCAACAGCTATAAATCTGTATCTATCATCGACGATAGCCATGAGGACGATAGAGAAGTGTTTTTATAATTAAAAAATAGCGAGCCACTGCTAGGAGGGGCAATTATGTTTACATGTTTGCCGTCGATGGAACCTATACAGTTTGGAAAATTCCATTTTTTATTGAAACCAATCTGCGATTCTTTTCCAGTCTTCGGTAGTAGGTGTGGGCATGAACTTCCCCTTAATTTTATTTATAATCGCATTGCACACATCTTTTAATATCGACCGGACGGTACTTTCGCCTAACCTATAGCTTGAACTCATAGTCCTAAATGAACAGCCACTAATCAAGTACCTGAAACAACCAATTTTTCTTCATATTTATATTAATTTTGTTACAGCGTCAGAATGTAAGAAGATATGGCAAAACTTAAGGGAATATCATAAAAGAGCCATTAAAAAGAAAGCAACTAAAAGTGGTCAGAGTGCTACTACTAATAAAAAATGGCAATATGAAACTGAAATGTCTTTTTTATTACCACATTATAAAGAACGGTCTACAGTGACGTCAGTGGACAACACAGATGATGGTGATGATGAAAATAGTTTATCTGCTGCCGAAATTCTTGCCAATTTGACTAATAATGAAGAATCTCAGGACTCGTCAATAACCTCGGAGCGTCCAGAATCTTCGGTGTCTATGTACAAATCATCTAAATCAGTGTTTCCTGACATCCCAAAAACGACAAAACGAAAGAAATTGCAAGAAACAAGTGCGTCGGCGGTCTTAATGGAATATTTATTAAAAAACAAAAAAGATAAAGATGCAAAGCAGAATGACGAAATGGATACATTTTTTTTAAGTATTTCTAGCACAGTAAAAAAATTATCTACCTATAATCAAGCACTTTTAAAGTCAAGAATTTTTAATTTAGTTTCGGAAGCTGAAATACAAGAACTGCAAAATAATCGACACTGTTACTATGATGATTTTTTTGCACCAGGAACTTCTGGCTACACAACTCAAAACATAAATGTAGGTACTACCGGTAGTAGCACCGCTAGCACCCAACAGCAAAATACAACCCCTATGGAAAAATCGAGGGTTGATGGCTCTTCTTAACACAACTAAAATTGCTTTGCTTTGATTTATCCTTTAACTTGATATATAAATAAATACATATAACTCTATAAAAAAGTTTCTTATTGCTTACCTTAATGTCACTGCCAGCTTTTCTTCCGGTGATACAGCTTCTCTAAATCGCGTGTTTCTTTTGTAGATGTCGTCCTCAATAATATTAAGTATATAATAAAACAAGTATCTCGGCATACGGAAATAGATATAGAATTTTTCTTCGCCATGTAGCAGATGTCTCCGGATATTCCAATATTCCCCTTCTGATTTCCTTTGTCGCAACATATCATGTACCCAATATCTTTTTTTCCTGCTGTTTCGTTCATTTTCATTATCGAGTATAATAGCTATAATCGCCAGTTCACTGAATGTAAAGTTCGACATTTCATAAGAAATATATATTATATTTCATTTAATACACGACTTCTTTGGACAAAATTCAACCGAAAACTGTGGTTACCTAGACGAGTTCTGTTGAATACGCATTACCCACTCGTTGACACCGCGTTATCCACACGTTGACACCGCGTTGTCCACTCGTTGACAACGCATTGCCCACTAGTGACCATTGGGTGGATCAACTAGTTGACTACTCATCGAGAGTGTGAGTAGAGTTGCTGCCGCGTTGGCGTGGAGTTGTTATAATGTGCGAAGACCTTAGGTACACCATGACTACGCTCCAAATTAGGTTGGTCACTTTAGCTTACAAAGTGACAGCACTCGGAATCTTTCAAATTTAATCGGGTTGCATCTGTGTCAAAACTCTGCAGTCGGTCGGACGAATTATTTTCGAAAATCCAGAATTAAAAACATTTTGGTGCAGCAAAACGATCCTGTGATATTCTTTAGCAAATGCACAATGACGTGCATAGTGCGTGGTTGCAGGTCGCGGTTGACAAAGAAAACAGTGGTGATAATGTGACCTTTCATGTGTGAGTACCTAAATCCTATGTTTTCTCGTGTAAAAGAACCGTGGAAAAATAAAATTAAAAAAAATTGAACCAACGAAAATAAAATTCCCGTCGGCTCAATGTCCAAGATTACCGTAAATATTGGTTCTAGAACAAAACTAGGCTCTAAAATGAGGAAAATAAACAAATCCATTCGTAGGATAAACTAGTGATGTCAAAATCACTGTCGATAAATTTTTGTCACAGTATTAATATACTTTCTTAGTACTTACTACATTGTTTTTGACGTGATAACGTCTTATAAATCGAAGAACGCCGGCTGCACGCACGAAAAAGTGTCACGTTCCGCCTAAGCCAAGCGTGCATGCGAGAGCGCGGAATAAGCAGAGAGGCACGATCGGCCCAAGCGTTCGGCCTGTGACGAACTCTCTCTCTCTCTACCACTCCATCGACCGATGCAATGTTTTCTTAGTACGTTATCACGTAAAATTATCGTTCGTAAACCGACTTTACAGACAATAATTTTTTTTGTTTTGTTTAAGTTTTCCCAAAGGCGATATTCGGATATAATGGCGATAATGGTTTGCCGCGATTGGCAAAAATGAAAAGCACCACAAAAAATATTGGAAGCTGTGTTCAAGGCACTTTGGACCCGAGTGCTTTGTGCAAGGAAATTATATTGCTACCTTTTAATATTATATTATAAGCAATCTCCCCTACCGGCGAACCTACGGGAACCCGCCGCCTATAAAAAGGCGCACGTCACCGGAACTCGTTTCCATTCGATCGCGAGCGCTCCGGAGAGAAACATCTGCACTTAGTCTGCGTAATTGGTTACGAGCCCTGGTCACGTGAGCTACTTATTTTCTTTATTTAATTTCATTTATTTGATGTGTGTAATTTTGCGATTATTCCGTATGTTTTAGAGAAAATGTGGATTTGTTCTTTTTGGTTATTTTGTCTGAAAAATTGTTTGAGAAATAAAGGTTAGGTTTTTGTGATTTGTATTTTTTTATTCTTTGGCTACTCCTGACGCTAAAATCAGAAGTGGGATAAAGAACACGTTAATTAATTGCTAGAACAAGCCCACTGCACAAAAGGAACGAATCTACCCACATTTTCTTAACGATTTTTTTTTCTTTTTGTTCTGTAACGGTTTTTCTGTTGATTGCTTTGGCAACGTTTAAACCTAAAACTTCAAAGATAAGTTTCCCGTCTACGTGCATTGCACAATGACCCGTAGCCAGTCCCGTGGCAGGACAAGACGTCGTTCGCGAAGTGGCTCGCGTGTCCGGTTGCGCTCTCGTTCGCGAAACGCGTCTCGCGGTCGAAGGCGGTTGCGTTCAGGGTCGCATTACAGGTGTCGGTCTCGAACACGAAGTAATGTCCGGGATCGTCATAGATTCCGTGCTGCTGATTGGCGGAGGGATCGCTCAAACTCGAGTAATTACCGTTGTACTGACAGTCGGTCTTCTCGCCGCCACTTCACTCGTAAACGCACTCCTAGTAGACCGTCCCCTAAGCCAGCAGCACGGAAAACGACCGAAAATAGTACCACGTTAAGTGTTCAGCCTGGGGTCAAAGAGCTTCCCACTCCAGAGCATTCTTTCACTCCAACTCGCTTACCAAATGTACCCCCAGTGGCCCCAGTGGCGGATTGTACAACTCATAACAATCGTGGTCCCTCTATCGCATCAGTCGCACAGCATTCCGAAGCATCTACTATCGCACAGGCCATAGTTGAAGCTATAAAATCCACTCAACCCATAAGGTCGCTTAATTATTTTGTGTCAAACTTCGACCCTAACGTCAATAACATCGACGTGTGGTGCGAGGAAGTTGATCGCGCTCGAAATGCAAATGGCTGGAGTGACCACGAGTGCTTGTCTCGCGTTGCGTTGTGTCTCAAAGGTGACGCTAAAGTGTGGTTGTCAGAGTGGGTCACGAACGATAGAACATGGTCTAATTTTAAATCGGAATTCAAACCGCTTTGCCCAAGCAAGTTAGACTTCGCCAACATATTATTTGATGCCATGAAAAATACATCTGACAACTACCCTACATATGCGGAATACGCGCGTCGCACGCTACTGCGCTTAAGAATAGTGCAGGGCCTTAGTGATGAGCTGAGAACGTTGATTGTTATCCGCGGAATCGACAGCCCCCAAGTCCGTGCAGCTGCCGCCAATGCGTCCCTCACACCTGTAAGCATTGTCTCATTCCTTTCGATTTATAATAAACCAAATCAAGCAAGGCCAGATACACGTTCTCGGCCCCCGTTGAAAAGACGGTTTCCGCAAAATTCGTCTGGTAGCCGCGCTGAGTTGAAATGTTTTGTTTGTAGTAAGAGAGGCCATTTAGGTCGCGACTGCCCTAAAAGACCTAACAAGACTTCTAACTTATCAAGACCCAATATTAATGCAAGCGTCTGCTCTTTTTGTAAAAAACCAGGCCACATAGAGGCTACATGTTTTAGTAAGGCACGTTCAGAGTCCCGAAATCCATATAACGTTAACCTATGTTCCGACCGGTCACCTTACTCGCTAAACAACAACAGTGACGTCACTACAGCGGTTGTAAATGGCATACCCATCGACGTTCTAATTGATAGCGGTGCTCTGAACGTATCGCTGATTTCTTCTGACGTCTTAAAATACCTCTCATGTCAACCTAAATCGAGAAGTTGCATACTTAAAGGTATTAGTGAGAAAGAAATTGTAGTCACGTCCTACGTCACAGTTGTTTTGGAGTTTAGCGACATCTCGATTGAGGCGGACCTATTAGTTGTACCGTCTTCCTGTATGAGCACACCGGTTATTATTGGGACCGATGTACTTAATCGCGATGGAGTAACGTACGTTCGTACAAAAGATAGACAGTATCTCACTCGCTCCACGAAACTAACCTCGCATATCAATACAGTCGAAGCGCGCGACCACCTTGATGTAAATTCACCACTCGTAAACGAAGAACGTCAAGCTCTAATGGCCGTAATAAGTGAGTTTTCGCAATTCTTGATTTCTGGTACAGCCGCTACGACTGTAACAACTGGTGCCATGGAGATTAAGCTTACTAGCACAATTCCGGTCGTCTACCGGCCATACAAGTTATCATATCAGGAAAAACTTAAAGTCAGAGAGATAACTGCTGACTTATTAGCGAAAGGTGTCATTAGAAAGTCACAGTCTGAATACGCAAGTCCAATAATTTTGGTGAAAAAGCGCGACGGTTCAGACAGACTTTGTGTCGATTTCAGAGCACTGAATAGGGTCACTGTCAAGGACAGGTACCCTCTTCCATTGATTGATGACCATATCGATCGGCTGGGAACTCATACCTTCTTCTCCAGCCTCGATATGGCCACCGGATTTCACCAAATCCCTATCAAGGAAGAGAGCATCCACCTGACGGGATTCGTAACCCCTGAAGAACATTTTGAATACCTAAAAATGCCGTACGGGCTCGCTAATTCACCAATCGTGTATCAGCGGATAATTAATGACACCTTGCGTAATTTTATTGATAGCGGAAACGTATTGGTGTATGTAGACGATGTGCTCATTTTGAGCCACACAGTTATTGAGGGCATTGGGTTATTACAAAGCGTATTGCAGACACTTACACGGGCCGGGTTTTCTGTCAACTTGAAAAAGTGCACCTTCTTGACAACTGAAGTTGAGTACTTAGGTAGAGTTGTTAGTAAAGGTCAGGTTAGGCCAAGCCCGAGAAAAGTAGAAGCCCTCGCTAATTCTAGTCCACCCGAGAACGTAAAGCAGGTGCGCCAGTTTCTTGGCCTCGCCGGCTACTTCCGTCGGTATATTAAAGAGTACGCTACCAAAACCGCCTGCATCTCTCAATTGACCAAGAAAGAGGTCGATTTTACTTGGGGCCCAGCACAAGAAGAGGTTCGCCAGGACCTCATCCGAAACTTAACTAGCGAACCGGTCCTAGCCATCTTCGATCCCAGCCTCCCCACCGAGGTCCATACAGATGCCAGCAGCGCAGGATACGGAGCCGTACTTCTCCAAACTCACCAGGACGGTAAAAAACGAGTGGTCGCGTACTACAGCAAAGTGACCCAAGGTGCTGAGAGTAAGTACCACTCCTACGAACTGGAGACGCTCGCAGTGGTAAAAGCCCTCCAACACTTCCGGCACTACCTCGTAGGACAAAAATTCCTGATCGTCACCGACTGCAATGCTCTGAAGTCCACAGAGCGGAAAAAAGACCTCCTTCCACGGGTAGCGCGCTGGTGGATCTACCTACAAGATTTCGATTTCACTATCGAATATCGAAAAGGGGCTTTGATGCAGCATGCTGACTACCTCAGTCGTAACCCCTCACGACAGGTAAACCAAGTTTCCAGACCTCGCAACTGGGCTGAGATTGCTCAAGCAGCAGACGACGAGACACAAGACCTTCTACAGAAACTGCAGGAGGGCCACCTTGACCCAGCTCGGTACGTCTTGCGACACAACACGTTGTACTACAAGTACACTCCTGTGGGCGAGGAGCCAAGACTGCTCTGTTACATCCCTAAAGGTCATCGGCTCAGTCTCCTCAGAGTGTTCCATGACGAGCACCAGCACATTGGAGCCGACAAAACACTGGATCTCATTCTTAAACATTTCTGGTTCCCGGGTCTACGACAGTTTGTCAACAAATACATCGCTCATTGTCTGGTGTGTATCTCTAAGAAACGCGTCCCACGAGCTCCTCTGCAGACAATTACTTCCTGGGAGAAACCAGATGTCCCCTTTGATACAGTGCACGTAGATGCTCTAGGTCCCCTACCACTCTCAGACGGTTTCAAGTTCGTGCTGCTCCTGGTAGACTCCTTCACAAAATATTGCCTTCTCGTCCCCATCTATCGTCAGGACGTCACAGAGTTGAAACGGGCCATCACGCTAGCTGTTTCGTTGTTCGGCGTGCCCAGGCGCATGGTTACGGACAAAGGGAGAATGTTCGAGTCGAACCAGTTTGTCTCATGGATTAATGACCTTGGCTGTGATCTACATTACATTACCCCTGAGATGCATCACGCCAACGGCCAGGTGGAGAGGTATGTACGGACCGTTCTAAACATGATCCGCGTGGAGGTCAACCACAAGGATGCATCCTGGTCTGAAGTGCTCTGGAAACTCCAGCTCGTTCTAAACATAACAAAGCAGAAGACCACGCAAGCCTCCCCACTAAATCTCCTCATCGGTACGGATGCAACTACCCCAGCCATCCGTGCATTAGTCCGAGATGTTGCCATTCAAAACTCAACACCTAACAGAGACGCGTTGCGAGAGATCTCCAGGGGCAGAGCCCGCCAACTTTTACATGACAACCAGATCGGTCAAGACCAGTATGCCAATCTTCATAGACGAGCTCCCCGTGAATATCAACTTAACGATTTTGTGTTTGTGGTTAAATATTCCCAGTCAACAGGAAAGTTGGACCCTGGGATGCGCGGTCCATACAAGGTGGTGAAAATCCTTCCGAGTGGCCGTTACGAGCTCCAGCTGCTCAGTGGAGGTTACGGCAAGACCACGCAGGCTGCGGCGCAATACATGGTGCCGTGGCGGGGAGAGTGGTGCCCTGAGACCTGTGCCGCGTTTTTCGCTGGTGAGTGGCATCGCGACCCTCTCCGTCCAATAAAAGCGTTGCTGTATGGCTCGTCGTTATTTCTCAAATCATATTGCTCTCTTAGCCTTGCTAACTTAGTTGTCTAGCTCTCTATTTTCATAAATCTAACGCGCTTCGGCTTGTTACATAAATCAGAAATAAGATAAAATCAGAAATAAAACTAAATACCGATAAGGTTAGGTATAGAAGAGCGGCGAACGGTACAGTGCGTGTTGGATGAGGTGCGTGTCTCTGTGTGTGGAATAGCCACGTTAGGACGTTGACGTGTGTCGTCCGTCCAGGCGTTGACGTGTGTCGTCCGCCCCTGCGTTGACGTGTGTCGTCCGCCCCTGCGTTGACGTGTGTCGTCCGCCCCTGCGTTGACGTGTGTCGTCCGCCCCTGCGTTGACGTGTGTCGTCCGCCCCTGCGTTGACGTGTGTCGTCCGCCACGCATGTCGCTAGCTGAGCTGTCGCGCGTCGTGCCATGTCATGGGAGCGACTGGCTTCCGCGAGGCGGAGGTGTGAAGATGAAGAATAAAGTTGGTAAAGAGGGCCCTTTTTGATTGCCTATTTAGTTGTATGAGACGTCTCGATAGGAGGAGATGATTATGATTGTAATTATGATGATGATGAGTAACCGACGAAGTATGAATTAATCGAATGGTTTTTGAAAGAGAATGTGTGTTGACGAATGCCGAGTCAAGTGAAAAGTGACTCTTCTAATGCGGGTTCTCCTTGCAGATGATGAGACAGATGCAAGGCCGTCAACACCTGCGGCTGGTCCTTCAGCTGGGCCGTCAATGCCCCTGCTCGAAGTCGTCGCGGCAACAAGCGGCACCACTGCTTCTGAAGCTCGGGTCGAGGACGACCCTGAGTCAGGAGAGGCCGTATAAGCAATCTCCCCTACCGGCGAACCTACGGGAACCCGCCGCCTATAAAAAGGCGCACGTCACCGGAACTCGTTTCCATTCGATCGCGAGCGCTCCGGAGAGAAACATCTGCACTTAGTCTGCGTAATTGGTTACGAGCCCTGGTCACGTGAGCTACTTATTTTCTTTATTTAATTTCATTTATTTGATGTGTGTAATTTTGCGATTATTCCGTATGTTTTAGAGAAAATGTGGATTTGTTCTTTTTGGTTATTTTGTCTGAAAAATTGTTTGAGAAATAAAGGTTAGGTTTTTGTGATTTGTATTTTTTTATTCTTTGGCTACTCCTGACGCTAAAAATATTTTGTATGTTTTCCACATTTTTCACATGTAGAAAATTTTACATTGTGTTCCACAATTATTGTACATCAAGATATTGTTATTTTGTCAGCTAAATAAACTTTAAGCAACCAAGTTTTTTTTATCAATAGGGTTTATTAGCCGGCACTATAGCTAAAAGTATCATCGTTGCGGTGCAGGAACGATACAAATTAAATAATCTACCAGATAAGACGAAAGAAAAGTAACAAGTAGTATATTGTATACCTACCTTAAGCTTCGTTATGTTTTCAGGATGATTCAGTGCTGAACGTGGGAAGTGAGCAAAGTAGCACTGTGTCTTTTCTGCCTATGCTTCGGTCAACCACAACCACGGTAAATGTCTAATGAATATCGTATCTCATGCATTTATCGCTGGTTTCTGGATTTGAATTTCAATCACTGTGTCTCTTCATACTTCGTAAAAACAGACAGTATTATATTTATGTATTTATTTCGTAATTTCGTTTCACGGTGTCGATTCTCATTTTTTTCTTTTAGTGATTAATCAATGTCTTTTATTTTCAACTAGGGTTCCTTGGCAGAATCAATGGGTACAAGTCAGAGTTCTATAATTGCTGTTCAACAAGGGCGCATTGAAAAACTGCAAAAGGAAGTAAAAACATTGGAGCTGATTGCAAAAAACCGCTTGCTGAAATTTAATTGCCTGAGACAAAAAACTCGCCGGTTAAAGAAGAAAAACTCAAACATCAATTTAAAACTAATTGAGTTATTAGAAAAGGAAAAAATTGATAAAGAGTATTTAATGATGTTAGAATGCGTCAAAAGCAACAAAATTATTGATAGATATTTATCAAAGGCTCAGGGAAGTATGCCAAAAAAATGCTCTCTGGAACTGAAAAAAATTGCAGTTACACTACACTACCTATCACCAAAGGCATACTCATTTGTGCGAGAGGAGTTGAAGAATATATTGCCACATCCAAACACTATATCAAAATGGTATCGCGCACTAAATTGCAATCCAGGCTTTACGCAGGAGGCATTTGATGCCATTAAAGAAAGGGTGGCACAAAACAATGGCAAACCGTTATACACCGCCCTTAGCATGGACGAAATGGCGATAAGGAAGCTGGTTGAGTGGGACGGACACCATTACTTCGGGTACGCCAATATTGGTTGTGATTTAGACTCAGATGATGCTCCATTAGCGAAGGAAGCTCTGACCTTTATGATCAAAGCAGTAAATGACTCCTGGAAAATCCCTGTGGGATATTTCTCGCTAGCCAGCATTACGTCACAACAAAAAGCCTTGCTTGTGGAGCAATGTATATCATTGCTGAATGAATGTGGCATTATCGTTGTGTCGCTTACTTTTGATGGCATCGCCACCAATAAAGCCATGTGTACCAATCTGACCAACGATATATCTGCAAACAGCTTTCGGCAAGGTGACCAAGAGATATGTTTTTGGCCAGATCCTTGCCACAATATAAAACTGGTCCGGAACACCTTGTTGTTGACGATAAAAAATAAAAGATTTCCTGGAGGCATATTGAACTGTTGAACCAGATTCAAAATGACGAAAGACTTCATTTGGCAACAAAACTTCGTGACGAACATGTAAACTACATTCGTCAAAAAATGAGGGTAAGACTGGCTACACAGCTTCTAAGCCAGTCTGTAGCAGATGCTCTCCAATATTGCAAAGAAAAAGAAATACCAGGTACCTATCACTCTGGTACTACTTTTCACATCCTTGTTTTATATGCCTTCGGCTGGATTAGTACCTACAAACTGTAAATTAGTTAGGTATATTCATTCTTATTACATTTTATGTGTATTGTTTCAGGATTTGAGGACTGCGATGGAACTATTCGTTTCATTAAGATTTTTAACAACTTGTTCGACGTCATGAATAGTCGGAGCATTCGCGCAAAAGGGTGGAAAAAGTCGTTGAATCCAGGAAACATCGAGATAATGAAGAATTTGTTTTTTGAAGCGGAACACTATATTAAGACACTGAGATTAGCAGAAGACAATTGTCTAGTATTATATTCAAACAGGTCTACTGGGTTTCGTGGCTTCTTAACGAACATGGTCTCATTACTTCAAATATACAACCATGTAGAAACAAAGAATTTAAAGTACATATGTACTTACAAAATGAGCCAAGACCACCTCCAGCTATTTTTTGGCGCAATAAGATCTCGATGTGGATTCAACAACAACCCCTCAGCGCGAATGTTTAAGGCTGCCTAAGAGAAGCTCATAGTTCACGCAGAGCTGAAAGATGGAGCTAATCGAAATTGCGTTCCTCTGGACCAAATTCCGGTCCTCAATGCATCGTCATTCAAAAACCAGATTAATAATGCTACTGGAAATGCTCGTCTCATTGAAGCAACCGTATCATACGCATAAGAAGATCACGATTACTGTCTTTACCCATCATCTCTTTCAGAGTATTCCAAAGATTTCGTGCAGTACATGGCTGGATTTGTAGTGCGCAAGCTAAATAAAAGCCTACATTGCGAACCGTGTGTTAGAGCTTTAGAAGGATGTGCTATAGGGGGCGCTTTGGCACGTGTTAAAGACAGAGGAGGCCTCACAAAACCATCAATAAGTGTACAAAAAATTTGTAAAACTTCTGAACAAGTACTCAGAGAATTTGAAGTTCTCGTTTCCAAGTTGTTTCTGATCACTAACCGAGTCTCCAGTATGAATTTGGTCGGCAAATTTTATTTCACCTTGTATAATAAATCATGTATAATTTTGTATGGAATGCACATTAATAAATAAAGGATAAGTTGGAAGTGTAGCTCCTTAAATGTGTTTTTCGTTTGTAGTGTCACGTTACCGAGGGTTGTGTGAAGGCATAACCCTTGGTAACGGAAGCTAAAGAAATAAAAAGAGAGATTTAGAGATGTAAAAATGTAATCATCAAAACCCCCTAACCTATAATTAAACAAAAAAACTTAATAATAATGAAAACAAAAAAAATATGTACAAAAGCAACCTTAGGTCGGAGAGGCAGGCCGTGGAGGCAGGTCGCGGAGACTGACAGGCAAGTTGCGAAGGCAGGCCGTGGAGACGGGCAGGCAAGTTGCGAAGGCAGGTCGTGGAGACGGACAGGCAAGTTGTGCAGGCAGGCCGTGGAGACGGGCAGGTAAGTTGCGAAGGCAGGCCGTGGAGACGGGCAAGTAAGTGACGGAGACAGGCCGTGGAGACGGACAGGAATTCAGGTAACTCAGGTAAGATTCTTGAAGTATGACTCAGGTAAGACTCTTCAAGTAGGACTCAGGTAATTCTTCAAACAGGATTCAGGTAACTCTTCGAGTAGGACTCAAGTGAGATTCTTCAAGTAGGACTCAAGTGAGATTCTTCAAGTAGGACTCAGGTGAGATTCTTCAAGTATGACTCAAGTGAGATTCTTCAAGTAGAACTGACGTAGGGCTCAAGTAAGACTCTCAAGTAGGACTGAAGTGAGACTGACCGGAAAGTCTTCTTGGGCGGCTTTTATACCCCAAAAATAGTTCGATTCTAATATTCAAATTTGATCTGAATTTGCGTCAGAATTCTTCTGGAAGTTTCTGGATCCTGTTCCAAATCCATAATTTCAAATTCTAGATCTTCTTTCTCTTTCTTGCATTAAATTCATAATTTCGATTTAGAATGCGAGTAGTCTTCTAGAAGTCTCCATAGGCCAGAAGTTTCCTTATTCGACCTTCTTAGTATGACGATTATTTGACATAATTTAGAAAAATAAAGAACAATATTCAAATAAAAGAATTATCTGACTACCAGTTGAATCGTTGACAGTAAAGCAAAATACAATATTTGCAATGTGAAAAGTGGAAAAATAATTAGAAATACGTATTATACGCTGAAGATACAGAAATAACCAATACTCACAGAGTCCTGAGCATGAAATGACTGAAACACCAAGACCTAAGTAGACTTGAACATATACTCAACACACAGAAACACCAGAACTTACACACTAAGCGCAATGGGACAACATAATTTGTTAAAATGCATAATCTTATAAATAGGTACTATTTAAAAGAGTTCAAATAAAAATTTTTGATTTTGCATGTAAATGAATTAATTATTTATGGTAATAATTATTGATTTGATTTTGTTTTTCACTTTTAGCATGAAATTGAAACAACTATGCTTTTCTATAACAATTGACTTTTGTAATTGATATTATTTATAATATTGATTAAAAAAATTGAAATTGAATTGAAATTGAATTATTTTGAAATTAAATGTACTACATAAATAATTTTATAAGATCAAAATCTGCTTAGATTGCCACAATGAAATGATAATAAAAAGCCCAATTTCATGTCGTGACGCCCACGATACAGGCTATGCCTAGTGTGGGGTCACCGTTACTCAAAGATATTTACACATGTTAAATCGTTTACAGTCTAAGCATTGTGTAAGTAACATTTATTTGCCTCTGTGTATTATTCTTTACGTTAATAAATATTATTTGATTTGATTTGATTTTGATTTGATATTAGCTTTGAAATAATATCAATAAACCAATCTTATGTTTTCGTTCGTGATAACATGAAAGTGTTATGAAATTGGATTTCAGTGGTTCAGCTTGGACAAAACGTAAGTCTTTTTTTGCATTGATAGAAAGAGTAGGGTGCTAGGCAATAGAATCGCGCTAGACGCGTAAGCTAATCCCTACAGTAGGTTTTCAAGCGACCAAGCGCCTTGGCCTTCCACCATGCCTTGCTACTCCGCCAACTCCGCCAATAACCGTTGCTTATCAGCTGCGGCTTGCCTTCGTCACCGGAACAGTCTTCATGCACTGCGCGAGAGGTGTCCGCGCTTTGACCCTTCTGCCGAAGCATCCAGGTTCCCCTCGGCCATGTTTAGCCCACGAGCCGACGTGGTTTGCCGTGGTGTGGCCGCTGTGTGCATAACAGCTTCTTGGAGCCACTGGTGAGAGGATTTTGTGGAACGCCTGTGGACCAGTGTGGTATACACCCTCCGGATAGAGGGCCGGCTGTAGGAACCTGAAAGGTACTACCACTAGACGCCCCACTACACCACTGTTACTACACATATAAAACAATTTCCAGTGTTACTACACATATAAAACAATTTCCTGTGAAAGAATCACATTACGTGCGAAAAGATAGCAAGAAATTATACTTGGAAGAAACACTTAATATTTCCAAAATGTACAGGCTTTATGATGATTGGTTTAAGAGTGAAAACTATCCAAATGATGTAAAAATGGCTACAAAACGACAGTACGAAACAATATTCAATACCAAATTCAATTATTCTTTTCATAAGCCCAAAAAGGATATGTGCGGTCAATGTACTTTGTATCATCAAGCCGATACTGAAAGAAAAGAGCAACTGAATGAAGCTTACACAAAGCACATTAAAAACAAAGAAAGTGTTCGTGAACTAAAAACTAAAGATAAATTGGAAAGCGACCCAGCGACTACTATTGTCGCTATTTTTGATTTGGAAAAGGTCCTGACGATTCCTCAGTCAGAGGTAGGAATCTTCCACTACAAACGGAAGTATCCAATTTATAATTTCACGATTTACAACTCATTAACTGGAAGCGGTTATTGCTATCTTTGGCATTATCAGCTTGCCAAAAGGGGTGCCAACGAAATTGGCAGTTGTCTCCTAAAATTTATCGAAAGTGAGAGCCAAAGAGGAGTCAAGAACTTTATTTTTTATTCTGATGGTTGTGCCGGGCAGAAGAAAAATAGGATTATCTTTGCTCTATATTTATATGTAGCCCAGAAGTATGGAATTACCATAATTCATCGGTATTTTGAAACTGGCCATAGCCAGTCAGAAGGTGATGCGATGCATTCACTTATCGAACGCGCAAAGAAGAATCACACAATTTTTACTACGGATCAAATGTATGGCATAATTATGAATGCAAAGATTAACGGAGAAAAGTTTCATGTTGTCGAAATGGAACAGTGCAATTTCTTTGATTTAAAAGATTTAATGGTCAAAAGATACTGGCTACGAGCAGACCAAACCAATGAAAAAGTTTTGTGGACAAAGATTCATGAAATCAAAGTTACGCAAGAACATCCAGATGTCATTTACTTTAAGTATAACTTTGACGACGAGTATCTTTCTTTGACTTCCGCACCAAACACCAGACCTGCAAGAGGAAGAGGCAAAAGGACACCCGTGGCTGATACTTTACCAGATGTGTTGAAGAATGCTTTCACAGAGCCAATCGCCTTACCAAAACCGCTGTACGATGATTTGATGAGTCTTTGCAGAACTGAACCCATTCCGAAACATTATCATTCATTTTATAATAACTTAAATTGTGTTACGGGGTCTGTAGAAGAAGTCGACATTGACAGCGAAGACTCAAATTAAGGTTTTGTATCAGCTACTACTAGAGCCACCAGTGGAAAAAAAAACATTATCATTTTTAGAATAAATAATTTGTTTGATTTGTTAACCCTGGTACTCGTAATAGCCATTTTTAGGAACTCGTATCTATATACATCCTAAAACCCTTAATCTGAGCCTAAACATAGATACCGCGGAGTACCTAACGGTAGTTTTTGGTGTATCCATGATTAGACTAAGCTTCTGAGTCTTAGAATCTGAGTACTAGGTCCTAAAAATTGCTACTACCAGAGTAAACAAAGTATTTTTTTTTAATAAAACGTATTACACTAGAAGACAATGATGTTTTAATCAATAGTTGTAGCTGGTACGAACTAAGACTATTTAACTGAAAATGTACCTTGTTTAAGATTTAATACAAATTATGTGATTTAAATGACTATAAATTGCTTTTTATTCCAAAGCTTCCCCTGTATCTTTACTTCATAGGCATTATAATTAGATCTTCTGACATTTTAATAAGGTTTTTACACAATCCTATGGAAGTACTTCATTCAAATCAATAAAAAAAGATTTTTTATTTTATTCGTTTGCCACTATCCCGTTAGGTACTAAAAATACCTACCTTTATTATAGAGTTATACATCATTCATTTTTCCTACATTATCCCAGTTTCAGATGGATCCAATCATTTTTCCAGAATTTGTGTTTGTTACATTACATTAATAGATATCTTTTTACTAATTTGAATTAAAAAAACCTTATTTCCTTTTTAATACTATGAAAAATTTATGAAAAGACAAATTAATATTTTTTTTAGGTCAAACTGCAAAAAATTTTACGTAACATTTAGTTTCATTGTTAGCATCCCAAAAAAGCAATTTGTAGATAATACGGTCAACATTAGCTAAAAATGTTTCCATTAAAAGGTGGTATTCGGCCGATACGGGCTAAAGTTTTACTATAAAACACGTCGTAAGTTTTACTTACGTCTATGGATGACTGTAGTCATTGTAACTATAAACTCGTTATTGATGTTACCATTGAAATTGCATTGCTTTCAATTTGTATTATACATTTTGCCAATTATTTATTCTAATACAGAAACATTATGTTTTTTTTTAATAACAATCAATTGGTTAAAAAAATACAATTTTTTTGACATATTATACGTTTAGCTTTGATCACTCTGTACAGAGTTACAAGCAAAATATCTTCTTTTATTTTTCCTGTAAAATTTGATTTTTTATATTACCGCTTTATTGCCCGGGGCCAGCGATATATTAATGACGCCGACTGTACCATGCCAGTATAAGGAAAATACAGGTGCGAGTATCGTAAGGTATGGCGTGCCATACGTTACACGTATAGTGCACCATGCCTTACTATACCCGCAGCAGTATCGTACGTACGCTGGTGTGGTACATAAGTATGGTTCATCGTGATTTACTGTTCCCGCACCAGTATCGCACGTACGCTGCCGTCGTAAATACGCACGGTTCATCATGCCTTACTGTACCGGCAACGGTACCTTACCTCTTCTACAACAGAAAATACGTCTGACACATCATGCTTTATTGTGCCTGTCACAGTATCCTACGTATGCCGCCATGGTGCACACGTATGGCGCACCATGTTTTACTGTGTTCGCCATAGTATAGTAAGTATGCCGCCGTGGTGCAAACGTATGACTCACCGTGCTTGACTGTGCCCGCCACAGTATCGTAAGTATGCCGACGTGGTGCAAACGTATGGCTCACCATGCTTTACTGTGTCCGCCACAGTATCGTACGTATGCCGCCGTGGTGAAAACGTTTGACTCACCGTGCTTTAATGTGGCGGACACAGTATCGTACGTATGTCGTCGCGGTGCACACGTATGTCTCACCATGATTTACTGCATCCGCCACAGCATTGTACGTATGCCGCCCTGGTACACACGTACGGCTCACCGTGCTTTACTGTGTCCGGCACAGTATCGTACGTATGCCGCCGTGGTGAACACGTATGACTCACCGTGCTTTAATGTGGCGGACACAGTATCGTACGTATGCCGTCGCGGTGCACACGTATGTCTCACCATGATTTACTGCATCCGCCACAGTATTGTACGTATGCCGCCCTGGTACACACGTACGGCTCACCGTGCTTTACTGTGTCCGCCACAGTATCGTACGTATGCCGCCGTGGTGAACACGTATGACTCACCGTGCTTTAATGTGGCGGACACAGTATCGTACGTATGCCGTCACGGTGCAAACGTATGTCCCACCATGATTTACTGCATCCGCCACAGTATTGTACGTACCCCGCCCTGGTACACACGTACGGCTCACCGTGCTTTACTGTGTCCGCCACAGTATCGTAAGTATGCCGCCGCGGTGCACACGTATGGCTCACCATTATTTACTGTGCCCACTGCAGTATCGTGCGTATGCCGCCGTGGTACACGTACGTTTCACCGTGCTTTACTGTGTCCGCCACAGTATCGTAAGTATGCCGCCGCGGTGCATACGTATGGCTCACCATTATTTACTGTGCCCGCTACAGTATCGTACGTATGCCGCCGTGGTACACGTACGTTTCACCGTGCTAAGTATACGTAGCTGGATGTCGGGCTACGTATACGTAGCCGGATGTCGGGCTACGTATACGTAGCCAGATGTCGGACTACGTATATGTAGCCGAATGTCGGGATACGTATACGTAGCCGAATGTCGGGCTACGTACGTACGTACAAAAATCGACCACGAGTAAATTACGTAACCCGCTGCATGATGAGCGTCAGTATGCTGTAGCGTTGCGACATGCGCTTCCGCGCATCGGCCAAGTAATTAGGCCACACGTGTAAATTTGGAATAAAACTTAGTCAGTAAGTTAGAACATAGCAACTTTTATAATAGTTTTTAAGGCATTCAATACACGACCATGGTCCAAGAAACATGTGTTCTGATTGACTTCACCCCCGAATGACCCCTTAAACCAGAGCGCCTACTCCGCTTTCTACATGGCGACCCATACCAGGCAAAAGCAAACCGAACATCAAGAAGAAAAATAACATTTGAAAATTGAAGAAACGAAGCGAAAAACATAACATGAAGATTAAAAATTCGAGCGAGGAAAATAAAGAATCAAAATCAAGAAAGAAGAACCAATAGAAAAAAAGAAGAACCCATTTTCAAGAAGAAAGAAGACAAAAATTCGAAGATAAATTTCAAAACAAAAGAAGAAAACCCTTAGAAGAGAAAAAATATCAAGAAAAAGCCGCCTAACCACCAAAACTCAAGAAGAAAATCAATACGATGTGCCAGGAGAAAGAAGAAAAGTTCGAGCTGTGTCCAGGGTATAGCCCGGCCAACGGAGTCCAGGGTATAGCCCGGCCCACGGAGGAGTCCAGGGTATAGCCCGGCCCACCCAGCGCAGACGACGAAATGAGCTCCAGCCTCCGCGTCCCGCCCCGCCGCCGCCCCCAGCAAGCTGTCGCCGCCGCCCGGTCCTGTCTTTTCCAACATTAAGTACACTCTACACCAAGTAATCCGCTTCTTATATTGGTCATTTAAAGATATTTTGATTGTCCACACTGTCAATTGGTATGTAAGTTTTTTTTATATTGCATAACCTGTCTGTAATGTCTGAAATAACCGAACTAGAAATAATTTTTGAAAAATTAGTAGAGATCAAAAACTATCTAATTAAAGTAGGTCCAACTAGAAGGCAATATTCCGAGGCAGCCCAGCAAAAATTCAATGAGAATTTGCAATTGTACAGTCGTTTGGAGTCTATTTCGTCTTCAGTAAGAGCTAAAATCGAAGAAGGGTTTTTTCAAGACGAAGATATTCGTACAGTAAATCAGTTAATCGGCGATATTCAACAAATTTATCGCTATATCTTGAGCTTGTGTGTAACCGCAACTGAAGAGGTAGGTCATCCTAAAAGTGTACATAAGCAGACAGAAACTTCAAAAATGGCGTCAGAAAATTTTGACATAAAAACGGCAATCGCCCTTTTACCCGTTATGACAGGCCAGGAGCAGGTCACTAACCAGTTGATAGATAGCATCCAGTTATACAGCTCTATGCTTAATGATGCTGCTAGGAAACCACTCATAGAGTTTGTTTTAAAAACGCGTCTATCTGCAAATGCGAAACTCAGACTCAGGACGAGTTATGAGTCAGTAGAGTCAATGTTAAGAGATATGCGCACACTATTAATTCAAAAGAAATCAGCTGTCGCGCTCCAGTCTCAGATTTTTGCCGCCACGCAAGGTCGTAGGTCGATAGACAAGTACGGCTCCGAGTTAGAGCAATTGTTAGTCAATTTGACCCTAGCTCAGTCAGACGGAGACGACCAAAAATATGACGTCCTCCGTCCACTGAATGAAAAAATAGCTATCAAACGCTTCGCCGACGGTTTGAATAACTCCCGTCTAAACACAATAATTGCTTCACGCCAATTTAGTTCGCTTCCGGAAGCCATCCAAGCCGCAGTTGACGAAAATTCGTATGACTGACTAACTATTTATACGCTATTTATTTAAAACGCGGATTACGAGCAATATTATAATTTTATTCTCTTTTTTTATCGATGCCCTAGCCTAGCTGGGGATCGACTCACATCTAAAACAAAACGTAACGATTCCCTTCAAAATAAGACGAGAAGGCTCTGCCAGCCAGCTTCTATAAAGAAGAATCGTTACATTTCCCCCCCGGTTATCATAAAATTTTAATTACAATTAAAATTTACCCTAGTTAACACACTTCGGTAACCTAACGTCAGTCATCTGTCCTACAGTGTCGGGGAAATTGTACAATCCCGGCGAACGCATGACGCTCCGTTACTAATTCGGTCAGTGTGCCAAAACAATTCAAAGACCAATCAAGACAATCTATTAGTCAACATTGATAAAACCTCCAAGTTATTTACAATTAAAACACAAAAGAAAATTGGTCTATGACTGAACGGACAGACCCCCTCTCGGCCAAACCCAACAAAAAACCGAGAAGACACCATCGAACGCCGCTTCAAGTTTCACAATTATAAGTCCTACCTACCCCATGAACTTAAATAAACTAGCTAGACATTCTACAATCTTAAAAACTTAAATAAACTATCGCACTTCACTTTAACCGAACGACACTCTACCTGCCTACTCCTGTTAAAGTTGTGAGGATTCTACCTTTGAAATAGTGAAATGGCAAAGCTTCTGTGGTCCGGACTTCCTTTTCAAGAAACCGCATCAAATAAGCAAGACCAATATCTCTAATCAAATGCACAATGCAACACTCTCTTCTAAATTCTGGACTACCAGCAGTCGATAAATAATCCCATATCAAAACCTGTCTCTACTTTTTGTTGAACACTGATCCAAGCCCATGTTGAACTCGCCAAAAGCCAACAAAGCTTCCTCACCAAGCTATGCTTGTTATGTGAAGGGAGAGTCAACCTATAGACTTGTACCCTAGAATCAACAACCCTAACGGCTACCTATTCTTTAGCTTTTCGTTATTTAAAAATACGATTGTTAAGGTTGAGATCTTTGTAAAAGGGCCATTCAGTGGGCCAGGTGAGCAAAGGAACATATCTGTCCTTTGTGACAAGGACTTCATTGAATTGAGAGCATATTTGACAAATAACCACACTTCAAGTGACTTGAAGTGGATCATATTATTGAATCTATAAAAGTTTACTTAAAGGCTAAAGATGTCTATCCATATGACATTGCCGGCTGTGATAGAGAGCACTGGGGCAGCTGATGATGATGCCAGCAAAGGAACATATGAGATATCTGGCATCATCCCTGCACAAATAAGGGATGTGTCTATAATATCTGACGCATGGATGACCGGAATAAAACCTGGCGAATTCATAAAAGACTATAGCTCTCAATTGTTTGACTTTGCTGAACTCTGTGCAACTTTCAAAACGTTCTGCAAAGATTTCGAAGAAGAGCTGACCGAAAATATTGAATCAAAGGCACTAGAATTTTCGGCAAAAATTTTATTTTAATACGGCCCTTTGATTAGAAATGAAAAGAAGGGCAAAGGCGACAAGGCTATTAGATTCAGATTTCCATACAAGAAGAACATGACTGAGTTGTCAATCAAGGTGGTTATAGTGTCAACTTTCAAAGATGTGACCAAACCTGAGTGTTATTGATGATAAGATGGTTATCACAATGAAGCAAGCAACACTCCTAGCTATGATGACATTTTGCAGGGTGAGTGACTTCGCTTATGCAAAAGAGGCATGCATCATAATGACACCTCTATGTGGGGCCATCTTTTCTAAAGAGTCAATCAATGAGCTAGCACAAAACCTTGGGTTGCCGCACAATGTTATTATTAAGCTTGTCAATTCAAGCACTGCCCCAAATGGACATTACTTGCCACACAGCGACATGGCATGTGCTATAGTCGCCATCATCTCTGCCACACGAGGCATGAGCACAAAAGGAGTCAGAGACCAAATGGTGAATAAAGTTGTGAAACAGTATGCTTCACAACACAAAGTATACGAAGCAACCTGATTCACTCAATTTGCTGAACATGCACTTGGTGGTGTTCCTCAAGGACTTGATTCAGCAAGCCTTATTGACAACTTCAAAAATATACAGACCTCAGTAAGGCTGAGGAAAGAACCCAAAGATGATGATAGGACCAGAAGACCTCCTGGCGGTGGATCGGGTGGCTCTGGGCCTTCAAGTGGACCAGGTGGTCCTGGTGGTACTGGTGGTCAGAGCGGAGGTGGTTATGATGGCAGCAAGCAGCAACAGCAAAAACAGGACCTAAAACCCAAAATGCCAACTGCTCCTCAACAGCAGAAAGGGAGACAATCTTCCCCAGATTTCCCTAAAGGGAGGTCTGCTGAAACAAGGCACTCACACATGGTTGATGTACATGCGTCTGGTGATTCTGTTAGTTATAATTGATACCTTATGTGTGCACACTGGAGGAATAATGGTTAGTACTACCAGTGTAACACAGTAATATTTAAAGTGAGTTGTTATTGTTATTTTATTTTATTTAATTTAATTCTAATTTAATAGTGAAATGGCAAAGCTTCTGTGGTCCGGACTTCCTTTTCAAGAACCCGCATCAAATAAGCAAGACCAATATCTCTAATCAAATGCACAATGCAACACTCTCTTCTAAATTCTGGACTACAAGCAGTCGACAAATAATCGCATATCAAAACCTGTCTCTACTTTTTGTTGAACACTGATCCAAGCCCATGTTGAACTCGCCAAAAGCCAACAAAGCTTCCTCACCAAGCTATGCTTGTTATGTGAAGGGAGAGTCAACCTATAGACTTGTACCCTAGAATCAACAACCCTAACGGCTACCTATTCTTTAGCTTCTCGTTATTTAAAAATACAATTGTTAAGGTTCAGATCTTTGTAAAAGGGCCATTCAGTGGGCCAGGTGAGCAAAGGAACATATCTGTCCTTTGTGACAAGGGCTTCATTGAATTGAGAGCATATTTGACAATTAACCACACTTCAAGTGACTTAGAAGTGGATCATATTATTGAATCTATAAAAGTTTACTTAAAGGCTAAAGATGTCTATCCATATGACATTGCCGGCTGTGATAGAGAGCACTGGGGCAGCTGATGATAATGCCAGCAAAGGAACATAATCCCTTAGCTTACAACACCGCTCAAGTCGAAAATGGCGGTTTTTACATTTGAATGCCATTGGATGTAGCTGCGTAATACGCGTCGAACCATTGGTCACTTGATAGAGATTTCAGCCAATCAGAAGCCGTAATTTAAAAAATAGTGACAGCGCTCAAGTCGGTTGGCCTCGCAACACCACACAAGTCGTTAGTCTGTCAAACTTTGCGCGCGTAAGTTCTTGACGCTCCGTGATTATTCAATTTTTATGTGAATTTTATCGCTGAAAGGTCCATGCAAGAAGTTTTAATGGAAGATTAAGAGGTAAGCTATAGAATTAAGTAATGTTTATTGATTTACGCTTATTAATATAGAAACAAAATGATAATAGAATATGTTCACTACTTACGCGGTGTTTACTAACAATTTTTTCTTAACTTAGGCGGTGTTTCAAAATGTATTTTATTTCTTTTAGGATACTCAATAATTAAAAATACACTATGGATGAAGAAGAAATTGGGCTAAGTTTTCCAATCTATACCCTTTAGTTGAGACTTGGAATTAATACCGGTGAAAGGTCTATAAATAAAAAGTTTAGATATTAAATGCCAGCACCTGAAACTCCTTTGTTTTTGAGATATTAATTTTTGAAAACCCACAATATCTTACGCATTTACACCATTTTGACAACTTGTACGTTTCGGAACGGACGCCGCGTTTCGTTTCGCGTGTCGGGTAAACTTACTTCTGGTGAAACTTTATTACAACTTAACAAAACTTGATTGGAACTTAGCCTAAATATCTAATATAGATATCATGTTAAAGAATTAAAAATACATTATAATTTCATAATGAAATTATAAATAATTTAATTTAAGTTAAAAAAAAAGTTAAATTCATATTAGTGATATTATGTGAAATGGAGCGTTATTTTTCCATCCGCCATCTTGTTGTTTGGCAAGAAATCACTCATTGTTTGTCTACTTAGCACTTGAGATCGTTTTTCGTACTCCTGTCTGAGATACAACGTATGACTACTATGGCGTCCTCCCAGCCCTTGGTTTCGAGTTCTGCTGCTTCCCCGCCTGAATAATCGAGTGTAGTGCAAGTGTTGGACTCTTTCGAGCCGCTTCCTACGAGCTCTTCTTCAGTGCCTCCGTGTCTGCCTGTGGAATCGAGTGTAGTGCAAGTGTTGGACTCTTTCGAGCCACTTCCTACGAGCTCTTCCTCAGTGCCTCCGTGTACTTCAGATGTCGACCAGCTTGATGAATCGAGTGCGGTGGTGGACTCTTTCGAGCCATTGCCTGGAAGCTCTTCGTCACAACCCCATGCTGTATCCGGATCATCTGGTCGAAGAATAAATTACCTCTCTGAGGAATTGAGGTAAGTCCCACTTGGTTACTGAATAGATGGGCAAAAACACAATTTGGTTACTGATAGGTCCAAATGGCTTCAAATCAAACTCGGCGCGCCCTATTTCCATGCAGTGGTTGTGGTTACCTCCCTAGAGTGTATATGAAAAGCCGGAGGCGCGGAGGGCGGGCAGCCCCCGTCCGCTGTAACAAAGCACAGGCACCCATGCGAGCCGTAGCGGCTGAGGCTGGTCGCCGAAGGCGACCAGCAAGCCGAAGCTGCGAAGGTGAGCATAGGAGCCTGTACTTTGTTACGCAAGGATGGAGGGGCTGCATTCCCCGTAGCGCCGGAGCTTTTGCAGTAGTAAAATCAGGCCATTTACTAACATTAATCCAATATAGGTCGCATCTCCACGATAAAGTACTTGGTTACTGGATAGGAAACATGGGCAAAACTGTAGTTTATTTTGTTAGGTTGACGGTGATAAAAGGAAAAAAAAAACTTATGTAACTTAATTTTCTTTGTTTGTTTTAGGTCTCACTGGAATCTACGGCGAATATAGTCGAGACTGGGAACACACGAACAATGCGTCTAGTTTGCCATGCAAAGAAATTTGCTGCCACGGGAGAAGATGTGCAAACAGCACAAAAAACTGATGACGTTGTCCGAGGGACCAACATTTGGGCAATTCGGTGTTTTCCGTTGCCGGAAAAGCAACTGCCGCACCAAAGCTGTGTCCAGAGCCACTGGGACTTGGTTCGAAAATGCTCATATAGCAACACCCTTGATATTTGAGCTCATGTACTCATTCAGCGACAATCACTCCTACGACCAAGCGCGAAAAAATGCTGCAGCTGATGATAGAGAGACGGTGCCTTCCACAACAACCATAGCGGATTGGTATAGTTACTGTAGAGAAGCTATTAGTGTTTATGAGTTAGAGCATCAGGAATCGGACGGAAAGATAGGAGGAATAGGAAAAATTGATGAAAGTAAATTCGGTAAACGAAAATATAACCGTGGCCGCATGATTGAAGGCCACTGGGTTATCGGTATGATAGAGAATGGGAGTGATGATTTGCGGTTAGAAGTGTGTCCCAACAATGAGCGATCTGCTGAAATACTGGTGCCACTTATTCAAAAGCATGTCACGGAAGGGTCTGAAATTCATACCGACTTTTGGAGGGCATATGACAGTCTGCCCCAACATAACTATGTCCACAAAAAAGTTAATCACAGTGATCCAGAAAATAGATTTGTGGCACCAGATGGAACACACACTCAAAGAATTGAGAGCCAGTGGCGTGGACTGAAAAGAGCCTTTGGTAAAGATCAATATAAAGGCAATTTCACGGACTGGCTCATAGAATATTCTTGGAGGAGAAAAATCCGCATAAATCACAAGGACCCATTCGAAGAATTATTAAAAGCTATAGAATATATATATAAGGTGTAATAGTATTAAAATATTTAAGTACAATTAAGTTAGAATATAATTTTTGCAATAAAGTAACAAAAACAAAGTTTTTTTGGATTTCAATTTAGTGAATAAGTACTAATTCATGTGATAATCTAATATTACAGTGTATGTTTACTAAATTTAAGCTAGAATAAGGTTTTTAGTAATAAATTGACTGATATTTGGTCAACATAACCTTAAAATTTGTTTTTCATTTTTCTCAAAAACTATTTGCTTTCAGCATCCCCCTTTACCAGGGGGGCTTCCCCCGCCCCCCCCCCCCCCCCCTCCTCCCCACAACCCTTAACTAAACGGTAGATATTGGAAATTCCAACCAGAAATTGATTCCTGGAGTAATCTGAGTTCAGGTGATGAATTGTTATGTGCCCAATTACATTTACAATTACAAGAATCAGGACTGATGTCAAAACATAAACGGCGTAAACTAAGTTGCAAAGAAGATAAAAAAAGAATTAAACTAGGTTAGTATTGAAGGTTTGTTTTGAGGTCCACATTTATTTCTTGTTATTTACATTTTTAGTGCAATAATTCCTATTATTTGTTTTAGATTTGAAGCAAAAAGATAACACTAGTTCTTCTGATACCAAAGCATGCAATTCTTCTACTAAATACGAAATGATTGCAACACCAATAAATGATCAAAACTTCGGGGAGTCCATAAAAAGTATTTTAAGTAGCCAGGACAATGTAATCTCAATATTAGATCAAAACATGGACTTGGATATTGAAAACATTGACATTAACAATCTACAAGTTATAGAAAAAGTTGGTAATGATTTCATTGATCTGCAACAGGAACCACCCGAATTTGCTACGGTGGCCATCGAGTATCTTGAGTCTTCTGTATTGGATGTAGCCAATATCACGGTAGAAAATGAGAACGTTGTACAAGAACTAGGAAATGCTGTCCTTAATATAAATTCTGTTAAATCTTTCCCTACTTCAAACCAAGATATTCTCGTATCTACGAATACTCAAGACCCAGTTTCTGATATAGTCACAAACAATACTCAATGTACAGATAAAAATAATACAACCCAAAACAATATGCAGCAATCCAATGTCTCTGCTACTCCATCGTGTTCTTCAAAAGTGATCATACTCAGTGATGTTCCCTATCACGGTGATTTGTTAAGTCATAAAAAACGACAGAACAAGGCGTCAAAAGACCCAAAGAAATATAAACGCAATATTAATAAAGAATTACGGATGAAAGGTGAAAATTATTTGGGATACAGAAGAGACAGAAAAGCAAAGATTAATGAAACATTTAAAGTGAAACAAGACGTATTTAAGCCTGCAAGATCCATGAAACCACCGTGCACTTCTGCGTTTTGCAAGAAATCTAAACTCAGGTCATGTGACAACATAAATGAAGAACAGCGGAAACATTTGTTTGAAAATTTCTGGCAGAATATGAACTGGGAGCAGCGAAGATCATTTATAACTTCACACGTTAACAAAATACCAAAGAAAATTACTAAAAATCCAAAATCATCCAAAAGAACTGATAGTCGAACTTACGTTTTGACGATTGATAACGTACGTCACCAAGTCTGCAAAAAAATGTTCTTGGCTATTGGTTTATCAGATATTGGTTGACAAAAACCGATTGTGCTATGCCTCCCGATTCATCTACTTCAACCAGTAATCGCAGAAATCCAGAGAAAATTGAAGACCACAAATATATTGAAAAGTTTTTAGCAGATCTTCCAAAGATGCCGTCGCATTACTGTCGTGCTAAAACATCACGAGAATATTTAGAACCAGTTTTCACGAACATGACACAGCTTTATAAGACATATAAAGAGAATTGTGAATTAGAGGGTAGAGAATGCCCTGGCCGTAAATTATTTGACAAAATATTTTTGAAACTCAATCTGAGCCTATTCCACCCAAAGAAAGATCAATGCGATGTTTGTTGCAGTCATAAAACTGGAAACATTACGGATGAAGAACACGCTGAACATGTTCTGAAGAAAGATCGAGCTAGGAAAGAGAAAGATACTGACAAAGGAATTGCACAGTCCGGAGCTTGTCACGTGTTCACACAGGATGTTGAATCGGTAAAATTGGCCCCGTATCTTCAAGCTAGTGCAGTTTACTATAAAACTAAATTATGCGTCCATAATTTTACACTATACAATATAGCAACTAAGGAAGTAATGTGTTATTGGTTCGATGAGTCAAATAGCACGCTTGAAGCCTCTGTGTTTGCTTCATGCTTAATAGACCATTTAGAGAAGGTTTTGAGTCAGAAATTATTGCCTGTGATTTTATATTCCGATGGCTGTTGCGCTCAAAATCGCAATGCTACCTTAAGTAATGCTTTATTACGTTTAGCGATTGAAAAAAATATTGTGATTACTCAAAAGTATCTGGAAAAAGGCCATACTCACATGGAATGTGACTCGGTACACAGTGCAATAGAGTGCAAATTAAAAGGTAAAGAAATTTTCCTTCCACAACAATACATGGCAATAAGTAAAATTGCTAGGAGTGATCCTATGCCTTACGAAGCTCGTTATTTGGACTATAACTTTTTCACAGACTTTTCGAAAGAATTGATTTATAAATCTATACGTCCTGGTAAAAAAACAGGTGACCCAGTCGTCACAGATATACGTATGCTAGAATACAGACCAAATGGCACAATTTGGTGCAAAGTTGATTTTGATAACGAGCTACAGCCGTTACCACATCGTCCCACGCCAATTAACAACATTAAACAAATAAATGGCCTGCAGAAATTGTACGCAGCTAGAATACCAATTACAAAGCGGAAGTATCAAGATTTGCAAGACCTAAAAAGTGTATTACCACCTAGTTGCCATTCTTTTTATGATGACCTTCCGCAGAGCAATCGCTAAAGACTGAAACTTAGATTAGACTAGAGATTTCGAGTTATTCTTTATTATTTTTATAATTTTATTAATACTATTTATATCTTGTTTCTTTGGAGTTTATTAAAGACTAAAACTAATAATTCAAAATATTTACCTATAATAATAAAAAAATATAATTGCATTTTCGCACTAACTAGAAGTTCCTATGTTACCAAACAACTTTAAGTAATTTATATCAACAATGTGATTCTTAAGATTTAAGTTATAGATACCTAATGTTATAAAGATTTGTTAATTTTCTTGAAATATTTCCTAATAAAAGCTTTTCTTTGGAAATCATCTTTTATTTAATATCTTAATCCCTAACATTTCCGCAAACAACACCGCCTAAATCTAATAAAATATTAGTCAACACAGCTCAAGTCATAAAAAACAAGTTAAAATAAAGTAAATTGTCAATATAAGTATAAATAATTATTTCTTAACCGCTAACTAGAGTATGTATTAAGTTATGACAGGAATAATCCCCAGATTTATTAAAATAGACAGTTTTTTACGTCTCCTGTAAAGTTGGTAAAAATGACTTAGGCGGTGTTGTAAGCTAAGGGACGTGAGATATCTGGCATCATCCCTGCACAAATAAGGGATGTGTCTATAATATCTGACGCATGGATGACCGGAATAAAACCTGGCGAATTCATAAAAGACTATAGCTCTCAATTGTTTGACTTTGCTGAACTCTGTGCAACTTTCAAAACGTTCTGCAAAGATTTCGAAGAAGAGCTGACCGAAAATATTGAATCAAAGGCACTAGAATTTTCGGCAAAAATTTTATTTGAATACGGCCCTTTGATTAGAAATGAAAAGAAGGGCAAAGGCGACAAGGCTATTAGATTCGGATTTCCATACAAGAAGAACATGACTGAGTTGTCAATCAAGGTGGTTATAGTGTCAACTTTCAAAGATGTGACCAAACCTGAGAGTGTTATTGATGATAAGATGGTTATCACAATGAAGCAAGCAACACTCCTAGCTATGATGACATTTTGCAGGGTGAGTGACTTCGCTTATGCAAAAGAGGCATGCATCATAATGACACCTCTATGTGGGGCCATCTTTTCTAAAGAGTCAATCAATGAGCTAGCACAAAACCTTGGGTTGCCGCACAATGTTATTATTAAGCTTGTCAATTCAAGCACTGCCCCAAATGGACATTACTTGCCACACAGCGACATGGCATGTGCTATAGTCGCCATCATCTCTGCCACACGAGGCATGAGCACAAAAGGAGTCAGAGACCAAATGGTGAATAAAGTTGTGAAACAGTATGCTTCACAACACAAAGTATACGAAGCAACCAGATTCACTCAATTTGCTGAACATGCACTTGGTGGTGTTCCTCAAGGACTTGATTCAGCAAGCCTTATTGACAACTTCAAAAATATACAGACCTCAGTAAGGCTGAGGAAAGAACCCAAAGATGATGATAGGACCAGAAGACCTCCTGGCGGTGGATCGGGTGGCTCTGGGCCTTCAAGTGGACCAGGTGGTCCTGGTGGTACTGGTGGTCAGAGCGGAGGTGGTTATGATGGCAGCAAGCAGCAACAGCAAAAACAGGACCTAAAACCCAAAATGCCAACTGCTCCTCAACAGCAGAAAGGGAGACAATCTTCCCCAGATTTCCCTAAAGGGAGGTCTGCTGAAACAAGGCACTCACACATGGTTGATGTACATGCGTCTGGTGATTCTGTTAGTTATAATTGATACCTTATGTGTGCACACTGGAGGAATAATGGTTAGTACTACCAGTGTAACACAGTAATATTTAAGGTGAGTTGTTATTTTATTTTATTTAATTTAATTCAAATTTAATAGTGAAATGGCAAAGCTTCTGTGGTCCGGACTTCCTTTTCAAGAAACCGCATCAAATAAGCAAGACCAATATCTCTAATCAAATGCACAATGCAACACTCTCTTCTAAATTCTGGACTACCAGCAGTCGACAAATAATCGCATATCAAAACCTGTCTCTTCTTTTTGTTGAACACTGATCCAAGCCCATGTTGAACTCGCCAAAAGCCAACAAAGCTTCCTCACCAAGCTATGCTTGTTATGTGAAGGGAGAGTCAACCTATAGACTTGTACCCTAGAATCAACAACCCTAACGGCTACCTATTCTTTAGCTTCTCGTTATTTTTTTTTACGGTCTTGCAACCATTGGGTTCTGGACCTTTTATACAAATGGCCCGGCCTCGCTGCCTCTCTCTGCAGCTGCTTTGCCATCTCTATAGCTCCTCACAGCTTTAAGCCCGTTCTCTCGTACAACATGAAAAACAAACACAGCATTAGATCATAATATTTACATTTTTTACAGTCAAAGCTATACTAATATCCTACTAAAGAATCTTTTCATACAGGTTACATGTACTACACTCTCTATCTGGCTATTAATTCCTACAACCACATAATTTACTGGAGAAGTGCGTCTAATAATCCTATATGGACCTTTGTACATCCTACATAACTTCTTCTTCTTGTCCGTCTCCTAGGACAAAACATAATTATCAGCAGCCTTTTTTTTCTCTTTCGTGCCCTGACAATTTTTCCCGTGGCTCTGCACGTTATGAGTTTAAATGGATTTCCTTTATTTTGAGCCTCATCACGTAAGACCTGAATACCAGCCTTCAATTCACCATCATTTTGAAACAGTGGCTCTCCACCACATATGGACAAATGAGGCGAACACTTACTTGTTGCTTGCGCCGTTGTTTTAGGTCTCTCACCTATGACCTGGGCCTGGTTTTCCACGATTTTCCTGTGAGTTCCCGAGTCTGGATAAGGAGACTCGTGGATCGGATTCTCATCAGCCATCTTTAATTCCACTTCTTCCAAATTACATATACCTAAACCTTCCTTTTGACACGCAAATTGTTCACGATACTTTTCCAACAGCCCTGTCAAACTTCGTTTTTGAAAATCATCCGACTCTTTTCCCAAACCAAATTGTCATTTTTCATACTCAAACTCATCCTCCTTTGGGTAAAACTTATCCTCCTTTTGTTCCACAAAGCCCAATCTAGAAGCAGAGATGGTTGCTGATTTAAAATCGTGTGAAAATATTAAAAGAGGTACACCAATGTTTTCCTTGATTATCGATGAGACCACAGATGTTTCATCTACATCGACGCTTGCAGTGGTAACGAAATATTACTCTGAAAAAAATCTCGAAGTAAAAACAAAATTTTTGACTTTGGTTGACTTGCAAGGGGCTGATGCACAGTCATTATTTGATGTACTTTCCGGGGCTTTAACTAATGCTAACCTTAGTATTAAAGATGCTATAGGCTTTGGTGCTGACACTACTAACGTTATGTTTGGAGAACAAGGTGGTATTATTGCAAATTGTGTGCCAAATGCGTAAACGCATGAGATCAATGAAACACAAGGTCTTGATTAATACCCTGACAGACAGCAATGCTATACAAAAACTGTCGAAAAAGATCACTCCGACGTTTGCTTTGTTATTAAAAGCACAATTAAGGAACTGCACAAAAAAATCTACTGGTCGGAGATGGTGCAAAGAAGACAAAATAGTGGCTTTGAGACTGTACAAAAGGTCTCCAACCTGCTACAGATTATTGAGAAGACTTATGAAATTACCGTCTCCTAGCACACTTAAGGCATTACTTAATAGAGTGCCTTTTTCGGTTGGTGTTACCCAAGCTGTATTAAAAGTGTTGAAAAATTTCACACAAACACAACATCCAGCAGACAACAATTATATACTGATGTTTGATGAAATGTCACTCAAAAAACATTTCAATTATAACTCGAAGGAGGACATAATAGAAGGATACCAAGACCATGGTATACAAGGGAGGTCTCCAAATGTGGCAGCATATGCATTGGTAGTTACGATTGCAGGCATAAGAAAGCCTGTTAAACAGCCCATAGCACACTACTTCTCAAGTGGATTTTCTACTGCAGACAGACTCGCTGTGCTTTTAAAGGAGGTTGGTACACACATTTAGTATTATTATAGTAACACATTTTTTTAGTAAAGTAGGCTTGTGAAGCTAACTTTACCAATGCGGAAAGATCAATAATTAGCAAAAGCAATTTCTATGGGTCTCTTTGACTTTGTACAACGTCTTCTTGAAATGACTCTCCAATAAGGAGCAGCAGTCAGCCCTCATGGCTGTCCTGAATATTCACAGCCATATATTTTTTCTCCTTTTGGTACAATTTTTTTCTTTTATTTCAGATACTGCACCAATGCTTTGAAGCAGGCATAAATATATGTGCCACCGTCTGCGATATGGATGGAGTGAACAGGCGAGCCCTCTCAAATTTGGGTGCTCCACCGGCATCCATATTTTACAGTGGATAATAAGGAAATTGTGGCACTTTATGACACTCCACATCTTTTGAAATGTTTTCGAAATTTGTTTATGCAACACCAATATTTCCTCTGGGAACAAGGTGGGCAGAGGTATGAATACATTATATTATAATTACACAATTTCAATGCAGTAGAATATTTATAGAACATGTATTAAAGCTTCACTTTATTTTCTTACAGGTGTGGCCAAATGGTCACATATAGAGAACTTTTTCGAACTGGATCACAAAAACCCTTTTTTCGTTTTTGCTCCTGGCTTGACGAAAGATCATTTAAATCCGAACGCCAAACAAAAGATGCGCGTGAGACTGGCTGCGCAAGTTCTGAGCCATACTGTCACAGCAGGGCTCTATGCCAAAATGTCTGAAGGTGTGTACCTACTTATTTATAATCATTTCAATAACCTGTTTCCTCTACGAAATTATTATCATTAGTGTCAACATGGGTCCAGTAAAAGAAGGAATACGAAGAGGAACTATATTGCTCTTTAGAAGGACGAAAAGTTGAAAACCGAAGCATATTTCCTACAAAAAATATTAAATCAGACATTTTACTCATTTATTTATTTTTTAATTCCAGGAGCGCTCAGTTGTGGTTACGGGAATGGTTACATCTGCCATGGACAAGCTTTTTGATTGCCTGAATAGTGACACCGCGGACCTACGAAGAGGAAAACTTCACGCCACAAACATGACCTCAAAAAGTCCACATTTGGCACAATTTTCAGAAATGAAAAAGTTTTTTAAAACCATGAAGTTTGTTGGGTGTCTACGGACGCCTCCATCCCTAGATGGCTGGGTTTGGACCATAAACGTTGTTGAACGTCTGTTCAAAAAAATTTCGTCAATACATACAATGTAAAGAGCCTGGCCACAAGACGTTTGCAACAGGATCCATTGGAAAATTTGTTTGGTTGCATTCGTGGTAATTGTGGGTCCAATGCAAATCCAACTATAGGACAGTTTGTGGCTGGACTGAAAACCGCTATTATTAGCAGTTTAGCCCGTATCGGGACCACGGGTAATGTCATAATCAACAATTTTGATACATTATTGTCACCTTCTGTGAAAGAAAAAGGGACCGTTTGTGAAGGCTTATCGGCAGAAACAGCATCTGAGGGCATCGCCTTCTCTTCTGTAATAGAAGTAAACATAGAAGAGGACAATGCAGAAATTCAAGCTTGTGCTTATGTGTGTGGGTTTTTATTAAAAAGATACCCATTACAACCTGCGAAGATTGCAGAAAATGTTTTCACAATGTCATACTTTTGTAGAATGCCGGCAATATAATGAATTTAAAAAAAGTTTGAATTATGCCAATAAAAATATGATTGCTTGTGTGGAGTCCTGTGCAGCGATTATTAATACTTTTTTGATTGATAAAGGATACACAAATAATTTAAAGAAGACAATAAAAGAAAAAATCATAGAGGAAATAAATTTTGAATTTATTAACCAATGTACAATGCACAGGGCCAAAAATCTTAAAGTTTTAATTGACAGTGTTTTTATTATATGTGTGAAGAGGTTTTGTGTATTAAAAAACCGTTCGTTTGCTGAAGAAGCTTCAGCAGCGGCACTCAAAAGAAAAATTAAGATAATTTTACACAAATAATATAATTTGGGGCTTTCTTCTTCTCTTAGTGCCATCTCCTATCGGAGGTCGGCTATCATCTGGGCCATTTGGGTTAAATTTCTATAAAAAGTTCACAATTTGTAATTTGTGTAGAGAATGAGTATGTAGTCTTGTATTATTTTTTCGGTTGGTTTACAATGAAGTGTTGAATAAATGTTTCACTTCAATATTTTGTTGTTTTATTTTATTTAATCATAAAAAATTATATTTTGGATGAATAAACAATTTCATTTGCAAACTCAGAAGCTTTTTACAAGTCATGTAGTTATTGTAAAAAGATTCTGAGTTTGCAAATGAAATTGCTTCTTCATCCAAAATATTATTTATGTAGAACTAAAATCGAACATTCAAATTTTGCCGCCGCCACTAAGTTGCTGTGGGCAAACTCCAGGTGGCGCTAGTACGCACATTGTTTTTTTTTATGTAGTTCAACTTCTTAAGCACGCGGCTAGCGGACTGAACGAAGTGTCCGGCGACTCGGCGAGTGAGTGAGTGCAATGAGCCCAATGCCGCGCCATCGGCTATTCATTCAATCAATTACGAATGTTTTTGTTTTGCATGCGCTGTAGGGTAGGGTGGTGTAAGATTGCGCGGGCGGTAAGATTGCGCACATACCTTTACTCGACACCAGTGTGAAACACGCAGCCAACTTCAGTCGTGTTTTGATCAGTCACCGTACCGGCATGTGATTCCGAAAAAATATTGAGTTTGAAAACGGAGAGATCAGGTGAGTTTAAAGCTGATGTAATTTCAACGTTTTGTTGATTGATTTACTTGTATTTGCCATCTGACTACTGGCTTGTGACAACGTAGTTCAATAGTTTTCTAAGAGATGGCAGCACTATCTTGATAATTTATTTGAATGCCAAATGTGTAAGTTTTCGCACTACGAGGGTGGATAAGGTTGCGCGCGCAATCTTACACACCACTGAGCGTGTAAGACTGCGCGTGATATTTTCATTCATTTATAACAATTAATATTGATTGTTTTAATGATTTTATGATTCGTCACTTTGTTGCAGGATGTCACGACGACCAAGAAAAACTAACCGTAAAGTTTGCATGGCCTCCACCATCGAGGCTGCTCGTAAGCGCATTCAAGATGGAGAGAGCAAGAAACAGGTGGCTTTATCTTTAGGGATGGCAGAGTCATCTCTAAGACACTGCTTGCAGCAACAAAAATCTGCAACAATGCTTGGTAGATTTGATGCTACATTCAGTGCCGAAGTTGAAAATGGTTTTTGTGACCACTTGAAGATCCTAGATGAAATGTTTTTCGGCCTGACTGGGAAACAACTGCTTTCGAGTTTGCCGAAAAACATAAAATACCCCACCGCTTTAACCAACACTCCAGAACGGCAGGGAAAGAGTGGTTACGTGGTTTTATGAAGCGCCAACCTGAAATGTCTCTTCGTCAGTCAACATCCACAAGCATCGCCGGAGCTATCGGTTTCAACAGACCACAAGTAGATTGGTTTTATGTGAAAATGTCAGCTTTGATGGATACCAATTTCCTCCGCAATCCATCTACAATATGGATGAAACTGGTATTTCTACGGTACCAACCCGAACACCCAGAGTGCTTTCTATCAAAGGAAAACGCGCTGTGAATAAAATATCCAGTGCAGAGAGAGGCCTCAATGTAACTGCTGACAATGCGGTTTCTGCAACTGGTCATTTCAGTCCCTCGGCTATCATTTTTAAACGTGAAAGGATGAAGGCAGAGCTGCTCGATGGTGCACCAGTCGGGTCAATCGGCATGGTTTCTGACTCGAGCTTCATTAACGGGGATCTCTTCATAGACTGGCTATCGCATTTCAAAGATCATACCCGGCCATTTAAAGATCACCCAGTTCTGCTGATTTTAGATAATCACATGTGTGACTTGTGTGATTTGTTCGCTGAAAGTCAACAAAATAACATCGTTGCATTGACGCTACCACCTCCAGCCACATTGACGCAGCCACAAAATGCAACCTCTAGACAGGGGATTCCATGGTGCAGTTAAGAAATACTATGCAGGTGAATGTGAAAAACGGCTCAGGAATCATCAAGAGCAATAATTAAATTAAGAAAAATCTTTTGAAATCGAACGAAAAACGTTAAGTAGTCCGCTTTCCGCAACCATTTCTTTCACTAGTCTTCGAGACGAACGTCGACGAGATGAACGACGAACGTTTCTCTCGTTTGATGAATGTTTCTCGGTTCGACCGTCCTGTGCGCATTACCCGTCCCCATACAATGAAACCAGTTGCGAACGAGGACCGTTTCGAGGACTAGTTTTCGTTCTAGAAAAATTGCGTTTCGTCGTCGAAAAATTTGACAACGACCCACTACTAGTTGGCACAGAGTACATTATGTTACGGCACAGTCCACAGATTACATAGATAACTGGCAACGACCACTTCATTTTAAATACATTGAAATTGAAATACAGTCATGGAAATATTTATGTTTAAATATTTACATATATAACGGAGCAGGAACACAGGTGTTATTTTTAAAAGCTGCGACATCAGCATCGCTGATGTCGCAACTTTCCCTGTCACTCATGGGTGGAGGAAAAACGCAAGAAATAAACGGTAATCAATGTATAATGAACACACAATAGAAATCAACATAAATCAGAGATAGCTAAAACTGTAAAAACCACTTAGCTTAGCACAGTAGATGTCTTCTTAAAACACACGACGGCAGCTCAGGCAAAAAGCCCCGGCGCCGCGATTAATTTGGTTTTTATCATTGAAAAATCCCCGCCAGAAAACCTAAGACCGGACATGCACACCACGTGACGTCACGTGCTGTGATTGGCCGGGCTCAGCTCTTCCGGCGAGAAGATTCCACGATTTGTTAAAACCATGACAAACATGAATACTCTTATTTTATTTACACATCTAAATCATTAAAGATTAATTAAAGCAGACCTTATTTAAATAGCCTAGATTTATAGAACCATTATAAAAAGGCTGTATCATTGAATAATCCTCGCCAGAAAGCCCAAGACCGGACATGCATAGCACGTGACGTCACGTGCTGTGATTGGCCAGCCTCAGCTCTTCCGGTGAGAAGTTTCCGCGCTTTGTCAAACATGACTACTCTTATTTTATTTACACATCTAAATTATCAAACATTAATTAGTAATTTCTGTAATTAGTGCGTAATTTCTAATTGACAGCAATTGATTTACTCTCACAATCAATCGATCATTACTTAAACTGTTATTGTTTTAATGTAAAACTATTTATGGGATAGTTCCAAAAAGCAACAGCATCACTTAGCATTATTTGAAACAACCAGGAAGTAATCATTGCATTTGTGTAACTTTTAATAGAGTTAATCTTATAATAAATTTAACATGACTAAAAAGCATATTATTTTAATGCAAAACGTATTATGCAATGATTACTTCTACATTAATGTCACTTAGGATTTATTAAAACTTTATCAAAGAACTGTACGTATGTAGGTAGGTGCTTATCTGTTTATTTTTAGGTGACGAAAACTTCTTTGCGCCGATATATATATAGATTTGTCATATTGCTTCCAGTATTTAGTATTTAGTATTTTTGGTATTTACATTTGTAGTAACTCAAAATCAGATGGCGCTAGTATCATTGAAACCAAATGTCAAACTACCGTGTATGAAAGCGTGACCCCCCTGCATCATGCATGTCTCTGTGTACGTGCTAAGTTGCTAGCTAATAAGATATTCCCTACTATAGGAGGGGGCATGGGTAGTAAATATATTTTAATTATTATAACGTGCGTTATTGCTGCTGGATATATGATATGATTCGTGTTTTTTAATGTAGGCTTTAATTTTTTTCTTTTAATTTGTTTTGCCTCAGTTGTTGTACATGTGATGTTTTTTTGTAGGGGCTGCCGTGGTAGGAGGCATATTTTTCTTAAAATTATGGAAGACATTGAAGAGATATTGGAAGAAGAACCGCAGGCATCAAGTAGTGGAACTTCTCGTAGAAGATAAAAAAGTCCAGGCACCCCTGAGAAAACTAATAAACGTAGAGGAGATAGCTGTTTAAACGAAAAACATAAGAAACAGAACTATAAAACGGAATGGGAGGCAATACTTGAATTATGTGCTTTTAAAGGGAACAAAGCGCAGTGTAAGGTTTGTAGCGTAGAATTTACATTATTAGAAACCATTCTAAAAGTTTAAAACATAAAAAAATCGAACAGCTGAATTGGATAAAATTCTGTTCAAAGGACCATGTTGCAATTTATTCAAATCTCGGACAGAAATACTGCTGAAATTAAAGTAAAAGAAGCCGAGCTACGTACTTGCGCATTTCTTGCCGAGCACAATATTGCTCTGCGTGCTGTGGATGATTTGATTCTAAGAGATAAGGCATGTTACCCTGATTCAAAAATTGTGCAAAACAATAATCTTGGAAGAACTAAAGCTACAAACATAATTAAACATGTAATTGGTCAGTCTCATTTTGAAACATTGGCAGAAACTTTGTCTGCAAGGAAATTCAATATAATAGTTAAAGAATCAACAGATATTGCAGCAGTTAAGTCCCTATGTATTTGCGTCCGCTTTTTTTGTGAAGATAGGCGATTATGAATGATACACCTACTCCTACACCCGGAATACCTGCTCAGTCGGAATGAAGTCGTTGTCGGAATCGCATGTCTTTGTTCTCGGCGGTCTCTTTTGTGACACTAAGTTCTCTGTGCAAACATGGCTTCGTGTAGTGGACTACAAAAAAAACAACAATTGAATATGGAAGTAGAAGGTATGTACAATATTATAAAATTAATTTTACGTAGTTTTTTCCCTATTTCTTAACTACCCCCCAAGTTATTTCCATATTGGAAACACCTTTTTACTACTCTATTTTTTCACTAAATTTGAGATATCATAGTGGATCTGACTAAGTGTCGCACCTTGTCGCTTTTTATGTTGGCATATATTTAGGACCTTTGTGTACACGATAATATTATAAAATCGTTCACGAACGTTCATCTTTTTTTTAAAGCATTTTAAAATTTTAGGCAAAAAATTTTCAACATATGGAAATCTGCCATTTTTGCTTTCTTTTGTTACAGATCCTTCGGAGAGGGTAAAGAAACTAAAAAGATTGGAATTATACAACGCCCAATAGAAGAAAAGAGCGTTTTAAATCGCTCTTTGCGGTTTTTACAAGAACGCAGATTGGCTCAAAACAACAATTGAGCTGCCCATGTGGTCTTTTAAACCGGGAAGACCGCAAAAACAATTCCAAGAATTAAGTGAAAGGAGCAAGCGGCGTAGAACAAGAGATTTACGGGAGCAGGTACCTTTAGATGAATTGACCTTTGCTGCTCGTGTAAGTCACGGCACTTCCGGGAATACTGATACTTCAAAAGTTTTGAAAGAAATAACGGCAACTCCCACAAGAAATACCAAAGTTCGGAAAATCATTTTATCAGCCAAGAAAGATCCGATGATGAAGAAATACACACCACAAGAAGCATTGGCATTGTACGTAGAAAGTGATTTCACACGAGGACAATGGGAGCTTATCCAAGGCGATAGGAAAGATGTTTAGCCTTGTTATTCTCTCATTCAAAAGGCCAAAAAGGAGTGTTACCCGAGAGAAGAATCCATTAAAGTGACGGAAACAAGTTTTAAAGTGGACCTTCAAGCCTTATTGGACTATACAGCTTTGCGTCTGATTGATTACGTGAGTGATATTGTGCAAACATTTTCAGAAAATGAAAAAGAAAATCTGACTTTGATTTCAAAATGGGGCTGTGATGGATTGTAGTGTGTAAATAGCTTTACGTAGCCTAAGACAATATCAATTACTTATAAATGTATTTATCTACTAATAAAGGACAGTCTTGTATCAACCATCGTCTCTTTCACTTGCCTCTAGAAGGCACAACCTTACATGGCGACCCTTGCCATGCCGGGCCGGGAGTGTCAAATAGCAGCGGCGCGAGCGCATCAAAATGAACTGTGAAAAAACTATAGAGTGAAATATTTATTATATTTTTTTTTTTATTTTGATCCGGCAATAACATCATCGTAAAATGGGAAACACAAGGTCAACAACATTGAAACCACCAGAGATGAACAGAGAAGATATCATTGCGCAGATTGGATACTCTAACACTAACAGATTGGAACAGCACAAAGAAAACATGATTGGTCATGCAGCGAAGACCAATGAATACTTGTACTGGCTGATGGTCATACTGGCCGTTTTGGGAGCATTTTTCCTTGCAAGATACGTCAACAACTGCGTCAACAAGGGGATCGAGCGTCGAACACATGCCAATATGCTGCAGATGAGGAGACTGGGACAATCTGAAACTGCTTAACGTGGTGAAGTGAAATTACTTGGTGAAATTACCTACTGTGAGTTAAACGTTTAAACGTAAGAGCAACGTGACGGTGAGAAAAGACATATTCACTGAACTACAATTATGTAATTTAATACGTACATAATAACTACTGAAACTTTGAACCTATAAATAGTTATGGAGTATATCTATAATGTAAAAAGAAAATCAAACTAAGGTAGAATCGATAATAATTAATGGCCAAGGAGCTAAAAAATATATATGATAAGTTAAAGGAAATTCGTACTTACTTAGTTAAGATAAGCCCAAGTCGTAGGCATGGAACAATTTTAAGTAAGAAGTTGGAAGAGGCTAACTTTGTATTATCTGAATATAACAACTTTATTGAAGACTTAAGTGATGAGTCCAAGTTGGGTAAAATAGATAAGACCGAGATTTGTGTAGTAACGAATATTACAGAAAAGTTCGAAAAATTGTTTGAGGAAGTTCAAAGTTTATGTACTGAAACTGAAACCATGGAGAGCGTAGAGACATTCGATTTAAAAATAGCTTTGACTCTGTTCCCGGTTATGAATGACCAGGAATTTAATACAAAACAATTTTTTTTTTTTTTTTTTTATTTATTTCATGAAACTCTCAACTATCATTACAGGTAACCCTATTGCGATAGTGCAGTACAGATTTTACACAATAACAAAATGTACCTTAAATTCTAATAAAGAAATATAAAATAAATTCCATTCAATAATTAAAAAAATATATATATCAAATTTAAAAACATGTCATTAATTAAATCAGTCATAAAAATTGGATTTACGTAATTTCGGATTATAACATAGAACAAAAAGCGCATTCTTTGTGAATTCATTCAGAGAGCAACAGAAAAGGTCAGTACTTTCTGAAATACAGTTCAGAGTGCGTATAGCTCGCGTCAGAGGCGCGTCCCGCAGCAAGTTGGTGCGCGCGCTCGGCACCGCCAACAGATCAACGCCCCGTCTGCGCCACACATATCGATCTGGCACTGATAGGCTTACCATCTGTAGCACCCCTGGGTTGCAATGCATACCTCGTAATAATTTCAATATATAGGTGGCTAAGGCTAACTCCCTTCTTACCTCCAGCTGGTTATAACCGACCATGCCTAAGATGAACAAAGTAGGATACATTAAAGGATAAAAAGGATAGACTCCGTACAATTTTAAGTAAATGAACCTAATAAATTTGTTTTGAATGCGTTCCAGCATGAGCCTATATTTTTTCTCATGTGGACTCCAGATGACTGAATTACACTCGAGGTGGCTTTTTACAATAGCCTCGTAAAGAGCGCGAATGGCGGATATGTTCGTAAACCCTTGCGATTGGCGCATCACGAATCCTAGGTTTCTGAATGACTTCTTACAGACGTTAACAATATGTTCACGAAACGTTAAATCTGCAGTAAGTCTAATACCCAGGTCCCTTACTTCTGCTACACGCTGTAAAGGAGTGCCGTCCACTCGGTATTGATGCAGAAGCGGCAATCGTTTGCGACTAAAAGAGATGATCTGACACTTAGCCACGTTGAAGAAAAGCCGGTTCACATTGCTCCAGGCTACTACCCTGTCTATATCGGCCTGCAATGCAAGACAGTCAGACTCATCCTCTATCTCTCTCACTAACTTGAGATCATCCGCGAAAAGCAAGCAGGCAGAATGCGTCACCGCTTCAGGAAGATCATTTACCATTAGGATAAACTCCAAGGGTCCTAAATTACTTCCTTGGCTGACGCCAGACCTGGTGTAGTACGGTTCCGACCTATATCCGGCGCAGTCAACATACTGTCGCCTGCCCCGTAAATAGTCCGCAAAGAAGCCGAGCGTAGGGGGGGTGCAACCCGCGCGTGCCAACTTCGTCAATAAGATGTCGTTATCGACGGTATCGAAGGCCTTTTTAAAATCGAAGTACGCAACATCAACTTGCCCTCCGGCATCTACTGCTGGAACAACGCGAGTCATGAGATGAAGCAAGTTGCCTGTGGTGCTGCGTGCGGGTCGGAAGCCGTATTGTGCCTCAGACAGCTGCGGACTTACCTGTAGATGTAAGGAGCGATGTATAGCAGCTTCGAACACCTTGGCGGGGGTGGACAAAACTGCCACTGGCCTATAATCGCTCGTCTTCGTACCCCCACGACCCTTCGGTACTGGCACTACGCGAGTTAGTTTCCACCGCTCGGGAAAAGTCCCCGACCTAAGGCACATATTAAAAACATGTAATAACGGGTCAGCAAGTACCTTCCGGCAATCTTTAAAAATAAACGGTGGAATTCCATCCGGCCCTGCTGATGTTTTTGGTCCCAGCCGCGCCAGCGCATAGCTAACTTCGGCTGACTCAAGACTAACGATATGCACACGCGCTCCGTTCGCCCCACCTGCCACACTCGCCGCCTCGGGATCCAACCGCGCGGGTTCAAGATTGTACACCGAATGAAAATAACTTGCGAATTCCACTGCACATTCCCGGTTAGTTAATGTTATTCCCTCTTTAACAAGCTTTTGCCCACACGTATTCCGTTTTTTAGATTTAATGTACGACCAGAACGACTTTGGGTCGTTTGCAAGGTGATTCTGCACTCGATCACGATACAAGTCATGCGCCAGACCAGTCGCCGCTTTCACCCTAGCCCTACAACATCTGAATGCTTCATAATCCGTAGTCGATTTACTCGCCTTATACTGCTTGTGAAGCCTGTATTTCAGTTTTATGTCGCGAATGATATTTGCCGTGTACCACTCAGGGTAAGAGTACCGAGAGTTTGCAGGCTTTCGCTTTTTACTGGGAACACAGTTATCTATATGCGAATTAATGGTTTCATAAAAAAAATTTAAAACCTCTTCAGGCTCGGTAATAGAATACATTTCGGTCCAATCTGTATTTGCAATCGAATAATACAGAGCATTAAAATCGGCCTTTCTAAAGTTCCATGCTCTATTACACGGTGATGGAACCTCTTCCTCTGAGCGGCTGCTTTCTAAGCGGGCATCGCGACTCGCGGCGAGACTCACACTGACGGCTAGCGGTGGGTGGTACGCATCCACCGGCTGCAGTCCTTCGTCGGCCGCGCGCACGCCCACCGCGCCGCGCACTCCCGCGCCCACTAACACCAAATCAAGCTGACGGCCATGACAGTTGTCTATATCGTTGCTCTGAATGAATTCACAATAACTCATGAAGTATTCAAAATAATTAGTTACATTGCTATTACATGAATAAATATTAAAATCACCTAGCACTATGAAATTGCCCTTGTATTTGACACTAAATAACTCAATTAAATTAAACAAAATCATGTAGCTATTTTCATTAGCATTAGGTGGAATATAGACAACACCACACGCAAACAAAAACCTATTCTTTAGGTGAACAGTTGCCAAGATTAACTCGAACTCACAATTATCCAATTTGACGTCACTAGGAAGAGGAACATTACGTAACTCAAATCGCGGTGCGGCCACTAATAGAACTCCACCTTGTTTACGACCATCTGTCCGGTCACATCGCAGGATATGAAAGCCTGGAGGAACAATTTCGGCATTATGTATAGACTCGTTACAGCCCGATTCCGTAATGGCAATTAAATCCGCTTCTGACGACTCAACGAGACATAGAAATTCGCTTGTTTTCGTCCTTAGGCCTCGCACATTTTGATAAAATATCTCTATATTATTACAAACAGTTGTTAAATGATTTGCGGCGCTGTCGGGGTTATGCTTAATTGATAATTGATTGATGGTATCGAATATTATAACTCAACCTTCACCAAACCAGAGTGTAAAACTAAATTGATTCAATTTGTTCTCAAAAGCAGGTTGTCGCAAACAGCAAAACTCAAGTTAGGGCAAGTTTTACGAGCGTGTCTGCTTTGTTACTGGATATGAAAAATAATTTATTGCCGAAAAAATCAGCAACGGCGATACAACGCAAACTCCAAAGCGTAAGGCAAAATGAACTGTCTATCAGCGATTATGGAAAAGAATTAACGGAACTTGTTACAGAGCTGACGATTTCTCAGGCCGACGGAAACGCCCAAAATTATGCAGTACTAAAGCCGCTAAACGAAAAAATGGCAATAAAACCGTTTTCGGACGGATTGAGGAAACGTAGGCTAAGCACGATTATTGCAGCGCGAAATTTTAGTTCACTTAAGGACGCGATACAAGCCGCCCAGGACGAAGAGGCGACATCATCTCCAGGTGACATTATGGGTATGAAAGACGAGTAGAAATACTAATTTTCCCTCTCGTTATTTTAGAGGACGAACTTTTTCAACCCCGCTGGGGTTACAACAGCAATCATGGACGAGGACGTGGTCACATGAATCCACAGCGAGGCCGTGATGCCAACTACAACCACCACCGAGGGAGCCGAGCAGCGTAACCCAGGTGACCAATTCAATTCATATAGACACCAGTAGAACCGTCAGGATAGGCGTAATATTCACGTGATGACTAACGAAAACCATGCTGAACAAAATCAGTCCCAACCCCCATCGAAGTCAATGCAGTTTTTTCGAGAATAACAAAGAAATTTTGTCATGTAGTAGTACTATTTTTATCACCTTTACCCTAAACGGACGCGAATATTCATGGTTAATTGACACTGGTGCGTCCATATCGGCGATAAAACTTTAACATTTGCAGGAGTTATGCATACAATTTTATGGGCAGAAGTCGAACATAAATGGTATCGGTGGCAACATAGAAGCAATCGGATATGTGTTTATACAATTAGAGGTAAACGGACTTCGTTTTATTCACAAATTCTTTGTATTTGATTCATTACCATGTAAGACAGCTGGAATTTTAGGCAGCGACTTTTTAGATAAGTACAGATCAGTTTTAGATTACAGCACGAGTACTTTAACCTTATTTGGAACATGTAACGCAAAGATTACACTGTCCGTGCTACAAATGAATCATCATTACAGTGACCTAAATAATTTTTTATCACACCTGCTCTGAAAATACATACTAATTATACCAATTAGAGGGAAGAAACGCCTTTATCCCGCCCTTCAAATCCTTTCATCCCAAGGTATGGAAGTTTGTATGAAAATCCTTCCGACCCAAGGGTGGGAAGTATGTATGAAATTCCATTATATACCCGGTTTTTTTTAAAATTTGTCAGCAGTCATACTGCAAAGAGACTTTAACTGTCTACTAATTAAATTTCAAGTAAATTGTTACTGGCCACATACAGTTTTATTTTTACCAGTTACCAACCTCCTTGGAACAAATAACAGAATCAATAGCTTTCACTAATAATCCAGTTTCATCATCGCTTCAGCCTCAGCCGAGTACAAGCGCGACACTAATGCCCTTACCAGTGGTTCCTCGTAGCTCATCACCGCAGCCTTCTTCAAGCCTTCAACTAACAACTCAAGATGTAAACATGTCTCAAAATATCAAGATACCCGGACAAAATGTAACATCTTATAATAGCTGCACTTTTAATAATTGTACTTTTAACTATGCATTTATATCTATAATTTTCCTCGTAGGTGTAATAAAAAGCACTATACATACCTCAGGATAAAGTACAGTTTCATACCTCAAATGGTTTGCGCCCCTCGCAAGCTCGTGGCGCAAATGCCATAATATCGGTATGGAACTGTCACTTTCTTCCCTCTGAAGTAATGTACTATTACAATTCCCCCACGTTCAGAGTCCATTTGTTACATAGATACAAGTATGACAGAAGAATGTTTGGTGTGTACAAATGAAATTCACAGTGGAATTTACATAGCGGGTACAATTGTTTTGAATACTACAGAGGAGGAGTTTTCATTCAACCTTCTTGAGCCAGAGCTTCATGACCTTAGCGATTACTATATTTGTCAATTTAATAAATGTCAGAATAACGCAGATAGTGAAAAGATTGTTGTCACAAATCAATTTACAACATTTAAATAGGGAAGAACAAAGGTCTATTGAAAGTTTGTGCGCAAAATTTTCCGATGTTTTTCATTTGTCCGGCGATAAACTAACAGCAACAGATATATGTAAACAGTTAATTCGTTAAAACCAAACGCGGAACCAGTATTTAGTAAACCATACAGATTACCTCATGCTCTAAAACTGAAATAAATAAACAAATAGCAAAAATGTTGGAAGACGGAATCATTGAACCAGCTCAGAGCGAGTGGTCTAGCCCAATACTATTAGTGCCCAAAAAATCGGACAGTGGTTCTCCAAAAAAGTGGCGATTGGTAATAGATTACAGAAAACTCAACGACCGGATTAAAGATGATAAATTCCCGTTACCTAACATTACAAAAATACTAGATTCTCTATCAAGAGCAATTTACTACACTCATTTAGATCTATTTTCCGGATACTATCAGATGAATTTAACAGAAGAAAGTAAGAAATACACGACATTTTGTTCAGGCCAGTATCAAATGTCTAGAATGCCCATGGCATTAAAAACCAGCCCAAGTGCATTTTCACGCATGATCAACATTACAATGTCAGGCCTAGCATACGAAAAATGTTTTGTTTATCTTGACGACTTAATAGTTTTTGGACGTAACCTTGATGACCATAATAAAAAATTGTTTTGACGTTCTGAAACGATTGCAGCAGGTAAATTTAAAATTAAACCCGGGAAAGTGTGATTTTCTGAAGAAGGAAATATTATATTTAGGGCATGTCATTACATCGGAAGGAATATTGCCAGACCCAGCAAAAATTAAAATTATGACAGAGTACCCGATTCCAAAAAGTGTAGAAGAGGATAAACGATACGTAGCATTTGCAAATTACTATCGAAAATTTATTCCACATTTTGCGAAGAAAGCATGCCCAGTAACAACAAGTTGTGTAGAAAAGACCAACCTTTCATTTGGGATAATCAGTGTCAAAAGTCATTCGAAGAACTAAGAAATTCACTAATTACCCCACCGGTTTTGCAGTACCCCGACTTTTCCCAAGACAACGTGTTCCGATTACAAACAGACGCGTCGGGCTACGCGCTAGGCGCCACTTTGTCAAATAAAGATGGTAGGCCAGTAGCTTATACAAGCAGGCAACTAAATAAAGCTGAAACAAACTATCCGACAGTAGAGAAAGAACTGATCGCAATAGTTTGGGCAATGAAATTCTTTAGACCATACCTATTTGGTAGAAATTTCAAAGTCATTACGGACCATAAACCTCTCGTTTACTTATTTAGTATGAAAGACCCCAGCAGCCGATTATTAAAATTTAGATTAGCTCTAGAGGAGTACGATTTTACTGTGGAATATGTGAAAGGCAAAGATAATGCAGCTGCTTATGCATTATCGAGGATAAGGATAAGTTCGAATGAGTTGAAAGAAATGCAAGAATGTGTAGTGAATGTAATGACTAGAGCGCAAGCCAAGACATTAAACAATAATGGTAGCACTGCTGACACATCGGTCGATATTGGTTCTAATGACGATTGGAAGGATCCACCAAGAGTTGTAGAGCTCAGTAAACAACCGAATGAGTCTGTAGAATTGAATTTCATAAATGAAGAAACATTATCTAAACTAATGAGTAGGAATGAAATAAAAGAAAAGAGTGCACAAAAAATATTAATTGTACGTACCGTCAAAAAAGGCGATTTATATAAACCCTAGTTCACACTCACAATTCACGCGAGCCGTATTTGTGAGGGAACTTGAGGAATTTCGCAATAAAAATAATATTGAAGCAATATGTTCCATAAAAAATAAAGAAACAAGCAGTTTTATAGAGACTTTAGCTAAAGAAATAAAAGAGTACGATAAATGGACCGGTCCCCTATTATACATTTTACAAGGAATAGAGAGAATTGATGATAAAGACGATCAAAGAGTAATTTTAAATGACTTTCACTTACTGCCTACAAGTGGCCATGCAGGCGTAAGGAGAATGTTCAATAAAATAAGGAAATATTACTTTTGGTCAGGGATGGAACGCGACATCAAGGATTTTGTTAGTCGTTGCGATAAATGTCAGACAAAAGCATTCCTTATACGTAAAAGAGCCAATGACTATAACAACAACGGCTCATACAGCATTTGGAAAAGTGTTCCTAGATATACCAAGACCAAGATAATACAGGCTATAAGTATATACTAACAATACAATGTGAATTAACGAAATACGTAGAGGCAGTTCCACTTGTGTCGAAAAGCACTACAGAAGTAGCAAAAGCATTTGTCAACAGTTTCATCCTACGTTATGGTATTCCGAAGGAGATTGCTACAGACCGAGGCACAGAGTTCATTTCTTCAACGATGGCCGAGGTATGTAAACTATTGAATATAAACAAATTGCAGTCCACAGCATATCACCACCAGACAATTGGCGCTTTGGAAAACTCTCACAAAAACATATGTCATAATAGTACAAAAATATATAAATTACTATCAGCAACAACGTCATAAGTGATTCCTCGTCACATTTACTTGTCAATAAGTTATTATAGGTATAAATTAGCTGAAAAAACTTAGATAATAACATTTATTTACGAATCAGGCAACATTTCTTGCAAACTAAAGTTCTTCTATAGCTGATAGAGTTACCAAGTTACTTACATCTGAAACTTTTAAATTGATTTTCTGCAAATTCGTCTTTTTTTAGTTATGACTACCTTGTCGCAAACAAGCGATATATGGTTTTGAGCATTATAAAACAGCGCCACTACAAAACAGAAAGTCCGTACAAATTCTGAATTTTTTTTTTGAGGAACTGTAAATTCTAACAAAACCTTTTCGAAAGTCACAGAACAAAAGTTTTTGTAAATAAAAAACTCTAACCGACACGTCTCAGGTATTGTGGATTTTAAAAATAACCCTATATTTATCAACCATAGAAGTCTTCAATGAGAAAAGGAGGATGCAAATCCTGGTCCCACCTTCCAATAGCTATGTGTGTTACATCGTTGGATAGGTATTTTTGAGCTGAATAAAGTTACTATGGCGCCAAGTTCAAATCTTAGTCCGTTCAGAGTTATTCTTTAATAAACATGGTAGTTTTATCAGTAGCCAAGTAATGCTATTTAAGTAATAATTGCATTTGTGCTTTATACACGTAGTGTAGACGGTAACGCAAACCTTTTTATCGGTCTGTCTCACTCGCGCTCGTTAAGTATGCTTAGAACAATGAAACTGGTTAGCGGCACGGATAGGCGGCGAGGGTGCGCGCAAGCGCAGGTAGTCGTTCGTTTGCAATACGTGTGTGACTACGTCTTGTCTTTCCGTTCGTTCTACAGTTTCTACTTGACCCCGGCTATCTCTTGGACTTTTTTGGTACCTGTTTATAATTGACATTCGGCTTGTAATAAGGATTATTGAAGTGCTTTTCGATTGGACTATTGTTTTTTACTATGGAAGTTTCACGGAACTGTGTCATGTGTCGTAGAGGATTCTATCGCGGAAGATACCAGCAACATCTTTTGACTAATGAACTTACAAGAATGCGACCAGAGTTTGCAACATACATTCAGGAAAATGCATTGTTAGAGGTAAGAGCTTGAAGAGATATTGCGCTAGACACTAAATAGAGAGACTACAGAAGTTAAGCATAGTACTAAGCGCGCTCGAGCAACGCACACACACACATGAACACGCACTTTAACTCGTTTAAGATTCCAGTTTCCTAGTTTAAGTTCCGGTGTATTCCGTGTCGGTGGGAGGGTGTCTATGTGTGCGTTGTTTGAGCGCGCGTAGTACTAAGCTTAACTACTATACTTTATATTGAGACTATGAGGTATCTATAAAAAGAAAAAATGTTTATTAAGTATACTTTTTTACAGGTTGCATTTGACAACACGCGGAGTGTGTGCCATCGGTGTTGGCAAAGGGTTGAAAGTGCAGTCAGACCACCTCCTTCATTGCCTCCTCCTCAAGAAGAAAACGACGAGCCACAAGCACTCTCTCTCTCACACTCTCACGTTCCCGAGTATACACGAGCACCAAACACTGCTAGGCATTGTATTTTCCTCAACTGTCGTAATGACACTCGTCATAGAATACCAGAAATCATAAAAATACACACTTTCTGTGAACACAAGCTGTACATACCCGATAGCGCCAGAGTTTGTCAAGAACACCTAGAGAGTAACATTTGGGACGAACTACCTCAACATTGCAATGTCACCCATGACTTCAATGCAGCACAATTCAGTGATATTAGGTTCATTATGAGAAAAGCTGTACAAAAAGGTTCGAGGTTAGATTTTAACACGATAGGTGCTGTTACAAGCGAAGAAATGCACTTTTGGACCGGCCGTAGTTTTGAGCAATTCCAAGAGATGTTAGAACAAACTCCATCATTGAGCCAGAGATGTAAAAATCCTAGAACCGCTTTAGGTATCTTTCTAACAAAGCTGCGAACCGGTGACTCAAATGAGAGGCTCGCGTCTTTATTCAATATGTCAAGACAAAACCTTGAGCGATTGATGGCCATAGCTCGTGAGTGTGTCACCAATGAGTACGTTGATCATCATCTAGGGCTCGACCATATAAATAAAGATGATATTTTACGTCGAAACTTGATGATACCAAAAGCTTTATTTGGAAACGATGAAAATACGAAAGCCATCTTAATATGCGACGGGACATATGTTTATATACATAAAAGTTCCAGCTTCCTTTTTCAACGACAGTCCTACAGCTTACACAAGTATCAAAATCTTTTAAAGCCGTTCATTGTAGTCACAACGGATGGCTACATAATTGACGTCACAGGGCCCTATGCTGCTACAAAAACAGGCGCAAACATAATGAGCGATATTATGAATAATGGTGAACATCCAATTCACTGTCTCCTTGAAACTAATGACGTGTTTATTTTGGATCGCGGATTTAGGGACAGCTTGGATGATATAGAAGCCTGTGGTTACGAATACCATGTCCCGCCTTCAAAGGATAGACACGAATCCCAACTTACTACTGACCAAGCCAACGAATCTCGCTTGGTCACTATTTTCCGCTGGGTAGTGGAAGTGGTTAACGGCAGGTTCAAACGGGATTTTAAACTGTTTCGCCAAAAATATTTCAACAATGCGTTGCCGCATATGTTTTCTGAGTTTAGGATAGCTGCTGCTATCACAAACCACTTTCATATACCCATCGAAGATAGTCAATATGCAGGAGCTTTCGTCACCGAAATAAGGCAGAAGTTACATACCCCTAATATTTTATATGAATATACGGAACGGAAACGTTTAAACAGCAGAAGAGCTGATTTTACAAGAGTAGAAGCAAGTGATATTGATTTCCCGAGATTCAGTGAAGAACAAATCATTTTGTTAGCTTTGGGAACCTACCAACTGAAGTTAGCGAAATCTTACTGCAGCGAACATCTACAAAATGGAATGTATACAATAGAAATATACCGAGAAGCTGCACTGGAGGATTTACCTGATTTTGGCATTGATGAGAATGCTTGGCTCTTACGTGGTCGTATTCAGTCGCGACACGTGAGAGCTAGAAAGTACTACTGTTACTTATTAGTTCGCAACACTGATATTATACAAAGATATTGTACCTGCATGACGGGACGACGTACTGTAGGAACCTGTGCGCATATCGTGTCAATCGTTAGGTACCTAGGGCACGCCAGGCATGAGGGATTTGTAGGCCCAGCCTTATTTTTAAATAACGTCATTGTAGACAACGATGATTAAATAAATGTATACGTTTAAAATCCGCAATCGTAGTATTATTTGTAAAAAAAAACCATTTTGTCAATGTTTGACTTTTTGTCATATAGTTTGCGACTCAGTGACGCAATTGATAACCGTAGGTTAGTATCTACACTACGTGTACAAAGCAAAGAAATGCAATTATTACTTAAATAGCATTACTTGGCTACTGATAAAACTATGTACCATGTTTAATAAAGAATAACTCTGAACGGACTAAGATTTGAACTTGGCGCCATAGTAACTTTTATTCAGCTCAAAAATACCTATCCAACGATGTAACACACATAGCTATTGGAAGGTGGGACCAGATCTTATAGAAACTCTGGCATCATCCTTTGTGGGATCTTGCCTGTCGCCACTTTTAAATAAAGGAACGAGCCTACTATATTTCATTAGGTCTGGGAATGTACCCTCATCTAAACATTTGTTAAAGATTCTGGCCAAATGGGGTGCTAGGACATCGATTACTGAGCTATTATTACTGACATACCCCACAGGTCTTCAGTTTTTTTAAGATTTAGCTTTTTAAACGCTTTGTTCACGGTATGAGCTTCAATATAATCAAACGAAAAATCGTGAACGCAGGGAGGGACATTATCTTTCAAAATACTTTCTGCAAGATCAGGAGATGAATCTAAAGGAGCCGTAGTTATAATTGGAACATTTGTAAAGAATTGTTCAAAAGCCGCGGCAACGTCTTCATTTGACGTTATTAATTTATTATCTGTGTCGTTTAGAAACAAAACAGGTCAACTCCAAAAATAACGGTTTCGGAACAGAGTACCCAATTTTTTTCAGTACAAAATCTTGTTTTTGTTACCAGTATCAAAATAAGTCAAATCCAAAGCAATTCGTAGCAACATCGATTTGAAATCACGGGTCAGTATCAAAAAGAGTCAAATCCTTAGCAGCTTCGAAACAAAATTGTTTAAATCCGCGCAGCCAATCAGAAGCCAGAACGATGTATGAAAATGACAGCTGGCCGGCGGCCATTTTGCTGAGTGTGGAGCACGCCGATCGTCGATTTGTATTTTCTTTGCCGTTTTTAATAAACCTTTAGTGTTTATTCATAATAAAATGGATAATTTAATAAAGGAAACTACTCCACAGTTATCACGGAAAAGGACACAACAAAAATCTGATTGGAAATGCAACAATCTGAAGAAGGAAAGGTATGTTTGCACAGCTTCGATCACTCACGCTGCTCTTCGTAGTCAGTGGTGCTAAACATTGTGTCATAGTTCCAATGAGGAAAGAATTAGTTCTGTGCATAGTTCTGTTACATAGGTACATAGAGGTCTAGGTTTTCATTTTGGTCAGCCACTGAATTTTAAGTTTCTTGCAATTTGTTTTTACTTGCAATGGGATGGCATGAAGTAGTTTTAAAATCCAAAAGGTCGGTTATTTACTTGTCCAATTTAGTAAACAAGATTCTACCCGCAAAGTATGACTTTTTAGTCGAAAACTGCCATATTCCCATAAATGAAGTAACCTGGGACACCATTTTGAATAACACGCTGCTATGTTTATAAACAAAGTGCACGAACTTGCAAGAAAATATCTAGTTTCGGCATCAAATGTCAATTTTGAGGTTAGAATATTGTTTACTAAATTGGACAAGTAAGGATGAACATTTTGTATGTTTGACCAGTAATACATAATAATACAATAATTTACCTACCTAGCTATATCAATTCCAATGTTTCCTCGTAACTACTACCTAAACATTTAGCACGCAGTCAGGTCTTTCTTGGTTTTTCTATAATAATTATTTTGTTTTTATTTTAGGTATACTCCTAAAGAGCCTCCGAATTTGACGCTGCCTTGTAACCACTACACAAAGGCATACAGGTGCTCTTCACTAAGGCATGCTGACATAATAGCTTTCAATAAAGCATTTTACAAAAAACCTGACAAAATTTACCAGGATAATTTTATAATTATTCACACGAAAGTTAAGACGACTCAACGACATCGGCCGGTAAATAATCGTGGCAATAAAAAAGAAATGGCGGTAACTTACTTTGCACGACGGCGACGCGTTTTGATTCCTGTTTGCAAACGGACATTTATGTCAATTTTGGCTATCAAGAAAGGAAGAGTTACTGGTGTACTTAATCGACATTTCAAAGGAATCGGTGAATCTGCACAAGAAAATAGAGGAGGAAAGCGTAAAACACAAAAATATGCACCGAAGAGAAAAGCCGTCGAAGACTTTATTAAAAAGCTTGTGCCCTTAGAAATACATTACTGCCGAAGTAAAGTAAAAAGCAGACAATATTTGTCATCGGAGCTCAGCATCAATAAACTTTATAGAATGTTTATTGCAGAAACAGCTGATGAATATAAAAATATTAAAGCATCTTACTTCAGACAGATTTTCAAAACCAAATTTAACATTGGTTTTGGATCCCCTCGCACAGATATGTGCTCCACTTGCATAGTTTTACAAGAACGACTAAAACATGAAAAAAGCAATGAAGTAAAAAGTCAGTTAATGATTGAGAGTAGAATTCACAAGCTGCGAGCTAAAACATTTTATGGTTTATTAAAAGACAGCAGCGAAAATGTTTTGATTCTAAGTTTTGACTGCCAAAAGAATCAACCGTGTCCAAAGGTCCCTGATCAAAGTGCTTACTATACAAGGCAGTTGTATGTATACAATTTTACAGTGGTTGTCGGAAACTCAAAATCACAATTGACTGTTAATAACACGTTCATCTACACGTGGACAGAAGATGTTTTACCAAAGGCATCGAATGAAATTGCTAGCGCAGTGTTTCATTGCTTGAATACCATTTTCCTGAGTCCTGGCTTAGATCACATCACACAAGTTCGTTTGGTAGCAGATGGCTGCAGCGGCCAAAATAAAAACCAATCTGTTCTTGGTATGGCGGCTAAATGGTTACAAGATTATGCACCGGAACACATTATGGGCCTCGAAATTTTGTTTCCAGTCGTTGGGCATTCGTTTTTGCCCCCTAACAGGGTTTTCGCAAAAATTGAAAAAGAAATTAAAAAACGTGAGGTAATGACTAGCCCTGATGATTATTACGAAATTTTTGTCGACCACGGAACCGTGTATTACTTAGGTATTGATGTAAAAGTTCACGACTGGAAACGTTCATCAGCTGAAGTCTTAAAATCTACAGCCAACATGCATTTTTCAATAAAAAAATCGAAAAGATTTTTTCTCAAAAAGACTCGTGACAAACAAAATGTTTATGTTCGGGCGGAAGAGTCTTATCAAAATACTATAAATAAGTATCAAAATATTTGCAAAGCAAAGAAGACTGTGTCCGCTATAAACGCAGATGTGACAAAATTATATGTTGATGTAAAACAAGAAAAATTAAATGATGTGAAAAAATTATTAATCACACATTTCGGAGAGAAATGGGAGGAAATTTTAGATTTATGTTATTATAAAAGAGTATTTTCGAGACCTAAATCATCCACTGCTCATGAACAGGTTGTTGAAGAATGTGATTTTGCTGAAGAATTACCAGCTTTAGTTGTTTAAGAAATTTAGACGTAAGTATTAATGTAATATTGATGATAAATAAAAGTGCCTCAAGACATAAATCATTAACTGCTCATGAACAGGTTGTTGAAGAATGTGATTTCACTAAAGCATTACCAGAATTCAGACATAAGTATGTAGGTGTAATAATTATGATAGGTAAAAGTTTTTCAAATAAAGCAACTATATTTTATAATATGTACCTACTTATTTATTTTTATTACCCAACCAACCCGAAATGTTGGGAACCTCTGACCTGATATTGTTTCTGTATCAAAATCAGTCATATCCATGGTGCTAAGAATCAAATATGGTCAAATCCGACTACATCAATAACAAAACTAGTCAAATCCATAGCTTAGTTTCGAAATAGGTCAAATCCAAAATTTAATCCCAATTATCTTTATTTTTTAGTTCTATGGTCATAGATGTTTTTTTTTAAATCAGTACAACCAACTTCACAGAAGCCATAGTGATTCAAACTCTATAGACCGCTTGTGCAACGACCTCAGAACGGAAAGTCGTCGATTCCCATAAATACCACCGGATGGATTTGACCAGTTTTGTTTCTAAACGGCACTCTCTTAAGTGAAAATTTGCGGTCCGCTGATTTGGATTTACCGGTTTCCTTATTTATTATATTCCAAATGGTTTTAGATTTATTAGACGATTTAAGAATTTTGGCTTTTATATGCTCGCATTTAGCTTTGTGGCAGACGGCCCTAAATAATTCTGAATATAATTTAACATACTGTAGAAAACTAGGGTCATATGTGTATGTCTTTTTCTCATGTAGTGAATAAAGTGTGTCCCTACTTTTCCGGATGCCGGCAGTGGCCCATTCACTAAATCCTACCCGATGCCTTTCGATGATAGCTTTTTCAATTTAAAAACTTTTTCAAAACTATCTGAAACGACCTTAAAGAAATCTCCATAATGGGCATTAGCATTGATGGTTTTATTTTTTTCGGTATGTAAGCTACTTTGTAAATCAGTTTTAAATAATTCTAAAGAATAAATGTGGCGTTTCTTTGTTAGTTTCTTCTCCACATAATCTATTAATTGTGAATCTAACAATTTTGACGTTCATTAAGTTAATATTCTTTTTTTATAAGGAAAAAAACAAATAATAATAATTAAAGCCGCTGGTACTAAATATGAAATACCCTTTTCCGTACTGCAACGCCACAACCAAAGAACTTTAAAGCCGCAAGGAGGGCCAATTGCGTTGAGTACCTAGGTAGAAGAGCATATTATAAAAAAAAAAATACACATGTGCTGCCTGGCGATATCCGGTGTATAAAACAGACCTCAGTGACATCGTCAAAATGTATCTGGATACTGTCAATATTACATGCAAACGATTCAAAAACAATTTTGCAGGCCCAGATATTATCGAAAGTTTTTTCAACCGGCATACTAAACACATACCAGTAAGGATATCTCAAAACATAAAAAGGTCAAGAGCTGAAGTTTCTCCGGCCATAATCAATGAATATTTCTGTAAACTAGAAGAATCTCTTAAAGATGTGCCTCTTGACAATATAGTAAATTATGATGAAACGAACCTGTTGGATGATCCGGGCCGGCCACAAGTCATCGTCCGACGAGAATGCAAATACCCTGAAAGGGTCGCGAACCATTCCAATGCTAAGCTCCTACCGCCATACGTTGTTTACAATGCTACTCATCTTTATGACGTATAATAGCAATACCACTCGCTAACTGTGAAGGAAAACATCGTGAGGAAACCTGGGTGTCTGAGCTATTCACATACCTCAGCGCTTTTTATTATTAATATTATTATCATTGATCATGTAATAATTAACAATTAACGATTTCCATAAACTTATATATTTTTTTGACACCTGACATTCCGTTTTATTGTAATATTAACCCATAATAATTAAGTAACGGCGCTCTCTCCTACCAAAAATTTGTATGTCTACAATGACAAAACATGCAGAACAAATATTTATTATTGTACCATCTATGCATACTCATGTTTCACAAATAAATATCTTTATCTTTATCTTGAAATCGCCAATCCGCGGTGGGCACGCGTGGTGGTTAAGCCCATACTCTCTCTCTGAGAGAAGGCCTGAGCCCTGGAGTGGGACGTATATAGGCTGCTTACAATAATTTTCTGAACGGCTGAATCCAACACTGCGTCTATCCCTGTCGCAAAGTCATTGCTTCTTGAACCATACAAATGGACAGTTGTGAGCACGGTAAGGTCAAACAAACGGGAAATTCCCGAAGAATTGAAAAACACCCGTTCTCGGAAAGTGGGTACGTCTATGTTCTGTTTCGATGGAAGTTTAACCCTAGCATCATACAAGCCGAGCCGTCGAAGATGGTTATTCGGCGGTTTATTCGATGGTTTATTTAGACGGCGCCTTCATCACCGTATTCCTCATGTGATGAAGGCGCCGTCATAAATTCTACAACTGGCAAATCTGAAATAATTATGTTCTACAATCAGACCAAAAACGGCGTCGACAAGTTCGATCAGATTGTGTTCTTCGATGTCTTGTCCTAGAAAGACTAACAGATGGCCTATGAAAATGTTTTATGGTATTTTGAACATAGCTTTTGTCAAATCGTATGTTATATACACTCACAATGTTTTGTCAAAAGGAGAAAAACCAAAATTGAATCGTAGAGAGAATATGAAAAAACTAAGCACTGAACTGTCGACACTGTGGATGAGATCTAGGTTGGAAATCCCCACTTTATCAAGACGTTTGAGAGAAAAGATTGAGAATATCCTGCCACAAACCAATGACGAGGTTTCTGAAGAAGCTGGTGAGGAAATTCGGCGTTATTGTAGCTTATGTACAACAAAAAAGAAAAGAATGTCTAAGATGACGTGTACAAAATGTAAAAAAATGTGTGGCGAATATAAAAAAGATGTTTGCAACAATTGTCTCTAACTAGTGATTTTTGTACTAATTATTGGTATTTGAGACTGATTATATCGTAATTAATTAGTTAATAAGAAGAAAGTTATAAAAAAATATAATTATTTAAATTTGTGAAATAAACCGGTATTTAAAATTGTGCGCCTCTCAGGCGCCTGTTTATCTTTTTAGTACTTTAAAATAAGGTTATCTTTCTAGTGTTACAAAAGGGGGAATTTACCCCTTAAACAAAAATTCAGTCCTAGAAATAGATTTCAACCAAGATTGTCTGCGGCAATGGAAGCTTAAATCAACGTGCAATGCTAGGTATTTTATCGAAGATTCAACCAAAAAGCAATTTATAAATTTACCGTTGTGTGCTAATCAGACTGCCGCAAATACAAGATCTGCAAGATCCTCGTGCAGGAACATCGAAACAGACTGACTCAATCATTAAAGAAAAGTCGCCCGAACCCGAAACCAAAGCCAGACTCGCTGTTCACTACTTCATTAAAAAGTGTGAACTTGATGTTAATTGGTAACTATCGTACAATTCAAACTCGTTTGTCACAACATACACAAAACATTTGTGTTAGCTTATCTAATCAAATGAATGCAGAATTCTTCAGGGTCCAATACGATGAAGTTCAGGTACTTGAAGACCAGATTGTAACATTTGGGGACTTACTGCTGGTGAGAATTAAAGCAGGAACCAGCTCTAAAACAAAGAAAAAACGGATGGCAACTGGTGCAGAAGTTATAACGCATGACGACGTTTATAAAAAAAACTTTAGAGGCACAAACATCTTAAAATGAAACAAAAGTAAAAAAAAAAAACAAAGACAAATGTTAGAGCAGCTTTGACAAAGGAAAAAAGATACAAGAAAAGTAAAAGAAGATAAAACTGAAGTCCTGGAATACAAAGTTGAGCAGAGTTCAAAAAAGAAGACAAATAAATTATTAAAAAGGAAAGCAAAAGAGGGGAAAATTCAAGACAGAGAAGAAAAAGTTGCACAAAATTCGAAAGTGAAGAAGAAACAAAACAAGACGATAAAAAACAGAAAAAACGAAAATTTTCAACGTCTTCAAGTGAAAATGAACTGAAATAAAATATGACGAAGATAGTGATGATAATGACTACTGGGAGCATTTACTGAAAGTGAGTGGTAACGAAGATGATGAACCTGCCGACAAAGAAAATTACGATAACCATGAGCCATATCGCAAGGATGACTGGCTCTTGGTAAAATTCTGCACCAACAAGTCAGTGAAACACTATGTGGGCATAATAATAATAATAATAATAATAATAATAATAATAATAATAATAATAATAATAATAATGCAAGACATGCCCAGCAAGAACTTGATTGCTTTCATCTGTTTGTGACCGAAAACAAGTTGAATGAAGTAATGGAACATACTAATAATAAAATCCGCATTATGAGGCAGGATAGCAATACTTCGAACGAATATGCCTATTCAGAGATCACAATGAGCGAACTAAAAGCAGTTATTGGATTACTCTTCTTAGCTGGATTATTCGAATCGGGAAGACAAAACCTGAAAGATTTATGGGCAAGTGACGGAACTGGCATCGAGATATTTCAAATAAAAATGAGTTTGAGACGATTTGTGTTTGTTGTAAATTGTATGCGATTTGATAACATGGACATGCGAGTTAATAGACTTGTAACCCTAGCGGAAGACCCAAAATTCCAAAAGTGAGATAATGTGACCGATAAAATGCAGTGGAGTGTTTCGAAAGTTCTAGAGAACAAGAAAATGTGTAATTCTATTATCATAATGTCTTCCGTTATTGCCACCCTTAAAATAATCCAAATGGGAACCGACGCCATGGACTAGTATAAAAGCTCGCATGTTTAGAATAAGTTAACTTAGTCCATAATTGGGTTGGGGTGTCGGATGTCGAAAAAACCATATTATTTCAAATAAACTTTTTTCTACGAGCCACCATTACGAAGTTATCACAGTATGAAGGGCGCAGGACTTAGAAAAAATTTGATGTATGTGGTGTCATTATGACACTTATATTTTATGATGCTATCGTCTAGAAGACGTTAAAATATGCATGTTTTGTATGGGCAACTTTTCTGTAAACTTGATTTTTTTTTTTTGAAAATTTCGATAAGATATTAAGGAAAAATGTATGGAAAATTTTAAGATAGCACTTTTTTCAATCAAAGTTGTGTCATTATAACATGTTTTTTTTATTTTTATACTGTAGAATAAAATATAATAAACATATTTTGTATGGTACAAAACTCTCTGTGAACAATATATTTCGAACTATAAATATTTCAAAAATGTATTCGGAGCACACGTCCGCTCTCCGTGCCGGCCTCGGGCGGTGTGCCGGCGCGACCGATTACTTTATGTCGTAAACTTTTTGAAGGGCCGGAACCGAGTTGATGTAGGTCCGCGAAATACAGCGAGTTTTGTCTATAATTTCGTAAGATTTTTAGGCGCTTTTCGTTGGATGTTGAGGTATTGTTGTTGGTTATTGTCTATTATTATTTATTATGTTACCTCTCGAGGTTATTTTGGCGAGGAATTTTTCTTTATGGAATTATGCAGCCACTATCCCAGATGAGGACGCCGCGGTGGAGGCTGCTCAGGAATGGCTGTTATTGCCAAAAAATCCTCCGCGGTGTCCCAAATGTAGGACTCTTATGAAAAAAGACATAAAAGTGTCATACAAGTTGGGCTACAGGTGGCACTGTTTCAGAAAATCATGTAGGACAACTGTATCGCCGACAAAAAATACTTTCTTTGAAAGGAGTAAGGTCAGCGTCTTAAAGACTCTGCGGCTTGCGATGCACTTCTTTCGTAATGACAAGGTGACGCAAGCCGCGAAAGACGCTGGCGTTACCAGAAAGACGGCGATACAGATGTATCATTTTCTTAGAGAGGTTTGCGAGGTGGCAGAGGCCCACGGCCGCAAACCAATTGGTGGCCCGGAGGACGTTGTAGAGGTGGACGAAAGTCACCTCTACACAAATAAGTATCACAGGGGACGGCTGCTAAAGCGCCAAACTTGGACCTTTGGGTGTGTCAGCCGTCTCACCAAACGGGTCCATGTAGAACTGATACGGGACAAGTTTCGGCTGACGCTGGACCCCATTATACAGGCAGCGGTGCAGGAAGACTCATATATTATGTCTGATATGCACCGCTCCTATACTGGGGTCCATCTCAGGCTAGGGATGCGCGGCCATTCTGTGGTCAATCACAGTTTAGAATATGTGGCGGGGACTGTTGATATTGCCGCGCATCCCAGTCTCGGTTTACCAATTCCGGGGTCAACCAATGTGCGGGTGAAGGTGCACACCAACACCATCGAACGGCAATGGCTAGAGCTGAAGCGCCATTGCCATTCATGCCGGAGTGATAAGAGACTGAAGTGGTACATGGGGGAGTACATGTACCGTCAGAACATCCTCCGGCGGTGTGCATCAGATGCAGCGAGATTCCGTCGGTTTCTCGCTGACATCCACCGCGTTTACCCCGGAATCGGTAAACATGGGCTGAAGCTTCGGAATTGCCGTTGTAGGCCCGGTTGCCCGTTTAGATAGTAAATCGCGGGCAGCAGTAAATTACTGACACAAAAGTGCCAAAAAAACAAATTAAACAAAAACGAACAAAAATAAATCACAAAAAACAAACAAAAACAACAAAAAAAACAAAAAACTAAAAAAAAACGAACAAAAAAAACTAGAAACTAAAAAAAACTAACAAAAATAAACAAAAACCACAAAAAACAAATTCTGATGAACGGAATTGTAATTATCATAAATTTTATTTGCCATGCCATATGATTTACCGTGCATCATTTTCTACAAAAACCGAATCAGAGCACCCCACTTTCCACGTGGTCTTGTCTGTCCTAACCCTAGAGTGTATATAAAAGAAAGCGAAGGCGCGTAGGGGAGCAGCCCTCGCCCGCCGTGACGGAGCGCGGGAACGAGAGAGGCGAGCGGCTGAGGCTGGTCGCCGAAGGCGACCAACAAGCCGAAGCTGCGGAGCCGAGTGAAGTGACCGTGCTCTGGCACGCAAGGGCGAAAGGGCTGCTAGCCGAAGCGCCGAAGCCCACAGAAAACTAGAGTCGCCTCCTCCCCCCCTCTTTTTGATACAATGACTTAATTTTATTATTATCTCTGCCATTAGTAGTAACCCCGCGAATATATATAAAAAATTATTGTCAACTGAACCTCTGCGTTCATAATTTTACGGATTTATTTTCGTTAAATTATAATATAATGGCGAGAATCCGTTAAATTGTAAAACGAAATTTAACCAAAATAGTTTCAAATTTTGTAACGGGGCCCCAGAGTAAGGTTAGGTTAGGTTGGTTAGGTTTCTTCCAAAATGCGCGAAGCGCATAACCACCCAGAATAGAAGCCCCCGCGCAGCGGGGGCTTCGTCGACCCTGTCACGGAATTTACTATCGGGTTCTATTGACAATTTTCCGATAGATTACAATCTGACTAGTAAAATTATAATCTAACGGTTTTTACAATCTTGCGGTGACATATATATTTCATTCATCCAAAATAGGTGTTATAATGACACCGTTCAGCGTGAAAATTTTCTAAGTGTTGAAATTTATAAAACTTTGTGTCGCTATATTTCGGCCATTTCTCAATTTAGAGAAAAAAAGTTCCAGTAAAAGATGCTTATTTTGATGTGTTCTATATGTTTCATTCATCAAAAATAGGTGTTATAATGACACCGCTCAGTGTGAAAATTTTCTAAGTGTTGAAATTTATAAAACTTTGTGTCGCTATATTTCAGCCATTTCTCAATTTAGAGAAAAAAAGTTCCAGTAAAAGATGCTTATTTTTACATATTCTTTAATGTTCTGATCAAAAAAGTAGTAAAAACGAGCAAAAAATTAAAATTTTTCTAAGTCCTATATATGGGCCACCCTTTGCTACACTCTGACCCATAATTGTAATCCATAGGAGACGGTTGTATTAAATAAATATATTTTTTTGAGACTTCGGAATCGCTCGTTTTTAACTGGCGCCCAACGTGGGGCGTCATCGCGAAAGTCGTCGTCGCAAGAAGACCCAACATAGTTGGAAGATTTTCGTCGGTCTCTTAAGACCTCGAAGTAACGTCCAATTCAAGAACTTGAAATGTCGGCCCGATGTCTCCAGCGGCAGCACTCATACTGTAAGTGTCTACAAATAATTTGTCTGTGTTTCCCATATAGGAATACACCCCTCCTACATCCCATTATATCTAAATAATAGGGATTTATATTTTATATAAAATAGTGCGGACTAAGTTCATTTAATTTAAGCTATCAATTTTTTTTTTCTCTTCTCACTGTGTTCGTGTAATTCAGTATAATTTGTAATATTAAAAAAAAAATGGGTCAAGGTCATGAAAACATTTATGTTGATATAGGGCAAAGTTTACATGCAATCCCAAGATTTCAAGGGGATAGCGACCATTTATATGGATTTATAAATTCCGCAGAGCAATTTATAGAAAGTCATGGGAATAACCCCAGAATAATCGAGCAAGTTTTGTCCCGTCTCAAGGGAGCGGCTGCTCACTCCATATGCTTGATCACCCATAATTATAATTGGAGATCAATTAAAAATGCACTAATTGAACGATGTGGATGTGGTAAAACCATTGATCTGTACAAACATGAAATACTTCATATGACCTTAGGTAATGGAAGTTTTGGGGATATGATTTTTAAACTAGACTCAAAATTGTTTGCAATAGAATCGATGTTAATTGATGAACATGGTCGGGATCGTGCACATTTCGCGCTAAATATATACAAACAAGATGCAAAGACAGCCTTATTACGACAGCTTCCACCCCACTTACAAGCTCAGGGTATCGGATTGGACTATAAGGATCTTTGTAATCTGATTCGGCAACTCTGTGCTCATCGCATTTTAAACGATAGGGGAAGTTACAGCGACCAGCGCGAGAAAAACAACCATAAGCCAGTTTCACGACCAAGTATGGATTATCCACGTCCTAGACCTAATTACCCCATACAAAATAATTTTAGGCCACAAAATAACTACCCACATCCACAACGACACACGTATCCACCGCGTCCGCAATCGTTAATACGCAGACACTGGACCCCGTCAGCACAACAGAGATATTTCAATGGTCCCCCGCAAAATAATAATAGGCAACAGCCTCAACTTGTAATACTCGTACTACCCTTAGCTATACATATATTTCCCATTCCTTGAAAACTGCGCCCACAATACTTACTTACTTTAACTCCTCATAAAATTCCTGTAATTTATCGTCATCCTTGTCATCGGAATCACTTACAACAATATTTTCTTCAGAACTGATTGATTTCGTGTTCACTAGTGTGAATAAAGTCTGCATTTTCTACGGAACCCGCACTGAATTCTTTTTCAAACGCTTCATCCATGTTGGATTTATCTGTACTAGTTGTAGCAGTACAGTTTCCTTGACATCGTTTCAATACTTTCCTCCTGTAGTGCCCACTTCTTTTTAACCGTTTCCAGCCTTTGAAATCCATGATAAACACTAATTTCACCTTATTTACTCTTCGATCAATTTAACAACATGCGTGATGTTTCTAGCAATAGAGGCAACAGGTAATAAAAAGGTACAGTTACAACTGATGTAACACGGATTAGCACTATAATCATAGAGTATAAAAACAATATATTACAGTTTAGCACTATAATTACAATTATAAATTCATTTTGATACTACAAAAATGTAGAAATATAAGTGTTCCTAACCCGCTGTCATGAACCTCCTTAATGTTGTAAAGAAGTTAAAATGGCTGATGTATAATGACTGAACAATAAAGTGAACAAGAGAAATTTATATGAATTGATCAATTAGAAACAAAAGGTGACGTGATCACATGGTATATCGCCAACCTGCTGTGCGCCGCCGTCAATACATCACTAAACTATAAAAGTTACTTAACTGAAATAATATTGCTATTTAGGCCTATAACCCCGTTACTTGGTAGCAGTTATAGAGCTAAGTGGTAATGAAACAGTATTATTCAAAAACGTTATAACGCAGCGGCAAAGCTGTAACTTTAGTACTGTACTGAGAATATTATAATATGATCAATTAGAAACAAAAGGTGACGTGATCACATGGTATATTGCCAGCCTGCTCTGCGCCGCCGTCAATACATCACTACACTATAAAAGTTACTTAACTGAAATAATATTGCTATATAGGCCTATAGCCCCGTTACTTGATAGCAGTTATAGAGCTAAGTAGTAATAAAACAGTAACATTCAAAAGCGTTATAACGCAGCGTCATAGCTGTAACTTTATTAGTGACATACGGCACTATATCATTAAATATATTACTGATTGGCTTATAGAGCTAAATAGCAATATAAATTCAGATATATCACAAAAATGCGACTTAACAATTCTAATAGAGTATTTATGTCACTATTTAGGGATATAATTTTGGATTTACATCACTCTTTGTTACTTGGGTAGCAGACCGTTAACCCATGTTTCGTTGGATATGAACGATGAAGAAGGTCTTACACCAAATCATTTTTAATCGGTCCATCGAACCTTTTACCTTGTCCTGGAGTATTCTCTGATGAAGATCTACACCTTCGAAAGCAGTGGAGACTTGCGCAACGGCTGGTAGATAGATTCTAGTCTCGCTGGGTATCTATCTACCAGCCGTTGCGCAAGTCTCCACTGCTTTCGAAGGTGTAGATCTTCATCAGAGAATACTCCATTCTAGTCTCGCTGGGTAAGAAGTGCTCGTTCTGAGACAACCCGGAACGCATCATTTGCCCTCAGCTCCGCGCTAAAAAAATTCTTTTGACCGGTATTTTTTTGAGCTACAACAATGTGCTATATGTCAAATCGTGCATAAAAGTGTCGGCTACCCAGTGAACAAGAAAGTTTTGGTCTACATACTTCAACAAAGTTGTGAAGTGGAAGAAACTGTTTTTTACACAAAAAAAGAGTGACAGTTTTTTGGCGATAACTCAGTTTTTGTCGCGATACCCCACCAATTTTTTAATACCACTCGGAGCGCCTCATTTTTCCCCACCGAACGAGCCATCCCACTCCATCCTCCAGCCACGGATACGGCAGCGGCAGCCAAGAAAAACAAACACCACGTGGCACGTGTTCGAGGAACCCGCTGTCTGCGGCTGAAGTGTGAGGCACTGTTGGACGCGCGGCAAAATTTCCAGCTCAACGCAGGTTAGATCACCTCTCTATCTTCATCGAGGCCGGAGTTAGAGCTTAAAAACTGCAAAACCAAAATTTTCAAAAGTAAGTTATATTTATAACTCAGAAACTGAAGCGACAACCTATCAGTTTTAAGTGTTTATAGCATTTGTCGCAACGCTATACATGTCAATGCAAAAATTCAGATTTTACGGCTGAGCCAAACAAAAGTTATTAAAGGAAGAAAGAAAGCCACGTGGCACGTGCTACTGGAAGGGAGCACACGCGGCTGAAACAGCATAAGCCATTCGATGCCAGAGCTCAACACAGTACATCATCCGTTTACGGCCAGCTCCTACAGTCAGTGGTTCCCGAGAAATCATTGAAAAAAACATTTTTTGCGCTTTTTCTTAAATTTGTTTTTACTTAAGGCTTATAAAAATTAACTGACAACGGAAACGCAGTCCCCTCCTTGATACGCATCGATTGAGCCCAAACTCGACTGCTCTACGACCACCGGTTGGCAAGCTAGATTTTAGAGCGCCATCTTGGCAGCCATCTTGTTTTGTTATAAATTTAAATATCTCAGCTCCTGGTGGTCCCACAAGAGTGCGGTTTTGGGCATTGTGCTGAGGACATTGAACTACAACTCTTGAAAGACTCTATGTAGAGCCAAACTTTAAAACTAGATATCACCAAATTCGCGTTCCTCACGGGAAGCCGATTCTCCCGAACCCAAACTCGGTGCTGCTGCGGCCTCGGGTTGCCGAGCTGCAACAAAATCAAATAAAGGCCGCCATTTTGTCGGCCATCTTTGTTTTTTTTTTTTTAATTGGAATAGCTCCGCAACGAAAAGCCGCAGCGAGGAACGGTTTTCTTTGCTAGGGTCGCCAACGAGCACCGAATTATTAAGTGTTATTGGTTTAAATTTGAAATTTAAAATTTGATAAAAATTTAAAAAAAAAATTTAAAATTTGTTTCATATTATAATTAGCATCGGCATCTTGTATATGTGCGAACAGAAATTTATTGATTATTGTTTTTTATTGCTGATGAAATCGAATTGTATTTTACTTATTAATGCTATTTTAATTAATTATTGATATATTTACATTTAATTTCCTATTCATTAATTTTACAATTTTATCCTTGACATTTACTCGCAGATTAATAGAAGAAATTTGTTGATATATTATTGATTTGATTATTTAACAGAGGGGAATACTATCAAATTTGTTAATTTATTCGAATTGGCTCTGATCTACTTGAAATTAATTTTATTGATAATTTACTGTGATTTGATTCTGATTTTAATTGTACAACAATTTACCTTACGCTAAAGATTTACTTTTAGAGTTTTATCCCTGACATTACCACTTAGTGAAATTTCGACAATTGTAATCAACTGATATCTCTGATTTGTATTTAACTAGGACAACACTAGCTGGGAAACTTCGTCGCCGCCATCACATAATTATCGGCCTATCTCACTGTTTTCGCTTACGAGGGTTTACACTCACACATCCCACACTTATACATTTTATTAGTCGACATTCAAAATAAATTGAACGGTTTTGCCCTGTTGAATCCAAGTTTAAATTCTTAACCAAAATTATGGGATGTGTGGTGAAGAGGAACAAGTAGGAAAATTTTTTTGTAAAAAAATAAAAAAAAAAATATCTTAAGAATGTATTTGTAATTGTGGACCGTAACATTTGTGGACTGCAGATCATAGATCGGAAACTGCCTGTGAGCGATAGAATAAGCACATACCGAAACAAGACCATGTAAAACGTTTAGGTAAGGAAGGATCCGTCGGTCAATGTTAAGACACTGTTGTTAGAAAATAAGAGAGAAAAAAAAAGAGAAGGAAGAACTGAGGAAGAAAAAAAAAAAAAGAAATGAAAAGGCAATAATAATAACAATAATTAAGTATGTTTAAGTTATTTTAAGTGCAATGTAAGACCGAAGGATCCTCCCCCAAAAGAAATAAAGCGGAACTAGAAGAAAAAAAATAATAATAATAATAATAAATAAATAATTATTACCTAATAAGAGCACGGACTTACCCATGTCCGTGGAGAGTGAGACGAAGCACTCTAATAAAAAAAAAAAAAAAAGTCTCGCTGGGTACGCGAATATCTCCCAAGTCTTCAAGCTCGTTCCCGATGGACGAACGATGTTGGGAGTCCGGTGCGCGTAGGGGACATAGTTTTAATAGCAGATAAAGGTTCTCCTAGAAACGTATGGCCGAGAGGCAAGGTAGTGACGGTCTTTCCTGGTCGTGATGGGCGAGTGCGTTCGGTAGAGATTGCAACTAAAGGCAATGTGATACATAGGCCTGCTAACAGGTTGGTTGTGTTGGTGAGTCGGCCTACTGAGGAGTAGCTCCTTGAAGAGAGGGGGAGCTTGTTCCCAACTCCTTTTAATAACATTTTATTTTTTTATATTTTTTGATCTTGTCATGGAAAATTTGTAATAACAAGAATGTCAGATTACGAATAAAAGTGAAAAATATTAAAATATTGGTTTTATTGATGAACCACTTGAAAAATGTTAAAATATTGGTTTTACTGATAAACCACTTGAAATAAGAGGTATACAGGGGCATAAAAAAATATAACAAACCGATGCGCTCGTATGGATACTGCACGCAACAATTTAATACATTACTAGGAGGCTCAGCGCTGTCTAACTATGATGATTCAACTATTGAAGAATTCGAGTCACATTTGTTCAGCGATAATTATATAGAAACACTTCAGCCAAAATAAAAAGTTTATTTAATAATATATAAAATGATCAGTTATTTCCTCTTAATTGTAAGAAAGGTGTGATTAAATAAAACTTTTTTAAAGAAAGTTTCGTTGAATACTATTCTTAAAGCGATAATAAAAAAAAAACTTTTATTGTTTTTTACCCTTTGAACACTGTTGTATAATCAGCATTTACACATTGATTTTTATGCCCGGTTTACATTATTCCAGTCCAGCGATCCAGTCCAGTACTGAATTGCTTACTGGAAAAATGTAAACCGGCACTGGAATGAACTGAATCCAGTAAGCATTCCAGTCCAGTAACTGGATTCGCGGTCTACTTTGAATCCAGTGCGATCAATCCAGTGCAACTGGGTTAATGCGGACTTTTTTTTTGCGAAGAAAAAGGATTTAACAATGGTGAAGAAGTTATCTGAAGACGAAACTGTAAAGTTTGTCACTATATACAGAGAAAATCCGTGTTTATGGGATATAACATCAGAGAATTACAAAAATAAAGCTATGTGCCAAACTGCTTTGCAAAATCTGTGCATTGGTATGGAAAGGATTCACACAAAATAAAAAGTATTCGTTCAACATACTACCTTGAACTAGACAAGATTAAGAAGTCATCCACATCTGGTGCTAGTGGTAATGTTTACCAACCGAAAGTGAAATGGTTCGCCGAATTCAATTCATTTATTAAAAATGTGATGGTGAAGCGTAAAACACACGTATGTATTTTAAGATTTTTATTTATTTTTATTTTAGTAGCATATCATTTGGTAAAACACACAAATTTATCAATGTATCATATGATTTTGCCTTGGTATTTTTCCTTCGTTCACAAAATAATTAATAAATTGAGTTCTTTTTTCCCTGGCATAAGTTGCTGAGTTGTTACTGCCCTGCTGTATGATACCTAAGTCGGTAGAACGGGTCGTGGTGTGTCGGCCTAGTATCTGGTTTCCCTGCGTAGTTTAAGCACTCCCCTGGATGGTCAGATGCCGGTGGAACAGGTCGTCAGCCACTGGCAGGGTTGTAGGTTGCCGTGCTTCGCTGGATGTCCGATGAGGCGGAAGCAAAGCAGTGGGTGATGCAGCAGTAGGTAGCAAGCGAAGCCTAGGTCTTCTAAGTCCCGTACTGAAACCCTGGAATAGCCAACGAAATACGTTAGGAATGATTCCATAACGTTTCGTGTTACCACCGACGGCAACGCATTGTAGGTAAGTACTTATGTAGCAAGCGGTGCCGTGGTGAAAACAATCAGAACGGAGTTTACAATTGCGAAGAATAAAGTAGGCTTTAAATTAAATAAAAGATAATTAATGCAGAAGGCAATTTAAAAGAAATATTTACATTATAACTTTAAAGGTGAAAATATTGAAAAGATGAAGGTAGGATACGGTATTCATGATGCGACCACTGGAATATTCCAACGGTCGATTGAATACCGATATCGCTAATTATAACACAAATGAACAGCAATTGAAAAGCTAAGAAAAAATGTTAGCACACAAATTAAATAAATAAAATCTTGTTCACAACTTACCCAATATGGGGTTTGAGGATCTACGTAAACACAGTTAGGTATACAGCGACTTGTCCAGCGGACTCGGAACGGTTAAAGACACTTTAGGTGCACTAACTATTAAATTAGATACTTTTAATTAATAATTAATAATAATTTATCTTAGATGCAAGCGTTCGTTCCAGTCCAGTGATGGCAAAGCTAATAGTCACGAAATGTTACCAGTTTATTATACTAAATTTCTACTAAAATAAACAGTGTGACATTAAGAAAAAAACTGTTAATGACTACAGATTACATTTCAGTATTTTTCAGTGCGAATGTACTTTAAAATAAGTTATGTTTTTAAAATTTATTTAGTTATAGTTATTAGGTTTAGTCAATGTTTTATTTTATTTATTATGTAGTTAATTGTTAAAATTAAGAAAATAGGCTAGTTTTAGTTTAAAATATGTTTTATTAAAGACATGTACGTCTACAACGTTACAAGTGTGATAACAAAATGTCGACTACACGATTTGAAATACGGACATATGACAGTGAATAGTCCTACATATTCAAGACCAAGTAACAATGAGTAGTAGTACTTATATGCCATTGAATAGTCCAGCGTCTGTAGATACACAAACCACTGAGGACTCATTAAATGTAGTAAGCGATGACCCAGAATACATTAATATAATCATGAATGCTTTCAATAATGCTTAATTGTCATAGATATGATACTTAATAAAAATATATTACCTTGATGTGGTCTTTTAATGCCCTTTTAATTTCTTGACAGACTTCTGGTATAATTTTTGAAATAGTTGGTTTTGGCAATCGAAACATATGACTGAGGCTTCTGTAACTATCTCCAGTGTCTTCTGAAGAGTGACTTCTAATTTTATTTTTGCGGGTATAGCATCTCTGAACAACGTATTCTTACGCTGGATATTAATCGAATCTAATGATAACAGTTCTTCAAAGTTTTCTGCTGTCATTCTCAGTGCCAGTCTATATTCATTGGGACCTTCAGTTTTTGCAAAAGCATTGCTGACCCTCCTTTTTGATCTCTTTCGCTGATCCAATTTCTCACCCAAATCCTTCCTTTTTTCTTAGTTCCTAGCAAGAGTGATTGAGCACGTTTGAAACATTTTCGAAACTGATCTCTTCTTGAAATCATTGTCACTGTAGTGTTCACACTTTAACGGCTTCTAAATAACTGGAATAATGTAGACGTTACAGACCCAGTCCAGCACTGGACTGGAATCCCGCTAGATCACTGGACTGGAATAGTGTAAACCGGGCATTAAGTATCAGATCGACGATATTCGACGACGATGGCGTCGGAGAAGTAAAAAAGGAGCAGTAGTAACAATGTGTCTCCGTTGGAATCCATATTGTAAATGAGCTAGTCACCTCAAGTTCAAAGCGCGTCTGCAGCGGAACCGTGAAGCGCGGCTGTCACTAGCGACGGCGTCGCGGCCTAGCCTCGCTACAGCCGCTGTAATGTGAAGGGATTTCAGCAGCGGCGCTGTGCAGCGTTTCAGTCGCACGACAAAAACGCCTATATGTGAAAGCGCTCCAAGTATGCAATCAATGAATATCCAACCAATCATTGCATAAATTGTTTTTCATTTGATTAGGACCTGCTCAATAAATGTGCAGGAGTTTAGTTTTGAGGTTATTTTGTTTGTGCATGGTGTTTTGTACTAGTACGGAGAGTGGCCACAACTAACACAGCAAACTGCAACTTTGCGTGGGTTTTGACCATGTTGATGGCCACAACCGATTTTCAAGTAACACCGGTTCATCATCAGCGGCAAAAAGCGGCTCGCGTTACTTGGTGCGTCAGAACTCTCGAAAGATTCCACACAGGATCCTCAAATGCTGTATACAACATCGTATTAGGTGATGAATCCTGGACATATGCGTACGAACCCGAAACAAAAAACCAGTCACGAGTTTGGGTGTTTGAAAATGAGTTAAAGCCAACAAAAATTGTTCGTTCACGGAGTGTTGCAAAAAAAAATGGTGGCCACGTTTGTCTCCAAAACCGGCCATATTGCGACTATTCCTCTTGAGGGACAAAGAACGGTTAATACAGAATGGTATACTAGCATTTGTTTGCCACACGTCGTTTCTGAACTCCGTAAAGAATAAATTGCGTGGTCAGAGATTTTCATCACCTGAAGAAGCTGTGGACGCCTACAAAACGGACATTTTGGAGAACTCAACTTCCGAATGGAATGGTTGCTTCAATGATTGATTCCATCGTATGGAAGAATGTGTCAAATTTCGCGGAGAATACTTCGAAAAGCAATAAATACATTTTTAAATATTAATGCTGTGTCACTTCCTTGATTCCCGAAATTTTCAGTGCCGCCCTCGTAACGGGTTTGGTTTTGAAAATAGTTTATTTGCTTTTTTTTTAGATAAAATGGCCCATACGAATAAAAAAAGACCGCCAATGTGTGAAGAGGAAACTCTTCACATATTCGCCCTCAAAGATAGATTTGGCCCTAAAAGCGATAAGTGACGGAATGAAAGTGGCAACAGCTGGACATACATATAAGGTTCCACGTTTCACATTAAGAAATAAAATTTCGGGACGTGCTCCTGAGACGTCAGGACATGTTGGACCTCAAGCTTTCCTTTGAAAAAAATATTGAAGATACGCTAGTCACGTGGGTAAAGGAGTGTTCACAAGATGGCTTCCCAATAAACAGACGGTTTGCTGGAATCTGTAAAAAAAAATTTGACTAAAGGAAAAATTAAAACGCCGTTCATAAAAATCATCCAGGTACGGCGTGGTTTTAGTCGTTTATGGCGTAAAAATAGTCCAAAGTCGATTTTCATTAAAACTGATTATAATGACGAAACTTTTAAAGAAATTAAGATAAAAGCAAAAAAAGCAAAAAGTACGTTATTAGATCCTGCGCGTGTTTACAGCAGAAGACTGCCTATTTGAACAGCCAAAAAAGGGATCTGATGAAGTTATGTGCAGAGAACGAGATACCAAAATACTATCACTCATTTTATGAAAATCTGCCAGTCTCGTCAACAGTCCAAGACCGCTTACCAGAGCTTGATGCTGAAGAGATAGATGAAGATTAAACATCATTGATGAGGTTTTAACATTAAGATTTAGTTAAGCACAATTTGTTTCTTACAAAAAAAAAATGTTTATTTATAAGAAAACATTACAATAAATTATGGTCGATGGCGACTCCCACACTAGGCGCAGCCTGTGTCGTGGGTGACGGGTAGGACACGCACTTCATAGTTAGCACCGGTTGACCGATCGAGACGAGCGAGTTACAAGCAAGCGTGGCCAAAAACAGTGCTACTATGGACTCTCGGGCTTCCACACTAGACCGAGCCTGTGTCGTGGACAGCCATTGATTGTTTTTAAAGGATATTGTAGCGACTGCTTTTGTATGTGTTCCGATTGTAATTTTGTAAAATTTTAACCTTGAATGACTTAACTACGAAACAAATGAAATAGTTACTAAAAAAAAACCGGTCGCTTGATTACAACTAGCAAAATCAAGGACAGTTTGAATATAAAAAAAATGTCAATGAACATATATAAGTAATAGCCATTTAAATAATTCAATCAATTAATCTAGTTTGCAAGCGTAAATGTTTTTAAAATTCATTAAGCTAAATTTAAATTAATAAATTAAATTAAAAATATGAAAAATTACTCAATTTAAACATTTTATGTACAATTAATATCCCAAAACTTAATAAAATAAACTTAAATTTATCTTGCTACATCCTACAATTTTGGTAGTTTTTTTTTTCAAACAACCAATGTATTTAATACTGTAGATACGTAATTTATACCTATTTATAGAGGGCAACAACAAGTTTTATACTTCGGTAAATTTACGAAAATGGTATTTACGTAAGTTTACTAGAGTCAATTTGCACATTTTTCTCACGATATTTACGAAAGTACCACATTCGTCAGTTTGCTTTGTTATTAATGAGTACCTTTTGAATCGTTAATATGGTGATGCAAAGTTACGAATGTGCATTTATTTCATAACCATAAAGAATATTGAATAAACGTCAATGTATATGAAAAAGGTAACATGTTTAGAAATAAAAAATGCGGTTGTGTCAATACGCGCCCTATAAAAAAAAAGTTGTGGCTGTTTTTAACTTTTGAAACGCTCTTCTGTAAAATAGGTATTTTGCAGTTTCGTAAGTTTACCATTGAGGTGACGATATAGTCCTGGGTTGTTGGTTTTCATGCTCTTCCAATATTCGAAAGGATTGCTCTTTCTGTCCAGCAGCGGCAATTCCAAGAATTGTCTCAAAGATATTATGTTCTCCGTTGTGCTTGTGGATATAGCAATATCATCATCATCATCATCAGCCGGTGTCAGTCCACTGCTGGACATAGGCCTCTCCCAAGACACGCCACTGAGCCCGATCTAAGGCTCTTCTTTCCCAGTCACTGCCCACCGCTTTGCGAATGTCGTCGCTCCACCAGGTCACAGGGCGTCTTACGCTACGTTTGCCGATTCGCGGTCTCCACTCTAGAACCAGTCTTCCCCAACGGTGATCGGTCCTTCGGCAGATATGACCAGCCCACTGCCACTTCAGTTTGCTAATACGTTCAGCTATGTCGATCACTTTAGTTCTCTGGCGAATTACTTCGTTCCGGATTCGATCCCACAGAGAAACACCGAGCATAGCTCTCTCCATAGCTCGCTGAGCGACTTTAAATTGGTGGACTAGTCGAACCGTGAGTGTCCACGTCTCGGCCCCGTACGTCATGACGCGTAGGACGCACTGACTAAAGACTTTTGTCTTTAAAGACTGCGGTATAGGCGACGAGAACACTCGACGGAGTTTCCTGAATGCTGCCCAGCCCAGCTGAATTCTTCTCTTGATTTCCTTCTCGAAGTTATGTCTGCCTAGTTGGAACGTCTGCCCTAGGTAAACATACTGCGAAACAACTTCGAGTGGGATTCCATTTACGGCAATCGGTTCCGGAACAACGTGCTCGTTGTACATGACTTTGGTTTTATCCAAATTCATCCGGAGACCGATGCGACGAGAAGAATCAGCTAGGCCATTCAGCATATTTTGTAGGTCTTGCAGCGTCTCTGCCATAATGACTATGTCATCTGCGAATCGTAAGTAAATCGTAAATCGTATCGTACTTGCCGTTAATATTGATGCCACAATCTTTGCAGTCCAGCGTCTTAAACACATCCTCCAAGGCGTTAGTGAACAGTTTCGGGGATATGACGACCCCCTGTCTCACTCCTCGACGCAGGTGGATATATTTAGTACGCTGGTTCTGTACTTGTACGGTCATCGTTGCGGCATTATATAGACATTTCATCACTTCGATATATCGCCAGTCGACTTGGCAACGCTGCAAGGACTCCAAAACAGAACAGGTTTCAATTGAGTCAAAGGCCTTCTCATAGTCCACAAATGCTAAGCACAGGGGCCGATTGTACTCTTCGGTCTTCTGTACAATCTGTCGCACTGTGTGGATGTGGTCTATGGTGCCGTAACCGCTTCGAAACCCTGCCTGTTCCAGAGGTTGAAATTCGTCGAGTCTTCGCGTAAAACGGTTCGTGATGACCCTTGAAAAACACCTTGTAGACATGGCTCAGAAGCGAAATCGGGCGATAGTTTTTTAATAGGGGGTTTTATCTCCTTTTTTAAAAAATAAAATCACCGTGCTTCTGTTCCATGCCTGTGGAGTTCTCCCAGTGAAGAGAACGGAATTGAAGAGCTTTAGGAGCTGACTTACAGCTGGGGCTCCTCCAGCTTTCAAAAGCTCTGTAGTGATTCCGTCCTCACCTGGGGCCTTTCCATTTTTGAGCTGTCTAAGGGCCATCACGATCTCATCTCGGCTGATTTTGGGCAGGTCTTCTGTGATGATTGTTGGTATCCAAGGTACCAAGACGGCGTTGCAGAACTTCTATTAAACTTTCTTTAACTTGAGCTCCAATTGATCTTTCTGTAATCATAGCATTCAAATTATATTGAAGCCCTCGTACCAACGGAATCACCAATGCCAAAGTAGGGTATTTTTCTCCTGATAACTGGACTGTGATTTCCTCAATATACCTCAAAAGCGCAACACAGTCCTGTAAAATTTTCCATTCGTTATTGTCAAGGGGTTCCGGCGGATTATCAATTTCAGTCAATGCAACTGCAAGGGGTGCCTTGACTTCACAAAGTCTAGTGAACATATTTACGCTATTCCACCTCGTTTCGATGTCCTGTTTCAATTTCAAAACTGGCATTTCAATTTCAAAACTGGCATATTCGTTTGCTTTTGTTTGTCTGCTAGAATTTCTGTACTCTTGGCACTGTGGCGGAAGTGCCCTACAATCTTCTTGCATTTTTGAAGAATAATTTGAAGGTTTTGGTTTCCATTAATTGTTTCTTTGACACTTAAGTTGCGGGTGTGTGCAATGCAGGGATGATGGTGTTTTTGCAATTGCTGGTTAATCGCCTTCTTCATATTCTGTGCATTGTCTGAGACTACAGTTACAATTTTCTCCAGAATGTTAAATTCTTCAAATATATCATGTAATGTGTTCGCTATGTGTTCTCCAATATGTGGGCTTAGGAGTTCTCGGGTCGCAAGAACGAAAGACTGTAATTCGTCATTATTTACGCAATGGCAAGTGACCGTGATATATAATTTATTAGAATCCAATGTCCATATATCTGTTGTAGCAGCGGAGTAAAGGATATTATTCAAAATCTCTTTTAGTCGTGCGGTGGCTTGGTCGTAGTGAACCAGTAATATATTTTGCGTTAGAACTTTTCTGCTTGGAGGTACATAGACTGTGTCGCTACCACATATTTCTTTTTGTAAGACTTTAATAAAATTCAGGAATCCACTATTTTCAACTACTTGCAATGGTTGGAAGTCGACGCAAACCATTTTTAAAAGTGCAGTGTCAAGATTTTTTTTATGCTGGTTTAGTACCTTTGTCACTGTGGTGGAAGACAGAACCATTTGTTTCTTTTTTTTTCAAGGGGCCCACTTACCGTTGTTGAAGGGCCTGACTGCACCACACTAGATATATTTTGGTTCTGCTTCTGATCAAAAATAAAATGCATCCTTTTCAAGTGTTCGCGTAAATTCGTAGTATGTCCACAAAGTTCAATTTTTTTAGTACACAGCTTACACATTGCTTCTTGGTCCGTTTTGTCAAAATGCGTCCACACGTAACTTTCCCTACGATTCATTTTAATAATATTTTACGTAAAAAAATAACCCAGCTAAGTAATTACAGTCTTGTGCTTTGGCTTCGTAATCGTAAAAAAAAATTGACCTTGAGAAGCTTCTAATCCATTCGTTCATTCATTCATTAGTTTGAGAATTATTTATAGGGAAATGCCCTTGTTATGGGGTTACCATAACGAATAAACTGTAGGAAATCGTTAGTGTTGTGACTAATAAAGTCGATTATTTGATATATGATATTTGATGATAGTTGCTGATTATATGAATAATCGATTACTGATAATCGATTCCGCACATTACTAATCACCATCAATCCTCGACGACATCGAAATTGTAAATTATACTCCCGGTACTCAAATAGCCCATCAATCGACATTAAAAGCAAAGTCTCGTTTATGTCAAACCAGGGAACCTGAAAATTATTGACCATGGTAATTAATAACCTCAATAAAAACGACCTTAGTAAACCATAGATGTGAATCACAATTTGCCAATCCAGACGCTGAGCCCACATCTGGTCTGAGCGCTAACTAAAAAACTAAAAGGCTTATAAATTACGGAGCGTCAACCTCTGCCACTTTCGGTAGTGCAAAAGAGCATTGCAAACTGGTAGGAGCACCTGATTACAATGTTGAAAAAATGCTCCGCTACTTTTGGTGATGGAAGAAAACAAACGGAAACTTAAAATAAGCATAGCAGAGAATTAATAAAGGAAAGAAGGGAATACAAAAAACAGTAGTTCTCACAGAAAGTCCATACACAGCTGACTTCGAGGTTTAACTTGCATCTAAAAGTAAAAGTAAAGTAAAAAACCAAAGATGGAAAAACTGTCAACAAAGAAGTCAAAGAACGTGTAACCTAAACGATCCAATTTATGTAACCGGTACCGGTACCGGTAGGATATTGTGGCAAATGACATTAGATCGCTTGGACATTAAGTACACCTACTAAGCTACAAAGAATAATGGTCATTAACAATTATCATTTGATTAATTCAGATTGAGGTAGCAAAAACGTCTGTTTCAGTTAAAAATATATATTAATTTGCTCAAATAATAAATATTATCACATTAAAATACAACTGAAGTGCTCATAAGATAAGAATATCCTTTATTGCTCACTTTAAGAAAATAAACAAAAGAATTGGTTTGTATAGGTACCTAATTAATATCATTAAACAATAATTTTTTCTAACTATAATAAGTAATTAATTTATAATGTTCTGCTTATTGTTAAATTATTACGTAACAATGCACACACTGTGTGTCTATGTGCCTAAAATTCACTGAAATTGCATGCTAGGGGCTGTTTTAATATCTTTCCGACATTTTCTGGCATGCAATTGTAGCCCTTTCTTGTAATGAATTATTCAGCACAGACCTATTACATAATTGTATGACTACTTTAGTACGATTTTAGAACCTAGTGGTAAGATTTAACGACCCAGTTTGTAATTCGTACCGATAGCTACTTTTTCGAAAAGGTTTATTCGTAGAGAACATGCTAATTGTATAATTATGCAATAATTTAAGCAAACACACACATCAATATCACCAACAATTCTCGTACAAACCGATTTTTTTCTAAGAGGGTACGATATTGCCAACTCTCCCCTATCATTTATTGGGTGAAGATGGTGTTGAATTTCAGGTGTGTTTCAATTCTTCCTAAAAACTTTTCAAGTTTCTGATGGACGTGTAACTAGGGTGTGTAACTTAGGAGTGCAGTGAACTCAGTCGACGAGTCTTTGCGGCTTTTCATTTGCTCCGACGTCTCCAGTCTCCCCCGGATGTCTACTACTTGGATGTCAACGAAGAGCTGTTAGATAAACTCCGGTTTATATACAGTTTACGCAAGTTTGATTTAAAGAAGAAGAAAGAAGAAAAAACATATTTTAAAAACAGTGCACACGCCACAATAACAAAACAAAAAAACAACAAAGAAAATATTTCAACCGAAATGTTATAAAAAAGAAAGGAAAGCGAACGGTCACGGCGTGTCACTGCTGCTATACATGGCAACTGACTCAGCAGTATGCTGAGGGTCAAGCCTTCAGCGCTGATTTTCAGTCAGTGCCAGGAGTTTCCCCGCGAGCGTCACATACCGCGGTGTGGTACAACCGTGAGCAATACTATATATAGTAGAATACTATGTAATACAGAATAGTAATTATATACAATAGGATACGTATTATGTATACAGTATTGAACATATACTTAAATTGTTTTTATTAAGTCACTGAATAAACTACGATATACTCAAATAAAATCATACACAAATGAATAAAGGTATATAGCTAGCTTAAAGCATGTTTAAAAATTATGAATAGAATTAAATTTAGATGTACATAAATATATATACATATATAGGTATACTTAATTAAAGAAAAATAAATAAAAATATATAGATATATACAATATTGCCTGGCCCTACCATGCGATTACAGGCTCGTGTCTGTTTTTAGAGTATTCGCACTAGCCCGACATTCAGTATTTTTAGGAAACGGTTGAAAGAGCTTTATCTATCAATATCCGAGCTCCTTGATATTTTATATAAGTAGGTTCTTAGAATGTATTTTCTTATGTATGTATATTTTTTTGATCGTTTATGTAGTTTACTCTTTTCATTATTAGCCCCGGCTGCCTGAGTGATCTTAAACGATCACGAAGGTTAAGCAACACAGGGCGTGTTCAGTGCATGGATGGGTCGCCGTCTATGCCTAACGCTAGTGACATTTTTCCGAGCGGTTCCGTGCTTCGCAAGGCACGTTAAGCTGTT